>OX104066.1:112446276-112473830 GCA_944474145.2 Dicrocoelium dendriticum
GCACTTTGTTCTCGAACCATCATTTCTTGACGTAGGGTGTAGTGTGCCGCGCTTGGTACGCGAGATCAGAGCAGCCAAAGACAGAATCATTGAAAAGTGATCATGATTAGGCAAGATGGAATGAGTTACTTGCAGCTTAGAGGTACAATCATTGACACCCAGATTTTATGCCCGCGAATTTGTGCTGGGCTTGTGCTTAGGATACCACTCACCACTCTAACCGCATGGAGAATTCGCCCACACCCACCATCTCACTGAACTGTTGCGATATCCTATTCACAATTCAGGGGTCAAGGGTGTTTACAAAACAGGTGGACACGATTCCGGGCAATACAAACATCGGAACAGCTATCTTCTTCTAAAACACGTGACATCTTGCAGCGATTTGAAATAATAACGGTTCGCCCCTAAGTAGTAGCATGAAAATTCTTACAGAGGGAAATGCTGTCACCACTACCTTAGAGAACAATGAAGACCATCTAGTGATGCTTCAATAGCCATCATCCGACGAGAAGTTCAATACTTACTATATTTATGAAAAGGGGCCCAGATCAACTTGGCGTGGGCAATTTTTTGATATCATTTCCACATATCAATGAATGTACGGGAATTCGATCTATGCATCTAGAATTCATGCATGGGGAACCTACGAAAACGCCCGCAGCCGTAGTTACTTGAGCTGAGATGGATAAGAGCACCGAACTCGTTACCTGGTCCAGGAGATATTCCACAGATGACCTATGGATATCAGCCATCGTCCAACAGGTCTACAAGCCCAACCTGACCAACCTTGCAAACCCATCTGAATGGGCAATGTGACCCGTATTCCCTTATTTCGATGTAAATGTGAGGTGCATTGCGGAGGAGGTTCATCACCGGTTGTGTGACTGGGACGACCCACAAAGCGGTTTTCGATTATCGTGCTGATAGATAATCTACGCGCCTGGGATTACATTAAGTTCACAAGCAGCAACATGGGCCCACTGATTTAAGAGAAGCAACCACGCGATCTGTATTCGGTAATGCTATAGTGAGAGCTCGTGTCGATTTTCGCCTTACAAACGATTCAGCTTTGCACATTCAACGGCCATACCATACGCGGAGCAGAATGCAAAACGAAGAGTCCGATATGCTGATTTCTGTTCTTGTGATGGAAACGAGCATGAGCGCTTCTCCGGTTTATTTCTCCCGAACCGGCGTTTTCGATGTACAACTGGCTCACAGGAATGGAGTACGTGGCGGTTATTGCCGCGCAGGGAGCGCAGCAGATCCCTAGCTCCTCTGGATGTGCCCTCAATTTATAACTAGCTGTTTCTGGAATGCGCCGGTAGTACATCCGTCTTTGCCAGGGTCGATGGATGTTCTACTATCAGCGTTTGAATAAGCGAACTCTCTGTGCCTACCGATAAGACCGGCGTTACGTTATTACTTCGCAAACACCTAAGGAAACAGAGGGAAATTGGACAGGCGGCCAACCACTCGGCTTAAATTGCAGCATATTCCTCATGTGAACCAAAGGCATAAATAAATAGATAAGTTCACATATTTACCGACAAGCGATGTACGGCCGCATCAGCGTGAGTGATCATGTGCGTTGCGTACCGAAGCTGATACTGTTTGATGACTAGGGGGTTCGGAGCGCGGCCGATAGTTGTCACCGATCAGTTAGTGCTGTTATACAGCAATCGGTGTGGAGCAGTAAACACTCTTCGGGACTTCCTCTTCCAATTCCACCATCTCTCAGTCGTTGCCATCATGGTGGCGAGAGAATAACAAATCTGGCTAACCGAAATTCAGTGTCCGTAGTCCCTGCTGATTAAAGTGTGCCAGAGTATTTCCTCTGCAATGGAGCACCCCACGAAGCCACCAATGAGGAGGCGATTTCGCTTAACACACAAATACATGGAGGACAGGTGGCGATATAAAGGATCAAACACAAACTCTTACATGAGTGATATTTGCAGCGGTGCATTGGTGTGTACGCGGACGGGCCATGGTGTGCTGAAACGTGGATGAGGCGTAGAAGAAGCAGCGACTCAAACTGAGCTGGATTTCCCACTTTCATTTGTCAACTACCCAGCGGTATACCGCAAAGTGTCATCACCTATGCCATACTGTTTCGCGTTCCGTTTTACTTCGAGCGGCACTCCGCTTAGAATGCGCTACTTTTGGCAGTCGGATAGACGGACGTGTTCGCGTCAGCACAGTAATCTCGCCCACAACGTCGGGCGGTGGTGGATGACACCGGGGTAGTTACACGCTTTTCTGATTTGACAAAGGCGCCTTCTCTTGCCATCTGATCACTGGTGAGTCTGACGCTTCACAGTATATGGACAATTGTGCGTCAGCTATTTTCCGAAGGCGACGGCCTTAAATTGTGCCGCCCTGATCGACTAAACTGCGTATGGTCAAAGCAAATGCGAACTAACTGCTCATGGTACGCTGTGGTTGAAATGGTGTGAAAATATTGGAGTGGGATAGCCGAAAGAATCGCATCAGTGTGGGAGAGTGCGAAGCTTTTCACAGTTGGCAGATGTAGCAACCAATGACGAGACGGCACACAGACATCTGATCACATATGGTGAGAGAGGAGAACCAGAAGAGAATAACCGATGCACAAATCCGCTCCTAAATTAGTGCCTTCCAAATAGATAAAGAAATGATTCATTCTCGACGGTGCAGGGCACACCTGTACATGCATGATCATAGTAATACAAAGAGGTTTGATAGATAATTGTACAAAAGTGTTGTAAAATCACTAGTAATGTACTGGATCTATGTGTGTATGAGTCTATGCATGTATGTAATCATGAATTTATGCATCATCCTGAGGGTGATGTTGCATTCATGATGCTTCTTCACCGCAGTTGAGCTAAAGCAACTACACTTAATCTGTCTTTTTAATTTGGATAAACGTCGTTCCTCCTTGTTTGGTTTGTTCAATTCTGTTACTCTGCTACGTATTCTGTGTCAAATTTGCGTGTTGGCTTTCCCTTAGGTTCTTTGTATCTTTTTTGGATATCCCCAGTGTGGCTGCGCTTGATGTGCATATTGACAGGTTGCCTACCTGTCTAACCAGCTCCACCTTGATTACTGGCTCCAGGATACTGTGGCTCGTTGCTGCCTGAGGGGATGCGGCAGGGTGCACGATCCTCATGGCCGTACTAGACTCAAAGTGTGGTTCCATGTACTCAATGTGCAGCGGATTACCTCCCATCCACCGCCTTGTGTACGCCTGGTACGCACGATTCTCTACATAGATAGACAGGAATGCTGCTGCTGTGCATGTTGAAGGCGTGTGGGCCGGTTCCGTTGATGAAACTTGAATCCCATCCACATGCCTCCCGGTTTTATTCCTTCGGGTTTACATTGGATATCAGGTGTGTGGATGGAACTATGGGTGGTGCAGCGCATGCCACCCATGGTCGCTCTGTATGCACAGGCTTCCCGTGGCTATCCCCGTGGAGGCAATAGTGACAGGCGAATCCGGAACCCGATGCTGTCAACCAAGTTTGGTTACGTATATGTATTCTCTGAATGTGTTACTGTGACGCTGAACTGTGTTCAGTCAGGTCGTCGGCGTGATAAGGTTAGGAAGAAAATCTTCGGCTTGGAGGACTGACGTCCATGGAGTGAGAAGGTTATCCGGATAAGCGAAGGGCAGGAACTTCAATAATTAGTGGCGAGTCACTTCCGCTATATCGCAGTGTTGTTGAACAAATTTATGTGGCTTTTAGTAGGAAGAACGCTTGGTAGGCGTTAAACCACGACGTCCCGTAAAACTGCCGCCGAACTGTTCGCTGGAATGGGATTAACACTTTCCACCCAGGTGGCTACTCAAAGGTGGTGCATTACTGCTGTGTAGCATGGTACAACGAGTGGGCGCAATGAAATCAGCGAATAATGGATCATGCCGGACGACGGGCGCATGGTGCACAATTCAACCAGCCATGGAAACTTATGATGCTGATGTTTTGGACCTGTGTCACACGTCATACATAGCACATAGCGGAGGATAGAATCATCGCATCTCATCTTGGCGGTCGGTCGGACTGTGAAACCCCGCGATCAGCGCCTTCTTCGCGACGGCCTATTCCAACTTGACTACATCTCTCCTTGCTGCCTCCGGATTGCTTTCACCTGTCCCTTGGGTAGACTCCAAAGCGCAACAAGCTTCACCCGCTTCTACTTCACCGCGAATGTTTCCACGACGTCTTCGAAGTCCTCCAGTAACCTATGTACATCCCCATGCTCAAATGTTTATGGCCACGGGATATTAACCTTCTTCCTCCGGCTGATCACGGGGACAAATGTGAAGGCGTGACAAAACAAACACTTTGCCCACCGGAGAAGGAACGTTTACATGATATAACATTTCAAACAGAACACGGTACAACTCATTTACACACTTCATTCGAGTTGTCACTTGATTCTACGCTCCGTTATGTGCTATCGACTCAGCTTGCTGTGACGGCGTGGTGTAGGTCCAAAAGTTCAGCGTCATCCGTTTCCATGGCTGGTTGTATTGTGCATTAAGAGCCGCCATCCGTGGTGATGCATTATTTACTGACTTCATCGCGCCTCTTGTTTCATCATACCACTCATTAGTAGTGCACCACAAAAACCTATGTTTACCGGTGTCACCATCGCTCAGGCATTCCAACCTGTTGCAATGAAACACAGTAACAGCGTTTTAGCCTATGCGCCGAATTGTACAACACACAGACATGACCGCTCCGTATGATGCCCCACTTATTTGCGCATTTTCAACATGACCTTCGGTAACACATCGCTGGATTTGCACTTTTTCGTCTCCGTTTAACGAGCTCCATATGCTGATGCATTTTCTCCGTTATACGTACAGCGGAGAGCCTTTCTACCGAATATAAAATTTGGTAGGAAAACTAGGGTAGCATTCGAAGTGTGTCAGAGTCTGTCGAATTGAAATGAAGAAAAATAATACACTGGGCCCATCGCAATGAGACTGGAGCTTACCGTGGTGCGATGGTTTGCGTGCTTCAGGAATCCAGTGAGCTATGCTGTCTGGTGTTTTTTCCCCTTCAGAGCCACTCATAACAGATTGATCAATGGTTAGAGGCCAAACAGTCCCCTCGTCTTCCAGATTGGGGGTTGGAATGAGGGTGGCTCCTTATTCCTTAAAACGGACTCCTTGCAGCCCATCGCCAAACCCTTGTCTTGCGGTCAGGTTTTTGAACTAAAGACTCTATTGAGGACCCTAATCGTTCACCTTTCAATGCCTGGACAACCTGACGGTATCCAGCCCACGCAATACTATGAATCTATCCTCAAGCAATTTCCTAATGCTCTGGCCACCGCAGAGGGTAATCAACGATGCCCTATCTGCTGCATCGAGCAGGGTGGATAGGAGTTTGGATGCTACTGCTCAACCCTACGCATCTTCTTATTTCCCTCGCTTACGCTTCTTAGTCCTTATCGTCCCGTTCCAACTTCACTATTATCCCGCCAGTTTTCAACCCCCAAATCTTGGCACTCCCCCACCCTGCTTTGATAGGCGTTTACCTTTTAGTTTCAACTCACATGCGAACGCGCAGCGTCATTCTTGCCCTGTGAACAAGCCCATGTTCAAGCAAACCGTCAAACCCTGTACATCGGTTTCCATTTGGAGCCCTCGATCTCCCTGAGATTGGTATTCCTCAATATGATTTGGCGGCGTCCGTATCCGGATTTGCCTGTCACTGTGACGTCCATGTGGGGACAGTCCACAGGACGTCCTGCGCCTACAAAGGGACCATGGGTGGCTTGCGCTGCACCACCCATAGTTCCACCCACACTACCCCATTCTCGGTGTTAGGACCCGAAGGAAAAAGACGGTAGGCAATGCTGATGGGAGCCACGTTTCCATCAACAGGAAGCCGGCCTCACACTACGATCAACAAGCAGGAACTGGAAGCATTCTGGGCCTAATTGGGAAAGGGTCATACACACCAGACGTACACAAGGCGGTGGCTGGACCGTAGCCCGTTCCACACAGAATGGAACTACTCTTTGAGCCTAGCACCGTCACTGGGACGGTGCACCCCGTCCCCTCCAGCGACGACCAACTGTCTCCTGGAGCCAGTATGGACGAGGTAGTGGGTAATAGACAGGTAGGCGTCTTGTCAACATTCACATCAGGCGCATCCACACCGGGGAGCTCAAGCAACATCTACTTCTGAAATGCAAGATTACTCATCACGCAGGCAAACGTACCACATACGCCGCCTTATTGACCTGGATTCGAAGATTGAATGGGAACATACTCATGGTGCTTCTATTCCGCATACAACAGTGCCTTCACCGGCACCTGAGAAACCGCCCTTTTAAGCAGTCCACGGAATTCGCATCGATCAAACTTGCCTTGGATTCGCAACACCTGAAATCAACATGAGTTTGTCATAAACGCACCTTCTTCATGTTCTGGTAATGTTATTTTCGGTTTGCTCGAATGTAGTTTTACTGCACTAAGTTAACCGTACAAAAGCGGTATGAGTATCCTCGTCGAATTCATTCGGTATACATATATACATAGATTGGCGTCATCCGTGTCCAATGGCAGTTCGAATACAACATATGCACATGCATTTATCCAAACTTCAGTGTGAGCAGCTGTCACAAACTGGAGAGAGACACATTAGACAACATCATCAATGGTACGACAAACGTGTATGGGTTTCGTTTGGAGGTCAGGCTAACAACCATTTTCGCAGGCATGAGAATAACTACCCAATACGAACTGTTGATGTTTTCTTCAACATTTAGACGTGACAGCCTTAAATCTTGGGCATCCATATTTGAAGGAACCCGATGTAGCAATAGTGAAGCAACTGCTAGGTAGAATGATGACTAGACTACTGGTACAGTGAAATGGTGTGCACTTAGGTGTTGCCCTCTACATGTACAATACGAATGAGCTCATGAATGGACTGAACCATTATTCTGCGATGCACCGGCTCTCTAAGCGTCATGCTAGTTAGCATTGAGCAGCTGGTCAAGCTACGGTTATGGTGAGTAATACCATGGATTTCACATAGTAATGTGGATCACGGCCGAATAATACTATGAAGAGGAAGATGCCGTAGCTCACTGTCTCGGTATTTAACCATACTAGACTCCGCTTAAGAAGGTAGCAAGTCTAGGATAGCCTAGGTCATGATGAGTACAATATCGTAATGCGCAACACATGTGAATTCATTGCGAAATACAACCGAGTTAAATAAGTCTAAAAATGTTAGGTTACCTGTGGCTCATCCGTTCTAGGCAGGTGCAATAAAGATAACACATTGCGCCAAGTCAGTAGTTACTCAGCAGTTTCACTGCGCCTATCTGGAGACGATGCAGCTTCGATCACCGGCCAAGCCGATGTTGGTATTGCCCTAAGTCCTCGGGCTGAAGTTGCTCTGGTTGATTAGATCCCAATCAGTAGCGGGCTGTGTGCGGTCCGATTG
This sequence comes from Dicrocoelium dendriticum, assembly GCA_944474145.2. Taxonomy (NCBI): domain Eukaryota; kingdom Metazoa; phylum Platyhelminthes; class Trematoda; order Plagiorchiida; family Dicrocoeliidae; genus Dicrocoelium; species Dicrocoelium dendriticum. Next base: position 112,453,743 of record OX104066.1, read on the forward strand.
GCTGGCTCGTTCAAAGCTTCGAAGTCGCACGGGACTAACTGGTGTCTATTCATCATCGCTGCCTACGCACCCACACACTCCAGCGATGATTCGGTAAAAGATGACTTCTATCGCCAAATGAACGAGATACTCCGTCGCAGAAAAATACTCGGACACTGTACTACTGGGTGGGGATCTTAACACTCAAGTTGGGGAAGTACCCACTGATGAACTGCATCTGGGCGGCCAACACGGTGTAGGCTCCCTTAATGATAACTGTGAGTGATTACTTCATTTGTGTGAGGATGCTCGCTTATTTCTTGTGAGCACTAATTTCCCACATAGCACTCGCCGGACGGTGACATGGCGCCCACCAGCTTCGAACCAGCTATGGACGCAAATGGATCACGTTGCGATAAGTTACAAGTGGAGAGGTTGCATCCAGAACTGTCGCTCAATTTGGGGCACGGGTGTGGACACCGACGATGCACTTGTATGTGCTGACCTGCGGATGCGTTTTGGCGAAACGCCCACGACGACACAGTGGACGGGCATTGAACCACCAGCCAAACTGAGGAAGCCAGCCTGTTCTAAATGCCTATCAGAGTACGTTGACATGCGAGCTGAGTTAAGCGCTCATTGGATTCATTTGGAATCTCCCTCGTATCATGTTTTACCAGGACCTTAGTAGCAGCAGGGCAAATGCCTCATGAGGGGAAAATCTGATTCGCCAACCATGGAATTTGCGTCTCTTCCCACTGTCTGGGAGTTATCGATGCTCGCCGGCACATTCAGGCTGGAATCGAACAGAATGTGAATCGCGAAAACCTCCGGACAAAACGTCTTGCTAGCCTAAAGCGACCGCGAATTTTGGCGGTCTCATCACGCGTCAGAGATGGAAGTGCCTTCTACCTTTGGTAACCATCGTCTGATAGGGGAAACGGGCAGGAGGAGATTTGGTGTTAATGAAACTATAAGTGACGGGAGTGGACAGCCTATCTACAACTTGTCAAATCGCTTAGAGCGTTGGGCTGAGCACTTTGAAAGGCGATTTAATCGGTTGGAATTGTTAGATTTCTCCCCAGCCACTGGCCGCCTCGCTTCGTAGGCTGTCCAAATGGATGCACCCTCTCGCTCGGAAGTCGAACATGAGCTCGCGCTGTTGAAGTTAAATAAAGCCGCGGGTCCAGATAATGTTCCTCCAGCCCACTTTAAATTCGGGGGACCCGCTCTTTTGGATGATTGATACGAGATACTAGTGAAATTGTGGGAGCAGGACACTGTCCCAACCGACTGGAGCCGCTCCGTCATAGTCCTAATTTTCAAGGGAGGCTCACGATCGGTATGCGACAATCATAGAGGAATCAGTCTGATCTCCATCGCCTCCAATTTGATTGCCTCTGTAATCCTTCATAGACTGACTGACACTCGTGAAAGCCAGATTCATGAAGAGCAAGCCAGGTTTCCTCGAGGCCGTGGCTGCATTGACCACAGCTTCCGTTCGCGTCAGCTGTTGGAGCACCGTCACATATATTGGCGGCCCACCGTTGTCGTGTTCCTCGACGTCAAATGTGCCTTAGATTTGGTGGATAGATGTGCCCTTTGGGACCGTCTAGTCAGAAAAGGTGCGCCAGCAAATTATGTAAATATTAACCGAACATTAAACGCGCGTAGCTCAGGCAGGGTGAGGGTTTACAGCAAGCTGTCGCCGCCCTTCAATTTCTCCAGCGGTGTGAGACAAGGATTCACGCTGTCACCATTTCTCTTCAACTTCGCTATTGACGAACTTCTGTAAATGGCGTACACAAGACACGATGGAATGTCAATTGTTCATTTGTTCTCCGAGCTAGGCGGTTTTCTCGCAAACGTTTCACCACCATGCGAGGTGGCATCCTCAGTGCAGTGATATATAGCGTACAAGCGAACGAATTCTTGACTTGGAGTATGATGATGATATTGCCCTAATCTGTGACAGCTCATAAACATGCCAAGCTGCACTGGACAGATTAGCAGTGGCTGTCAGTCACTTCGAGCTTTGCTTCGTAGTCTCGAAGTGCAAAGCTTTCCTCCAAGGTTGGCTTGGAGCGACTCCTGCGTTGACCCTTGGTGGGGTCAGATAGAAGTGGTTCAAAAATTCAACTACCTGGGAAGTTGTATCAGAGTCAGGGCGATTGAAGATAAGATCACGAACCGCATAATAAAAGCTCGAGGCGCTTTTGCTAACCTTCGCCACTTATGGTGCCGGCGCGACATCTGTCTCACCTTGAAGGGTAGCATGTACAATGCAGCGACCCTACTGTACGGGTCAACCCTAGTGTACGACCCTACTGTACGGTTGTGAAACCTGGCACCTCAGATCAGCAGACATAAAGAGGGTAGTTACGTTCGACCACTGGTGCCTTCGCAGTTTGGCTCACATCTGGTGGTAACACCGCATGAACAACGAGCATGTTCGACGTTTTGTTTACGGCACAGGAAAAGTAAATGAACCGCTCAGCACCGTTATTTCACGCACCAAGCTCCGATGGCGCGGCCAAGTGCTACACATGCGCGCCCACGTGCATCCGCGACGTGCGTTGTTTACGCGTTAGGGGTGTGCATGGAAGAAGATGAGAGGTGGTCAAACTATGATTTGGTCGAGAGGAATGAAGGTACTCACTTCGAAGCTGGCCTCGGTTGGAGCATCTCGTCTCCCTCGTTGGGGTCCGAAAGACGATGAACATGTTTGCTTGGATACACATGTTGACATAGCTAGGAGCCGACCTCAATGGCGTTCGTGCTATGACTTTCTTTGTCCCACCCCATCCATTTATCCATCCCCACCAACCAGGATCTTACTGTCCGTATGTTTCAACCTTCACCAGAGGTGTAATCTGCAACGTTGTCGCAAATCAGCATTAGTGACAACGTATTGGAAACCACCTCCCACTTCTGCTACCTCGGGAGTGTGGTTTTGACTGACCAGCATCTATACAGTGAGCTTCGTATTGGAGCATCGAAAGCAGCGGCGGAATACGGGAAGCTTGCATTCCGATTGTGGAATAATCATCTGCTTACCGTCGGTACGAAGCTGATGGTGTACGAATCTATGATGCTGTCCGTTCATCTATACGGCAGCGAAAGGTTAACGATGTACCTGCGAGATGTGCGATATCTCGAGCGGTTTCATCAACAGAGTGTGCGCATCGGCTAGTGCGACAGATTTGCAGACACGGAGGTGTTGCGCCGAAGTGGGATGTATGCAATAGATTGTATACGTTGGCTGAGACACTTGAGGTAGCTCGGTCGTGTGTGGAGTATAGATTCGACGCGGATACCGAAGCAGATATTATAAGGTCAAATGAGTGTTTGGGAGCGGCATGTTGGGTAACCGAAGCTTCCTTACTAGGGCATGATCAAAGTGAGCCTATCACCTTCTAATCTTGATTGTAGGTTATGGGAATCGAAAGCGGTTGGTCGGCGTGCATGGCTCCATCTGCTGACGAAGACAGTTGCCGTGGTGCAAGAGCAAGCCCTCGTGTATGCAGAGAAGAAGCGTCAATTGCGGAAGCGACGGGGGCCGGTGCGCTGTACTTCATCTACGTCGAGTGCATGGTGTTGTAGCACATGCGGTCGCGCGTGCTTGAGCTGACTCAAGGCAGACTCAGGCAGACCTAGTGAGGCAACGGTAGAGGCCACTAGGGACCAACATCGAAAAGACAAAGTGTCCTGCTAAGAATGTAAGCAGAACCGGAGCAGCGTTTGTATGTATGCTGCATTCTATTTACAAACGGCGCGCATGGGTGCCATGTTTCTTTATTTCAGGTCATTGGTTTGATATATTTTGTAATGCTTACTTTGTTAAGTCATTTAGATGTTTGTCTTTTTACTTACACACGTCGCTTAAACAGATTTTAGTTAAATGCGTTAAACATTTCGCGTTTGTAGCATATCTCAAATATCTTTTTTGACATACTGAACTTATCGAGGATTTGTTGATAAACAAGTTTTTCACATGCTCATTTGCGAAGAGTTACTTCGGTTTATCGGTATGCTGTATTCGATAACTATTATTAATTATTGTCCTTTCAAGTGATTGCTGTTGTTTGGCATCCCCGGTGTGGCTGCGGTTGATGTGCATGTTGACATGGTGCCTACCTGTCTACCAAACTCCACCTCGATTACCGGCTCCAGGGGACTATGAATCGTTGCTGGAGGGTACGGAGTGCACGGTCCCTGTGGCCGTGCTAAGCTCGAAGAGTGGTTCCGTGCAGTGGGGAGCGGACAACAGCAAAGCCGCTGCCTTGTGTGCATTTGATTCCCCAACTACAGCTTGCTTGTTTTTGCCTGTGTAGTAGTGTGGGCTGGCTCCATTGATGAAACGTGTCTACCATCCACATGCTTGCCTGACTTATTACTTCGGGTTTACACTGGATATGGGGTGTGTGGATGGAGCTGTGGGTGGTGCGGCGCAAGCCACTCATGGTCACTCCGTAGGCGCAGGCGTCCAGTGGCTATCCCCGTGGAGGCAATAGTGACAGGTAAATCCGGAACCGGATGCTGCCTACCAGGTGTATGTGTAAGTCACGCTGACGTATGTGTAGGTGGACATGGTGAGTGGATTTGTCAACGTGACTCTGCATTAATTTTTTTGTTCCCTGTGTTCGCCATTGTATGAAGGGATCAAAGGAACTCTTCGAACTGGATGAAGTCCATGAAGTGGGAATGATCCTTCGGTGCAGTAGCCACGTGAACAACAACGCGACGGAGATGGGGCGAAAATATTCCGGAGAGGTCGGTTTTGAGACCATGGGCACAAACATGGTTCGGGCAACGTTCATATGCGAAGAAAGGGAGAGAAAGGGAGGAGACAGTTAAGGAAAGCAAAACCAGAAAGTGGATACATTTTCGCGACATCCTTTGGTTTAATGCGATCCACACCCGGTGCGCGACTTTGTATGTTTCGAAGCAATCGCTAAACTTCCTCTTTCATATACGGGTTTATTAGATCCATTTTAGGAGGGAGAATTGCTAGAGGGAACCTTTCGTTGACTACTGGCGGCTTAGAAAACACAATCGTTCAATGCTCGGTAAAAAATAAATTAGAATTGCATCGCCTTCTTGTAAGAATGTTGTTCTTCAGTGAGCATCAATAACCGTTGTAGCGGAATCTTTGCGTCTCGTGTGGTAAAGCCGCTAAATGTGTTCACACTGGAGGCGCCGACGCTGACGATTATTCCTTATGTTTCGCAGCCGTTTCCGCCACCTGATTCTTTTTCATTTATGCGGGAAGGGCGTGGCACAGATGGTGTTTAATCGTGCACTAAATAAGCCTCGCGTATCTTCCTCTCTGAAACTCTCCACTAAGGTTTGAAGTGGGGGATGTTGTCTCGTTTCTGTATGTTCACACAAAAGCTATTAAGCGGTGACGTTCCATGATTACTTCTCGAAATATAGTGTTATTATCAGGCGATGAACTGCGTGGCTGATCACCCAAGGGTGTAGAGGTTTTATTCTGTGGCCAAGAGTTTTCTTTAAGGCCAGAGACAGTTGTAGGCAAGTTTATTATTTGCGTCTCTTCCACAGTAGAAGAGAAGGAAAGAGTACGTGGCGGAGTGTACCACGGATTTCCTTGGGAGGAACTGTGAGGCTGTTGTGTTATCTGTCTGTTAGGCAAATGCATTGTGTCCGCAGGAGAGCCCCGTAATTTGAAGGGGAATACCAGCCTGAATGAAATAAGCGTTTCGTTAAACTGTTAAGAGTCCTTATTGTGAGTAATTTCTGAAGCCGCCGATGTAATTCTAGCTGTGTCGCACAAATCCGAGAAAGTTCTGATGCTCGGAAGATAAGTTCGTTGTCCTCGTGCGACACTCACTTAATAGACTGCGCAGGTAGACGCATCAAACCGTCAGTGCTATAATGTGAAGGATGCCTATGTCTACGATGTTTGGAGTGGTCGATTTTCGTACGAGATATCAGGCCGCATTCTTTGAGCTCCGGTTGTGAGAACTAGATTAATCGCTGTTGTTGTGTTCCGGAGGTGAGCCGCCAAATGCCGTTGTAAGCCACTTTCGGTAAGGAAAGGCCGGGAACGTAAGCTGCATGCAAAATACTGCGGACGATTGGAATCGGATGCGAAGTGGTAAGGCGACGGATGTATCGGGAATTGGGAAGCAGTCTCAGGAGTTCGTTCCGTCGAAGGATTTGAAGACGAAATCGGAGATCTAACGTCTGCCGATTGGTTCGCTTGACTACGTGCTCATACAAGTGAGGAATGATAGTGGTTTTGCGGACTGGGATTGGGGTCAGTTAAGCCTGACCCACTCGATTGATTCAATTGAATACCAGCTGGTTCGCTGATCCGACTAGTTGGAACGGGGAACTGGGATAAACGGGCAAATGCCGGCGCCGTGGGCCGTTCATAGGCCGCCAACCGCGGCTAGGAGGAGTGGATGACCCTTGGGAGTGGAGATGTATGTGCTTGTGGATTTGTGGATCCCGTGGACTCGGTGGAGTTATTTGTAGAGCTTGAACGGGCTCCTGAGTGGGCACAACGACAAAACTCCTCAATGGCTTCAAGGTGGGACACCTCCCAGTGCTTGGCTAAATGACGCGCATCTGTGCAGTTCGTAGGGTGTGTCCGACGACAGTGAGATATCAGAGCCCGGGCTAATGGAAAATGACGATCAAGTGTTGGCACGTTGTTAATTTCACATCACAGACAGGCCGGTCATTGGGATGTCGCTGGTGATATCCCACATGGCGAGAAAGACCGCTTTAGTGGAAAATGTTTTGTGGAAAATGTTACGGATGTGGGGACTTTACTGGAACAACGCTGTTGAAGTTGACACGGAGGAGGTAGAAAGGATTTGGTTTGACGCCGGATCCGCGTGATGTAATACATGTGAGATGGATGAATACATGTTGTTAAAGTCCATTAGGTTGGTAGTTGACTAAGGGTTGCGTATTTCCATAGAGCCCGGGCCACATACTAAAATACAGGAAAGATTATGCCAACACAGTGGGTAAAGAGCTAAAAAGGAGAGAGAGCTACATGTGAGCAAAGACAGGAATAAAAGATCAAAAGCAAATAAGTGAGCAGAGTTAATATTGCCTAATCCACTATTGTGGTTGCAGCTAAAATTCGAGAATCAGTGCGGAAATAGAGGATTCCTCCTACCAGTGTATATAAACCTGAGATAAAACCAAAAATACGCATGGTGTTATAAAACTAGAAGATGTAGACACTTAACAAAGGTGTACTAAAAACTGCAGTCAAGACTGATTTTGCGCCGATAATAACTGGCTATTAAGTACTGCCATGGTTCCGTAAATTTGCATTCCGTACACTTCCGCCACCGATCCATCAACCTTCCATGCATTATACTCGATAGCTCACTATTAGCATTCGATACAACTAGTACCATCGATAAGCGAACCACTATTGAGCTGATGAGTAGTAGTGAGGATTTTGATACAATTCAGCTAATTCATCATTGTCACTCCCAATCAGCAGGCTTAGGCTAGTCTGGAAAAGCACCAGACCCCGGCGCTATGCGGAGAATCCTAGCTCGTGTGGTTAGCCATTGTCCTCTACACCGTTCGTAACTGGCATGGCAGTGGAAGGTGAGCCGGGCTATATCATAGTGAACTGTCAATCACGCAGGTCCGCGACTGTCACCCATTGCGAAGTGGCACTAGCTGCTGGCATCCCGGCATGGACCCGGCATGGGTCCGCTGGGAGGCGCACCACTGACGAGACCCAGAAGGTCGAAACGCCGACGCCTGGTGCTTTTCTGAACTAGCATATGCCTGCTGATTGAGAGTGACAAGGATGAATTAGCTGCACTATTGATCTGTCTAAAAGGCTGTAAGTACGCTCTAGATGCGCGTTAGAACTGCGGAGGATCAGCTTGTGCAAAAACTAGAATTATGGGTTATTATTACGTAAAATGTAGTTGTTTTTTAAAAGAAACGATATCAAACACAATACGAATGAAGTCGTAAAAGCTTAAACATCAAATAAACACATAAATTACAGAGGTAGTAGGGGAGTAGAATGGCATAAATAGAAATTCTTCACATCTAGACTCAATCAGACAGCCATCACACACCCGGGAAAGCACTGTACGCACGTTTCATTCTTTCGGGAATCGTCAGCAGAGCGCATTCCATCGGACCCTGGTAGGGTTCAATTGACTGAGTAAGGATCAGCTGAAAATATAGCTAAAACAGTCATCTGCATGACTTGCATTTATTTAGTTCCGAATGATCAGGGTCTAGATTTAGTCCCCAAAACTCCACGAAATGTTCATCGAACTGCTTCACGTACCATCGCTTAAGAAAGATAATTGGCCACTGCAGCATATAAACATGAAATCCATCTTAATGCTTTCTTGAATGGTGTACATATAACGCTTCCTATCACTTGGCAACGTCACCAATAATTCCAATTTTTAACAGAATGCAAAGTCTATCAATATGCACTGCGTTTAAACGGCCTCACAACAGTTTCGGTTATTACTGGATGGCGCTTGATCGCTTGTCATAATGCACCGTACGTGGTTGCAATCATCTAGTACAACATTACTCTTCCCTCATCTTTGAACAGGAACGCACATTCGGTTCCGATGCTCCCTTTGCGGTCTACCTGAAGCAACCGCATGGACATTGCTGAACCACTTGCGTGCGGTGAATCAAGTGGACTTATTTCGACTCGAGTCCGATGGTGATCGTGAGGGACTCTGTGATCTGCAAGCGAAATCAAATGAACATCGTCATCAGCGAATCGACGGGTGTTGGTTAGCGAACCACAAGGAACACGCAGCAGTTTTTCATGGAAAATTGTCCGACGGTGCCAACACGCCATCCAGCAGAGACAATGTTCCAATAAGTGGGCCGGTTACGGATCTCAATGGGCCAGAGTTAACCTATGGGAACTTCGCATTTCTCGTACTATTCGATGTCTATCTGAAAATGTTCCAATCCTGGGAACAAAGTCCGAAGATTGTCACGTCTAGGAACACCTTACCAAAGAGTCAGATTTGTATGGCAAGTCAAAGCAGAAGTCCACGGAAGGGGATCTCATTCTTCCAGGGACGGTATCCCCAAGGTAATCTGTGGAAGAACGATCACAGTGGCCACCACATCGACTATGGACTCAGTATAGACAACACACGTGGGCTTTCCGGAACAGAGCCACTGCTAGACCAAATTCCCACCACATTCTCTCATGTAAATACAGATTCCGCAGACACCGGCTTGTCAGCCAAGATGAATGCGGCACTGAAGCTACGCAGACCGAACACGCATCAAAACACCAACAACCGACGCTCTTCCACTATGACCAACAGACGAGACAAATGTGAATTCTGTGGTAAAGTATTCCGGAACTGCAGCAACCTTACGGTACATCGAAGGAGTCACACAGGCGAGAAACCGTATCATTGCAAGCTTTGCCCATATGCGTGTGCTCAGTCTTCCAAGTTGACTCGACACATGCGAACTCACGGTGAGCTCGGAACCACCGGAGTTGAACTGTGCTGTCGATACTGTCGGACCCCTTTCTTGCTCAGCAATACTCTTGAGCGTCATATGAGGAAATGTGCCAAATTGATGGAGCGCCTGGACGTGCGGGAGAGTATCCAACTAAGATGCAGACAAAGAGGAAATCAACTTGTGCATGAGTAGCTGAAATCCGACGGCCTCTTTTGAGACCACATGTCCATCAAGCGATTTGTGATACGCATCAGATGTAGTTGAGTACATTCAAGGAACGCGGCCCCCCAGAGACTGTCTACTCTCCATACATAAGCGCCATGTTCGATTGATTCGCGTTTCCTACGCCAGATATATTTCTTTAGTTTCTTTGTAAAAATGGTTTTGTCAATTATCAATTGTATGAAGACAAGGTCTGCTCGGATGCAGTGTTTTTCTTATAATAGCCGTGCGAGCTGAGTAACGCATTTCGGAATCAGCTGGAAGTGGGCAGGCGGATGTGCGTGTATGCAATGCCACAACCGAGCCACGTGAGACAGACCCACAGAGAACTGTGGAATATGCGGTTCGTACATGTTAATCTTCCAACCGTGGCGCTTAGAAAGACTACCGTGTGCTGTGAAGTGCGTAGATGTCAGCAGGCGTTTCGTTGGCGAGAATATGAAGACAGCCTACTGAAACCATTGCTTAAAATGTTGCATGGCGTTAAGTGTGATTTCAAAGGAATTCGGAGTGAATGCTTTGTACCGCCCAAATGTTAGCCGTCGCTTGACACCGAGAAATTCGCGCTACGACAGTTGGTAATTATATTTTTGAGTTTTGCGTTGGTATTTCTAAAATGTATGGTACAAGCAACCGTCTCAAACGAATGGTAGGATGGACTAGCGTTAGAAAATCTCCCTCATTCGAGGGCTTGAAAAGTCTCTATCGCGGAACCGATTCCACCAGTTACTCTGGAGGCAGGAAACTAAGCGTCGGTTTGCCGGATGCAAGACAAGTTCATGAATATTGGAACAACTTACGTTTTGGTGAACATCGCTATCTAACTGTGTCTCGATGAGACTTGGTGAAGCGTAGGATCTGCGCCGCAAGAATTAGTGGCAACGATCGGAACCAATTGTCCCGAAATAACCATCGTCCTACATTAGTGGATATAAAGTGAAATAGAAAGGAATAGCTTACGAATGTGGAGGTATACACGCAATTAATACAAGAATATTTCCGCGGATTAATATCAAACAATTTGGGCTCGTCTCATCTTGTAGTGCATTAAAACAACGCGTCCGGCTAGTTGTCACATGAATTGACGCGCATAACCAAACGGAAGCTACGTAAGTAAAACTGCAAACTGGAGGGTAAGTATTCCACTTGGGAATTCACTTCTGCTGCCCGTGCTGATTTGTAGCAACAAAATTTAAAGTAGCTACTTCTTCTTCAGACACCGGTGACGCGATCGAACTCATTCAAAAGAACAGCAGCACATTTACAAACACAAACAACACATAGTTGGTGGTATCCGATTTCGGATTTGCCTGCCACTGTGGCCGGCCACAGGAGGCCTGCGCCTACAGAGGGACCATGGATGGCATGCACTGCACCACGCACAGCTCCAATCACACCCCATATCCAGTGTAAACCCGAAGGAATAAGATCGGGAGGCATGTGGATGGGAGCCACGTTTCATCGACGGAGCCGGCCCACACTCCTTCACAGGCAAACACAAGCATGCTGTATTTGGGAAATCAAGCGCACACTAGGCGGTGGCTGGACCGTAGTCCGCTCCACAGTGCGTGCATGGAACCGCTCTTCGAGCCTAGCATGGCCAGAAAGACCGTGCACCCCGTCCCCTCCAGCAATAACCAACTGTTTCTTGGAGACAGTATGGACTAGGCAGTGGATAATAAACAGGTAAGCAAGCTGTCAAAATGCACATCAAGCGCATCCACACCGGGGATGTCAAACAACGGCCAATCACTTGAAATGGCATTAACAAATAAAATATCTCTGTTAATGCATACGCCTATGCCGTCTTCGCTTGATTAGCATATGAAGTAAGTTGGTTAGAAACGAATACGCGACAAGTACAAAATGTCTACAATTTCTTCACAGATATGCCACAAACGCGATAAAGTTAACGAAGATAACCACACTTAGCGTAAGCAAAGAGTGCAAGTTAATAGAAGATTATTCGGGTAGGTTGAAGAAACCAAATAAGGTGGAATGGAAATTATCCAGCGTAAAAAGGCCTGGATTACTGGCATGTTGGTTTAGCCCAACTGTGGTAAAGGAGCATCATGAATGCAACATCAGCCTTAGCATGGGGCACCAAAAGCAACACACTTACCTACATACCTACCTTAAAGGATCCACATATATGAATGTCCTATTATACCATTGCATATTGCTTGTTCAATTATTGTATTATTACTGTGATCATGCGTTTACTGGCGTGCCAAGCGTAGCCGAGAATAAACTTTTATTTATTTATTTATTTCCATTAGTCAGCAGGTGTTGCAGTGAATTCTCCAGTAACCTATGTTGGAAGATATCGTTTGTGAAACTCAACTGTATAACCTTTGCTCTGTAACTATGCACTAGCTGACTGGCGCACGGTGGAGACATGAAGGATTCACTGATTCATTACGTGTTAGTGCGCACCGGTCATTGCGTGACTCAGCTTGGTGATGTGCAGTGGTTCACATGCGGCTTCGCGGTCACCCCACAGACATTCTTTGCGTAACCCAATTTTGTGGCCTTCGCAATGGTTACCAGGGTCAAGCGCCTAGTCAGCAGCCATCTACGTCATAGTCGTTGACCATGAGCTTAGCGTAGCTTACATCCTAGCCAGCGTTGGTGTGCTCAGACATTAAAATGCTCACCCCGTCATCGAGCGGGTGACAACATCCGGCCACACATGCCTACATTTTTCTCAACACCCGCCTCCCATGTCTAATTGACTGAAGCCGGCCCAACAATGAGGCCACTACACAACTGCGCGCAATCAGGTCCGTTGCCAACGCCACGAACTTGATAGCGTGACAAACAATTTCGCTTATTGATCAAACGAATGTAATTGACCTATTCACGAACATAGGTCGTAACTGGTATATTATCGGAACCATAGCAAACACCATTAGCGAAGACATATGTGGTTAGTGAGCATACGTGGACAATTGGTGTCAGATCGGGAGCGTTTACTTTGGGCTTAGGAACAGCTGCATGACGCTTTCCGTTCGGACAGTGTATCCGCCTCTATATATGCATGGCTTTGGTCTACTCGGCCCGTGGCCGAAAGGCTTAAATGCACGCGTCGTAATCTGAGGGTCATCGGTTCGAATCCGTGTAGGTGCAGACGATCCCTCGGTATACTCATCCACACGCGACTGTTGGTGGTCACGTGACAGTGTAGCGTTGACATGGTGTGCCGGCGTGCTGCTGACGCCTGCACTCCCCCTAAGACAAGCAGCTAAGACCATGTTTGAACGGGAGAAGATATGCCCTCACATATGCGGCTAAACTACGACGGCTACGCTGAAATTGCACCGAAGCTTATCATATCAGAATGGATAAGCGTGCCGGTGTAACGCTACCTGGTGAATGGTGAGCTGCATCAAATTGGTTAGGATGGAATGGTGGTCGCATAGGTCTGGACATCAATGTCTACTGGAAGAGGAGGCATTGAGATTCTGACACCAACGTTGAGTTCAACTGAAAGAGAGACAGAGGTATAGTGAGGATGCGAATGGGTCATGGTGAATGTTGTTTTTGCACAAATGATTGATTTCCATTGGAATGGAGCAAAGGCCTCATGAGAGCGAGTGGAAACACAGTTGTTCAGAATGGCAGCTAGAGTGCAGCTCCATGGACAATGCACGAAGTTTGAATAAAATGGAAACACGAATTATGTAGAACCCGCCTCCCTAAATTTTTCGGCAACGTGTCGACCAGATGGTCGCTGATAGATATGTGGCCTGATTATCACACCACTTGGACAATGGTTTCTCATTCTACCCTGATTGTTCGGAGCAGTTTAACTCATTTTACGAGAATTCCAATCGAATCGCACGATTCCACGCCGGGAATCTCACGCAACCTATGTCGCCATTACAACTGATGTGCATCGCTTATTTGATCGATTTCGTGGAAAAGTGGGTGAAACCGTCGAGGTACACGAACTGGACCAATGACTCAACATGCTCCGACGATATCATGCCAATGAGCTTAATGCTACATTATCACGCTGTGCACAGCGTCGAATGGTGGGGGAAATTCTATGCCCCATCGAGAAATCCAAACGAATTTGGATCTAGTGAGGCGCTTTTGGCGGTGCATCATGGGATGATATCTGACACATTCAATAGAAAATTGTACTTACCTATTTTCGAGATGAAAAAGCAGCACGTATCGGCATTTTGATCAGCCGCGCAAGCAGGTGGCAACTCCATTTCAACATGAATCAATACCGTCGGCAGGTTCCCACCGTAGGCACAAGTCTCCGATTCAAAGAGCACCCCACAGTTGTATGTGTAGTTCAAACGAGTCGCACTCGTTGCGGCAATTTGGTCACTTAACCACGAATGGCGCTTATCATGAGCCAGGTGTGAAAGGGTTAAAAGCCTGCAACAAGGTCGACCACCCACGAAGAGAGCGCTTGCTGTCCCTAACTGACGCTGCTCTTGATGCTATCACTTGGGTTGCCACAGCGCACACTTGTCCGGCCAGTGACGCGCAGGAGAGTTGGACAGAAAAGTGGAACAATGTAAGGATACATGTTTGGTGGTGGGGACATTGGAAAGTCATATCGTGTGGTTCGTGTCTGGATCGCCAAACGGTAGGCGTGCTGTGGTAATTTTGTCGTTGCACTCCACCGATTCTAACTTCCGGCCTCAGGAGCAACTCTAGGATTACACGAATACATCGGCATCCGCGCACACGCATTTGTAGACTCACATACCGCTGTCATTATCCCGCTGTTTTATAGTGGTTGGTACACGAAGGACAGATTGCTGCTGAATCAAACTTCCATCGAAGCACTGCAGATAGGCGGAAGACGCACATCGTCAAGATAACTCCACCGTAGGTTGATCGGCCATCCATCCCGACTCACGGGATGGGTAAACTGAATGCGGTGCAAAGTATTGAAAGCAATGTAGGTTCAGTGGACTCAAAACTGTCACCGATCGTCCCGAACCTTGTCCTAACTATCCGTGCGCCCATGGTTTCAAGTGGTACACTCGACCGACGTCTGTTCCTCAGCATCTTACATACCACAGGAATAGCTGACACGTGCATCAGCAGCAGTATGCCGACACAATGTACCGACGCTTCGCTGCCACGAGACCACCGTCAGGCGCGCAAGGGTTGGGCACACCACGCGGTCGCCCTCCAACTACGCGGATTCGAACCGGTGACCTAAGTTTTACAAGGCAGCCCAGCAATCCTTTGGCAACCGACCGATTGACGCACGGACTGTGACCATCGTCTCTCGGCCCCATGATCTGGACAAATAGATGGGAACCAGAGACGCACTTCACTCCAAACAAAATCAGTAATGAGCTTTCGCTTCTTCCCTGCCTAGTTGACTAGCAATGTAAATATACAGCGTGCATACAAGAACGCCGGGTATGCGAATTTGTCAATGGATGTACACAAAAGAGTGAATCACGGCCGCGACAGGGTCTTCGTGACAGAAGCAGGAATGGTACAGTTGCGTCGACTCAGTATTCAACGCACAGAGTAGAACCGCTGAACACAGACGCGTAAAAAGTACCACTTTGTTAAAAACCTCTATTTCCCAACGCAGACTGTACTACGCCGGGCTCGGTACA
Organism: Dicrocoelium dendriticum; assembly: GCA_944474145.2. NCBI lineage: Eukaryota > Metazoa > Platyhelminthes > Trematoda > Plagiorchiida > Dicrocoeliidae > Dicrocoelium > Dicrocoelium dendriticum. The sequence goes on from OX104066.1 coordinate 112,469,027, forward strand.
TGGGATCAGAGCAACCAAGCCTGAACCAATGAATAATGATTATGTATACCAACTCGGGAGAAGCCAAATTAGAATCGAACAATGGTTTTATACGGCTGCGAAAGCTAATGCTTAACAGGTCCCGTAGGATGAATTTGGTGAAGCTGCTAGTAAAATTGGGTTTACACCGGTGCACGCACTGAAGTGTACGTATAATAAATTGTTAATCTAGGATAAATCCATAGGGAATAACTGTTGCGTGTTCAACCAATGATCGCTCACTATGACCGTGAACCTGATTGGCCCTACACACACGTAGATAAGCACGCACACACGCACTCAAGGACACACCCTAACGTTCCGTGCTCACATGTAAACCGTTAAGTGTTCAGTACAGTGTGCGCCAGACTGACGCGTCTTCTTGCTTATTCGCTACGAGTTGAAATACGTACTTGCGGTTAGAGTCCAGTTGTGATATCTGGCGACGGAGGTCAACACGTACTTGACAGATACTCCACCGGTCTTCTGGTCGTGCTCTACCGACAAACCTTCCCTGGACTCGTGGCATAGATGGCGGAAAACCTTTACGGATTACTTGGAATTGCTTCCAATCTTGAATCCAGCAGGATCTCTTACTGAGAAAAACAAAGTGAAGCTCTTGAGACAGTTTCTTGGAGATGAGGGTCAAAGGTATTTCGATGCACTTCGTATTGATCAAATCTCTTCTACGATAACCGGCGCTTTGGAAACCATCAGTGCTCTTTGGGGTGCTCGTCAGAATGTTTTTACGGCTAGATACTACTTCTCGGAACGCTGCCAGAAACCAGATGAGAGTGTGAACGAGTTCATCGCTCGTGTACTACAAGCAGCACCTGATTGTAAATACAATGAAGTCGATCCAACGAGATTTGAAGAGACCATGTTACTCCAATGTTTGATAGCCGGAATCTCAGACCAGAGCACGCGGGAGAAGCTCCTTTCACAAGATGATTGTTCACTGACCTGGGAGACGGCCTGCTAGATTGCCCGGCAGAGGGAACACCTTACACAACAACTCGCAACATTTACGCTGAAGGACTCGTCAGATGAGCTGCGATTGATTAACACTACACCAAAACCAAAGCCACCCACTGGCGTCAATTTGTTTGTGTGCTATCGTTGTGGTGAGCAGCACAGTTGTCCATCCGACTGCCGGCATCAGAAGACAGTATGTCGAAGCTGCGGGAAGGTGGGCCACCTGGCGCGAGTGTGTAGATCGGTCAAGCGACGTTCAGGTGGGGCTTATCGAGGAGCAAACCCCATCAAAACTGTGGACGAGTCTGATGGTAGCGACCCTGAATTACATTCCATTTGGCTTAATTCCGTTTCTAGCATGCAGCCGGCGCCATACACTCTAGAGCTTTACATTGAAGGACAAAAGGTACAGATGGAAATCGATACAGGAGCATCCGTGACGATAATCCGGGAAAACGCTGTAAAAATGCTCCCGAACTTATCCGCTTGCAATTCTGTTCTTCGCACATACACCGTTGAACCTATACGTGTCCTTGGTAAATGTTTCGTGAAGGCACAGTATGGCGACAAAATACGCACATTTCCTGTATATGTGATCCCCGGGGATCGTCCAAATCTGCTTGGAAGAGACTGGATACGTGCTTTCCCGGATACGATGAATGTGGTAAAATTAGTCAGCGAGATCTCCGGACTTGAAACATTACTTAAACAACATTCAGCTGTTTTTTCTGAGGAGCTTGAGAAGTTGGAAGAATTTCAGGTTGCGATAAAACTAAAGGAAGGCGCTCGACCAAAATTCATTAAGGCGCGCACACTACCATACGCTATGAGGCCTAAAGTTGAAGAGGAACTAAACCGCCTACAGACTCAAGGTATTATTACTCCTGTACACCTTTCTGACTGGGGAACTCCAATTGTGCCAGTAACCAAACCGGACGGCTCCGTACGGATTTGTGGTGACTACAAGATAACCATAAATCAAGCATCCATGCTGGTCAGGTACCCCTTGTCACGTATTGATGACGTGTATGCAACACTAGCTGGTGGTGAAAAGTTTACCAAACTCGATCTGAGTCATGCATACTCGCAGATAGAGCTCGATGAACCTTCGAGGAAACTTACTACCATCACCACGCACATGGGACTATTTCAATATACTCGTTTACCTTTTGGCATTAATTCCGCCCCCGGAATATTTCAGAGAATTATTGACGACCTAGTGAAGGACATTCCTTTTGCGTGTGCTTATCTGGATGATATTCTTATCTCTGGACGCTCGGATACAGAGCATCTTCGAACACTCGCGGTCGTGCTCGAACGTTTGGAGCGAAGTGGATTCAGATTGAAAAGGTCTAAATGTGAGTTCCTTTCACCTTCCGTTTGTTACCTTGGATACCGGCTTGATAAACACGGTTTACATGTTTTAAATGACAAGGTTAAACCTATTTTAGAAAGCCCAGAGCCAACGAGTTGTGATGAACTCCGTTCGTTCTTAGGAATGCTATCTCACTATCGCCGTTTCCTGCCTAATGCATCGACGGTTCTATCGCCATTAAATGAGCTGTTACACAAAAATGCATCGTGGTGTTGGAGTTCCCGTCAAAAAATGCCTTCAATAAAGCAAAACAAGCTCTTGCTTCGCCACCAACGTTAGTCCATTATGACTCTAACAAGCCACTCATACTTCAGTGCGACGCGTCCCCTTGGGGGGTCGGGGCTGTCCTGTGCCACCGCATGGACAATGCTTCTTTACGTACCATAGCATATGCATCGCGCACCTTACAGACGGCGGAGAAGAACTACTCACAACTGGACAGGGAAGCGCTAGCCGTTATCTTCGGAGTTAAGAGGTTCCACCAGTATTTATTGGGAAACGTTTTCGAGCTTCATACAGACCACAAACCATTGATATCCTTGTTTGGGGAAACGAAAGGTATACAACAAATGGCATCACCGAGGATGCAAAGATGGGCTATAACCTTGAGTGCTTACAGTTACAAGATTGTTTATATTACCGGCGTCAGCAACTGCACAGCTGATGCACTCAGCCGTCTGCCGATCACGGAAACTGCACATGAACACGACCCTCCGTTTGAACTGGTTAATCTAATGCAACATCTAGACACAACACCGATACGGAGTTCAACAATCCGTCAATGGACGGATCGAGACCCCGTACTATCAATGGTGAAACGCTTTTTGAACATGGGTTGGCCTCCTGAAGGGACAGTTGAATTACAACCGTTTATGATTCGGAAGAACGAACTGAGTCTATTCGACGGCTGTGTTTGTTGGGGCTCTCGTCTAGTCCCTCCCACCAAGGCGCGTTCACAGATACTTAAAGAGCTCCATGATGCTCATCCAGGTGTGGCGAGGATGAAGGCACTAGCGAGAGGGTACTGCTGGTGGCCCAACATCGACTCAGACATAGAGAACTTACTGAAGAATTGCGATATTTGTCAGGCGTATCAGCGGAGCAAGGCGCCAGGTCCAATACACCCTTGGCGTTGGTCCGACAAGCCCTGGCAGCGTATCCACGCCGACTACTTCGGACCGATCGACGGGACCATGTTTCTTCTACTTATTGATGCACATTCTAAGTGGATTGACGTACATCCAGTTACTAAGGCGACAGCCGAATCCACCATCACTAAAATGCGCTCGTCCTTCGCTACGTTTGGCATTCCGGAAACCATTTGTACAGACAATGGTTCGCCTTTTACCAGTGCCGAATTTGGTAAATTTGTCGCCAACAACGGAATCCGACACGTTAAATCAGCCCCGTATCACCCAGCATCAAACGGATTAGCGGAGCGTGCAGTACAAACTGTGAAACAAGGCTTACTAAAGCAGCGAACGTGAACATTGCGAACAAAACTGGATCGGTTCCTATTCTCCTACCGTTCTACACCCACTGAGGCTACCGGAAAATCCCCGGCGGAATTGATGTTCGGCAGAAATCTGAGAACGAGGCTTCATTTGTTGTTCCCGAACCCGCGTGTTGAAGTACAGGAGCGTCAGAAAAAGTTTGTGTCTTCAGAGGAATCAAAGCCGGAAGTTACATTTCAGGACCATCAACCTGTTTACATCAGGTTACCGCATGAACAATGTTGGCAGCCGGCGAATGTGCTCGATTCTTCAGGAAGTCAAAACGATTTGCAGCTTCCGGACGGCCGGGTTGTTCGCCGGCACTCAGATCATGTACGCCCCAGGAGCACTGACACACCTGCCGTGAGTCAGTCACACTCGGAGATCGCAGCGCAAGCTGCAAAGCACGATGAACACAGAACAACAGGGGAAACTCAATTACGCCGATCGACCTGGATTCGCAAACCGATCGAACGGTTTCAGCCATGACTGTAACGTCAGCCAAAACAGGGAGGACTGTTACGTGTTCAACCAATGATCGCTCACTATGACCGTGAAGCTGATTGGCCCTACACACACACGTAGATAAGCACGCACACACGCACTCAAGGACACACCCTACCGTTTCGTGCTCACATGTAAACCGCTAAGTGTTCAGTACAGTGTGCGCCAGACTGACGCGTCTTCTTGCTTATTCGCTACGAGTTAAAATACGTACTTGCGGTTAGAGTCCAGTTGTGATAATGACGACAAATGGGATGTTGGCAAAAATCGTGTCTCCTTCTGGTGTTTACATACAGGAGGTGAATAATAGTGGAACGAAATCTGGGATTAGACGGCCAGTGAAATCTCTTACAGACAACTGTGTTTATTCATGGATAATGGGTCATGTAAAGTGGTGCAGTCATGTAAGTGCAAGGTCAACTCGGGCTTTGAACTCTGC
>OX104066.1:112474063-112588577 GCA_944474145.2 Dicrocoelium dendriticum
ACCAACTGAAGGAAAAACGTCAAATGCAACGGCGAATGAGCAACCGTGTATTCAAGAGCGAATCGCGTATGTCCTTAAAAAATAGCATCATTGGACTCCAAGCGTAAAGCGAACGACCATTTACAGTGACGGGCACTGGTCAATCAGAATGACGAAATAAAACGTTTAAACAAAAGTCACGAAATAAACGCGAATAAGGAATGCAGACCCGAAATTTGAAAACTAGTACAATAATTGTGTGACACTAAATATTCCTTTAACATAAATAAGTAGAACAGTGATGATAAGAAAAAACCAATAGAATATGTTCTGGCAAACAGCGCTGCTGAGAAGGGCATGACGATGAGCGTCCATTAACAATGACGTGGGTGTACCAATCGGGCGAACCCAGTAGAGCGTTTAAACAACAGTCAAGCAATAGAAAATAGGAAGAGTAATGAATAGCTATCAAGCTCGGTCACAATAAATGAATGTCTAATAGCTGTACTCCTAGTACCTCCCTCTCTTAAAAAAACGGGTTACCTGGGGTTCACATCGCTCTTTCGACGCCGATCCACTTGGAGAGGCTGCACGAATGTTCTTGTTCTCTTTGGCCTGTGGCGAGCTCCATTTTCCCTGCATTCCACTGGACGAACGTCACCACCTGCAGGAGTACTAGGCTTGCCGGTGTCCAGCAATTCATTGACGTCAAGTCCGTTGGCTTTCGGAACGGGGGCACCATGTGTATAACGTGACCTCAACTGATTTACGTGGCGGCTCCACACCTGTGTACCCACTTGAACATCATACATCACGTTGCCTTGGCGCCACACGACTCGTCCTGGTATCCATGCGATCCGTCGTCCTTGATTCGCAGCCGCAAACACAATATCGCCCATTTTGAAAATCCTTTTTCTTGCACCATACCGCCTGTTGTACTGACGCTCCATCACTGAATTCCGTAGTTGTAGAGACGGACGCTTGGGGGTCAGCAAATCTAGTGTGGTTCTCAACCTTCGACCCATAAGTGCTTCAGCTGGTGATTTGTCATCTGGTTCCTTTAGGATTCGGGGTAGCTCTATAGTTCAACAGGAAACGTTCCAATCTTTCGTTCAACGATCCCTCCTCTTTTGACTTCCACAATGCTCGTTTCAGGGTATCCACAAATCTTTCCGCTTGGCCGTTAGACTGCGGATGATACGGGGCCGTCCTCACATGCTCGATCCCATTCTGTGCACAAAATGCAGCAAATTGACAGGACGTAAACTGTGCTCCGTTATCTGACACGACTGTTACTGGCAATCCGTGCTGACTGAAGACATGTCTCATCGCAATAATTGTGCTGTTGGCCGAGGTGTTTTGCATAGTGATTACCTCCGGCCATTTACTGTAGGCGTCAATAATAACGAGGAAATGCACTTCTTCGACTGGTCCTGCGAAATCTACGTGTATGCGCGACCAGGGCGATTCAGGGTTTGGCCAAGCTTGTAATGTAGAGCGTACCGGTAACTTGGAGGCACTGATGCATCTGGAGCACGATCGGTCAATATCTTCAATTTGGCTATCCATCATGGGCCAAAAAACGTAGCTGCGCGGAAGCGACTTCATGCGAGCGATTCCTGGATGGCTCTTGTGCAGTTGCCGTAACACGCGTTACCTGAGTATTCCTGGAATGACAATGCGATCTGCAAAAAACAGGCAGGAATCAACTTCAGACAAAGAGTTGCGCCGTGTGAAAACTGTGTCAAACGTCTTTCGGACACTTCTTTGGCCAGCCCCGTCTTGTGTAGGTTAATACCTCTTGCAGCAATGCATCCTGTTCAGTGGCTTGCTTCACCATTGTGCCAGTGACCGGCAAATTACTCACGGCGTCATGTACCTTGTAGGTTACATCCGTTTCGGCTGCGATGGAGGCAATGACTGCGTCTTCTGACTCACGCTTACCGGTATCGATTAATCTGGAAAGGGCGTCCACTTGCCCTATAGAATCCGTAGACAAGTATCGCATGCTGAAATCATAACCCAAGAGCAGAGTTGCCCATCGCTGAAGTCGACTGGCCGTATATGCTGGAATCCCCTTTTTGGATCCAAAGATTGCCAGAAGCGGTTTGTGATCAGTCACCAACGTGAACCGTCGACCATATACCATCTTATGGAACTTCTGCACTGCAAAGATGATAGCCAACGCCTCTTTCTCAATCTGACTATAATTCTTTTCGGATGCCGTCAGCGCCCGTGCAACATGTGCTATAGCCTTTTCCGATCCATCTGGAAAACGATGTGAAACGGCGGCACCAATACCATAGCTTGAAGCCTTCGTGTCCACGATGATTTCCAGCTTCGGGTTATAATGCGTAAGCAATAAGTTCGACTTCAGCAGAGATTTCAGTTTCTCGAACGACTGGTGACACTGTGCAGACCATTTCCATTCGACGTCTTTCATCAGCAGATGGTTTAGAGGATGACGCAAGCGATGCATGCAGGGTAGAAATTCACTATAGTGACTCACCATCCCAAGGAATGACCGTAACGTTGTGACATCCGATGGCGCCGGTAACCGGTCTATGACCTCTATATTTTCGGGATCGGGTGGTCGGCCGTTCTCGTTAATTACGAAACCCAGGAACTTAATTGACTTCAGGAAAAATTTGCACTTGTCCGCTCGTAATCGGAAACCATAATCTTTGATTCTCTGCAGCACGTGATCCAGTCGTTGAAATAATTCATCTTGCGTCGAGCCCATTATGATGATGTCATCCAGGTAGGCTGCCGCTCCAGTTACAACCGTCAGCATGGCATCCATAACTTGCGGAAAGATTGTCGGTGCAGTTTCGAATCAAAATGGCAAACGGTTGTACTGGTAGAGACCGCGATGCGTGTTGATTGTTAGAAGTTTCCTGCTTTCCGGTTCATCTTCTAACTGCAAATAGGCGTCTGCAAGATCAAGAGTAGCAAAATATTTGCCTCCGTTCAGTTTTGCAAACACGTCCTCAAGAAATGGAAGCGGCTACTGATGGGGTTCCAGTGCAGCATTCAGGCCCGTTGAAAAATCTGCACACAAACGAATAGAACCGTTCGGTTTCCTGATCACAACAATAGGCGCAGCCCACGGTGAGAAATCGACTCGCTCGATCACTCCGGCCTGCTGCAATCGATCAAGTTCCTGTACAACAAGTGTTTGGGAAGTATAAGGGACAGGACGTCTGGGTCGAAACACTGGTCTGGCATGCGGAAGCAGAGTACGTTTTGCCTGCATTTTTTTACAGTGTCCAAGCTCCGACTGGAAGACACACACATACTTCGTTTGAAGCTGTTCAGAAATGCTTTGATCCGGAGGAATCGGTATGGCTCTATGGTGCACGTGACATTCCTTTCAGCACAGACACGATTCAGTGGTACATTAAACAAGTTCAACATTTCAATCCAGTCGATTCCGAGAAGATTGACGTCGGTGCATGAGACTAGGTAGATTGTGCCGCGGAGTTGTAGTTCCTTGAAGTTGACCTCACATTCAATCTCTCCATCCAATCTCAGCGGTTCCCCGGATACATTCTGAGCCGTCAGAGTTGTGCGCTTGAATGATGGTCTTCCAAGCTTCCTCCAAGTGGATCGCGAAATGATTGTGATGTCGGACGCCGTATCTAATTGCAAGGTGACTTGAATATCATTGAATGTTACTGTTAAATACTTTCTCTTGCCTGCGAATTCCGTGCGAAATGCAGTGAGAACTACCTTTGTGGCCGGTCCATGAAATTTCGCCCTTCTGAGGTTGATGTTTGTGCGCAATCTCGAGGGAAATGAACGTCTGAAGTTGTGCACAACTCGACAGTGGGTTTCCTTATGACCAAACCGCTATCACTTGTGACATTCATGCTCTTTGTAGATACAGTCTCTCACAAAATGCCAAGCGTCACAATTCCAGCATGCGGTCGGGGGCTTCTGAGTTGACCGATTCTGGTTCATCACTTTACCACGGATAGCTGTGCGACAAATCTGTGGTTCTGTCCTGTGGTCAGCAGTTTCAATCATTTTTGTGTCGTGCTTCAAGTTAATCAGTCGCTGACATTCTGCTGTAATCTCTTGCAACGTCAACTGTGGTTCTTGTTCGAGCTTGTGGAGAATTCGTGTTCAAATATTGGCACCAGCGGGAGACTGGAGACCGCACACGAAAATAAGACTCTTGAATTGATCAGGTGTCATCATACCCAGTTTGAATCGTTCACATTCGCGATTTACGCTCCCGGCATGTGTGACAAAATCAACGGCATCGCGTTTGACTAACTTCAAACAATTGTAGCGAACACTGAACAGAGAGGCCTGCTCACCGAATATCTGTGTCAGCATTTTCACCGTCTCATCGAAGCTGAAGTCTCTTGCATTCTTCGGCAACACGAAATTTGTGTAACGTTCATGTTCGACTGCGTCAAGTTTCCTCAACAACAAACCAACTTTCCAGGCATCGTCTTGGTCTGCAAGTTCCACTCGAAAAATATCTTCATACTTTAGGAACCAGGATTCAAATGTCAATCCGTTCAAACCATCGAAAACAAATTCTGTGATTGAAGCGGCAAGGGCGTCCACCGATGGCCGTGCGGTTGTCGTCAGGGTTTCGCTTTGGATGTTCAGCTTCTGAGATAGCAACTTGATCAACTGTCGTTGGGATTTTTCAAACTGGAGTTGTTGTTGTCGAAGGAGCGTCTGCATCTGCTCGAACGAAATCGACATGATTACCGGAACCTCCGTCGCCAGAAAATCTGCTGTGTCGCCGCTGACGCCTTCACCCCACGACCGCAAGAAGAAGTCCAAGACGAGCCAGAAAGAGACTTGTATACACGAAATCACAGTTGCTTATATAGTTTGAAGGCAAAATGAAGGGAAGCTACTAAAGTACACTTGAGCCAACCAACTGAAGGAAAAACGTCAAATGCAACGGCGAATAGGGCAACCGTTTACGTACAATAATTGTGGACAATACCTTGTGTACAATAAAATGATTGTGCAATAATTGTACAATAATTGTGTACAATAATTGTACACAATACAATAATAGTACAATAATTGTACAATAATTGTGTACAATACAATAGTACAATAATTGTGTACAATAATTGTATAATAATTGTGACACTCAATATTCCTTTAACATAACCAAATAGAACAGTGATGATAAGAAAAAACCAATAGAATATGTTCTTGCAAACAGCGCTGTTGAGAAGGGCATGACGATGAGCGTCCATTAACAATGACGTGAGTGTACCAATCGGGCGAACCCAGTAGAGCGTTTGAACAACAGTCAAGCAATAGAAAATAGGAAGAGTAATGAATAGCTATCAAGCTCGGTCACAATAAATGAATGTCTTATAGCTGTTCTCCTAATACAGCTATACTGTTATTCTTGCAAATAAAAAAACATCAAAACTGGTATCTGTAAGTGGCGACTGAATACCTGAATGCGGTTTACCGCTAACGATTTGGCCATGTCCTACCTCAGATAATCACTGAGCGAGCATTGCACTTTCTCACGTCCAGCCACTGGGGATGTCACCCAAGGAAGTGCACTCCGTCGTTTGCTATTCCGATTCCATACCATAGAGATCTGCATGTTCATCAAACACTGCTGGTTGTTTACAGGCATGGGTGGCAGCAACGATCCGTCTAGAAGTATATCAACGCACCACTTTACTAATTAAACGCACTCATTCGTTTATGCAAGGGAGATGTACTGGCTGGAATACTGGAATACTGGTTCGAAGCAGCGAGTAGATCTTTCTCTGCGTAGCTGCATCATTCGTCGCTCTTGGACATATACTCCCTATGTTCCGTTCCCCTCTCTATATTTTGCCTCTGCAAAGTGTTTGTCAAGTAGCTTCTTGAATTCCGACACCGAGTTCGCCTCTACTATGTGCTGCGGCAAGTCGTTCCAGACAGTCACCACTCTGCGTTCGAAACAGAGTTGGTGAGCGACCCGCTTCAACTCCGGTACGATAAGTTTATACCGGTGCCCTCGCGTGCAGCTTGGTGTGCGCAGATGAAGCAGTTGTCTCGACATTGGCTAATCACTCAGATGTAACATCCGGTGCGTCATGATGAGGTCAACCCTCAGTCGACGATATGCTAGGGTGTACGGCCCTAGTTTCTTACATCGGTCTTCGTATGACACACCTCGTAAGTTAGGAATCAGCCTGGTGTCTACATGCTGCACTCGCTCAAGCTTTTCTACCTCGCCCCGGGTGATGGATAATACGCGGGAGAGCCGTACTCTAGCAGTGGTCGTATTATCGAGACGAAGAGGCGAGTGGCAATATCTTCGGTCCAAGTGCTGTAGCTGCGCCTGTGCGCCTAAAGCATCCGAATGCTGTTTTGGTACAGCCTATTCGTGTTGTCAATGGACTTTAGGTCGCAGAGTAAGAGCACACCGAGGTCGCGTACGATAGGCGAGGGATGCAGCAGTTGACCAGCCACTGTGTAGGTTCGGCTGTGCTCACACTTACCTAGCCTCATGAATTGCGAACTGGCAGGGTTGATCGGTAGGTCAACCTCCGCAGACCATGTTGAGAGGCGGTCGAGGTCCTGCTGAAGTAAATCACAATCATTGAGTGTGCGCAATACTCTCAGCCAAAAATCAAGCATCATGCCCCACCTTGGCTCCATCCCTGCACAGTCAATTCCAGCTTTCGGTGAGCTCGTCGCTGCATCACAGAAGATTGTGATCATCAAATCTGCAACTGTTTAAGGAAAGCGAATATCAACTAACAGGGACCAGACAGAATGTGGGTAACATGTATAATGGAATCCATATGCTCATCGCCATGGTTAGGCAATTTAAATACTTACACGTTCCGCCCTTGAATGCTGCAACGCCATACATGCGAAAATGCGGATGAGTGACAAAGAAGCTTTAACAAGCATCCAATAATCGTACACCAAAGGTCTGTTAAGTGAAATCTCTACTTCGAACTGTCAGCAGCACTCCCAGTGGTTTCACCTCGAATCGCTTTGGCTTCGACGGGTGGAGAATAACTTGATCCTCCTGCACGGACCGCTTCACCCGAAGACTTGCTGCTATGTAGCTGCATTGAATATGCAATATACTTTCATTCTAGGATCACGGAACTCTAATTTCCCACTTACTTCCCGAAGTACCGGGATGGCTATTTGCTTTGAGTTATAACTCATGGCAACGAGACTGGACCTTAACGTGGTGTGACGGCTTGCGTACGTCCTTGAGCTATACTGGGTGGTGCCTCCTGGCCCCTTGAGAGCTACTCCTACCAGGTTGATCAATGGTGAGAGGTCAGCCAATCGGAGACCCCTGGTCCGCTGAGTTGCGGGTCTGAAATGTGGTGGCCACCATTTTGTACTACTAAATCATTGCCACCTCCCCGATGAATTACTCACAGGTGTTTGAGCCAAAGACTTACGTTGAGGACCCTACTCGTACATCTGCATGAAGTTTATGCAACGGTGAAGGTGAAGTACCCGTTCCATTTCTTCCAGGCCAATCAGAATTCAGCCTGTGTGACCAATTAGCGGTTAACCATCGGACAGCAATTCATGAGGATGGCCGTCGGCCTTGTCTACTCTCGGCGACTTTCGGCGACTTTCGGCTTTGCCACAGGCCGGTTGGGGTAGAAAGAAGAGGTTTCATGAAGTCGGAAGAGCATCAGTGGTTCCTAACATACACCAAATGAATAACTGTCTACCTGTGGCATTACCCGCTGAGTATCCTTCTTCACCATCTGACATGTGGACCGAATGCACACGTCGGATGATGGTGACGTGACGGACAACAAAGAGTCGAGAATGTGTCTAAAAACGACCAGAACCATTTTAGCGATAAATTGTGGTGTGTGCCAAAACGGTCACTGGTGTTCGCATACGCATTGTGGGTCTGTGAATTCGGCCGGTAACTGTAGGTACGGATAAGAACGAACTTCATCAACAATGTCACAATTAAAACACATTGCTGGGTGTGATATTCTTGAAAGCAGTTCGTTTTGGTCGTTGCAGCACAAAAAGTACAATTTGCATGTGGTCTAGACTGAATTTTTTGGATGGAGCACATTTCGCACCTTCCCATTTCTGCAACAAATGTACGCCCATATTATAGTGTTGGTATGAAAACCCACCACTCCCCGTTGTTTTGTGAGTATGTCTCTCTCACTCCTATTCATCCCGCTCTCTTTTACGGTTCCCTGCATACTGTTTCTGTTGTCTCACACTTGTGATTAGCTTGTATTCAGACTGAATCTTATGCTTGTTGGCTTTTCTCTTACTCTGTGTATTTCGCTTGTTCGGGAGGCACCGTATCGATCCCTCGCCTTTGAATTGATCAGCCTTGATTGATCGAATATCAGCCTTTCTGCATAGCCTGTGTCTATGCCCTGATTTGAATTATTCGTTTGATTTGTATTCACGGACGCTTGGTGGCCGGTTTGGCCTGCGGCGTGGAACAATGTTTTGTATCCAGTTTGCTGTGCATGTCCTCACTAGCGTTGGTAGCCGAAGCAGTCGTGGGGCAGATACAATAGTACCGGCGACGGAGGTGGGATTTCAGAAGTGATTTCAACTTATTACCGGCTTGCTGAGATTGTCTGGACCAATTCCACTCAAATTCCTTTGTTAGTAGCTGATTCAAGGGTTGACGTAGACAATGCATATAGAGCAAAACCCCCTCTTCCGTAATAACTCACCATTCCCAGGAACGATCTCAGTGTTCCAAGATCCGTTGGCGCAGGCAGGCGGTCTATCAACTTGATGCTTTCTGGATCCGGTTTCCTGTCTTCCTGATCGACCACAAACCCAAGTAACTGGATTGACTTCGTAAACAACTTACATTTTTCCTGTCGTAAATGGAGTCCATAATCTGTAACTCTTAGTATGACTTCATCCAGAGGTTAGAGTAATTCATCTTCCGTTACGCACATTATGATGATGTCGTCCAGACAGGCCGCTACCCCCGGTACCCCAGTCAGCATAGTGTTCATGACTTGTTGAAAAATTGCGGGTGCTGTCTTCACCTCAAATGGTCGACGATCGTACTGCCATAACTCGGGATGCGTGTTTATCGTGAGGTGCTTTCTGCTTGCCGGTTCAACGTTTAGCTGCAAGTAAGCAACTGCAGCGTGCAATGTAGACCATTGTTTTGTACCCGGATTGCTGTGCATGTCCCCACTGCCGTTAGCGACGGAAGCAGTCGTGGGGCCTACACAATGGCCGGTGAGCGCCTAGGTTCTGTGTCATGAAGCATTTGAGCAAGGAATATTTGCTTTTCCTTCATCTGTTTGGTTCGTTTGGTGTTGACATTTTATGGATTGAAGCACGACCACTTGCCGATTTCCGGCTTCCCATATAGAAAGCCCCATTGCCAAGTTTCTTCGAAACTCCAGAAATGAGATGCCACGATGCATGTCCTTATACATCACTTGTGCATTGACATATGCCATTTGCATCATTGCAAAAGCAGTCTGTTCCACCACTCTTTTGATTTCCGTTCATTCTCATATAATGTACGCAGCTTATCTGCTTCGTCCAATCCGCCAGTTTATGAATGGTAATCTTGTATGTCTTAGATGCCACTACGTCGGCCAATGTTCCAAGCCGCTCTTTACGTCTCACAGTAATCGATTCACTTCCCTGGTAATTGGACAACAGATGAACACACTTATTTTTCCACTTGAAGAACCCAATTCCTTGACATATAAAACGATACTCCAATGCACCTCAATTCAACTCCCTGTCCTCTTGAAGTTTAGGAAGATGTTTCCGGTTGGGACGAGCAGTTCCACGGGCAAACATGTTGTTGATGCTCAACTAGTTCCACAGATGTGAAATAATTATACACTACCACAACACAACCACCTAATTTCAGAGTTTCGTTGAGTCTGTCCACAGCACTTTCCCATAATCCAAATCCGTCTTTAGAATTGGAAGTGTCCTGTGATTTGCCTTGATACACTTCAAACTCACAAATATAACCACTCATATCTGCTCGACACCATAGTTTATTACCGTGTTTTACTGCCTTCATTGGGTTAAAGTATCTTAGTGTTGAAGGAGCTTGGAAGAGAATCATGCTCTCATCTATACTCTGCACTGCATTAGGCAATCGAATCAGCTGATACTCGTGACTGAGATCCCGAATGAGAGGTCTAATCTTACAAAACTTTATCCACGTTACCTTCGGGAACGAGATTATTATCATTCAGGTGCATGTTTGCAAGAATTTCAGTGCATCTGTCTTTCTGCATAGGTCTTGTAACTATTGGCACTGCAATGTCCACATCATAGGACCAGTATTGTACTAGATGTAAACAATGGTAACCAACCAAAAAGTAAAGCCCAAAGAATACATACATTTCTTCGATGTCGACTGCCTTCATACTTCTGTGATTTCGTTGGATGTACAAATTTATCTGAAAACGTAAATTATTTTATTGCACACTGTGACAGCACTGTGAGAATAATCGCAGTGGCTATGTGCTGTCCCAAAAAGGCTGTAGAACTGCGCCCACTTCTCGTGTAAAACATGACAGACTGTTTGACAGTGTTGTCTTATTCTACTTGATTTCATATCCAGTTAGTGGCACATCACTGTCAATGGAGTCATAGTCTGGAAGCTGTACATTATTTTGAACCTCTGAGCAACCGGCAGCATCATTAATTTTCTTCAATTCCTCATCTGAACTGCTCTCGTATCTACCTCAGAAAGTAGATGTTCCAGAGCGACCAGTATTTCTGACTCTGTCAAGTAGCGCTTGTGAGTCATTCCAACCTAAAAATAAAGATTTCAATAAACATTCATATGACAACATATATATATATATATATAATTTGAACGATGAAGATAATACAGCCCGTTAAATAAATTACACTGTTACAAGAATAAAATGTTCACATCTATAAATTTTGCTCCCCACCGCATCCTAATGCTCAGTAAATGCCCTAACTGATAATATTACGCTTGAGGCCTGTCGGTGCTTTCTGTTGGCAACATATGTGTTGGGTCCGTATAATACGGTTTACGTTTAAAATAGCGAAATAAATATAGTGAATCGTGATAGGTCCCCTACAAAGCGAATATAAATCAATCGGACTGGAAAGCTGCAACAATGCCCTGTAAGTTTAGATGGATAGAGCAACCACTCATAGTCATCTAAAGCCAATTTTTGAACATTCTTTACACTAATCATATAGGTTAACTCCACACACCATTACAGTTCTCATGGATTTTATACCCATTTTGTGGTTTACCTCACTTTTTTCAACCGGAATGGTATGGTTGTTCTAACTAACGGCTTTTTCAATACACTGTTCTCAATACACTGTTCTCAACCTCGCAACCAAGGGTTCCCGTAGCACTTTGCCAAAAATCCTGCTAGATACGTGGTTTCAAAATCGGATGTCACGGTGTTGTACTCGCCAGTCCGAGGTATTGTGTCTTGGGTTCAATTGCAGTGTTTGGCAATATTTCTCCATGCACTGTAAAGTGTATTGGCATGGATACACTTACTTGGCGATTTCCCAATTCCCTGAAATCTCTGCTGATAATATGTACCATAGATGACAAGTGTAGGGTTATTTGATTTGTGAATGTGCGTTTTCATTAGGGGAAAGGGTGTAACACGCACCCCATTAAGGGTTTACGCAAATAACTTTGGGTTCATTTGCAAGATTTGTGACTTTCCAACCTTACGCTGTCTGGTACCCTGTTAGCTTATCATACTGAGTCACTTTGGACAACATATACATAGCGGTTGCAACGATTCTTATCAAATGGTTTTGCTCTGGTGGTGGGAATCTTACCGAACCCCTTTCCCACCTGCTTAAGAATGTACGCAACGTTGTGCGTTAAATATTAAAGATAGGGCTTTAGCATATTGTTGTACAATCAAGGCATGTGCACAAGGGGATAGCCAGACAGTCACTTAACAACGCAATGTATAGAGTTTTAGAACTGCAATGCACCAAGTTTGTAGTTCTGTAATGCTCAGATGCGTTAACTAAAACCAACGATTTAATAAGCATCGTCTGATTCACAAGCGTGGCACACATAGACCTTAGAAATTTCTGGAGTGTAATCCTCGTGCGCCCACATTTGACACACAACGCAGGCGACCCACACTGCACCAGGTCGACTGCGAACAGAATGTTCCCCTCCAACCGAGCAGGACCATTCATCGGAATTGCACTATGAAGAGGACGGTTTTGACTTCTTCACACTGCTGCTCTTATTCTTGCTGCTGCTTCGACTACTTTGCATTTTTGTTGTAGTGCACTTATAAATGGTGACGCTACTGATACTTCTGCACCTTCACCTTAGCGGCATACTTACTGCTTGCTCGAGGTTACTTATTTCGCGGTGGCATATAAGTTTGCAAAAATTTGAATTCCGGTCAAACTGATCGCGTGGTATTACCAGAAGAATGAAGATTTCCATCGTCAATTGACGTTGAAGTAACAGATACCGTCAACGAAGAACTACAGAGAATCAGCGACGCCCTCAGGGAAAATGGCTATCCAGATAAATTTATCATGAATCATTTGAAGGAACGTAATCGAAAGCCACCTAGGAGCATTGCTCCTAAGAAAGAGCTTTCATACATATACCCTTTAAGGGCGATTCTGCAGCTGATATGTTATAAAGACGCCTGAAAGATGCTGTCGAGAAAACTTATTTCGCGGCCCGCCTGAGAAACGTTTTTCACAATAAGCCGTAGCTTACAAAACCCTTGAAGGATAGACTACCGACGTTGACCCGTTCAATGATCATTTATCATGGTGCACGATACGTGGGTCTCACGACGAGACGCCTATCTCATAGGGTTCGTGAACACATCCCGGCATGGTTTTACAGAGGCGAAATGAGGTCTTCAGACAGCTCTATCATGTCGCACCTCCTTGAATGTGGCCATACAGCTTCAGAGAATGACTTCAAAGTCAGTTACTCATTACCTGAACACTTCTCCCAAGGATTCCGCAAACAGCTCATATCCATCGCCGAGGCTATGTACATTCACCATCTAAAGCCGGAATTATGTGTCCAAAAACGATTTATACGGCCGATACTACTACCTTGGCCAACGGACACCGTTACTTAGTTATTTGGCTGTTATCTTACCTACTTAATTACATTGTACTACTGAGCCTTGTGTACACATGTTTATTTAGTTTACTTGGTCTACCATCTCTATCTCTGTCTCAAATTATCGATTTTGGTCATTCAAACAGTCAAGAAGTCAATCCCAGCCCCAGTTGACGCTATCTCCACAATCACTGTTATGTAAATGTTTGGGTCCGATGAGAGTTACCGAAAAGAATTCTTTACCCTGAAATGATTTCTGATATTGATTCATATTAATGAAATGGGGATCTTTGCTTTGCTGAAGATCAGCATTGCCCGTGATGCATTGTAACAGATAAACCATAAGCAGATGAGACCATGGCTGGAAATGTAGGCATGTGGTCGTGATCTAGAGATACTGTAGTTGAAATCATAATAGTACGTTCAGCTATGGCATCTGCTGATGAGGAGGGGACTTGCGGATGGTCTAACTATGCACTTGGTGTAGTTGAAAGCAAATGCACCAGGAGGAGTCGGTTGGCACAATTATCTCGTGGTTCATTAACCTGGGCAGAAACAAAGTCATTCGCGTTAAAAGTAACAGGCTTTAACGGCCAAAACCCATAGGATTCAAAGCTGCCTGTAGAGTAGTAGCAGCGGCAGCAGCAGCAGCAGCAGCAGCAGCAGCAGCAGCAGCAGCAGCAGCAGCAGCAGCAGCAGCAGCAGCAGCAGCGGCGGCGGCGGCGGCGGTTGCTGATTTGTTGGGAGCTTGTCCAACCATGGATGCCAGATCGACAACCGAAATTCGTCGAAGAGGACGATTTAGCATCCATTGATCCACAAAGGTACTGAATGCCGACTTCAAAAGCTTGAAAAACGTGTGATCGCAGGCTAGAGGCGAAAATCTGGTGGCCATGTCAACACGATAACATGACTAACAGATATCAGCTCTATATCAGCAATATGACTTTGGTGGCTCTCGAGTATTACCAAATCAAGCGCTTTCACCGAAGGTTTAACGTTATCAATGACATGTTTGGGCCATTTTATGAACTGCTCAAAATCGGATCATCCATTATCCGAGCAAGAGCCAATTTATTCGGCAGGTGCTCCATTCAGCAGATCGGGATCCCACCGGATCCTCGGGAATGTGAACATTGGTGGGATGGGTCCCCATTGCATTAAAAGCAAATTTGATTGTCACATTTTTATCTGTTCAGACGTTGTCCCATTTCCTATGGTGCGTTTTTCCTTGTGAGCTGAAAGTTTGTTAGCTTTCCAATACAAGAAAACTATTCGCCCCCATATTTGATATCCTATTTCCTGCAAATGAATGGTTCCTTAACACAGAATGCGAACAGTCGTAAAGTCTGCCTACTTTTGCCATTTTGAACGGCTGAATGCCTCAAGACTTCTAATTGAAATAAAAGGACTTTTATTGGAAATCCCTCCAGGCAAATTCGGTCTGCAGTTTTAGTCTCATTGCTGGATCGATGAGGTAGGTTCCGCTTTTCTATGAGATCATGTCATATGTCAAACGTCTACGGTCGCCAAAGAAAACCGCGACTATTCCATTGTCTCTATCTTTCGACTAAGTACCTCATCCAACTACGGCTGAAATTCTGGTCTGAAGCGACCAAAAATTACATACGTAGGTGCAAAGACGTGAAAAACAGCAAATAACAGTGGCTACTGCAATCACTTCATTGTCCCTGTGTGACCTTAATATTCGTCGGTCAATGTTGAACTTATTAGCTACCATTTAACAAGGAAATGCCATTTGTCAAATTACCCAGTGCTAACTGCAGGTTTTGTTTCACATATTCTCCTCTCTTAATCTTCCGCACGTAAATTCGAGACATTTTGGGATGGCTGTACTTAAAATAGTGCGAATAGGATGTGTAAGCCTAAAAAAGGTATTTAAACAATGCGAGTAAGACGCCCACGCGCGGTCGACTCATAAGTTGAACAATGTCAGGCACATCACACATCAGTACAAGCACGTATTGACATCCGCAAGCAACGTATTTTGTGAACGCAAACGTTGTTGGCCAGCATCATCTCACTTACTGACTTGAAATTGACTAGCCTTCTATGGAGGTGAATGCGTGACACAGTCTAAGCACATTCGAAGTTTCTGTTATTGCGTAGAGTGACGCATCGTCCTTGATGCTTTCGTGTTTGGTTGGCGAACCCGTCCCTATTAGTTTTTGACATAGTTAATACCTTTTTAGTAAAAGCACCAAATTGATCTTTCCTAGATAGTTAAAAACAAACAATACTACGGCAGTGATGTTTGAAAGCACTTGATGACGTCGAATTTTGTAACGTCTTTATCTTTTGTAATTTCTCTTCTGCCGTCTGTGCGGAAAATATCCAAGCTGGAATTTATTATTTCATGATGGGGCAGCGGGCCAGTTGAACATTTAACTGGGGCCGCAATTTGGACAACCGTACAGTAGACGGTGTTTTCGTCCAATTAGGACTCATCAGAAACGCGTGCACGCCAAATCCCATCGGATTCGAGCCAAATGACTCCACTCTTACTGACTAGCGATGTAGCCACTGAGCCATGGTTGACGATTGAGGATCTCCATAACTGATTGCTGGCAGCGATATAGCACAAGCTCATCCTGCATCATGTTTTATCGTGTCGACTACAGGGTTGGACCCTGGAGCCCACTCTTCCATTCCTAAGTCAGGATTATATGTTTTAATTATACACTGCACCTTGGACACATGACGGCATTCTACCATACGATTGAGTAATCAACAACCATAAATAAAATGCTAACTGTCAGACATCGTTTGCTCATTAAGCTATTTTCATCAGTAATACGAATGAGAATAATGCTTGTTTTGGCATATATAGACATGCCCTCTTCGAATGCAAAGACAACTTTGTTAGATTGTTTAGTTAATTAAGATAACACGTTTTAACGCAGCTCGGCTCCTCAACTAGTTCTTTCAAAGTTTTCGTGGTGCATTCATTTGATCAACTTGACATTTTTTCGAATCAGACACATTTTCATCAGGCAACCCACCAGACGGAGTGTATGCGCAGAACATGAATCCACCAGCAGGGGACAAATGCGTACGTTCCCACTGTGTCGCTTCTCGAGACACAGTGGATGTTGTCGTTTAACTGTGTCTACTGGATGAACCCATCTTAGGTCCTCTATTCCAGTTGGCTTATTTCCGTTGACCGGGTTTATTTTCTGCTCCACCACAGTAGACCGCCGCTTCTAAGTAGAGACAACTCGTAGCGCTAATCTCACACCAGCATCCAGTAGTCGTTCACTGGGCAATGCTAATGTATCAAAGCCTCACGTCTCCTCTATGCTGGTGCCCTGTAGCCTGTGTATACCGACTTTTATGTTTATAACGAGCGTGCTCTAACATCGTCAGTGCAAGTTTGGAGACGCAAATTTCTGGCATTCCTGCATTGATCGTCAACATTCAACAGTTACTCGGATCGAATTTCCCCCTTTGAACTTAGTCCTGAAAAAGCCACTCCAAAGATGGTCGCATCCACTGCACCTGACCTACATTCCTCCATAAACGCGGACTTCTTCGTAGATTCAACCGCGCCGCACAAGCGTTGAGCTTCTTTTCATACGAAATCTAACTGAACCTCATACCTGGCGACACCAGAGATCAACTCGAATCGCGACTCGGCTCTGCTCTGTGGCCCATATTTTCTGATACATCGATCTCGGCTGCAATCAGTCAACTTCTAACATGCGTTTTTACAGGTACGCAACAGCTACCACCGACGTTCGTATTGTGCTTACAAATGTGTTGTTCAGAGAGGGGGTTGGTAGCTATCAAGTTTGCATTTCCTTGATCAAACCTTGTAAGTCGCTCAACAGTTGCAGGGTGGATTGTTTCCAGGTTTGTTGGAAAGTGGTGTCGAATAACAATGGGTAAGAGCTTTACACCTTGGTGATTTTCGGATCTGGCGGTGAACCACTCAAGGCGACTAACAGTAATCCACGTTGTAAATTGCTTACGCGTCAGTGTACTCTACTACCAACTTAAAACTAGTAAGTATCTACCTTACTTTGTGGCCATATTAATCGAATATATTGCTCCGAACGAGTACGTACAGTAAAGTGAATTCACTGGTGGAGTGCTTATCCTCCATTTTACAGTCTTAATTACGCGGCTTCCGTTTGGTTAGGAGCGTCAATTCATGTGACAAAAATCCAGACGCTTTGTTTTAATGCACTACAAACTGGGACGAGCCCAAATTGTTCAATATTAATCAGCGGAAATATTCCTGTGTTAATTACGAGTATTTCTGCACATTCGTAAGTTATCTCTTCCTGTTGCACTTTATATATAAGCACTATGCGTGTATGCAGCCAAGCACTTGAAATAACATTATCAAATAAAATAAATATGTTAAAGAATACGGCTATGGCGACATAATTCTTCGATAAATTAGCGTATGCATCAAGTTAGTTTTCAACAAAGTCGCGAGAAGTATAAAATGCCAAAAGTGACCCAAAATATACTACAGATGCAATGAGGTTAACGAAGATAACCCCAATTAGCGCAAGCAACGTGGCCAGTTAATAGATTATTCAGGTGGGCAGAACAAAGCAAATAATGTAGAATGAAATATTTCCTGCTTAAAAAGACCTAGTGTAAGTGTAAGTTTGTTTAGCCCAACTGCGGTAGAGAAGCATCATGAAGCATCACGATTGAGGCTGAAAACCCTCGGGGTCTACAGCGGACAATATCGAGGCATGCGTGGCGACTTGATAATGACTTATATGATTCTAAGAAAATCAAACCATGATTGTCTTCACCTAGTAAAGCTGAATCGCAATACCACACTCAGCGGACACCAACTAAAGCTGGTCACAAAATACAGCCGGTTCGAATGCCGCCGGAATTTCTCTTCATTCGTGTATGCCAACACTGGAACGCTCTTCTCACATGCGTTGTACCTACCCCACCCTAACGGTATTTAAAAGACGTATGAATGATTCGCTTACGCACTTACATTACGCTATATAATCAGTGATGTCCATGTCAAACAAACGCAAACAAACGGTGCTCATTCTCACCTTTTGTGTTTTATTACTTACACGCTGGTGCTGTGGAATATCCTTCACATATATATATATATATATCGAGTGCATAAACGCACATTTGCCTGTCCACTTCCGGCTGATTAAGAAAAAGGCTTACTCAGCTCGCACGCCTATTATGAGAAAAGAACTAAATCCGACCAGACCATGTGTTTATACAATTGATAATTGACAAAGGATTTTTGTAAAGCAAATAAAGAAATATATCTGGCGCGGAGAACGCAAATTAATCGAACATGGCGCTTATGTATGGTGAGTAGACAGTCTCTGGGGGTCGGGTTTCATGGATGTACTCAACTACATCTGATGCGTATCACAAATCGCTTGATGGACATGTGGTTTTAAAAGAGGGCGTCGGATTTCAACTACTCATGCACAAGTTGATTTCCTCTCTGTCTGCATCTTAGCTGGTTACTCTCCCGCACGTCCAGCCGCTCCATCAATTTTGCACATTTCCTCATATGACGCTCAAGAGTATTGCTGAGCAAGAAGGGGGTCCGACAGTATCGACAGCACAGTTCAACTCCGGTGGTTCCGGGCTCACCGTGAGTTCGCATGTGTCGAGTCAACTTGGAAGACTGAGCACACGCATATGGGCAAAGCTTGCAATGATACGGTTTCTCGCCTGTGTGACTCCTTCGATGTGCCGTAAGGTTGCTGCAGTTCCGGAATACTTTACCACAGAATTCACATTTGTCTCGTCTGTTGGTCGTAGTGGAAGAGCGTCGGTTGTTGGTGTTTTGATGCGTGTTCGGTCTGCGTAGCTCCAGTGATGCATTCATCTTGGTTGACAAGCCGGGGTCTGCGGAATCTGTATTTACATGAGAGAATGTGGTGGGAACTTGGTCTAGCAGTGGCGCTGTTCCGAGACATGTTGCACCGGAACGCCCACGTGTGTTGTCTGGACTGAATCCATGGTCGATGTGGTGGCCACTGTGATCGCTCTTCCACAGATTACCTTGGGGATACCGTCCCTGGAAGAATGAGATCCCCTTGCGTGGACTTCTGCTTTGACTTGCCATACAAATCTGACTCTTTGGTGAGGTCTTCCTAGACGTGACAATCTTCGGACTTTGTTCCCAGGATTGGAACATTTTCAGATAGACATCGAACAGTACGGGATATGCGACGTTCCCATGGGTTAACTCTGGTTCATTGAGATCCGTAACCGGCCCACTAATTGGAACATTGTCTCTGTTGGATGGCGTGTTGGCAACAGCGGACAATTTTCCATGGAATACTGCCGCTTGTTGCTTGTGGTTCGCTAGCCAACACCCGTTGAGACGCTGATGATGATGTTCATTTGATTTCGCTTGCAGCTCACAGAGTCCCTCACGATCACCATCGGGCTCGAGTCGAAATAAGTCCACTTGATGCACCGCACGCAAGTGGTTCAGCAATGTCCATGCGGTTGCTTCAGGTAGACCGCAAAGGGAGCATCGGAATCGAATGTGCGTTACTGTGTCAAAGATGAGGGAAATGTTTTACTAGATGATTGCAACCACGTACAGTGCATTATGACAAGCGATCAAGTGCCATTTAGTAATAACCGAAACTTGTGTGAGCATTATTCTGTGTGACTGAGGCTGCTTAAACGCAGTGCTTTTTGATAGAATTTGCATTCAGTTAAAAATGTGAATTAGTGATGACGTTGCCAAATGACAGGAAGCGTCATATGTACACCATTCAAGAAAGCAATAAGATGGAAGTTATGTCTATACGCCGCAGCAGCTAATAAACTTTCGCAAGGGATGTGGTACGTGAAGCAGTTCGAAGCACAATTCGTAGCGTTTTGGGGAATAAGTCTAGACTCTGCTCATTCGGAACTAAACAAATGCAACTCATGCAGATGACTATTTTAGCCATATCTTCAGCTGAACGTTACCCATTCAATGGGACGATGGAGCAAAGTTTTTATATAGGTAAAACATTTAGAGTTAACGGGTCCCGTAAGGTGGTCATCGTGAAAATACAAAATATGGAAAAATTGTCGGCAATATTAGGTTTACACCGGTGGGCTCATTGCAGTATACGCGTATCCTAAATTGTAATTACAATGTAACTCCTTACACAATGACAACAAATAAGATGTTGATAAAAGCGTGACTCGTCCTGGTGAACACTTAAGGAGGTGAAAATGTGGAACACATTCTGGGAGGTGGCCAACTGTAAAATCTCTTACAGACCATTGTGTTTATCCATTTGTGGTGAGTCATGTGAGATGGTGCAGCCAAATAAGTGTACGGTCAAATCGGGCTTTGAACTTTGCCAACATGGGAGCACAAATGACAGATTCCGGTAGGGCATTCCAAGTACTGCGAACGCGTACGGAATCATAAGTTTCAGTAGCATTCCAAACGACTTTGCTGCACTGTCAGCTCGAGATGGTGGTCTCTCAAATTACAGTTATGACTGATCCCTAGCAAATTGCGGCACGTGTGGTTGGGATCACTCAATATCTGGCAATTCCACTTGAGGTCCCTGCGCAATCACTGATATTGTCCGCTGAAGATTCCGAGCTCTTGAAGCTTGTGTTCCTTCGGCATGTTATACAGACCCATGGCATTTTTGGTTGCCCAGCGCTGGGGTACCTTTTTCCGTTGCAAGTTGGTTAAATTCTTATAAGTAAGCCGTTAGCGCATTCGAAACAATAGCCTCCGTGCCTTTTGAAACTACCGTTAGAAATATTACGGGATGGTAGTTGGTTGGATAGGAATGACCACCCCACGTGTGAATAGGAGTAACGGGACGGTTGTTGGCATACGGCAGACGCAATACCGCAGCTCGGACATTTGCTGTTTTCCACGTGCAGTCGCTGCGGCTCATGGATTGTTATGTAGTATTCGATTCCCGTTTGTGTTATCCATCCAGAAATGCAAAAGGCTTTGAAGTATATCTAACAGTTTCTGTGAATCTGTGCAAAATTTGTTCAACAATCCAACATGAAACGTGAGGTTGACTACAACGCGTTTCGGTAGAGCTCGGGCCATTTTTATCCCTCATTTTATACCCATTTTATGTAGTTTTAGTTGCTCTTTCGCTTGTGCTATACGTTATCTACGGATGTAACAAGAGCTCGCCATTATTCCCATTTTTGTGTTGTTACTCGGATGAGCCTCCTAAGATAGGACTTTCTTCCAGGGAGTATCTCCTTGCGCACTTTAATCGTAAGCACAGTTTCTGTGTTCATTATAGGTTTAAGCTTTAATGATTTTATCCGTATTATATTTGCTATCGATTCTTTTAGGAACATATACACTTTTGCTTAATAATAACCCATAATTCTAGTTTGTACAAGCATTTTCCACTGTAGCGGATCTTTCTCATGATGTGGGATATCACCAGCGACATCCCAATGACCGGCTGCTCTGTGATGAGAAAATAACAGCGTGTTAAAACGTGATCGCTATTTTGCATTAGCTCGGTCTCCAATAACTCACCATCATCGGACACACCCTACCGACAACGACGCCATGAAGGCACCTCGGGCTTTAACTGCTGCCATTTATTGGACGGAAGTATAAGATCGTCAAACCTATACACTATGCGACGGAATTGTGTTCGAGTGTTACTTCCTTGAATCTGCTTATCTCCAAGCTTCAATCTCAGCATCTCTCTCGGATCATTGCGGCCATTAGAAAGTGACTTAAAGATCTAAAATGGCAACGTTCAACGTCTTAATGTCTCAACGGATATCTCGACCGCATCGCTTAATACCCAAGAGAAATGTTCATCCGCCTCTCACCTACCATTTGTGCTGTCCACCAACGTTTCTCTGACGCCAAATTCCTCCCCATCGAATCACGCTACAGCCCATACCTCGTCTGGGACAAAGCTCGAGTTAAAATACTTACCATCCTCAGCTTTTATTCTCCCTTTTACACATCAGCGCCATCTAGCCAATTACTGGTAGGAGTCCCACCTTGATGCCATTGAGGAGCTTTGTCGATGTGACCACGCAGAAGACGCTCCAAGCTATATAGATAACGCCGTCCACTCCGCGGGATCGACAACTCCACTAGCACATATATTTCCAATCCCAAGCGTCATCCACTCCTCCTAGCCGCGGTTGGGGGCCTATGAACGGCCCGCGGCGCCGAAATTTGTCTGTTCCCCCACGTCCTCCGTTCCGACTAGTCGGAGCAGCGAATCAGCTGGTATTCGATTGAATACATCGAGTGGGGCAGGCTTAGCTGACCTCAATTCCAGTTCGCGAAACCACTGTCATTCCTCACCTGTATGAGCACGCAGTTAAGCGAACCAATCGGCAGACGTTAGATCTCCGATTTTGTTTTAAAATCCTTCGACGAATCCTCCTGATACTGCCTCCTAATTCTCCATCCTCCCGTCGCTTTCGCAGTCCGCATCAGATTCCAATCGTCCGCAGTATTTTTCATGCAGCTTACGTTCCCGGATTTCCCTTACCGAAAGTGGTTTACGACGGCATTTGGCGGCTCACCGCCGGAACCAAACAATAGCGTTAAGCTAGTTCCCACAACTGGAGCTCAAGCACATAGCTACCAAGAATTACTTGGGCTAATTCAGAAATTATTCACAATAAGAACTCTTAACAGTTTAACGAAACGCTTATACCATTCATGCGGGTATTCCCCTTCAAATTACGGGGCTCTCCTGTGGACTCAGTGCCTTTGCCTAACAGACAGATAACCCAACAGCCTCATGGTTCCTCTCAAGAAAATCCGTGTTACACTGCGCCACGTACGCTTTCCTCCTCTCCTAATCTGGAAGAGACGCAATTAAGAAATTTGCCTACAACTGTCTCTGGCCTTGGAGAAACCTCTTGGCCACAGAATGAAACCTCTACACCCTTGGATGATCAGCCACGCAATTCATCGCTTGATAATAACACTATATTTCGAGCAGTAATCATGGAAGCTTATGACATCGTAGCTCTGTGTGAACATGCAAAAAGCACACAACATTCCCCACTTCGAAATTTAGTGAAGACCTTCATGAAGGAAGATAGGCGAGGCTCATTTAGTGCACGAGTAAACACCATCTGTGCCACGCTCTTCCCGCATACAAGAAAACGAACCAAGTGGTGGAAACGGCTGCAAAACATCAGGAATAATCGTCAGCATCGGCACCTACAATATGGGTACATGCAGCGGCGTTACCACACAAGACGCAAAGATTCCGCTACAATGGTTATTTATGGTCACTGGTGAACAACATTCTTACAAGAAGGCGGTGCGATTCTAATTTTTTTTACCGAGCATCAGACGAATGTTTTCTCAGCAGCCAGTAGTCGACGAAAAGTTCCCTCTAAACATTCTCCCTCCTAACATGGATCTAATAAAACCGAATATGAAAAATGAAGTTTGGAAAGTGCTTCGAAACATGCAAGGTCACGCACCGGGTGTGCATCGCATTAAAACAAAGGATGTAACGAAAATGGATCCATGGTTCGTTACTGCTTTCCTTAACTGGCTCCTCAATTTCTCTCCATTTCCTTCATATATGAACGTTGCGTGAACCACGTTTGTGCCCAAGATCTTAACACCGACCTCTCCGCAACATTCTCAGCCCATCTGCGTCGTGTCGGTGTTCACGCACCTACTGCACAGGGGGATCTTTCCCACTTCACGAACTTCATCCACCTCGAAGAGTTCCTTTGCTCCCTTCATACAATGGCGAACACAGGGAACAAGAAGACGAATTCAGAGTCACGTTAACAAATTCCCTCACCATGTCCACTTACACATAAGTCAGCATGACTTACACATACACCTGGTTGGCAGCATCCGATACCGGATTTGCCTGTCACTATTGCCTCCACGGGGATAGTCACAGGACGCCTGCGCCTACAAAGGGACCATGAGTGGCTTGCAGTGCACCACCCACAGCAACATCCACACAAACCCTATCCAGCGTTCTCCCCATAAAAGTCACGTAAATCTGTTCAACAACATTGCGACATAGCGGAAGTGACTCGCCACTAATTATTGAAGTTCCTGCCCTTCGCTTATCCGGATAACCTTCTCACTCCATGAACGTCAGTCCTCCAAGCCGAAGATTTTCTTCGTAACCTTATCACGCCGACGACCTGACTGAACACAGGACCAAACGCAGCGTTACGTTAAAACATTTAGGCAATACTTACACGTAACTTCAAAATTGGTTGACAGCATCGGGTTCCGGATTTGCCTGTCACTATTGCCTCCACGGGGATAGCCACAGGACGCTTGCGCCTACAGAGGGACCATGGGTGGCTTGCGTCGCACCACCCATAGTTCCATCCACACACCCGATATCCAAAGTAAACCCGAAGGAATAAAACCGAGAGGCATGTGGATGGGAGTCAAGTTTCATCAAAGGAACCGACTCATACGCCTTCAACATGCACAGCAGCAGTATTCCTGTCTATCTATGTAGGGAATCGTGCGTACCAGATGTACACAAGGCGGTGGATGGGAGGTAGTCCGCTGCACAGTGAGTGCATGGAACCACACTTTGAGCCTAGTACGGCCATGAGGATCGTGCACCCTGCCGCATCCCCTCAGGCAGCAACGAGCCACAGTATCCTGGAGCCAGTCATCAAGGTGGAGCTGGTTAGACAGGTAGGCAACCTGTCAATATGCACATCAAGCGCAGCCACACCGGGGATATCACGCAACAAAAGTTCTAGGGAAAGCTAACACGGAAATTTGACACATAATATGTAGCAGAGTAACAGAATTGAACAAACCAAACAATGAGGAACGACGTTTATCCATTTAAAAAGACAGATAAAGTGTAGTTGCTTTAGCTCAACTGCGGTGAAGAATCATCATGAATGCAACAGTAAGCTTAGTATGATGAACAAATTCCTACTTACATACATTCATAGACTCATACGCACATAGATTCAGTACATTACTAGTGATTTTACATCATTTGCGTGCAATTATCTAACAAACCTTCTTGTATTTCTGTGATTATGCATGTACAGGTGTGCCCCGCACCGTCAAGAATGAATCATTTCTTTATTTATTTGGAAAGCACTAATTTAGGAGCGGATTTGTGCATCGGTTATTCTCTTCTGGTTCTCCTCTCTCACCATATGTGATCAGATGTTTGTGTGCCGTCTCGTCATTGGTTGCTACATCTGCCAACTGTGAAAAGCTTCGCACTGTCCCACACTGAGGCGATTCGTTCGGCTATCCCACTCCAATATTTTCACACAATTTCAACCATAGAGTATCATGAGCAGTAGGTTCTCATTTGCTTTGACCATACGCAGTTTGCTCGGGCAGGGCGGCACAATTTAAGGCCATCGCCTTCGGCAAATAGCTGACGCACAATTGTCCACATACTGTGAAGCGTCAGACTCACCAGTGATCAGATGGCAAGAGAAGGCGCCTTTGTCAAATCAGATAAGCGTGTAAACACCCCGGTGTCTTCCACCACCGCCCGACGTAGTGGGCGACATTACTGTGCTGACGCGAACACGTCCGTCTATCCGACTACCAAAAGCAGCGCATTCTAATCGGAGCGCTGTGCGAAGTAAAACGGAACACGGAACAGTGTGGCATAGGTGATGACACTTTGCGGTATACCGCTGGGTAGTTGACAAATGAAAGTGGGAAATCCAGCTCAGTTGGAGTCGCTGCGTCTTCTACGCCTCATCCACGTTTCAGCACACCACAGTCCGTCCGCGTACACACCAACGCACCCCTGCAAATATCAGTCATGTAAGAGTTTGTGTTTGATCCTTTATATAGCCACCTTTCCTCCATGTATTTGTGTGTTGAGCGAAATCGCCTCCTCAGTGGTGGATTCGTGTGGTGCTCCATTGCGAGGAATACTCTGGAACACTTAATCAATGAACACTGAACAAGGATATATTACAGGTAAAAAAGCGATTGCTTTATAAGTCCCATAGAATGGTTGAAGTGAAAGCATACATCAGTGTAAATCGTCAGTTTAAGCTTCTAGTGAATTCAAGTGCCCCTTATTCATAGAAACACTGTAGAATATGTACTGAATTGTTACTGTAGAGTAATATGGGAAGTAATATGGGTAACGGAGGTCTTAAGAACAAGAGAAACGACCAACGCTTACTCGTGCGCCGCTTCCTTGGACTGGGGTAAATTGATGAATGCAGTTATAATATATCCGATACTATATTCCACAACAGCAGTGTGTAAATAGTGAAGCACAAAAGCTGAGAATGAGCACCTTCGTTTTCGTGTTTGTTCAACGTGGACATCTCTGATTATATAGCGTAATGTAGGTGGATAAGCGAATCATCCAGACGTCTTTTGAATAGCGATAGCGTGGGGGAAGAAACAACGTATGTGGGAAGAGCGTTCCAGTGTTGGCACACACGAAGGGAAAAGAAATTCCGGCGGCATTCCAACCGCAAAGGCTATCATCCGATAATCATCGCATTTGCATCCACGTAGCACTGCGTGGGCAGAGACTACCAGCCAATAGAATTCGGTATAGCGTAGCGACTGAAAACAGTTACGCGCAGAATACTCACGCTTTCGGAGCTGGGTAAGAAAACTGTGAGAATTGGGTGATACTAGCGTGGTCCAACTCAAATGGACGACAATTGAGACTTTACTAAACGGAGTTCAGCCGGTGCACAGTGTGCCGCGCGCCCTCACTGGAAAATGGTGGTGCCTGAGACATCCATCGGAGCGCGCAAGTCCCTGAGGGAAGGGAAACGCGTGCACTCAGAGCACCGGGTGTAATATATATATATATATATATATATATATATAATGCCCAATCTGTGGTACAAATATTGTGCCATCGGAATCATGGCTGGATAGGAAAACAATATGAATAATAAGAAAAGAGCAACAACAAATGTTTGTTTGTCTATTTTACCACTCACAGTTTTTGAAATTTTTTCAGTTTGTTCTTTTTTAGGGGGAGGAAGAAGGGACACCGCAACAAACCGATGCGCACGTCCGCCATTGACATCGTTTTTGAGCCATAACTTCCAAGGTCTACAACCAGCAGGTATCCTCATCTCTCGGGCCCCAACCAGGTAGTCGACAACAACCGGCCGAGGCCAACTGTTTCGTCAACTTTTTCATGCGGCTTCTCCAGGTTGTAGGCTGTCCACCAGACCGTCTCTTCCAGCCCTGTCCAGCAACCGAAAACAACGCACGACGGGGGTAACGCTGGACAGGCATGCGCAATACGTGTCACAACCACCGCAGTTGATACAGTGAGACGAGCTCCTCGAGCGAGTGGCTTCCACGTCCCAAGAAACGCTGTCTAACTTCCACATTGCTTACGTGGTGCTGCCACCACACGAGCAATGGACCGCAGACAGCGGTGCTCGAATACCGATAGCCTGCGCAAGTCATCTTTACGAATGGGCCAGGTCTCGCATCCGTACAACAGTATAGCACGAACAGTTGCACAATAGACCTGCCCTTTGATGGAGAGACGAATGTCGTGGCGACGCCACAAATGCTTCAGCCTAGAAAAAGCGAGGCCTGCTCTCGAGATGCGCATCGAAATCTCGTCTCCAACAGCCCCACCAGCAGTGATGCAACTTCCCAAGTGGACAAAGCTCTCCACAACCTCTAGTGTCTCACCAGCAAGCGTGAGTGCAGGCAGAGGCACCTGCCAGTCTTGAAGGAGAGCCTTGCATTTGGATGGCGTAAAGTACATACCGTACTTTGATGCTTCAATCGCCAAGCGGTTTAATGCAAGTTGGACGACCTGTGGATCGTCACCCAGCAAGACGATATCATCAGCATAATCCAAATCAACAACTCGACTACCTGGGAGGAGCTCAACGCCAGCGTTCAACGAATCGCTCAGAGGGTTCTTCAGGACATCCTCAATGGCAAAGTTGAATAGGAACGGAGAGATAGGGCATCCTTGTCGAACTCCACTGGAGACCACAAAGGTAGGCGAAAGCATGCCATAAGCCCTAACCCTGCCCGAGGTCAGACTATATAGAGCGCGCAGTATGAAGACGAACTTCTCGGAGACACCATTCCTCAGAAGGCAATGCCACAGTACTGTACGATCGACAGAAGCGAAGGCTGCACGGATATCCAGGAACACAGCAATCGTTGGCCTCTGATACACATGGCAGAGCTCGGTGATCTGGCGAAGTGTGAAGATTTGATGGATGCAGCCGCGACCAGGGTGAAACCCAGCTTGTTCTTCTCGTTGCAATGATTCGCGTGTTGGGGATAGCCTGCGAAGTATGATGGACACCAGCAGCTTGCAAACTACGGGGACTAAGCTTATTCCTCTGTAGTTGGAGCAGATTGTGCGCAGGCCCTTTTTGAAGCTGGGGACGACTATCGATTCACCCTAAGATGATGGAACTTTCTCTTTCGACCGAATTTTCGAGAACAAAAGCGGTGAGTTCTCGGACCAGCGATGCGCCACCATCTTTAAATAGAGCTGGGTGAAGACCATCAGGGCCGGGAGCTTTATAACGCTTCATGTGCCGGAGCTCCTGTTCGATTTCCTGGGAAGAGGGAGGATCTGTGGAGGTAGACCACTCGGCCCCAACGCGAGCGCCAGAGGTAGCAGATGGAACTGGGGGCCAACAAAACTGCGAGCCAAAATGTTCGGCCCATCGCTCCAACCGTCGTTGAAGATTAGTGATTAGGGTGCCATCCTCTTCGCATATTGTTTCACTTATACCAGATCGAATACATTCGGTGACTCGAATGAGATGGAAGAGTTTCCTGGTATTACCACAGATACTAGCAAGCTCCATCTCCCTAGCACGTTCACACCACCAAGCTTCGCGGTCCATTTGCAGACTCCTGCGTACCTCTCGACCAAGGTATTGGCGTTCTTCACTGCGTCTGGAATCCGATGGGATCAAGCAGCGTCTGTCCATCAGTGACAAGGAGTCGGTGGAAATCCAATGTTTCGGTGGGTGACGGGTAACTCCACGAGTGTCGATACTGGCGGAAAGTAACGCATCTTTGATATGCGCCCACTGTGAATCGAGATCACGGTCAATAGTTGAGCCAAGCAAGGTTGACAGTGAGGCTTGGTACCTGGTTAAAGTCGCAGCACTTTGTAGATTCGCGACGTCCGGTCGGTAGTGGGCGCGCTTAGGTGATCCTCCGAAACGCATGCAAATCTTAGCACGAACCAATGCGTGATCAGAGTCTAGAAAAGTTGACCAGTACGATCGGCAGTCCATTACGCTTCCGCGCCATCTGTAGCTGATTGCTATGTGGTCAAGCTGGGAGCACTCTTGCGTTTGTGAGGGCGGGCGCCAGGTTGCAGTGTGTCTCCTCGAGTGTCGAAAACTAGTGCTCGAAAGAAACAAGCGATGATCAAAGCAAAGAGTAAGCAATCTGTCTCCATTGTCTGATCGACTGCCACCGAGACCAAAACTACCCCCAATGTGGTGCTCCCTTGGTGGAAGGCGGCCAACCCGTGCGTTAAAGTCCCCGGCAAGAATGACTATATCAGTCCTTTTGGAGGAACGCAGTAGTTCATGTAGTTGTTGGTAAAAACTATCTTTAACTGCATCCGGGCTGCAGTCTGTAGGGGCGTATGCGGAGACGACAAACAAGGCACGCTTAATGTCTCAACGTCTGCTTACGTTACACGAACCTCTTAGTCTGACTGCACATAGAAGACTATTGATTGGGATCCAGTCAAGCAGAGCTGATTAATCACTGGCACTTAATACTACCCCAACACCAGCTTGACTAGTGGCGGCAGATTCTGGGTCTCCGGAAAACCGCAAGTAGTATTTGGCGTCGGAGTTTACCGGAGAGGCCATTCTGATGACGGCGCTAGAGGATTGTAATTTGGTCTTTGAAAGATAACAGAAATCTACCGATAGTGTTTCAAGAGTACGGGCCAGACATGCTTGTCGTCCGATCTACATCAAAGTTCGAACATTAAACGCTGCGAGGATGAATGGAGAACCAGGTCGAAGAAGAGCTGGAGCCTCGGTGGAGTGAGAGGCGGTTGCGATTGCAGAACATTGAAAACCGGGAGTCTGTCTGTTACTTCCATCAGCTGCGAGACGTGGATCGTTTGTGACGGGGACCGTAGAAGACATAAGAGAACATGTAGGGGAAGGACGGGAGGTGGGGTGGTCTGTGAGTGGAGGTTGAGCGGTTGAGTTAGGACAGAAGAGAGGCATAGCAGTAGCAATAGTGAGCGGTGTAGTCCATGATTCGTCAGCGGGCGTGATACTACCCGGTTGCCCAGGCCGAAGTAGAGGGTTGTCTTAGGGGGCCCTACCCCGAGCCTTTGATCAAAGATCTAACCTACAAGGCAGCAGGGTGATGTGAGGGCGTCGCAACCCGTTGGGAGCCGGTGACCAAATAGATGGTTCATACGCCTTTCGGACCGTGAAGGACCACGGGCCCAACGCACCCTTAAAGTACAATGCCTCTCAGGGAGGGGCAAGGGGAAGTGACTTTATTTAGTGGCGAGTCACATCCGCCACGTCGCAGTGTTGTTAAACGGACATATGTGGCTTTTTATAGGGAGAACGCTTGCCAGGCGATAACACACCACGTCCTGGAACACTGCCGCCGAACCATTCCCTGGAACGGGAAAACCCGAACCACGCAGCTGGCACCACGAGGAGGTTGATCGGCAAGCCAGCCTGAGGTGGAGTCAAACCCCTTTTGTAAGTGAGCAAAGGAGATGTCAGAGGCCAGGGCGCAACTGATGCACGCAGGACAACAGTGAACAACGTTGGCTTGGTACTAAAACGATACTCCAAACAAGAAGCGCAGGTAGGTTGTCTCGCTTTGGTGAGTATTCAGGCTAGTTCGGTCGGATAGTTGAAGACGCAGTAGAAGCTACCTTTTGACCTCGAAGTCAAGTTGTCTGTATCATAAGGAGCGGAACGATCTCCGTCGCAGCAGAATGGATACCAACCACTACACGTAACTTCTTTATTTATGCGATGAAATAGCACTGTTGTGACGGATCCACAGGTCTAAGTTGAACGTGGGGTAGAAGGTAATCATATTCCAAACAATTCGCCCCCATACGAACCACACAAGTCAATTCTCATCGAGGTAGACAGGACAGCTCCCGGGTGGAATAATCTAATCACCAATGGAGGGATGGAGGCATGTGATAGATGTTTGATTGCAGCCTTGCAATTTCCTTTCAAAGGATTTGTTAAACGGTGACTTATATTACTTTCCTTCTTGTTCCGCAAGTATGCAGACATGTAATATTTTGTTGCGAAGGGATTACACTACAAGCAGCTGGTCTCGTGAAATATGGGGGTGTAGCGAGCCGGTGCACTCTACGGCAGTGGTCCCCAAACTTTGTATCGGCGTGTACCGGTCGGAGTTTGATACTTGTAGCCCGGCCCGCTGAGGATGTTTGTTGAACGTTTACATTTTAGAATGTTTTGAGTGAATAATTTTGGTGTAATTGTGATTGAACATGCCTTGAAAATTGTTGTGTTGGAGCTCCACGACTGCTTCCACCCACTAACGGTAGTGAGAACACCAACGGCCGAGCAACAATGTTCATGTAGCAAGCCAAACCGGTCACCAAGCGTCTGGCTGTGCAACTCAATCACGATATTCAAATTAGGGCATAGCACAGGCTACGCTGGACAGTTCAAAAAGCGGAGGCTCGATAAGTTGTCTCACGAACGAATGAAATTCATAAAGTAAAAGCGAATAACCGTAAGCTTCAGTGTCTATACAAGCTAATCACAAATGTGAGGCAAAAGTGAATGTATGCGAAGAATCGGAAGAGAGGGCAGGGTGAGTAGGGGTGAGTGGGGCAAAACTCACAAAACAACGGGGAGCGGTGGAGTATTCTTACCTCCGCTATAACAAAAAGGAAATCCAGTTACACCAACAAACAGATATAAAGTGAAATAATATGTTGGCTCACTTGAAGGCTAAATTACAGACAACCGTCAGCGTGTTCCTCTGCAACGAGACTGCTCCATCTGGGAGAAATAGGAGGCAATGGCTCTTGATGTGTGCTGCCTAGGTGCAAATAATTGGATTGTTTTATTTCGGCTGCTGACACTGCAGAGCAACCCGCGTCACACAGCTAAGTTGTCATAAATGGCAATCTGCGCGTAATTCACTATGACTTTATTTGCAGAACACCGGCGAAGTTGTTTGTCACGAACGTACTATCAAGTCCACCGTCATTTGCAGACTCAGTAGTGGTACATAATGTGGGATAGATGAGTAATAATAATGCGATAATCGCACAGATTGTGAGTCAGCAGTTTAGAAACTGACCTGTAAATCGTCGGAATGCACAACCTTTAAAAAATCACAAACACATTTCTACTGTCATAATCATTATGCACCAGATGAAAAAATATCAAATATAGTATTCTGTTGCTTGGCAATTGAAATGAAAGGAATTTAATTTTTCCATCATGTCCAGAAGATGTGCAAGCATGCCGGTTTTTCCGCTATGTATTGCGTATGAACGCGAAATATCAACTTCACCCTGTGCGTCTGTGAATGCCTATGTTTTCAGAACGTTTGTAGAATCCTGTTCCTGCTGGTAGTCTGATTCATTATTCACATCCTCAGCTGCTAAAATTGTCGGGGTTGGCAGGTCCCAGTTTATTTCTGTTGCGTGACTTGTTTGAAAATAAGAAACAATCAGATGGATGTCAGCCAGTTTGTATCCAAACAATTCCTCTGAGAGAGTACCCATAGCGATTGCGTTTGTAGGAGGCACAATTTGCTCATATGTTTTAGGTCAAGTTTGCATTGTTCTCTCAGAGTCTATTTCTGCAGTACAATGAAAGCCCGATTTAAGAAAACAGAGATGCTTGAGTTCTGCACCTCCTTCCAGATAGAAGTTATGTAGAACATGACGTCTAATAAATTTACTCGTCCCATGAAATCGGTTCCGGACATATCTTTGTGGGATTCCATGATCGTTATAAGATGGAGAAGCTGTTTTTCTCCTGAACTTCGCTTTATGCGCCTGACTGACACCCTGGTCGTAGGGTTGAAGTAACACAGTGGTGTTGGGTGACAGGAACTGCAATTTGATATTAAGTAGGTGAAATTAGGGAGAGCAGCGGCTTTGTCGAGAGAAGGTATGATGTTGCGTTTCCCTGTATTTTGCTGTTGAACCTTCGGAAATAGTTGCACTCACCCATGCCTTTTTATTATCCTGGTAAACTGCCGGTAGTTTTTCATGTTGAGACTTCTAAAATTCGAGAGTTGGCTGATTTCCAAATCACTGCAGCCGGTTCTCGCTCCCCCAATGTGGTAGCGCACAGCATAACTGTGATACGCGCCTTGATTCTTTTCCCGCCTGCGCATTCCTATTCTTTTACACAAATCCTTTATCCGACGTCGTTCTGAATAGCAAAGCAGTTTCATGTGAATTTAAAATGTCTGGAGCTGTGTAGCCGGAACATATTTCGAGCAATTTTTCTGTCTGAGTCACCGCTTTCGCCCGATTGCTTACCAGACACAAGATCGTCTACTGCAGAAAGCCTGTACCCAAACGTTTAACGATGTAAAGTGTGTGTTTTGTAATTCTGTTGCGAAGTGTAACGCTCGTTCTTGAATCACGTGTCCAGACAATGAAATTTTCCTCTCAGTGCTGACTGGCACTATTTCCAGCAACCTGCGTTCATGTATTCGTTACCCACTTTTCTATCCTTCTTTCTTTCAGTCTTGGTGTGTGGTTCAACAAATCATACAGAAACAGCTTTCCTGTTTTATGTTACATGGATTTGTGTTCTGCAAACTCTGTTCCTTCGTAACACCGTCGAATCACTGATACCATTTATATGTGAATGCCTTTGTCTTTGCTGAAATGGAACTAGCCATTTGGTCCTTCGCAAGAACGCTCAAAAAGAACTATAAAAACGAACATGAATATTCAGTAAGCACGTACGTCAGCAGTACCCGCTCAGTTGTGACAAGAAAATGGTCACACAGTAAACAAATACACACACAAAGTGATGGTCACAGTAATTGCGATTGTATAACGGTACCACAAATCGCAGAGTGCGCAAGGGGAGTACCACTGCTCTTTTATTTTGTAACATGGCTCTATCAGATTTGTTCATTGCACAGTCCATAGCAGCATACATGCATTAGTTACATTAGGTGTAAACCCTGGGGGGGGGGGGTGGACTGATGCGTCACTCGACAATTCCGGTGTGGCTTCTCCATGTCGTAGGTTGTCCACCGCGCCTGTCCAGCAACCGCGAAGAACGCGCGACACAGAAGATGATGACCAGACATACGCAGTACGTGTCCAAGACACCGCAGCGGACGCAGCGGGACGAGCTCCTCCAGCGAATGGCTGCCTCCACCCAAGCCACGCTGTCTAACTTGCACATTGGTTACGTGGTGCAGCGGCCATACACGAGCAATCGACCACAGGCAACGGTGCTCAAAGACAGAGAGACGGCGCAGGTCGGCGATACGAACAGGCCAAGTCTCGCAACGGTGCAACAGTATAGCTCGGACAGTCACACAATAAACCCGTCCTTTGATGGATATACCAAAGTCATGGCGGCGCCACAAGTGCTTCCGCTTAGAGAAATCGAGGCGAGCTATTGGGATACGCAACGAAAGCTGGTCTCCAATAGCTCCATTAGTTGTGGTGCAACTACCCAGGTAGGCAAAACTCTCTGTAATTTCCATTGCCTCAACACCAAGAGTGAGTGCAAGTACAGGCATCTGAAAGTTTTAGAAAAGTGCTTTGCATTTGGATGGAGAAAAGTCATCCCATATTTTGAAGCTTCAATCGCCTGGTGGTTGAGCGCAAGTTGGATGGCCTGTGGACCGTCACCCAGCAAGGCGATGTCATCAACGTAGTCCAAGTCAACAGCTCGGCTACCTGGGAGAAGCTCAACGTAAGCGCGTTTACCGAATTATGCAGAGCATTCATTAGGACTTCCTCAATGACAAGGTTATTAAGATAATTGCACCTACATTGTTCCAGAGTATCCCAGATGAAAGCTTCAGCCAGAAAGTAGGTATATTGGCCTTTCATTAATAACGCTATCCATGATTGTGTCCTCACACGCAGTATATGTGCATCAGCAGCGGAACTTCCAAGCAAATTCATCCAAAACTGGATGCCAGCCTTTAAGCCATGGGAGAGAATTCACCTTGCTTTTCCTGATCCCGCTCAACGTCAGTTTGTTGAATTGTGATTGATGCGTATACCAAGTGTACGAATGTATGCCTGATGAACACAAATACGACAGCGGACACGGTACGAAAATTACAACAGTTATTTGCACAGTTCGGTTCACTAAATACCTCGGTTTCCGATTACGGTTCGCAATTTATCTCCGAGGATGTTGGTGCATTTTGCCAGTATAATTGTGTCAAGCACTGCCGGTCGCCTCCGGAACATCCACAGTCCAACAGGTGAGCTTAATGACTCGTGGATACCATCAAAGGTTTATTTCTAAAGCTGCGGGGCCACAGAGGCTGAGGCCACAGAGGAGATCATACACCTGTTCCTGTTAAGTTATCTACACCACGCAAAAGCCTGATTTACTAGGCGGCAGATACCAAGCGAAAGACATGTTCGGGCGTGAGACACGTCCTCCAATTGATGCAGTACTCCCTAAGGCTACGCAACGGCTACTGGCGTCAGGCGTGAACAGAAATTTGCTACTAGGGGAACCGGTATACGCACTGGATGCATGGCCGAATCACCAAACCTAGCAACACGCAGTGGCACGATGAAGAAAATACTCTGTGCTGTACGTGGTGTCTGTCGGAACGTTGTCTGTCATACGGCACGTTTACCAGTGACACAAACGACAGATCGAACAAACAATCACTTCTACTTTCGAGTTGCCGTTTGATATATTGCCGGACACATTGGAACTACCAAAAATAGTGGAGCGCATTGAACCGACAGAGACGTGCGCAGAGCCATGCAACGGAGTCACTGGGAGAACTACGCGGCCAACTAAACCTATGCAACTTTACAGGTGAACCCAGCGCTTCATTCATATGCGTCTGGAGAACGTTTATTCAAAGAGGGAGATGTTACAATAGACAATTTGGTGCCTTAAAAGTGCAATGTCCTTCCACACACCGGACCGTGAACTTTTCTCTCACCCAATGGCCCACTGTGGTTCATATCCATCAGGCCGCCTCGAGTCGGAAACACTCACACCATGACCTTTGTAGTCAGCTGTCTTGTCCGTTCCATGTGACTTGAGATCTGGTCCATACACTGTCCGGTGCGGTGAATGTCTTTGTTCTGATGACCTTAAGCCCCATTAACCGCAATTATAACACTTAGGTGAGCGACTATGCAGGATCGAGTTTGCGTGCCGTTCCTGGCCGTATGTCCGGTTTAATGACGGTGCATTAGAAATTCGTAGAATATGGGAAGATTGCGTGGCTCCGAAACAATGCATTTGCGTCTGATGGACTGATGTGGTTCAACAGCAATGGACAAGTATACTCCCTAGACGTCCTGTGAAGTCCTCCCAAAGTTCCGTTAACCTGTGTTATTGTTCAAGCCTTTGGTAGGTGCCCTCGCATGGTTTAATGTGTATCCATCTGAGAGCTGATTACCTGCGTTTTTATTCTAATTGTTTATGCAGCTCAACCGACCAGAGCGCTCACTTTCGTGCAGCGCATCTGCCACTCAGCTCTGCAACATAAAAGGAAAAATTTCTTTGCACACAATTCCATTTATGGTTTTCATTATTAACAATGAAATGGAAATAGTTGGCCTGCCGAAGCTCAGCATACCCCGTAATTCACTGGAACATGAATTATTTTTGACGTCTTGCATGCCGGACACTTTAGACCGTCGCACAACTCCCATCTGTGCGTCGCGTTTGGGTACATGCAGCCTTTCATTATAACCGTCATAAGTCCCTTCATGTGGGACAGCGAAAGTGTCCTAACATTAGGAAGTTTGAAGCGATTCTCTGTGGAAGGTCATTAATAAACATCAAAAACAAACGTGGACCTAGAACCGAGCCTTGCGGCACACCACACTGGACTTGTATGGGGTCCGATAAAGAGCTCCGAACTCTGACCACTAATTGCTGTTGAAGTAGAGAGTTGGCGATCCAGCTTAAGAGGGGGTCTCCGATCCCGTAGTAGTATCCGATGGTCTAGACGATCGGAAGCCTTGGAAAAATCCAGGTAGATCACATCCACACCATTTCCAGCGTCAGTTGCCTCGGTCCAACTACTGCGTGCAATTAGTAAATTAGTTGTACATGACCGCTGTCGACGGAAACCGTGCTGCTCAGGAGTGATGATGTTATAGTTTTCCAGATAGCACACCAGTGCATCGGCAACTATGGATTCCATGACCTTGGGGAGTATAGGAAGAAGGGTTACTGGGCGGTAGTTGGAGGGATCAGTTCTGCTTCCACCTTTGTGGATCGGGCTTATTATTCCAAGCTTCCACATGGCGGGAACTTGGTTCTGGTCTAAGCAGTGCTAGAAAAACTGAGCTGAATGTCCTGCCAGTTGGTTTGCTGCTGCTCCCAATGCCTCTGGACGAATGGCGTCGACACCCGGCGAGCTGTGTTTGCGTAGAGACGTCAGCTTCGGCAATACAGTCTCTGCGCTAAAAGTGATGTGGATTAGTCCTGGTGAGCAGAA
This sequence comes from Dicrocoelium dendriticum, assembly GCA_944474145.2. NCBI lineage: Eukaryota > Metazoa > Platyhelminthes > Trematoda > Plagiorchiida > Dicrocoeliidae > Dicrocoelium > Dicrocoelium dendriticum. The sequence goes on from OX104066.1 coordinate 112,511,758, forward strand.
TACAAAGCTTGGTAGATCGCTTGGTGGCAAGACTCTTTGAAACGTGGGGGCGTATTGCATCTGCAGCGCGTTTGCTGCTTCCACAGCAGTTCTTGTTGGGCCATCAGCCGTCTTGAGTGGAGGAAATCCTTGCCTCATTTTTCGTAGGCTATTAACGTGCTTGTACAGCAGTTTGTGGTTAGCACTGAAGGTTGTTGCTATGTTCTGCTGATAGGCGGCTTTGTCTTCCCTTAACAGTTGAGTGCAGTGGTTACGTTGGGCTACGTAGTTGTCCCAAGTTTCTGGTGCTGGAGCTTCTCTGTACACTCACCATGCTGCGTTGCGTACTGTCATCCATTTTCGAGTTCTGCTCATAACGAAAGAAACTGATTTGCATTTATTGCAAGCTTTTATCTCTGAAGCCTGTGCAATCAGCTGACTGAATGTGTTGACGAACTCGAGCCAGGCGACTTCCGGGGGTTCTTCTTCGAGGAAAGACCATGTTGTGGCGCTGACTAGCTGGGCGAGTCGGTCGTACCTTGTGACGGTTCGCACAGTCTCATCGTTATCATTCAGATATTCTGCATAGCAGACGAAGTTGAAACAGATGACTGCGTGATCACTGCGACCCAACGGGCAGTCTAAAACCAACGCATCAATCATATGCTCCTCGTTGGTAAGCACAAGATCCAGCACAGATGGCCTGTTACCAATTCTGAACCGAGTGGGCAAAGTGATGTGGTTGTAAAGAGGAACAGTAGTTACTAGATCTTGTAAATCGGTTTTGAATTGTTCTCCGATCGTGGCAGGGGCTCCTAAACAATGTACGTTAAAATCACCCATGATAAGAATGTGAGTGTACTTTTGTTGTAAACTGCACCTTAAAGCAGCCATTAGGTGGTAGTCGGTTTCGGGTGTTGAGTTAGGGGCGCGGTACACCAAGATAATAAGGCAAGCGTCCTTGCCTTTTAACTGCAACCGGCACCAAAGATAGTCAGGGAACTGCGAGTCTGAATCCTCCACGGCTTCGCACTGTAAGTCGTTTCGGTAGTACAGGATTACCCCTCCTCCTTTTGTGTGCCTGTCGTTCCGGATCAGCGACATGACGGGTAGCGACACTTCAGCTTCCGTCATTCCCGTGTGTGACCATGTTTCGGTGATACCAATGACATCATAGGAGCCAGAAGCTTGATGATCTTTCAGTTCAGCCAGTTTGTTAGAAACTCCCTGAGCATTTGTATACAAGCAGGCCAGTTTCTCGGTCTCTAGGAGCCCGCAGAGAGGTGATGTCAAGTGTGGGAGAATACCGACCGATGGGAGGTCGGCAGTTACGCGTTTTTTTGATGGGTCAATGATACCTCGTTTGCAACTTCATTCGGTCAAGATGCGTCCCAGCCTTCGTTTAGACCTACGTCGGAGTCAATTAAAGCAGCAGTCAAGTTACACTTCTGTACATTCGTCAGTATGCTTGCTGCTTCAGTTGCTTTAATATTTGAGCTGTGCAAAGTGTTTGCGACCTTTAACCGAATTTCGGAAGGAAGATGTTTCCGATTTCTCCGCCATCGATCCAAAACATCCTTTGCTTGTTGCTCTGACTGAACCACAAGTTTTAGGATTCTAGGGCCGCATCCTCTATAATTCGATGAGAGAGGTATCCTGGTGAGCGATAGTGCCACAACATTATCCAAAGAAAGTGTTTCGCGAATGAACCGCCACTGTTCTAAATCGTGCTTTCCGGTCTCTTGAACATCGTTAGAAGGATGTTCTGGCACGCCATGTATGAAGATTGTGTTTAGGCGGTCTTGCTTGCTGTGCCCCTCTTCGGGGTTTCGTTTTGGTTGTCGCGCGCTCCAAGGGACATCAGAATAGATACGTATCACACAGGATTCGTGTTTTAGCGCGCTTGCGGAGAGCAAAACGTTTTCTACGTCGGTGGAGGATTCTAGAGTTACTCGAATAAGTCTGGGTTCACCATAGTGTGGCGAGTTCGGATGACGAGTAATTCGTAACACGTTTATGGGCTTGGCTTTGATACTCATCTGCATACACAATGAGTTCCATTGGTCTTGGTCGTCTGATAACTTATCCCGCAATGTGATGGCGGTAGATTCAGGGACATTTGAGCATACAACAGTCCGGGCACTGTTGTTGGATCCCTTCTTAATCGATCTACTAGGCATGGTACTCATTTGTGTTGACTTGTTGGCAGGTGATTGTTTGCTCTTTTTCTCTCTATTTGCGTTAAAGGTGTTTACAATGGAAGAGGCCGAAACGGTGGCCTCTCGGTGGACCCTTGCAGCAATCTCTGCATATGTAACCGATGTTCTGGGAGGCTTAGTCTCGACAAGAGATAGTTGAACTACAGGTACCAAGGGTTGGTGTTTGGCTGCTTCATCCTTGTTAATACCAGATGTCAGGTCTAGTGGAATTTGCTTAACCAGACGTTTTGAATGGTGCCTGATTTTCGTTGCTGTGAGTACTGTTTGATTCTCGTAGGTACAGTCTGTTTTCGCCCGGCGTTCTACCAAAGTTGGAGAAGACAACGGAGATGGAGACGTGACTGATTGCGGTGCAGGGGAAGTGGATTGTTCAGCATTCCGTTGCTTAGCAACCGCTACGCTTCTGTGGTCCATACTCGCTTCCATTGAAGGAATCTTATTGTTTATCCACTGCTCTGCTTCTGCGATTAACCGGTCGCATTTCTCAGCTAGGATAAGCAAGCACTTAACGATGGGGATGGTTGAACACGCAGTACAGAACCAAAATGCATCTTGGGAGCTATTTCGCTCCCGTAACTGTTGTTGGGACACATTTGCACATTTCGTATGGTACCATTCCAAACAGTGCGAACAAGCCAGACCGATTTTTACTACCCGATGACATTCTCCTAACCCGCAAATGCCTTTCGATGGGAGTCTCTTCGGTTTCTCCTTTCTGCCATTCAATTTGGTGTCGTTACCTGACCCAGTGGGTTGGTGAGCGTTCTGTGCTTTTACAGCTTTGAGAGCGGCGCACATCGGTCAGGCGAGCGTGGTGGCTGTCTGATTGAGTCTAGATGTGAAGAATTTCTATTTATACCACTCAACCCCCCCCCCCACTACTCCTCTGTAATTTGTGTGTTTATATGATATTTAAGTTTTTACGATTATATCCGTATTGTGTTTGATATCCTTTCTTCTAAACAAACAACTACATTTTTACGTAATAATAACCCATAATTCTAGTTTGCACAAGCTGATCCTCCGCAACTCTAACGCGCACCTAGAGGGCACTCACAGCCTTCTAGACGGATCAATAGTGGTTCGCTTATCGATGGTACTAGTTGTATCGAGTGCTACTTGCGAGCTATCGAGGATAGTGGATGGAATGTTGATGGATCGGTGGCAGAAGTGTACGGATGCAAATTTACGGAACGATGGCAGTACTTCATGGCCGGTTATTATCGGCGCAAAATCAGTCTTGACGGCAGTTTTTGGTACAGCTTTTGTAAGTGTCTCCATCTTCTTGTTTCATAACACCATGCGTATTTTTGAATTTATCTCAGGTTTATATACACTGGTATGAGGAATCCTCTTTGTCCGCATTGATTCTCGGATTTTACCTGTAACCACAATAGTGGATTAGGCATTATTGACTCCGCTCACTTATTCGTTTTTTGTCTTTTATCCCTGTCTTTGCTCACCCGTTGCTCTCCCTTCTTTTTAGCTCTCTATCCACTGTGTTGTCATAATCTTTCCTACATTTTAGTATGTGGCCCTGGTTTCTATGGAAAAACGCAACTCTTAGTCAACTACCAACCTAATGGACTTTAACAACACGCATTCATCCAGCTCACATGCATTACATCACGCGGATCCGGCGTCGAACCAAATCCTTTCTACCTCTTCCGTGTCAACTTCAACAGCGTTGTTCCAACAAAGTCCCCACATCCGTAACATTTGCCACAAAACATTTTCCACTGAAGCGAGTCTTTCTCGCCATGTGGGATATCACCAGCGATATCCCAATGACCGGCCTGTCTTTGATGTGAAAGTAACAACGTGTAAAAACTTGATCTTCATTTTGCACTAGACCGGGTTCTGATAACTCACTATCGTCGGACACACCCTACGAACTGCACAGATGCGCGTCATTTAGCCAATCACTGGTAGGAGTCCCACCTTGAAGCCATTGAGGAGTTTCGTCGTTGTGACCACTCAGAAGCCCCTCTAAGCTCTACAAATAACTCCACCGAGTCCACGGGATCCACAACTCCACAAGCACATACATCTCTACTCCCAACGGTCATCCACTCCTCCTGGCCCTACATGACGGCCTATGAACGGCCCGCGGCACCTGCATTTGCTCGTTTATCCCAGTTCCCCGTTCCAAATAGTCGGATAAGCGAACCAGCTGGTATTCGATTGAATCAGTCGAGCGGGGCAGGCTTAACTGACCCCAATTCCAGTCCGCGAAACCACCATCATTCCTCACTTGTATGAGCACGGTGTCAAGCGAACCAATCGGCAGACATTAGATCTCCGATTTTGTCTTCAAAACCTTCGACGGAACGAACTCCTGCGACTGCTTCCCAATTCCCGCTACCTCTGTCGCCTTCCCAGTCCGCATCCGATCCCAATCGTCCGCAGTATTTTTCATGCAGCTTACGTTCCCGGCTTTTCCTTACCGAAAGTCGCTTGTGACGGCATTTGGCGGCTCAATGCCAGAACCAAACAACAGCGATTAATCCAGTTGCCACAACTGGAGCTCAAGCACATAGATACCAAGAATTACTTGGGCTAATTCAGAAATTATTCACAATTCAAATTCAAATTATTCACACCCTACCGACAACGACGCCATGAAGGCACCTCGGGCTTTAACCGTTGCTATTTATTGGACGGAAGAATAAGATCGTTAAACCTCTACAATGTTCGAGGGACTTGCGTTCGACTGTTACTTTCTTTAATCCATTAATTTCCAAGCTTCAATCTCAGCATCTCTCTCGGATCATTGCGGCCATTAGAAAGGGACTTAAAGATCTAAAATGGCAACGTTCAACGTCTTAATGTTTCAACGGATATCTCGACCGCATCGCTTAATGCCCAAGAGAAATGTTCATCCGCCTCTCACCTACCATTTGTGCTGTCCACCAACGTTTCTCTGACGCCAAATTCCTCACCATCGAATCACTCTACAGCCCATACCTCGTCTGGAACAAAGCTCGAGTTAAAATACTTACCATCCTCAGCTTTTATTCTCCCTTTTACACATCAGCGCCATCTAGCCAATTACTGGTAGGAGTCCCACCTTGAAGCCATTGAGGAGTTTCGTCGTAGTGACCACTCAGAAGCCCCTCCAAGCTCTACAAATAACTCCACCGAGTCCACGGGAACCACAACTCCACAAGCACATACATCTCCACTCCCAACGGTCATCCACTCCTCCTAGCCTTACATGACGACCTATGAACGGCCCGCGGCGCCTGCATTTGCTCGTTTATCCCAGTTCCCCCTTCCAACTAGTCGGATAAGCGAACCAGCTGGTATTCGATTGAATCAATCGAGCGGGGCAGGCTTAACTGACCCCAATTCCAGTCCGCGAAACCACCATCATTCCTCACCTGTATGAGCACGCTGTCAAGCGAACCAATCGGCAGACGTTAGATCTCCGATTTTGTCTTCAAATCCTTCGACGGAACGAACTCCTGATACTGCTTCCCAATTCCCGATACCTCCGTCGCCTTCCCTGTCCGCTTTCGATCTCAATCGTCCGCAGTATTTTCCATGCAGCTTACGTTCCCGGATTTTCCTTACCGAAAGTGGCTTACAACGGCATTTGCCGGCTCAACGCCGGAACCCAACAACAGCGATTAATCAAGTTCCCACAACTGGAGCTCAAGCACATAGATACCAAGAATGCTGCCTGATATCTCGTACGAAAATCGGACACTCCAAACACCGTAGACATAGGCATCCTTCACATTATAGCATTGACTGTTTGATGCGTTTACCTGCTCAGTCTATTAAATGAGTGTCGCACGGGGACAACGAACTTATCTTCCGAGCATCAGAACTTTCTCGGATTTGTGCGACACAGCTAGAATTACATCGGCGGCTTCAGAAATTATTCACAATAAGGACTCTTAACAGTTTAACGAAACGCTTATTTCATTCAGGCTTGTATTCCCTTACCAATTACGGGGCTCTCCTGTGGACTCAATGCATTTGCCTAACAGACAGATAACCCAACAGCCTCACGATTCCTCCCAAAATATTCCGTAATACACTCCGCCACGTACTCTTTCTTCCTCTCTTACTGTGGAAGAGACGCAATTAAGAAATTTGCCTACAACTGTCGCTGGCCTTGGAGAAACCTCTTGGCCACAGAATGAATCACCTACACCCTTGGATGATCAGCCACGCAATTCATCGCTTGATAATAACACTATATTTCGAGCAGTAATCATGGAAGCTTATGACATCGTAGCTCTGTGTGAACATGCAAAAAGCACACAACATTCCCCACTTCGAAATTTAGTGAAGACCTTCATGAAGGAAGATAGGCGAGGCACATTTAGTGCATGAGTACACACCATCTGTGCCACGCTCTTCCCGCATAAGATCAAACGAACCAAGTGGCGGAAACGGCTGCAAAACATCAGGAATAATCGTCAGCGTCGGCGCCTACAATATGGGTACATGCAGCAGCTTTACCACACGAGAGGCAAAGATTCCGCCACAATGGTTATTGATGGTCACTGGAGAACAACATTCTTACAAGAAGGCGATGCCATTCTAAATTTTTTCACCGAGCATTAAACGATTGTGTTTTCTCAGCCGTCAGTAGTCGACGAAAAGTTCCCTCTAAACATTCTCCCTCCTAACATGGATCTAATAAAACCGAATATGAAAAATGAAGTTTGGAAAGTGCTTCGAAACATGCAAGGTCGCGCACCGGGTGTGGATCGCATCAAACCAAAGGATGAAGCGAAAATGGATCCGCTTTTCGTTACTGCTTTCCTTAACTGTCTCCTCACTTTCTCTCCCTTTCCTTCACATATGAACGTTGCGTGAACCACGTTTGTGCCCAAGATCTCAAAACCGACCTCTCCGGTATATTCTCGACCCATATCCGTCGTGTTGGTGTTCACGCGCCTACCGCACCGAAGGATCTTTCCCACTGCGAAGGCACCAGTGGTCGAACGTAACTAGCCTCTTTAGGTCCGCTGATCTAAGGAGGCTAGGTTTCACAACCGTACAGTAAGGGTCGAACGTACCGCTGCATTGTACATGCAACATTTCAGAGCGAGTGATGTCGCGCCGGCACCATAAGGGGCGAAGGTTAGCAAAAGCGCCCTGAGCTGTTGCTATACGGTTCGTGATCTCCTCTTCAGTCCCACGGGCGCTGATGCAACTTCCAGGTAGTTGAATTTTTGAACAACTTCTATCTGATGCTCACCAAGAGTCAACGCAGGAGGCGGTCCAGGTCAATCTTGGAGGAAAGCTTTACACTTCGAGGGTACGAAGCAAAGCCCGAAGTGACTGACAACCACTGCTAATCTGTCCAGTGCAGCTTGGCACGTTTATGAGTTGTCACAAGTCAAGAATTCGTTCGCTTAGGAGCAGATCCACACATTCCATCGTGTCTTGTGTACGCCATTTACAGGACTTCGTCAATAGCGAAGTTGAAGAGAAATGGTGACAGCGGGCATCCTTTTCTCATACCACTGGAGATATTGAAGGGCGGCGATAGCTTGCCGTAAGCCCTCACTCTGCCTGAGCTACGCGCGTTTAATGTTCGGTTAATATTTACATAATTCTCGGGCGCACCTTTCTTGACTAGGCGGTCCCAAAGAGCACATCTATCCACCAAATCTAATGCACCTTTGATATCGAGGAACACGACAACGGTGGGCCGCCAATATATGTTCCAATATTTGGTCCAACAGCTGACGCGAACGGAAGCTGTGGTCAATGCAGCCAAGGCCTCGACGAAATCTGGCTTGCTCTTCATGAATCTGGCTTTCACGAGTGTCAGTCAGTCTGTGAATGATTACAGAGCCAATCAATTTGGAGGCGATGGAGATCAGACTGATTCCTCTCTTATAGTCGCATTCCGATCGTGAGCCTCCCTTGAAAATTAGGACTATGACGGAGCGGCTCCAGCCGGTTGGGACGGTTTCCTGCTCCCACATTTTCACTAGTTTCTCGTATCAATCATCCAAAAGAGCGGGTCCCCCGAATTGGAAGTGGGCTGGAGGAATATTATCTGGACCCGCGGCGTTATTTAACTTCAACAGCGCGAGCTCATGTTCGACTTCCGAGCGAGAGGGTGCATCCATAGGGACAGCCCACGGAGCGAGGCGGCCAGTGGCCGACGAGAAATCTAACAATTCCAACCGATTAAATCGCCTTTCAAAGTGCTCAGCCCAACGCTCTAAGCGATTTGACAAGTTGTAGATAGGCTGTCCACTCTCGTCACGTATAGTTTCATTAACACCAGGTCTCCTGCTGCCCGTTTCCCCTATCAGACGATGGTTACCAAGGGTAGAAGGCACTTCCATCTCTGACGCGCGATGAGACCACCAAGATTCGCGGTCGCTTTAGGCTAGCACGGAGTTTTGTCCGGAGGTTTTTGCGATTCACATTCTGTTCGATTCCAGCCTGAATGTGCCGGCGAGCATAGATAACTCCCAGAGAGTGGGAAGAGACGCAAATTCCATGTTGGTGATTAGATTTACCACATGAGGATTTGACTGCTGCTACAAAGGTCTGGTAAACATGAGACGATGGAGCTTCAATTGAATCAAATGAGCGCTTACTCAACTCGCATGTCAACCTACTCTGATAGGCATTTAGAACAGCTGGCTTCCTCAGTTGGCTGGTGTCAATGCCGTCGCAGTGTCGTCGTGGGCGTTCGCCAAAACGCATCCGCAGGTCAGCACATACAAGTGCATCGTCGGTGTCCATATCCGTGCTCCAAATTGAGCGACAGTTCTGGATGCAACCACTCCACAGGTAACTTATCGCAATGTGATCGATTTGCGTCCATGGCTGGTTCGAGGCTGGTGGGCGCCATGTCACCCTCCGGCGAGTGCTGTGTGGGAAATTAGTGCTCGCAAGAAATAAGCGAGCATGTTCACAAAATGAAGTAACCGCTCACAGTTATCATTACGGGAGCCTACACCGTGTTGGCCGCCCAGATGCAGTTCATCAGTGGGTACTTCCCCAACTTGAGCGTTAAGATCCCCACCCAGTAGTACAGTGTCCGGGTATTTTTCTGTGACGAAGGATCTCGTTCAGCTGGCGATAGAAATCGTCTTTTACCGAATCATCGCTGGAGTGTGTGGGCGCGTAGGCAGCGATGATGAATAGACACCTATTAGTCCTGTGCGACTTCGAAGCTTTGAACGAGCCAGCCAATCGGACCGCACACATCCGGCTACTGATTGGGATCCAATCAAGCAGAGCAGCTTCAGCCCGGGGACTCAGGGCAATACCAACACCGGCTTGGCCGGTGCTCGAAGCTGCATCGTCTCCAGATAGGCGCAATGAAACTGCTGTTGGTGTCACCTGAAGGGGATCGCAGAATGAGCACAGAGCTCGAGTCTTGCAGGCGGGTCTCCGATTGAGAGCATCCCTAGTGTTCGAGCAAGTACTGCCTGTTGACCGATCTGTAGCAATGTGCGTACACTGAGGCATGCCAAGCTGAGGAAAGATCGAGGGCTCCAAATGGAAACCGATGTACTGGGCTTGACCGTTTGGTTGAACATGGGCTTGTCCACAGGGCAAGAATGACGCTCCGCGTTCGCATGTGAGTTGAAACTAAAAGGTAAACGCCTATCAAAGCAGGGTGGGAGAGGGCCAAGAATTGGGGGTTGAAAACTGGGGGATAAAAGTGAAGTTGGAACGGGACGATAAGGACTAAGAAGCGTAAGCGGGGGAATAAGAAGATGCGTAAGCTTGAGCAGTGACATCCAAACCCCTATCCACCCTGCTCGATGCAGCAGATGGTGTACCGTTGATTACCCTCTGCGGTGGCCAGTGCATTAGGAAATTGCTTGAGGATACACTCATAATATTGCGTGGGCCGGGTACCGTCAGGTTGCCCAGGCCTCGAAAGGAGAACGATTAGGGTCCTCAATAAAGCCTTCGGTTCGAAAATCTGACCTCAAGGCAGACGGTTTGGCGATGGGCTACAAGGAGTCTCCGTTTTAAGGAATAAGGAGCCACCCTCATTCCACCCCAACCTGGAAGACCAGGAGACTGTTTGTTTGGCCTCTAGACCATTGACCAATTTGGTATGAGTGGCTCTGAAGGTATAGAAAAGCACCAGCCAGCATAGCTCACTGCATATCCTGCAGCACGCAAACCATCGCACCACGTAAGCTCCAGCCTCATTGCGATGGCCCAGCGTATTATTTTTCTTCATTTCAATTCGACAGACTCTGACACACTTCGAATGCTACCCTAGCTTTTCTACCAAATTGAGTAATTCGGTCGAAAGAATCTCCGCTGTACATATACCGGAGAAAATTGCACCAGCATATAGAGTTCGTTAAACAGAGACGAAAAGTACTAATCGGGTGACGTGTTACGAAAGGTCAGGTTGGAAGATGCGCAAATAAGTGAGGCATGATACGGGAGCGGGTCAAGTCTGTGTGTTGTACAATTCGGCGCATAGGCTAAAACGCTGTTACTGTGTTTCGTTGCAACAGGTTGGAATGGCTGAGTCGATGGTGACACAGGTAAACATGGGGTATTGTGGTGCACTACTTATCTGAGTAGTATGATGAAAACAGAGGCGCGATGAAGTCAGCGAATAATGGATCACCGCGGATGACGGGCTCCTAATACACAATTCAGTTTAGCCGTGGAAACGGATGACACTGAACTTTTGGACTTACACCACCCCGTCATGGCAAGCTGAGTTGATAGCACATAACGGAGCGTAGAATCAAGTGGCGAATCGAATGAAGTTGTGTAAATGAGTTGTACTGTGTATGTTTGAAATGCTAATCATGTATACGTTCGTTCTCCGACACAAAATCCCTTGCTCCGTCATACCTTCACAATTGTCCCCCGTGACTAGCGGGCGAAGGAAGTTTAATAACCCTTGGCCAGAGCCATTTGAGCATGGGGGTGTACGTAGGATTCTTGAGGAACCTCGAAAACGTCGTGGAAACATTCGTGGGTGAAGTAAGAAGCGGGTGAAGCTGGTTGCACTTTGGAGTCTACCCAAGGGACAGGTGAAAGCAATCCTGGAAGGCGACAAGTAAGATACAGATAGCGTCAATTTTTAATGGCCGCCGCGAAGAAGGCCTGATCGCGAGGTTTGACAGTTCGACCTACCACCAGGATGAGAATGCGAAAGATTCTACTCTCCGCTATGTGCTATCGACTCATCTGGCCGTGACCGTGTGACACAGGTCCAAAATATTAGCAGTCATAAGTTTTCCATGGCTGGTTGAATTGTGCACCATGCGCCGTCGTCCGGCATGATCCATTATACGCTGAATTCATTGCGCCTACTCGTTTACACAGCAGTAATGCATCACCTTTATTGGCCACCTGTGCACGTGTTAGATCCCGTTCCAGCGAACAGTTCGGTGCAGTTTTTCGGACGTAATGGTTTAACTCCTAGGCAAGCGTTCTTCCTACTAAAAGCCACATAAGTCTGTTCAACAACACTGCGACATAGCGGAAGTGACTCGCCTCTAATTATTAGTGGCGAGTCACTTCCGCTATATCGCAGTGTTGTTGAACAAATTTATGTGGCTTTTAGTAGGAAGAACGCTTGGTAGGCGTTAAACCACGACGTCCCGTAAAACTGCCGCCGAACTGTTCGCTGGAATTGGATTAACACTTTCCACCCAGGTGGCTACTCAAAGGTGGTGGCATTACTGCTGTTGTAGCATGGTACAACGAGTGGGCGCAATGAAATCAGCGAATAATGGATCATGCCGGACGACGGGCGCATGGTGCAACAATTCAACCAGCCATGGAAACTTATGATGCTGATGTTTTGGACCTGTGTCACACGTCATACATAGCACATAGCGGAGGATAGAATCATCGCATCTCATCTTGGCGGTCGGTCGGACTGTGAAACCCCGCGATCAGCGCCTTCTTCGCGACGGCCTATTCCAACTTGACTACATCTCTCCTTGCTGCCTCCGGATTGCTTTCACCTGTCCCTTGGGTAGACTCCAAAGCGCAACAAGCTTCACCCGCTTCTACTTCACCGCGAATGTTTCCACGACGTCTTCGAAGTCCTCCAGTAACCTATGTACATCCCCATGCTCAAATGTTTTATGGCCACGTGATATTAACCTTCTTCCTCCGGCTGATCACGGGGACAAATGTGAAGGCGTGACAAAACAAACACTTTGCCCACCGGAGAAGGAACGTATACATGATATAACATTTCAAACAGAACACGGTACAACTCATTTACACACTTCATTCGAGTTGTCACTTGATTCTACGCTCCGTTATGTGCTATCGACTCAGCTTGCTGTGACGGCGTGGTGTAGGTCCAAAAGTTCAGCGTCATCCGTTTCCGTGGCTGGTTGTATTGTGCATTAAGAGCCGCCATCCGTGGTGATGCATTATTTACTGACTTCATCGCGCCTCTTGTTTCATCATACCACTCCTTAGTAGTGCACCACAAAAAACCTATGTTTACCGGTGTCACCATCGCTCAGGCATTCCAACCTGTTGTAATGAAACACAGTAACAGCGTTTTAGCCTATGCGCCGAATTGTACAACACACAGACATGACCGCTCCGTATGATGCCCCACTTATTTGCGCATTTTCAACATGACCTTCGGTAACACATCGCTGGATTTGCACTTTTTCGTCTCCGTTTAACGAGCTCCATATGCTGATGCATTTTCTCCGTTATACGTACAGCGGAGAGCCTTTCTACCGAATATAAAATTTGGTAGGAAAACTAGGGTAGCATTCGAAGTGTGTCAGAGTCTGTCGAATTGAAATGAAGAAAAATAATACACTGGGCCCATCGCAATGAAGCTGGAGCTTACCGTGGTGCGATGGTTTGCGTGCTTCAGGAATCCAGTGAGCTATGCTGTCTGGTGTTTTTTCCCCTTCAGAGCCACTCATACCAGATTGGTCAATGGTTAGAGGCAAGATAAAGAGTCTCCTGGTCTTTCAGGTTGGGGGTTGGAATGAGGGTGGCTCCTTATTCCTTAAAACGGACTCCTTGTAGCCCATCGCCAAACCTCTTGTCTTGCGGTCAGGTTTATAATCCAAAGGCTTTATTGAGGACCATAATCGTTCTCCTTTCGAGGTCTGGGCAACCTGATGGTATCCGGCCCACGCAATACTATGAATCTATCCTCAAGCAATTTCCTAATGCTCTGGCCACCGCAGAGGGTAATCAACGATGCCCTATCTGCTGCATCGAGCAGGGTGGATAGGAGTTTGGATGCTACTGCTCAACCCTACGCATCTTCTTATTTCCCTCGCTTACGCTTCTTAGTCCTTATCGTCCCGTTCCAACTTCACTATTATCCCGCCAGTTTTCAACCCCCAAATCTTGGCACTCCCCCACCCTGCTTTGATAGGCGTTTACCTTTTAGTTTCAACTCACATGCGAACGCGGAGCGTCATTCTTGCCCTGTGGACAAGCCCATGTTCAACCAAACCGTCAAGCCCTGTACATCGGTTTCCATTTGGAGCCCTCGATCTTTCCTCAGCTTGGCATGCCTCAGTGTACGCACATTGCTACAGATCGGTCAACAGACAGTACTTGCTCGAACACTAGGGACCCTCTCAATAGGAGACCGGCCTGCAAGACTCGAGCTCTGTGCTCACTCTGCGATCCCCTTCAGGTGACACCAACAGCAGTTTCATTGCGCTTATCTGCAGACGAGGCAGCTTTGATTACCGGCCAAGCCGGTGTTGGTATTGCCCTGAGTCCCCGGGCTGAAGCTGCTCTGCTTGATTGGATCCCAGTCAGTAGCCGGCTGTGTGCGGTCCGATTGGCTGCCTCGTTCAAAGCTTCGAAGTCGCACGGGACTAATAGGCGTTTGTTCATTATCGCTGCCTACGCGCCCACACACTCCAGCGATGATTCGGTAAAAGATGACTTCTATCGCCAGCTGAACGAGATCCTTCGTCCCAGAAAAAATTTGGACATTGTACTGCTGGCTGGGGATCTTAACGCTCAAGTTGGAAAGGTATCCACTGATGAACTGCATCTGGGCGGCCAACACGGTGTAGGCTCCCGTAATGATAACCGTGAGCGGTTACTTCATTTGTGTGAACATGCTCGCTTATTTCTTGCGAGCACTACTTTCCCACACAGCACTCGCCGGACGGTGACATGGCGCCCACCAGCCTCGAACCAGCCATGGACGCAAATCGATCACATTGCGATAAGTTACAGCTGGAGAGGTTGCATCCAGAACTGTCGCTCAATTTGGAGCACGGGTGTGGACACCAACCATGTACTTGTATGTGCTGACCTGCGGATGAGTTTTGGCGGACGCCCACGACGACACAGTGACGGCATTGACACCAGCCAACTGAGGAAGCCAGCTGTTCCAAATGTCTATCAGAGTATGTTGACATGCGAGTTGAGTAAGCGCTCATTGGATTCAATTGAAACTCCCTCCTCTCAGGTTTACCAGACCTTTGTAGCAGCAGTCAAATCCTCATGTGGTAAATCTATTCACCAACATGGAAGTTGTGTCTCTTCCCACTCTCTCGGAGTTATCTATGCTCGCCGGCACATTCAGGCTGGAATCTAACAGAATATGAATCGCGAAAACCTCCGGACAAAACTTCTTGCTAGCCTAAAGCGACTGCGAATCTTGGCGGTCTCATCGCGCGTCAGAGGTGGAAGGGCCTTCTATCCTTGATAACCATCGTCTGATATGGGAAACGGGCAGCAGGAGACCTGGTGTTAATGAAACTATTCGTGACGAGAGTGGACAGCCTACGTACAACTTGTCAAATCGCTTAGAGCGTTGGGCTGAGCACTTTGAAAGGCAGATTAATCGGTTGGAATTGTTAGATTTCTCGTCGGCCACTGAGCGCCTCGCTTCGTAGGCTGTCCCTGTGGATGCACCCTCTCGCTCGGAAGTCGAACATGAGCTCGCGCTGTTGAAGTTAAATAAAGCCGCGGGTCCAGATAATGTTCCTCCAGCTCACTTTAAATTCGGGGGACCCGCTCTTTTGGATGATTGATACGAGATACTAGTGAAATTGTGGGAGCAGGACACTGTCCCAACCGACTTGGAGCCGCTCCGTCATAGTCCTAATTTTCAAGGGAGGCTCACGATCGGAATGCGACAATAAGAGAGGAATCAGTCTGATCTCCATCGCCTCCAAATTGATTGGCTCTGTAATCATTCACAGACTGACTGACACTCATGAAAGTCAGATTCATGAAGAGCAAGCCAGGTTTCGTCGAGGCCGTGGCTGCATTGACCACAGCTTCCGTTCGCGTCAGCTGTTGGACCATATATTGGAACATATATTGACGGCCCACCGTTGTCGTGTTCCACGATATCAAAGGTGTATTAGATTTGGTGGATAGATGTGCTCTTAGGGACCGTCTAGTCAGGAAAGGTGCGCCAGCGAATTATGTAAATATTAACCGAACATTAGACGCGCGTAGCTCAGGCAGAGTGAGGGCTTACGGCAAGCTGTCGCCGCCCTTCAATATTTTCAGCGGTGTGCGACAAGGATTCCCGCTGTCACCATTTCTCTTCAACTTCCCTATTGACGAAGTTCTGTAAATGGCGTACACAAGACATGACAGAACGTGTGGATTTGCTCCTAAGCGAACGAATTCTTGACTTGTGACAGCTCATAAACGTGCCAAGCTGCACTGGACAGATTAGCATTGACTGTCAGTCACTTCGGGCTTTGCTTCGTACCCTCGAGGTGCAAAACTTTCCTCCAAGATTGACCTGGACCGCCTCCTGCGTTCATTCTTGGTGAGCATCAGATAGAAGTTGTTCAACATTGCAACTACTCTGGAAGTTGCATCAGCGCCCGTGGGATTGAAGAGGAGATCACGAACCGTATAGCAACAGCTCAGGGCGCTTTTGCTAACCTTCGCCACTTATGGTGCCGGCGCGACATCACTCTCGCTCTGAAATGTTGCATGTACAATGCAGCGGTACGTTCGACCCTACTGTACGGTTGTGAAACCTAGCCTCCTTAGATCAGCGGACCTAAAGAGGCTAGTTACGTTCGACCACTGGTGCCTTCGCAGTGGGAAAGATCCTTCGGTGCGGTAGGTGCGTGAACACCGACACGACGGATATGGGTCGAGAATATACCGGAGAGGTCGGTTTTGAGATCTTGGGCACAAACGTGGTTCGGGCAACGTTCATATGTGAAGGAAAGGGAGAGAAAGTAAGGAGACAGTTAAGGAAAGCAGTAACGAAAAGCGGATCCATTTTCGCGACATTGGTTTAATGCGATCCACACCCGTTGCGCGACCTTGCATGTTTCGAAGCACTTTCCAAACTTCATTTTTCATATTCGGTTTTATTAGCTCCATGTTAGGAGGGAGAATGTTTAGAGGGAACTTTTCGTCGACTACTGACGGCTGAGAAAACACAATCGTTTAATGCTCGGTGAAAAAATTTAGAATGGCATCGCCTTCTTGTAAGAATGTTGTTCTCCAGTGACCATCAATAACCATTGTAGCGGAATCTTTGCCTCTCGTGTGGTAAAGCTGCTGCAGGTACCCATATTGTACGCGCCAACGCTGACGATTATTCCTGATGTTTTGCAGCCGTTTCCACCACTTGGTTCGTTTGATCTTATGCGGGAAGAGCGTGGCACAGATGGTGTGTACTCATGCACTAGATGAGCCTCGCCTATCTTCCTTCATGAAGGTCTTCACTAAATTTCGAAGTGGGGAATGTTGTGTGCTTTTTGCATGTTCACACAGAGTTACGATGTCATAAGCTTCCATGATTACTGCTAGAAATATAGTGTTATTATCAAGCGATGAATTGCGTGGCTGATCATCCAAGGTTGTAGATGTTTCATTCTGTGGCCAAGAGGTTTCTCCAAGGCCAGCGACAGTTGTAGGCAAATTTCTTAATTGCGTCTCTTCCACAGTAGGAGAGGAAGAAAGAGTACGTGGCGGAGTGTATTACGGAATATTTTGGGAGGAATCGTGAGGCTGTTGGGTTATCTGTCTGTTAGGCAAATGCATTGAGTCCACAGGAGAGCCCCGTAATTGGTAAGGGAATACAAGCCTGAATGGTAATAAGCGTTTCGTTAAACTGTTAAGAGTCCTTATTGTGAATAATTTCTGAAGCCGCTGATGTAATTCTAGCTGTGTCGCACAAATCCGAGAAAGTTCTGATGCTCGAAAGATAAGTTCGTTGTCCTCGTGCGACACTCACTTGAAAGACTGAGCAGGTAGACGCATCAAGCAGTCGGCCTTATAGTGTAAAGGATGCTTATGTCTACGATGTTTGGAGTCGCCGATTTTCGTACGAGATATCAGGCCGCATTCTTGGTAGCTATGTGCTTGAGTTCCAGTTGTGGGAACTGGATTAAACGCTGTTGTTTGGTTCCGGCGTTGAGCCGCCAAATGCCATTGTAAGCCACTTTCGGTAAGGAAAATCCGGGAACGTAAGCTGCATGAAAAATACTGCGGACGATTGGAATCGGATGCGGACTGGGAAGGCGACGGAGGTATCGGGAATTGGGAAGCAGTATCAGGAGTTCGTTCCGTCGAAGGATTTGAAGACAAAATCGGAGATCTAACGTCTGCCGATTGGTTCGCTTGACAGCGTGCTCATACAGGTGAGGAATGATAGTGGTTTCGCGGACTGGAATTGGGGTCAGTTAAGCCTGCCCCGCTCGATTGATTCAATCGAATACCAGCTGGTTCGCTTATCCGACTAGTTGGAACGGGGAACTGGGATAAACGAGCAAATGCAGGCGCCGCGGGCCGTTCATAGGCCGTCATGTACGGCTAGGAGGAGTGGATGACCGTTGGGAGTGGAGATGTATGTGCTTGTGGAGTTGTGGATCCCGTGGACTCGGTGGAGTTATTTGTAGAGCTTGGAGGGGCTTCTGAGTGGTCACAACGACAAAACTCCTCAATGGCATCAAGGTGGGACTCCTACCAGTGATTGGCTAAATGACGCACATCTGTGTAAGGGAGAATAAAAGCTGAGGATGGTAAGTATTTTAACTCGAGCTTTGTTCCAGACGAGGTATGGGCTGTAGAGTGATTCGATGGTGAGGAATTTGGCGTCAGAGAAACGTTGGTGGACAGCACAAATGGTAGATGAGAGGCGGATGAAGATTTCTCTTGGGCATTAAGCGATGCGGTCGAGATATCCGTTGAAACATTAAGACGTTGAACGTTGCCATTTTAGATCTTTAAGTCCCTTTCTAATGGCCGCAATGATCCGAGAGAGATGCTGAGATTGAAGCTTGGAAATTAATGGATTAAAGAAAGTAACAGTCGAACGCAAGTCCCTCGAACATTGTAGAGGTTTAACGATCTTATTCTTCCGTCCAATAAATAGCAACGGTTAAAGCCCGAGGTGCCTTCATGGCGTCGTTGTCGGTAGGGTGTGAATAATTTGAATTTGAATTGTGAATAATTTCTGAATTAGCCCAAGTAATTCTTGGTAGCTATGTGCTTGAGCTCCAGTTGTGGGAACTGGATTAAGCGCTATTGTTTGGTTCCGGCATTGAGCCGCCAAATGCCGTCACAAGCGACTTTCGGTAAGGAAAAGCCGGGAACGTAAGCTGCATGAAAAATACTGCGGACGATTGGGATCGGATGCGGACTGGGAAGGCGACAGAGGTAGCGGGAATTGGGAAGCAGTCGCAGGAGTTCGTTCCGTCGAAGGTTTTGAAGACAAAATCGGAGATCTAACGTCTGCCGATTGGTTCGCCTGACACCGTGCTCATACAAGTGAGGAATGATGGTGGTTTCGCGGACTGGAATTGGGGTCAGTTAAGCCTGCCCCGCTCGATTGATTCAATCGAATACCAGCTGGTTCGCTTATCCGACTAGTTGGAAGGGGGAACTGGGATAAACGAGCAAATGCAGGCACCGCGGGCCGTTCATAGGTCGTCATGTAAGGCTAGGAGGAGTGGATGACCGTTGGGAGTGGAGACCTATATGCTTGTGGAGTTGTGGTTCCCGTGGACTCGGTGGAGTTATTTGTAGAGCTTGGAGGGGCTTCTGAGTGGTCACAACGACGAAACTCCTCAATGGCTTCAAGGTGGGACTCCTACCAGTGATTGGCTAAATGACGCGCATCTGTGCAGTTCGTAGGGTGTGTCCGACGATAGTGAGTTATCAGAACCCGGTCTAGTGCAAAATGAAGATCAAGTTTTTACACGTTGTTACTTTCACATCAAAGACAGGCCGGTCATTGGGATGTCGCGGGTGATATCCCACATGGCGAGAAAGACTCGCTTCAGTGGAAAATGTTTTGTGGCAAATGTTACGGATGTGGGGACTTTGTTGGAACAACGTTGTTGAAGTTGACACAGAAGATGTAAAAGGGATTCGGTTCGACGCCGGATCCGCGTGATGTAATGCATGTGAGCTGGATGAATGCGTGTTGTTAAAGTCCATTAGATTGCTAGTTGACTAAGAGTTGCGTTTTTCCATAGAAACCAGGGCCACATACTAAAATACAGGAAAGATTATGACAACACAGTGGATAGAGAGCTAAAAGGAAGGGAGATCAACGGGTGAGCAAAGACAGGGATAAAAGACAAAAAACGAATAAGTGAGCGGAGTCAATAATGCCTAATCCACTATTGTGGTTACAGGTAAAATCCGAGAATCAATGCGGACAAAGAGGATTCCTCATACCAGTGCATATAAACCTGAGATAAATTCAAAAATACGCATGGTGTTATGAAACAAGAAGATTGAGACACTTAAAAAAGCTGTACCAAAAACTGCCGTCAAGACTGATTTTGCGCCGATAATAACTGGCCATGAAGTACTGCCATCGTTCCGTAAATTTGCATCCGTACACTTCCGCCACCGATCCATCAACATTCCATCTACTATCCTCGATAGCTCGCAAGTAGCATTCGATACAACTAGTACCATCGATAAGCGAACCACTATTGATCCGTCTAGAAGGCTGTGAGTGCCCTCTAGGTGCGCGTTAGAGCTGCGGAGGATCAGCTTGTGCAAACTAGAATTATGGGTTATTATAACGTAATAATGTAGTTGTTTTTTTAAAAGAAACGATATCAAACACAATACGGATACTGATACGTAAAATGGTAAACGTCAAATAAACACAAATTACAGAGGAGTAGTGGGGGGAGTTGAGTGGTATAAATAGAAATTCTTCACATCTAGACTCAATCAGACAGCCACCACGCTCGCCTGACCGATGTGCGCCGCTCTCAAAGCTGTAAAAGCACAGAACGCTCACCAACCCACTGGGTCAGGTAACGACACCAAATTGAATGGCAGAAAGGCGAAACCGAAGAGACTCCCATCGAAAGGCATTTGCGGGTTAGGAGAATGTCATCGGGTAGTTAAAATCGGTCTGGCTTGTTCGCACTGTTTGGAATGGTACCATACGAATTGTGCAAATGTGTCCCAACAACAGTTACGGGAGCGAAATAGCTCCCGAGATGCATTTTGGTTCTGTACTGCCTGTTCCACTATCCCCCTCCTTAAGTGCTTGCTTATCCTAGCTGAAAAATGCGACCGGTTAATCGCAGAAGCAGAGCAGTGGATAAACAATAAGATTACTTCAATGGAAGCGAGTATGGACCACAGAAGCGTAGCGGCTGCTAAGCAACGGAATGCTGAACAATCCACTTCCCCTGCACCGCAATCAGCCACGTCTGCATCTCCGTTGTCTTCTCCAACTTTGGTAGAACGCCGGACGAAAACAGACTGTACCTACGAGAATCAAACAGTACTCACAGCAACGAAAATCAGGCACCATTCAAAACGTCTGGTTAAGCAAATTCCACTAGACCTGCCATCTAGTATTAACAAGGATGAAGCAGGCAAACACCAACCCTTGGTACCTGTAGCTCAAATATCTCTTGTCGAGACTAAGCCTCCCAGAACATCGGTTACATATGCAGAGATTGCTGCAAGGGTCCACCGAGAGGCCGCCGTTGCGCCCTCTGCCATTGTAAACACCTTTAACGCAAATAGAGAGAAAAAGAGCAACCAATCTCTTGTCAAAAAGTCAAGCCAAATGAGTACCATACCTTGTAGATCGATTAAAAAGGGATCCAACAACAGTGCCCGGACTGTTGTATGCTCAAATGTCCCTGAATCTACCGCCATCACATTGCGGGCTAAGTTATCAGACGACCAAGACCAATGGAACTCATTGTGTATGCAGATGAGTATCAAAGCCAAGCCCATAAACTTGTCACGAATTACTCGTCATCCGAACTCGCCACACTATGGTGAACTCAGACTTATTCGAGTAACTCTAGAATCCTCCACCGACGTAGAAAACTCTTTGCTGTCCGCAAGCGCGCTAAAACACGGATCCTGTGTGATACGTATCTATCCTGATGTCCCTTGGAGCGCGCGACAACCAAAACGAAACGCCGAAGAGGGGCACAACAAGCAAGCCCGGCTAAACACAATCTTCATACATGGCGTGCCAGAACATCCTTCTAACGATGTTCAAGAGACCGGAAAGCACGATTTAGAACAGTGGCGGTTCATTCGCGAAACACTTTCTTTGGATAATGTTGTGGCAATATCGCTCACCAGGATACCTCTCATCGAATTATAGAGGATGCGGCCCTAGAATCCTAAAACTTGTGGTTCAGTCAGAGCAACAAGCAAAGGATGTTTTGGATCGATGGCGGAGAAATCGGAAACAGCTTCCTTCCGAAATTCGGTTAAAGGTCGCAAACACTTTGCACATCTCAAATATTAAAGCAACTGAAGCAGCAAGCATACTGACGAATGTACAGAAGTGTAACTTGACTGCTGCTTTAATTGACTCCGACGTGGGTCTAAACGAAGACTGGGACGCACCTTGGCCGAATGAAGTTGCAAACGAGGTATCATTGACCCATCAAAAAACGAGTAACTGCCGATCTCCCATCGGTCGGCATTCTCCCACACTTGACATCACCTCTCTGCGGGCTTCAAGAGACCGAAAAACTGGCCTGCTTGTATACAAATGCTCAGGGAGTTTCTAACAAACTGGATGAACTGAAAGATCATCAAGCTTCTGGCTCCTATGATGTCATTGGTATCACCGAAACATGGTCACACACGGGAATGACGGAAGCTGAAGTGTCGCTACCCGTCATGTCGCTGATCCGGAACGACAGGCACACAAAAGGAGGAGGGGTAATCCTGTACTACCGATACGACTTACAGTGCGAAGCCGTGGAGGATTCAGACTCGCAGTTCCCTGACTATCTTTGGTGCCGGTTGCAGTTAAAAGGCAAGGACGCTTGCCTTATTATCTTGGTGTACCGCGCCCCTAACTCAACACCCGAAACCGACTACCACCTAATGGCTGCTTTAAGGTGCAGTTTACAACAAAAGTACACTCACATTCTTATCATGGGTGATTTTAACGTACATTGTTTAGCAGCCCCTGCCACGATCGGAGAACAATTCAAAACCGATTTACAAGATCTAGTAACTACTGTTCCTCTTTACAACCACATCACTTTGCCCACTCGGTTCAGAATTGGTAACAGGCCATCTGTGTTGGATCTTGTGCTTAACAACGAGGAGCATATGATTGATGCGTTGGTTTTAGACTGCCCGTTGGGTCGCAGTGATCACGCAGTCATCTGTTTCAACTTCGTCTGCTATGCAGAATATCTGAATGATAACGATGATACTGTGCGAACCATCGCCCAGCTAGT
The DNA here is from genome assembly GCA_944474145.2 of Dicrocoelium dendriticum. NCBI lineage: Eukaryota > Metazoa > Platyhelminthes > Trematoda > Plagiorchiida > Dicrocoeliidae > Dicrocoelium > Dicrocoelium dendriticum. The sequence goes on from OX104066.1 coordinate 112,534,592, forward strand.
CAGCTCCACAACATGGTCTTTCCTCGAAGAAGAACCCCCGGAAGTCGCCTGGCTCGAGTTCGTCAACACATTCAGTCAGCTGATTGCACAGGCTTCAGAGATAAAAGCTTGCAATAAATGCAAATCAGTTTCTTTCGTTATGAGCAGAACTCGAAAATGGATGACAGTACGCAACGCAGCATGGTGAGCGTACAGAGAAGCTCCAGCACCAGAAACTTGGGACAACTACGTAGCCCAACGTAACCACTGCACTCAACTGTTAAGAGAAGACGAAGCCACCTATCAGCAGAACATGGCAACAACCTGCAGTGCTAACCACAAACTGCTGTACACGCACGTTAATAGCCTACGAAAGGTGAGGCAAGGATTTCTTCCACTCAAGACGGCTGATGGCCCAACAAGAACGGCTGTGGACGCAGCAAACGCGCTGCAGATGCAATACGCCTTCACGTTTCAAAGAGTCTTGCCACCAAGCGATCTACCAAGCTTTGTATTCTGCTCACCAGGACTAATCCACATCACTTTTAGCGCAGAGACTGTATTGCCGAAGCTGACGTCTCTACGCAAACACAGCTCGCCGGGTGTCGACGCCATTCGTCCAGAGGCATTGGGAGCAGCAGCAAACCAACTGGCAGGACATTCAGTTCAGTTTTTCCAGCACTGCTTAGACCAGAACCAAGTTCCCGCCATGTGGAAGCTTGGAATAATAAGCCCGATCCACAAAAGTGGAAGCAGAACTGATCCCTCCAACTACCGCCCAGTAACCCTTCTTCCTATACTCCCCAAGGTCATGGAATCCATAGTTGCCGATGCACTGGTGTGCTATCTGGAAAACTATAACATCATCACTCCTGAGCAGCACGGTTTCCGTCGACAGCGGTCATGTACAACAAATATACAAATTGCACGCAGTGGTTGGACCGAGGCAACTGACGCTGGAGAAGGCGTTGATGTGATCTACCTGGATTTTTCCAAGGCTTCCGATCGTCTAGACCATCGGATACTACTACGGGATCGGAGACCCCCTCTTAAGCTGGATCGCCAACTTTCTACTTCAACGGCAATTAGTGGTCAGAGTTCGGAGCTCTTTATCGGACCCCATACAAGTCCAGTGTGGTGTGCCGCAAGGCTCGGTTCTAGGTCCACGTTTGTTTTTGGTGTTTATTAATGACCTTCCACAGAGAATCGCTTCAAACTTCCTAATGTTAGGACACTTTCGCTGTCCCACATGAAGGGACTTATGACGGTTATAATGAAATGCTGCATGTACCCAAAAACGACGCACAGATGGGAGTTGTGCGACGGTCTAAAGTGTCCGGTATGCAAGACGTCAAAAATAATTCATGTTCCAGTGAATTACGGGGTATGCTGAGCTTCGGCAGGCCAACTATTTCCATTTCATTGTTTATAATGAAAACCAGAAATCGAATTGTGTGCGAAGAACTTTATCGTTCCATGTTGCAGAGCTGAGTGGCAGGTGCGCTGCACAAAAGTGAGCGGTCTGGTCGGCAGAGCTGCACTAACAACTAGAATAAAAACGCAGGTAATCAGCTCTCAGATAGATACACATTAAACCCTGTGTAGGGCACCTACCAAGGGCTTGAACAATAACACTGGTTAATGAAACTTTGGGAGGACTTCACATGACGTCTAGGGAGTATACTTGTCCATTGCTATTGAACCACATCAGTCCATCAAATCCAAATACATTGTTTCGGAGCCACGCAATCTTCCCATAATCTACGATTTTCTAATGCACCGTCATTAAACCGGACATACGGCCAGGAACGGCACGTAAACTCGATCCTGCGTAGTCGCTCACCGAAGTGTTATAATTACCGTTAATGGGGCTTAAGGCTGTCCGCAAAAAGACATTCACCGCACCGGACAGTGTATGGACCAGATCTCAAGTCACATGGAACGGAAAAGACAACCGACTACAAAGGTCATGGTGTGAGCGTTTCCGACTCGAGGCGGCCTGATGGATATGAACCACAGTGGACCATTGGGTGAGAGCGAAGTTCACGGTCCGGTGTGTGGAAGGACATTGCACTTTTAAGGCACCAAATTGTCTATTGTAACATCTCCCTCTTTGAATAAACGTTCTCCAGACGCATATGAATGAAGCGCTGGGTTCACCTGTAAAGTTGCATAGGTTTAGTAGGCCGCGTAGTTCTCCCAGTGACTCCGTTGCATGGCTCTGCGCACGTCTCTGTCGGTTCAATGCGCCCCACTATTTTTGGTAGTTCCAATGTGTCCGGCAATATATCAAACGGCAACTCGAAAGTAGAAGTGATTGTTTGTTCGATCTGTCGTTTGTGTCACTGATAAACGTGCCGTATGACAGACAACGTTCCGACAGACACCACGTACAGCACAGAGCATATTCTTCATCGTGCCGCTGCGTGTTGCTAGGTTTGGTGATTCGGCCATGCATCCAGTGCGTATACCGGTTCCCCTAGTAGCAAATTTCTGTTCACGCCTGACGCCAGTAGCCGTTGCGTAGCCTTAGGGAGTACTGCATCAATTGGAGGACGTGTCTCACGCCCGAACATGTCTTTCGCTTGGTATCTGCCGCCTAGTATATCAGGCTTTTGCGTGGTGTAGATAACTTAACAGGAACAGGTGTATGATCTCCTCTGTGGCCTCTTACCCCCGCAGCTTTGGAAATAAACCTTTGATGGTATCCACGAGTCATTAAGCTCACCTGTTGGACTGTGGATGTTCCGGAGGCGACCGGCAGTGCTTGACACAATTATACTGGCAAAATGCACCAACATCCTCGGAGATAAATTGCGAACCGTAATCGGAAACCGAGGTATTTAGTGGACCGAACTGTGCAAATAACTGTTGTAATTTTCGTACCGCGTCCGCTGTCGTATTTGTGTTCATCAGGCATACATCCGTGCACTTGGTATACGCATCAATCACAATTCAACAAACTGACGTTGAGCGGGATCAGGAAAAGCAAGGTGAATTCTCTCCCATGGCTTAAAGGCTGGCATCCAGTTTTGGATGAATTTGCTTGGACGTTCCGCTGCTGATGCACATATACTGCGTGTGAGGACACAATCATGGATAGCGTTATTAATGAAAGGCCAATATACCTACTTTCTGGCTGAAGCTTTCATCCGGGATATTCTGGAACAATGTAGGTGCAATTATCTTAATAACCTTGTCATTGAGGAAGTCCTAATGAATGCTCTGCATAATTCGGTAAACGCGCTTACGTTGAGCTTCTCCCAGGTAGCCGAGCTGTTGCCTTGGACTACGCTGATGATATCGCCTTGCTGGGTGACGGTCCACAGGCCATCCAACTTGCGCTCAACCACCAGGCGATTGAAGCTTCAAAATATGGGATGACTTTTCTCCATCCAAATGCAAAGCACTTTTCTAAAACTTTCAGATGCCTGTACTTGCACTCACTCTTGGTGTTGAGGCAATGGAAATTACAGAGAGTTTTGCCTACCTGGGTAGTTGCACCACAACTAATGGAGCTATTGGAGACCAGCTTTCGTTGCGTATCCCAATAGCTCGCCTCGATTTCTCTAAGCGGAAGCACTTGTGGCGGCGCCATGACATCGGTATATCCATCAAAGGACGGGTTTATTGTGCGACTGTCCGAGCTATACTGTTGCACCGTTGCGAGACTTGGCCTGTTCGTCTCGCCGACCTGCGCCGTCTCTCTATCTTTGAGCACCGTTGCTTGTCGTCGATTGCTCGTGTGTGGCCGCTGCACCACGGAACCAATGTGCAAGTTAGACAGCGTGGTTTGAGTGGAGGCAGCCATTCGCTGGAGGAGCTCGTCCCGCTGCGTCCGCTGCGGTGTCTTGGACACGTACTGCGTATGTCCGGTCATCATCTTCTGTGTCGCGCGTTCTTCGCGGTTGCTGGACAGGCGCGGTGGACAACCTACGACATGGAGAAGCCACACCGGAATTGTCGAGTGACGCATCAGTCCACCCCCTCCCCCCAGGGTTTACACCTAATGTAACTAATGCATGTATGCTGCTATGGACTGTGCAATGAACAAATCTGATAGAGCCATGTTACAAAATAACAGAGCAGTGGTACTCCCCTCGCGCACTCTGCGATTTATAATTCCCGTTATACAATCGCAACTACTGACTATCACTATCTGTGTGTATTTGTTTACTGTGTGACCATTTGATTGTCGGAACTGAGCGAGTACTGCTGACGTACATGCTTACTGAATATTCATGTTCGTTTTTATCGTTCATTTTGAGCGCTCTTACGAAGGACCAAATGGCTATTTCCATTTCAGCAAAGACAAAGGCATTCACATATAAATGGTATCAGTGATTCGACGATGTTAAGAAGGAACAGTTCGCTAACATTGGCGCAAAATTTCAGAGTTTGCAGAACACAAATCCATGTAACATAAAAGAGGAAAGCCGTTTTTGTATGACTTCGTGAACCACACACCAAGACTGAAAGAAAGTATGATAGAAAAATGGGTAACGAATACATGAACGCACGTTGCTGGAAATAGTGCCAGTCAGCACTGAGGGGAAAATTCCATTATCTGGACACGTGATTCAAGAACGAGCATTACATTTCGCAAAAGAATTCCAAAACACAGACTTTACATCGTTAAACGTTTGGGTACAGGCATTCAGCAGTAGACGATCTTGTGTCTGGTAAGCAATCGGGCGAAAGCGGTGACTTAGAGAGGTGTGCTGCATCCGACTAGGCAGAAAAATTGCTCGAAATATGTTCCGGCTACACAGCTCCAGACATTTTAAATTCACATGAAACTGCTTTGCTATTCAGAACGACGTCGGATAAAGGCTTTGTGTAAAAGAATAGAAATGCGCAGGTGGGAAAAGCATCAAGGCGCGTATCACAGTTATGCTGTGCGCTACCACATTGGGGGAGCGAGAACCGGCTGCAGTGATTTGGAAATCAGCCAACTCTCGAATTTTAGAAGTCTCAACATGAAAAACTACCGGCAGTCTACCAGGATAATAAAAAGGCATGGATGAGTGCAACTATTTCCGAAGGTTCAACAGCAAAATACAGAAAAACGCAACATCATACCTTCTCTCGACAAAGCCGCTGCTCTCCCTAATTTCACCTACTTAATATCAAATTGCAGTTCCTGTCACCCAACACCACTGTGTTACTTCAACCCTACGACCAGGGTGTCAGTCAGGCGCATAAAGCGAAGTCCAGGAGAACAGCTTCTCCATCTTATAACGATCATGGAATCCCACAAAGATATGCCCGGAACCGATTTCATGGGACGAGTAAATTTATTAGACGTCATGTTCTACATAACTTCTATCTGGAAGGAGGTGCAGAACTCAAGCATCTCTGTTTTCTTAAATCGGGCTTTCATTGTACTGCAGAAATAGACTCTGAGAGAACAATGCAAACTTGACCTAAAACATATGAGCAAATTGTGCCTCCTACAAACGCAATCGCTATGGATACTCTCTCAGAGGAATTGTTTGGATACAAACTGGCTGACATCCATCTGATTGTTTCTTATTTTCAAACAAGTCACGCAACAGAAATAAACTGGGACCTGCCAACCCCGACAATTTTAGCAGCTGAGGATGTGAATAATGAATCAGACTACCAGCAGGAACAGGATTCTACAAACGTTCTGAAAACATAGGCATTCACAGACGCACAGGGTGAAGTTGATATTTCGCGTTCATACGCAATACATAGCGGAAAAACCGGCATGCTTGCACATCTTCTGGACATGATGGAAAAAATAAATTCCTTTCATTTCAATTGCCAAGCAACAGAATACTATATTTGATATTTTTTCATCTGGTGCATAGTGATTATGACAGTAGAAATGTGTTTGTGCTTTTTTAAAGGTTGTGCATTCTGACGATTTACAGGTCAGTTCCTAAACTGCTGACTCACAATCTGTGCGATAATCGCATTATTATTACTCATCTATCCCACATTATGTACCACTACTGAGTCTGCAAATGACGGTGGACTTGATAGTACGTTCGTGACAAACAACTTCGCCGGTGTTCTGCAAATAAAGTCATAGTGAATTACGCGCAGATTGCCATTTATGACAACTTAGCTGTGTGACGCGGGTTGCTCTGCAGTGTCAGCAGCCGAAATAAAACAATCCAATTATTTGCACCTAGGCAGCACACATCAAGAGCCATTGCCTCCTATTTCTCCCAGATGGAGCAGTCTCGTTGCAGAGGAACACGCTGATGGTTGTCTGTAATTTAGCCTTCAAGTGAGCCAACGTATTGTATCACTTTATATCTGTTTGTTGGTGTAACTGGATTTTCTTTTTGTTATAGCGGAGGTAAGAATACTCCACCGCTCCCCGTTGTTTTGTGAGTTTTGCCCCACTCACCCCTACTCACCCTGCCCTCTCTTCCGGTTCATCGCATACGTTCACTTTTGCCTCACATTTGTGATTAGCTTGCATGGACACTGAAACTTACGGTTATTCGCTTTTACTTTGTGAATTTCATTCGCTCGTGAGGCAACTTATCAATCCCCCGCTTTTTGAACTGTCCGCATAGCCTATGATATGCCCTAATTTGAATATCGTGATTGAGTTGCACAGACAGACGCTTGGTGGCCGGTTTGGCTTGCTACGTGAACATTGTTGCTCGGTCGTTGGTGTTCTCACTACCGTTAGTGGGTGGAAGCAGTCGTGGAGCTCCAACACAACAATTTTCAAGGCATGTTCAATCACAATTACACCAAAATTATTCACTCAAAACATTCTAAAATGTAAACGTTCAACAAACACCGTCAGCGGGCCGGGGTACAAGTATCCAACTCCGACCGGTACACGCCGATACAAAGTTTGGGGAGCACTGCCGTAGAGTGCACCGGCTCGCTACACCCCCATATTTCACGAGACCAGCTGCTTGTAGTGTAATCCCTTCGCAACAAAATATTACATGTCTGCGTACTTGCGGAACAAGAAGGAAAGTAATATAAGTCACGTTTAACATTTCTTAAGTAAGGAAATTGCAAGGCCGTAATCAAACATCTATCACATGCCTCCTTCATCCCTCCATTGGTGATCAGATCATTCCACCCGGGAGCTGTCCTGTCTACCTCGATGAGAATTGACTTGTGTGGTTCGTATGGGGGCGAATTGTTTGGAATATGATTACCTTCTACCCCACGTTCAACTTAGACCTGTGGATCCGTCACAAAAGTGATATTTCATCGCATAAATAAAGAAGTTACGTGTAGTGGTTGGTATCCATTCTGCTGCGACGGAGATCGTTCCGCTCCTTATGTTACAGACAACTTGACTTCGAGGTCAAACGGTAGCTTCTACTGCGTCTTCAACTATCCGACCGAACTAGCCTGAATACTCACCAAAGCGAGACAACCTACCTGCGCTTCTTGTTTGGAGTATCGTTTTAGTACCAAGCCAACGTTGTTCACTGTTGTCCTGCGTGCATCAATTGCGCCCTAGCTTCTGACATCTCCTTTGCTCACTTACAAAAGGGGTTTGACTCCACCTCAGGCTGGCTTGCCGATCAACCTCCTCGTGGTGCCAGCTGCGTGATTCGGGTTTTCCCTTTCCAGGGAATGGTTCGGCGGCAGTGTTCCAGGACGTGGTGTGTTATCGCCTGGCAAGCGTTCTCCCTATATAATGCCACAAATATCCGTTTAACAACATTGCGACGTGGCGGATGTGACTCGCCACTAAATAAAGTCACTTCCCCTTGCCCCTCCCTGAGAGGCATTGTACTTTAAGGGTGCGTTGGGCCCGTGGTCCTTCACGGTCCGAAAGGCGTATGAACCATCTATTTGGTCACCGGCTCCCAACGGGTTGCGACGCCCTCACATCACCCTGCTGCCTTGTAGGTTAGATCTTTGATCAAAGGCTCGGGGTAGGGCCCCCCTAAGACAACCCTCTACTTCGGCCTAGGCAACCGGGTAGTATCACGCCCGCTGACGAATCATGGACTACACCGCTCACTATTGCTACTGCTATGCCTCTCTTCTGTCCTAACTCAACCGCTCAACCTCCACTCACAGACCACCCCACATCCCGTCCTTCCCCTACATGTTCTCTTATGTCTTCTACGGTCCCCGTCACAAACGATCCACGTCTCGCAGCTGATGGAAGTAACAGACAGACTCCCGGTTTTCAATGTTCTGCAATCGCAACCGCCTCTCACTCCACCGAGGCTCCAGCTCTTCTTCGACCTGATTCTCCATTCATCCTCGCAGCGTTTAATGTTCGAACTTTGATGCAGATCGGACGACAAGCATGTCTGGCCCGTACTCTTGAAACACTATCGGTAGATATCTGTTATCTTTCAAAGACCAAATTACAATCCTCTAGCGCCGTCATCAGAATGGCCTCTCCGGTAAACTCCGACGCCAAATACTACTTGCGGTTTTCCGGAGACCCAGAATCTGCCGCCACTAGTCAAGCTGGTGTTGGGGTAGTATTAAGTGCCAGTGATGAATCTGCTCTGCTTGACTGGATCCCAGTCAACAGTCTTCTATGTGCAGTCAGACTAAGAGGTTCGTGTAACGTAAGCAGACGTTGAGACATTAAGCGTGCCTTGTTTGTCGTCTCCGCATACGCCCCTACAGACTGCAGCCCGGATGCAGTTAAAGATAGTTTTTACCAACAACTACATGAACTACTGCGTTCCTCCAAAAGGACTGATATAGTCATTCTTGCCGGGGACTTTAACGCACGGGTTGGCCGCGTTCCACCAAGGGAGCACCACATTGGGGGTAGTTTTGGTCTCGGTGGCAGTCGATCAGACAATGGAGACAGATTGCTTACTCTTTGCTTTGATCATCGCTTGTTTCTTTCGAGCACTAGTTTTCGACACTCGAGGAGACACACTGCAACCTGGCGCCCGCCCTCACAAACGCTAGAGTGCTCCCAGCTTGACCACATAGCAATCAGCTACAGATGGCGCGGAAGCGTAATGGACTGCCGATCGTACTGGTCAACTTTTCTAGACTCTGATCACGCATTGGTTCGTGCTAAGATTTGCATGCGTTTCGGAGGATCACCTAAGCGCGCCCACTACTGACCGGACGTCGCGAATCTACAAAGTGCTGCGACTTTAACCAGGTACCAAGCCTCACTGTCAACCTTGCTTGGCTCAACTATTGACCGTGATCTCGATTCACAGTGGGCGCATATCAAAGATGCGTTACTATCCTCCAGTATCGACACTCGTGGAGTTACCCGTCACCCACCGAAACATTGGATTTCCACCGACTCCTTGTCGCTGATGGACAGACGCTGCTTGATCCCATCGGATTCCAGACGCAGTGAAGAACGCCAATACCTTGGTCGAGAGGTACGCAGGAGTCTGCAAATGGATCGCGAAGCTTGGTGGTGTGAACGTGCTAGGGAGATGGAGCTTGCTAGTATCTGTGGTAATACCAGGAAACTCTTCCATCTCATTCGAGTCACCGAATGTATTCGATCTGGTATAAGTGAAACAATATGCGAAGAAGATAGCACCCTAATCACTAATCCTCAACGACGGTTGGAGCGATGGGCCGAACATTTTGGCTCACATTTTTGTTGGCCCCCAGTTCCATCTGCTACCTCTGGCGCTCGCGTTGGGGCCGAGTGGTCTACCTCCACAGATCCTCGTGATCGAGAGATACTGAAGTTGAAATCATAATAGTACATTCAGCAGTGGCATGTGGTGATGAGGAGTGGACTTTCGGATGGTCTAACTATGCACTGGGTGTAGTTGAAGCCAAAATGCACCAGGATGATTTGATTAAGACTAATATACTTATGCTTCATTAACCTGCGCAGCAACAAAGTCATTCGCGTTCAATGTAAAAGGATTTAACGGCCAAATTCCATAGGACTCAAATCAGCAGTAGTAGTAGTAGTAGTAGTAGCAGTAGTAGTAGTAGTAGCAGCAGCAGAAACGGCAGCAGTTTGCTGATTTGTTGGGAGCTTGTCCAACTATGGAGGCCAGATAGACAACTGAAATTCGTCCAAATAAGATGATTTAGCAATCCATTGATCCACAAGGTACTGAATGCGGACTTCAAGAGCTTGAAAAAACGTGCGATCGCAGGCTATAGTCGATGTGTACAATCTGGTGGCCGTGTCAGCACGATAATATGACTAAACAGATGTCAGCTCTATATCAGCAAGACTCTTATGACTTTGGTGGCTATCGAGTATTACCAAATCAAGCGCTTTCACCGAAGATTTAACGTTAGCAATGAAATGTTTGGGCCATTTTATGAACTGCTCAAAAGCGGATCATCCATTTTTCGAGCAAGGGCCAATTGATTCGACAGGTGCTCTGCTCATCAGGTCAAGATCGCACCGTATCCTCAGTAGAATGAACAATGGTGGGATGTGTCCCCATTGCATTAAAAGCAAAGTTGATGGTCACATTTTTATCTGTTCAGAACTTGCCTCTTTTCCTATGGTGCGTTTTCCTTTCTGAGCCGAAATTTTGTTGGCTTTCCAATACAAGAAATACTAGTCTCATCCATATTTGATATCCTACTTCCTATTAATCAATTAGCTCTTAACACAGAAGGTGAACAGTCGTAAATTCTGCCTACTTTTGCCATGTTCAACGGCTGACTGCCTCAGTATTTCTAATTGAAATAAAAGGACTTTTATTGGAAATCCCTCCAGACAACTTCAGTCTGCAGTTTTAGTCTCATTGCTGGATCGATGAGGTAGGTTCCTCATTTCTGTGAGATCATATGCAATATGTCAAATGTCTATGGTCGTGAAACCAAACCGCGATGATTCCATTGTCTCTATCTTTTGACTAAGTATCTCATCCAACTTCGGCTGAAATTCTGTTCTGAAGCAACCAGAATTTACATACCTAGTTGCAAAGACGTGAAAAACAGCAAATAACAGTGGTTACTGCAATCACTTCATTGTCTCTGTGTAACCTGAATATCCGTCGGGCAATTTTGAACTGCTTAGCATTCATTTAACAACGAAATGCCGTTTTCAAGTTACCGCAGTGCTAACCGCAGGTTTTGTTCCACATGTTCTCCTCTCTTCTGCACGTACATTCGAGACATTTTGGGATGGCTGTAATTAAAAGTGCTAAGAAGAATAATATATTTAAACAAATGCGAATAAGACGCGCATGCGTGGTCGACTCATGAGTTGAACAATGTCGCGCAAGGCACACATGAGTACAAGCACGTATCGACATCCGCGAGCAGTGTATTTTGTGAACGCAAACGTTGTTGGTGAGCATCATCTCAATTTCTGACTTGAAATTGACTAGCCTTTTATGGAGGTGAATGCGTGACACAGTTCAAGCACATTCGAAATTTTTGATGTTGCGTAGAGTGACGTATCCTCCTTGATGCTTTCCTGTTCAATTGGCGAACCCGTGCTTATTACTTTTTGACTTAGTTAATACCCTTTTAGTAACAGCACGAGATTGACTTTTCCTAGTTAGTTAAAAACAAATTAAGACAACGACATTGATGTTTGTCAGCTCTTGACCACATCAAATTTTATAACGCCTTTATCTTTTATAATTTTTCTTCTGCCGTCTGTGCGGAAAATATCCAAGCTTGAATTTATTATTTCATGATGGGGTAGCGGGCCAGTTGAACTTTTAACGCAAGTCGCAATTTGGACAACCCTACTCTAGACAGTGTTTTCGTCCAATTAGGACTCATTAGAAACGCGTGCACGCCAAATCCCATCGTATTCGAGCCAAATGACTCCACTCTTACTGACTAGCGATGTAGCCACTGAGCCATGGTTGGCGATTGAGCATCTCCATAACTGCTCGCTGTGCAGCAGCATAGCACAGCTCATTCTGCACCATGTTTTATCGTGTCGACTACAGGGTTGGACCCCGGAGCCCACTTTTCCCTTCCTAAACAAGAATTAGATGTTATACTTTTAAACTGCACCTTGGACACATGACCGCATTCTACCATACGATTGGGTAATCAACAACCCTAGATAAGATGCTAACTGTCAGATATCGTTTGCTCATTTAGCTATTTTTATCAGTAATATGAGGGAGAATAATACTTATTCTTGATATACGGACATGCCCTAATCGAATGCAAAGACATCTTTATTAGACTGTATAGTTAATTAAGATAACACGTTTTAACGCAGCTCGGCTCCTCAACTAGTTCTTTCAACGTTTTCGCGGTGCATTCATTTGATCAACTTGACATTTTTCGAATCAGACACATTTTCATCAGGCAAACCATCAGACGGCGTGTATGCGCAGAACGTGTATCCACCAGCAGGAGACAAATGCTTGCATTCCCACTGTGTCGCTTCTCGAGACACAGTGGATGTTGTCGTTTAACTGTGTCTTCTTGACGAAAGCATCTCAGCTCCTCTATTCCAGTTGCCCAATTTTCAGTGACCGGGTTTATTTTCTGCTCCACCACGGTAAACCGCCGCTTCTAAGTAACGACAACTGGTAGCGCTAATCGCACACCAGTATACAGCAGCCGATCACTGGGCAATGCTAATGTATCAAAGCCTCACGTCTCCTCTACGCTGGTGTTACAGGGCCGAGCACCATTCTCGTTGCGTGCACATCATGGGACTTGTAGCTTGTGTGCAATTGAATGATTACAACAGATCCACAACCGGTCTATTTGGCTCACATGTTTACCATGTGGCCACAGGTTAGGAAGCTGAACAACTCCTTTTACCTTGGGTACATTCAGCAAACTACTACTCCCTGGATCGACATACCCAGCAAGCTGCACGAATGCCGTAAACCTACCACTTCCCGGTAAGTCTACCGTATTCCCAGGAGGTGGAGCGAGGCAGCACTGTCGACTGTCCACACCAACATCCCTCGCTGGAATAGGAAACGTGCACCAACTGTTGTGTTTGTAACCAACCTGCTCTAACCTCGTCACTGCATGTTTGAAGATGTTGGATTTTGGTGTTTCTGTATTAAAATGTCAAACTGCAACAATGCCTCGGATGGTTATTCCCCTTTGCGACTGATCCTGCAAACGTCACTTTCAAACTGGGCGTGTCCGCTGCATCTGAGTTAAAGTATTCCTTAAACGCAATCTTCTTCATAGTATCATCTGCTCCGCACGTGCATTGAGCTTTCCATATGAAATCTAACTGTTCCCACTATCGGGCGACGCCTGAGATCAGTTCGAATCGCGACTCATGTCCCTGATCTGTGTCTCATATTTCCAGGTACCAGGATCGCTGCTGCAATCTAACAAACACTAACATGCATTTTGACAGGTACGCAACAGCTGTCATCCGACGTTGGTATTGTACCCATACATGTGAGCTTCAGGAGATGGGGATGCTGGTTATCAAAGTTACATTCTATTGATCAAATCATGTAAGTCGCTCAACAGTTTCAGGGTGGGGTGTTTCCCGTTTTGTTGGAAAGGGGTATCGAATAACAATAGCTAAGAGACTTACACCTGTGTGATTTCCGGTTCTGGCGGTTCACCAACTATCCAAAGGGCCCAGTAGCAATTTACGTTGTAATCTCTCACTTCAGCAACATACTCTAATCGCATATTTTGCATGCAGGATACATAAGTATTTCAAATATGTGGTCATCTTAATGGAATCTTTTGCTACAAATGACCACCATCAAAATAGGGGACTTCACTAATGGAATGACTACCCTACATTTTTTCACTGTCTTGACTACATAACTTCTGTTTGATGGTGCGTGTCAATTCGTGGGACAAATATCCGGACGCTTTGCTTTAATGCACCAGATACTTCAGAGTTGAAGTTGCCCACATTGTTTGATATTAATCCTCAGAAGGATTTCTTTATTGAATGCGCATTTCTCTAACTCTTCGAGTTAGCCGTTTCCAGTTCACGTTTGTGCTCCGAGGTAGGTCGACGGTCATCTCGGTACCATTCGTTCTGCGCGTTACCCCTAATATTCGTGGCCCAGATCCTGCGTTTCTACAATTGTCATAGAGTCACAGATAGCTGGCGCGTATCACCAGAACGTACGTTGTTTCATTATTTGCGAACTTGCCTTGCATCCGGAAAATCAACGGTTGACTTTTCATCTCCCACGCAACGTGTAGAATGCGTTACGCGCTACAGACTCATTCAAGCCGTCGAATGAGGTATGTGTTCTAACCTTGATCCATCCTATCACCCGTTTTAGACCGTTGCTGGTGCTCTATCCGTTAGAAATACCAATGTACATACCAAAAAATCAAGGCCAAATGCAGTAGCGCGAATTTTCCCCGTGTCCAGCAACGGCTAATATTTGGTCGGTGCAATGCATCCAGTCCGTATTGTTTTGAAACCACACTAAATGCCCCTGCATCATTTCAAGCAATCATTTCAGTAGACTGTCTTTATCTCCCCGCTGACAAGACGCTTGTTGTCATCCGGGCAACTCTTAGCTCACGGTAATCACTCGAAATGTTACGTTTGAAAGCTCAACATGTAGGAACCGTGTATTCCACAGCTGAAACAAGAAGTACTCTTTATAAATCCAGACAGAACTGTCAGAAGACGTATGCTGTGTGATGAACCGGTCATTTCAAACTGTTGCCTTGTATGTGACTGAGGAGATAGGCACGAAATGATCGGCTCACCTCACAGCTTACGTCTTCTGATATTCCACAGTTCTTTGGGGCTCTGTCTCAATTCGATCGGTTGTGACATTACGTATACGCACATCTGCTCGCCCACTTCCGGCTGATACCGAAACAGCTTAGCTCGTACGGCTCTTATAAGGAAACAAATGCAGCCGATCAGACCTTGAGTTGACACGATGAAAATACTGGCAAAATGAGTTTTATAAAGAAAATAGGAAAACGAATCTGGTGCACAAGATGCGAATAAATCGAACATGGTGCTTCTGTTGGTTGTATCAACATTCGCTGGGGAGAAGAGCTTCATGGATGTTCACATCAGCATCTCATGCATATCACAAATCGGTTTAGTTACAAACGGTCCCGAAAGAGGCCAGCTGGTTTCTGCTATTCTTACGTAACTTGATTTCCTCTCTGTCTGCATCTTAGTTGCTTATTCTTCCGCACGTCCAGCCGCTCCATCAGTTTTGCACATTTCCTCATATGACGCTCAAGAGTATTGCTGAGCAAGAAGGGGGTCCGACAGTATCGACAGCACAGTTCAACTCCGGTGGTTCCGGGCTCACCGTGAGTTCGCATGTGTCGAGTCAACTTGGAAGACTGAGCACACGCATATGGGCAAAGCTTGCAATGATACGGTTTCTCGCCTGTGTGACTCCTTCGATGTACCGTAAGGTTGCTGCAGTTCCGGAATACTTTACCACAGAATTCACATTTGTCTCGTCTGTTGGTCGTAGCGGAAGAGCGTCGGTTGTTGGTGTTTTGATGCGTGTTCGATCTGCGTAGCTCCAGTGATGCATTCATCTTGGTTGGGACTCCGGTGTCAGCGGAACTTTTAGTTTCGCCAAAGAAACTGATGGGAATTTGATCTATGCGTGGATCCGTTTTGATACCTGCTAAAGTGGAAAGCCTACCTGTGTTCTTCAGAGTGCATCTATAGTCGATGTGGTTGCCGGTGTGATCGTTCCTCCATAGATTTCCTTGAGCACACCGTCCCTGTAAGAAAGAGATCGACTTTCGTGGACTTCGTGTTTGAGATGCCATGCAAATCTCAGTCTGTGATGAGGTGTTCCTACACACGAATCCCTTCGGACTTTGTTCCCAGGCTCCAAACATTTGCAAATAGGTATCGAATAGTACAGGAAATGCGGCATTCGCTGAGGATAACTCTGGCCCATTATGATCGCTATGCGCTCTCTCTGTGAGAACGTATTCTTTGGTGGATGGAGTGTTCGCAACGTTTGACAGGTTCGCTCGGTAAGCTCCCGCTTTTTCCCCGTGTCTCGCTATTCCATCTCGGTCCAGATGCGGATGACGACGTTCATTTGATTTCGCTTGTAGATCACAGAGTCCCTCGCGATCACCAACGGACTCCAGGCGAAATAAAACCACTCGATGCACCGCACTCAAATGGTGTAGCAATGTCCACGCGGTTGCCTCATGTACATCGTAAAAGGACCATCGGAATCGAATTTGTGTTTTTGTGTTAACTAGAACGAGAACCATTGTTTTGCTAGGTGGTTGCAATCACGCACGGCGCATTATGGCAAGCAATCAAGTGGCATGCATTAATAAGCGAAACTTATGTGAGCATTATTTGCTGTGATCGAGACTGCCTTAACGTTGTGAACTAGAGGATATTCGCAGGTTGGTCAATACTTGCATTAGTGATGAAGATGTCGAATGAAAGGAAGCACCATTCCGAAAAGTATTAACATGGAAGTCATGTTTTAAATGATGAAGTAGCGCATTATCTCGACTTCATCACTGCAGGTATCAACTGGGTGAGGCCTTGAAGTTCGACCGTTGCTGTTACCAACGCAATATTATTTTGCATTACTTACTGTAGATTATTTGTGCTTACAGGAAATATTTTACTCTTTGGTTAAATGAATCAGTTCCATAGTTACCAGTGTTGTCCTACTCTGTAGAGGATTTGATTTATCTTTGACACGATGTATGCAAATTGCTACTTGTATTCGGACACAAGATCAGCAAAACTTTCAAAAGGGTTATCAAGAGTGGTGTAGGAGAAAAGAACAAGCAGCATGCTGGCTAACAAGTGGGACTCAAGCACTGTTCCATTAAAAATGCCAGTGTGGCACCAGTCTGCAATTTGCATGGGTATAAAAGGAAGGGCGTTTTATAAAATCATCGGTGTGAGAAGACCTTTAACGGACATTTAGATGTGAGCAACAGCTTAAAAAATTACTGTTTCTCCGTTTTCCGAGAACACTTTATTTTTGTTTTAATGCACGCTTTCTGGGACTTTCTACAAAAGGGGTAAATTGCTGTGTGCGGCCGTAATTTTAACTGTTTGCTGTGGGAACGCAGCATAAATGTCTAGTAAGTAGTATACAGCCATATGCATACACATCCTTCACATTGGCAGCGTTCACTCATTAGAAACTTCCGCTATAACCAGTTCTCAACCATCGCAACGAGCACTTACTTGCGTTCACATACCAAATTCTTTCCTCTTAGTTAAATGCATACTGAACAAATTTAAACGTTGTAAATTCCATAAAGTAACATACTATAATTGTTTATTGCAAGAAATTGTACATCAAACATTTACCTTAAGGGAAATATACTCTTCTCCTCTCTTCTTTAGCTTTGAATTTTCACGCAGCATGGTGGTGGAACGATAACGTTAACAAGGCGCAAATTCCACTGTTGATGTCTAGCAATATACGATCACTTCGCGGGAAAATTGTTGATCTAGCAAACGTTTTGCTGTTATTCCAGCACTGGATTGGGTGAACTTATACAAATAGGACTTATTTGCGAAGTCCAATTGGTCCGTGTCTCATTCACCTGAATACAAACACAATTGGAAGGATGGCAATGTCGCTGCTCATATCGGCACTCAAGTGCAAACACCACCTCCCGGACACAAGCCCAGTGTGGATAACTGGGTAAGCTCATGCACGATCGAAACAACTGAAAACGAATGAGACCGCCCCATTAACAATTACCTCCACATTCATTAACAAGAACCCCCCAGTGCATACATAAAATGATAATCCCTCACACAAGATTGTTCCGCTGCCCAAATCAATGGCTCCACAGCGATTGCAATTTCAGGAATCAAACATCTACACAGTCACCCCAACCCTGACCATCTCAAACATTCCCGAAGGCAGCGAACTCACCGCAATCCTCTAATGCATGCTTAAAATAGTATCGTTTGTCATTTCGCATTAGCTGCTTCATCATTTATGCAGATTTACGGGCTATATTCGATTCCAAAAAACCGTTTTCATGGCCAGTACATCGGCTACCGGTCCTGCGGAACCTGCCTCCAAAGGGTCCGAGAGAGTAACATGCACAACTTGACTGAGATTACCGAGGATATCATATCTACATCAAATCTTACCAGCGCATGCGAATAACATTGCGTCGGCGCACCATATTCCACTTCGAAATGTTTCTACGGATCCTTACAACAATTAGACGACTTTCTTAGGCATTCGTACCGTGAACCAGAAACTACCTCAGTGTTGTAACAATATGATCATGCCTAGCGAGGAGTGCTTCGAAACATTCAAGAATAAATCCATTTAAATACAAGTGTAGTGAGCTTACAGGAAGTTTGCTTGAATTATGAAATTGATCATGAAGTCCGTAACATCAATGACTACCACCAACATGGATATGATCACCTAGGTTACCCCCAACATCGTGGAGGAGGTGTCATCAATTACAATAACAAAGATTAGTGTAAATCCGTTTCAAAACTCTCGGAGTACTCAACAACTTCAGTACACTGTCACCTATTAGAGTGTAAACCACCACTTCTGAGCAGTTGTCTACCTTTCGTACTTGCGAACGTATAGGTAGTTCCGGACACAGCGCTGCTCGATCCGTAGAATTTTACAGACCAACTCACCTTAAATTTGCAAACAAAAGTACGATGTTCCATCTGTGTTCTCGCCGGCGACTTCAATAGCAGTGACACAACTTTCATTAACAACAGGGGTTAAACCAGTTTGGTGAAATTCTCCACCGGACTCGAAGCGCACCTAGATTTTACCAACAAACTCGAATTACTTTCTACACAAAAGCGTGCACCCCTTTGTACTTCCGAACACTGCATAGCAAAGCTATGTCGCAATTTATAATGTAAAGTCAACTACGTTGCGTTGGCAAAAACGCCATCCAGAACTGTCAAACGCCGCAACTGCTCCCCAGATAACGTTAATAAATTCAAATCATATTCTCAGCAATCGATTTTTCAAATTTCTCAAATGATGGATTGTCAGGTCAATGCGAACACCTCACACACTACATAAACTACTGTTTGATTTAGGTTACCCACTGAGACATTATATCTGCGAAATAACATATTTCCACTGCTCAAGCAGCTGCAGAGGAAAAAAGAACAGGATTATAAACATAAGCTAACTGCCCGTGTTGAACGTCAGTCCAAACATACAAAAGCTGAAATAAAAAGATTAAATGCTTTGTACGTTCAGACCGTCTTAGGCAACCACAGATGCCTTGAACTATGGAGGCATCTATGACAACTCTACGGAAGGATTTCTTTCAGAACACGCATCACGAAGGATGTAGTTGATTTCAATGCTAACTTCTGCTCCTCATCACCCCAGACACAGACCCTGCCTTCTTTCACCACTATTGAGTATCCTACTTTAGTTGATTCCACCAGTATTTACAAAGAGCTCACAAGGCTGAACACGAACAAGGCTAGTGGATCCGATGCTCTATCAGTTGTCTCTCTGAAAGAATGCGCAGCTATTTTAACAACACCTATGGCAGAGAGCATGAATCGTTGCTTAACGAGTGGTACCGTCCCCGACATTTGGAAAGCAACCAGATTAAAGCCGGTGCCTAGAAACGAATCTCGGAAATGTCGGCCAATACTGTGCACGTCCTTGCTGATAACAAATACTGATCCCCCGCATTTTCACAGGGAATCATATTGATGATGTCAAGCAGTTTTAGTATACACCAGGGCCCTCTACACTGGATGCTATCTCTTATCTGGTACATTCCATAGTGTACACGTTGGATGCTAGATGTAAAAGCATACGCCTCCTAGTCCTCGATTACACCAACGCTTTTGGGAGCATTGACATTTCGTCCGAAAATGGCGTCCCTCCAAAAGTATGCAGTGTGATGCGTGATTACTCCAAAAATCGCACCCACTTCACGCAGCTGTGCGGCAGACGGTATTCTGTACTCTCAGCCAATTGTGGTAATTTGCAGGGAGCCATCCTATCGCTCTTCCTATTATCCGTCTAGGTCGAAAGTCTCCCTATTCCATCAAGCTTCATAGGCTGTAAATATGCTGTTGCCATCGTCCTGGGTTGCATAACCCCAATCATCGAGGACTCTTTGAACATACAAAGATGGTTGGACGAACTAGTGAATTCGTCCAGTTCCCGTTCCGTCTCTCTCAACTCATCCAGGTGTTGTGACAAAACGTTCTCAGTCCTACGTCCCAACAGGCTTCATTCCCTTGTACATCTCCCCCCCCCTCATGATTGTGGATGACAAATGCATACATCGTTCCACCACCGTAACATATCAGAGTTTTCTATCTCACCATTTATTTTTGTCTACACATTTTCTTGAAACACAAACATATTACAAGGCACTTTTTCTTCGCTCTCAAACTTAAAATGCTCTTCGTTCCCCGTCTTTTGATTCTAAGGTTTTTAACTGCATGTATTCTCCCTCACTGCTTATACTGTTCCCCGGTTATTTTCCCAGGATTGCGTCAAACAGCTTATGTCCTTCTTGTCCGTTCGCTAAAATTTATTTTTCGAGGTTCGGTTTAGAGAAAGAAACGAGCATAGATTTCACTGTGAACATTCATCCAAGATTTTAAAGGGTTCCTCACACCATTTACATGATGTCCTAGCCAGCACTATATCTACTTCACACAGAGGGACAAAACTTCAAGTTTTATATTCTCGTACTTCGTCCTGTTGAAACCCTATCCTACCTTATCTATCACGCTTACTAATCGAACCAACGCCGCTTTCGTGACCGTATGCTTAAATGAAGATGCAAATTTTCATTTACTGCAAGTAGTTGCTATTTCTCAGTGATACTTTGTTGTATTATAATCCGCGGTGTTGGTGGAAAAGGAATTCGCATCGGATTATTGGTACTAAATCTATGCCCCGATCCTTTGATGCCAATTAAATGCATGTCATCCAGCTGGCCGGTTTAACCAAATCGTCAACCCAACCTTGCTCTGCCCATTTGCATGACACCACGTTCCATTCGTCTGCGCATAGGTTAAAACACTGTTTCTGAGTTTCTCTGCATCAGGTTGGGATGCTTGAATCATAGTAACAGCGAGGAAAATTGGGAAATATTATTAGCCACTTGGAATGAACTAGTCAGGAAGCACAGGATATTATCGGATACTAACCCGGGATTCTGCTCTCCCAATCTCCGTGATCAAATGCCGGACCGCCGTTTCATTGTTGGTTGGTGCATCTGTCCAACTGTCAAACGCCTCGCACACCGCAGCCCCACAGTGCCCTCACTGAGGCCATTCTTTCGCTTCTTCTATTGAATGTTTTCGCAAAATTTTAACAATAACGTACCAAGAACAGTAGCTTCTCATTCGCCTCTGACCATGCGCAGTTTGGCCGCGTAGCGCGGAAATATTTAAGGCCATCAACATTGGCAAACTGCTGGCATTCAATTGTCCACATACTAGGAGGCGTCAGACTCACCAGCGGTCAGACAAGAAGAGAAAGCGCCATTGTAAAATCAGATAGGCGTGGAAAATCGCTCGCTTCCTCCACCACCGCCCGACGCATTGGGCGACAGTACTGTGCTTATGCGCTCACGTCCGCATTCGCACCGTCTTTCCGGCTGCCAAAAGCAACGCATTTTAATCTGACTGCTGGGCCATTTAAAAAAGGGAACGCGGAACACAGTGGTATAGGTGATGACAATTTGCGGTAGCCCGTTGGGTAGTTAACAATTGCAAGTGGGAAAGCCAGCTCAATGGGAGTGACTGTGTCTTCTATGCCTCCTCCTCGTTTTAGTACACCACGGTGTGCCTGCGTGCACACCCATACACCACTGCAAATACCCCTCAGATAGGAGTTCGTATCTGATCCTATCTATCGCCACTTGGCCTAAATGTAGTGATGTGTTGAGCGAAAATGCCGCCTCACTTGTGCATTAGTGTGGTGCTCCATCGCGAGGAATATTTTCCGTCTCACCGGCTAAGCTAGCGTCATCAGGTCAGCGCAACTCCGTTCGATTTGCCAGCGTTACAAGCCGTCATCGTAGGCGTGCTCCAACCGTGTCAGCGACAATCTTATCAGGCAATTACTCAATCATATCAAGAGGCGTCCCCTCAGTTATAACAGTGGCGACAGAGTTGACGAACCATGACTGACGAATGCGCCGATTTAAAACTGATGCTGTAGCAACAACTTAAGTTGTTGTCCGTCTTAACCGAAAAGCTTTCTAGTTCTTCCCTTCATGCAGGTCCAAGCGCCAACTCTCAGTCAATGGACCATGTGGTTAGTGGCATCAGCGAATTCCTGTACGATGCCAAGGCCGGGGTAACGTTCGAATCCTGGTACAAGCGGTAGGAGGACCTGTTCTCCGTTGACTTGGCTTGCCAGGACGATGCGTGGAAGGTCCGGCTGCTTCTCAAACTTGGTACGCTCGAACACCACCGCCACACCAATTTCATCTTGCCGAGGAACCCACGCGACGTTACCTTTAACGAGACGGTCCGAACGTTGTCACAGATTTTTGGCGAGCAGTCCTCTCTGTTCCATGCTCTTTCCCAGTGTCTGCAGCTGGCCAAACGTGGTGTGGACGACTTCATCACGTACGCGGGTGTGGTCAACCGTGAATGCCAACGTTTTCAAGTTGGTTCGCTCACCGAGGACCAATTCAAATGCCTGATATTCGTCTCTGGCCTCCAGTCTCCACACGATGCTGAAATCCGGACGCGCCTGCTGTCCAAGCTACAACAGGATGGCTCAGTCACACTCCAGAACCTGGCCGAGGGGTATCAAATGCTGCTCGACCTGAAGCACGGTTCTGCAATGATCCAGAACGCCGCCGCACCTGGTATGGTCCAGGTAGTCACAGCACCGAGGGCGCAATCGTCCGCGCGCCCCACCCAATCCGACCGAGCGAAGTCCCTACCCTACGCATGCCGATTCTGTGGTGCCTGGCATTTCCACCGCGACTGCAAGTTCCGCCAGCATCGTTGTCAACGTTGTGGCAGGGTGGGGCACCGGGATGGTTAGTGCCAGCCTCCATCTCCCAAGGGGGCCAAAACTGGGCCGGCCCCACCCGCGATCCAAAGAAGAGGTCCCGACCCAGACGCACACCCAAACCTGGTCCAGTTGGCAGCTCCCTGAGCCAGCTGGTCACGTTCCAAATCAACGCTGCGGATCGGAGAAAGTTCGTCGACGTCTTGCTCAATGGTCAGTCGGTCCGACTGCATTTCGACACTGCGTCGGACCTCACGATCATCTCCGAGGATCTCTGGCGATCCCTTGGCAAGCCACCATTCAAACCGACCTCCCAATCTGCCACCAGCGCCTGTGGTGGTCTTGTGCAGCTAACTGGGCAGCTGCACTGCTCCGTCTCCTTCCGGGGCGCTACGTTCAACGCGATCTGCTTCATCACAAACGCGAAGCTCAACATGCTTGGTCTCGACTGGCTCGAAACCCTTGGCTTGGCCGATCTTCCTCTTCGGGCCATCTGCAACGTGGTACATTCTCCGGCCGTACCAAACGACCAAACCGACGACAAAGCCAATCACTCCGCCCCCGTGTTCCAGGATTGTCAACAAGCCTCAAAGATGCCACCACACCAATCAACAGTTCCTTGGCATCCGTCAGAAAAACCGTGGTTTCGAGTGCATATCGATTACGCTGGTCCCATCGATGGCATTTCCTGTCTGGTCGTGGTCAACGCCTATTCCAAATGGCCAGAAGTGGTCGCTGTCAACCCACCAACCGCATCCGCCACTCTGGATTGTCTCCAACGAACCTTCAGTTACCATGGCCTTCCCGAGGTTTTGGTGTCCGACAATAGTACCCAGTTTACGCCTTCTATCTTCGAAGACTTTTGTCGCCGCCACTGCATCGAACACCTCCACACACCGCCTCACCATCCCCAATCCAATGGTCAAGCGGAGCGATTTGTCGACACATTCAATAGGGCGCTTTTGAAGTCTCGCGGGGAGGGGAGCGTGGATGAGGGTCTTCAAGCCTTCCTGCTCTCCTACCGGTCCACACCGAATCCAGCTACCCCAGGATGCCAGTCACCAGCTGAAAGATTGTTGGGCCGCAAGCTACGCACCACCAACGAAGCGCTCATTCCGACTGAGAAGCCACCTACTCACTCTGGTGCTTGCACCAAGCATAAAGAATTCGTCGTTGGAGTCCCGGTCTACGCCCGCGATTACCGAACAGGTCGTCCTCGTTGGATCAAAGCAACAGTGACAGCCAGGCGAGATGACATGCTGCATGATGTCTCCGTGGGTGATGACACCTGGGTTCGCCATAGCAATCAACTTCGACCACGCCACGGTGAAACCTCCACGCCAGCCAGCTATCCCGTGCGCCTGCCGCCGCACATCCTGCTGGATACCTTTGGATTGGCCACACAAAGAGAGACCACGGTCGAAGCCGCTCACTCGCCGCCGCGTCTGGAGAACCTGTCTTGCCGACGAAAAGGAAGAATCCGGAAGTCGCCGAAATCCCTCCAGATCAATCCTTGCCAGAAGCGGTACGCTTTCTTTTCAAAGGGAGGTGTTGTGGGCCCGTCAAAAATCCCCGCAAAAACGCGCCAGAAACCCCGGCAGATTGGCTGTGAGAAGCGGGGTCCAACACCTCCCCACAACGTGGCAGTGATCAGCCACGCAGAGAAGCGGCCCAACTACGCATCTTTTGACGATTGCCTTTTACAAACTACCACCTCGTCATGGTAGAAATTTTCCCTTACTTAATGACCCATAGCATTGGCTGTGATTCGCCGTTTGTTGGTCGTAAAAGAGCCGACAGAGGGCGCCTGTCTTTATTTCCTCTTCGCCTTACTTGGGAGTCGGTCGGTCACGTGATTGCGTGTGCGTCGTTAGCTGGCCAGCCTTCGCGTCTAAGTCATTAGCGCGCGTCCATCGTAACACCCTCTCGTGTGCGTTCGTTCCGAGGGCTCAGCGTATATCCGAACACGTGCGGTTGGGGTCGTTCACACGCTCACTCAAATTTCCGTCTCACCGGCTAAGCTAGCGTCATCAGGTCAGCGCAACTCCGTTCGATTTGCCAGCGTTACAAGTCGTCATCGTAGGCATGCTCCAACCGTGCCAGCGACAATCTTATCAGGCAATTACGCAATCATATCAAGAGGCGTTCCCTCAATTAAAACTGAGGAAAATGAACTGTGCATTTACAACTATTCGCAAGCAAAACATGCTAAACGCAGACGATGCGTTGCTTGTTTCGCAAACCAAGGACTCTTTCGTCCGAATTTCTGTTTGTTTAGATGTATAGGCTACCTTTTCCAAAGGTACTGCGTAGCAACCCGCAATGGTACTCAATTATAGCCTGAGGCGGGGGGAAATGTGGCAGAAGCACAAGTTTCAAGGGGGTGATGCAGGAAGGATGCATTGCATACGTGTTTCTAGCGCCTCAGTTGTTGCTAAGACCAACTTCTCATAATTTGTCCGGAGGTTGCTATAAGCTAAAGGTCGTTAACGCATTCGATAAGGTGAGCGAAGTTGCTGGGGCCAGTCGGAATGCGGCAAAGTTTGGACATGCGAGTACCTGTAGCAGCGATTCGCCCCACAGATTGTCACATCTCACTAAGAAGAAAGTCGAATTATTGTATAACGGGAAGGTTGCGGGGGTACTAGATATCCCCATTACTGGTGGGATAGGCAGTGGTTCTCGGCAATTCAAGGTAGGAGCTGGCTGTAAACAGGAGATGGTTTTTCTGACGTCGCAATCAAAAAGGGTCTGGTCGGAGGTGATGACCTCGATCGTAGTAACTCAGGGTTCAGCAGTAATCCATAACCAGCTTCTTAAATGACCGTTGGACCTTTTCTATAGCCATCCTGTTTTCCTTCTTAATTGGCTTTGAACGCTGTTACCATACTCCAGGTAGGCCTCAGTATGAGCTTGAATGATTCAAGCCGTATTTCAGGTAAGGAGAACGTTCTAGTAATCTAGCCTGAGAGTTGTCTGGCTTTTGAGACTTGGTATGGCAGATGTTCAAAGGAACTGGAAGGTGTTTGAATATATAATTCGGAAATCTGTGACAAATATCGGACCTCCCGTTGTACCCATCTCTGTGAGAACAAAGTAACTTGTATTTCGTCCGTAAACAAAAATATAAAGGTAGATGGGATTGCGCACTCGCCTTCATCCAGTTGTATCACCATTGCTGCTTCTAATTCCAAAGCCGTTGGTTCACATGGATGCATTCCAGAGTATCAGTTCAAATACCCGCGTTTAGGGAACTGAGTTCAAGATCCAACGTGTTTTGGAAATGGACGATGTAGATGCACAAACGGCTGAATTTGGTAGGGGTTTCAGGTCTGCTAACCAGAAGGGAGTACTAGGATCGTAGCCAGTCTAAGCAACTGGACGATTGGCTTTATTTTAAGCTGATTACTCCCAAGCTATTGTACCGGTTGAGCTTCAAAACATCTCGGCATACATGACTGTCACCGCCCAGTATTTGGTATACCATTATGAGGTCACCTCGTCGATTCCAGTCAGCAATCCGAGTCTCTGCAATCGTTCGGATACAGAAGGTAGCGCAAACTTTGGCAACCTTCGTTGCCCGTCGTCTTACAAGCGTAGCGAGGTCGCACTTTAACCAGGGTTTCAAAACCTGGATAGCGCATTCGACTTGGACGTACATAGGCATTCAGCAATCGGGAGAAGATAGATGAATCTAAACTATCGAGTACCCTTCGCAAGAAACCAACATACTGGTTGCCTCTTGTTAAATCAGACTCGGACTGTCTGGAACAACAAGGAATGGTTAAAACGAGATGATACGTTTCTTATTCTCTGAATATCTAACATGGTTTGCTACAGGCCTGGTAATATGCGACTTTCCTGCTACACGTTCTTAAACACCTAACAATGGCTGCGGATGTTGAAAATTGCGTTGTATAGAAATATCTCGATATGCGTAAACCATGTCACCGAGTTCCACATTAGGTTACGAAACGTGTTACAATTTGTTGACATCTTTTAGTTAGTTCTAGCTACCTACCTCCCCGAGCAGCCCACCATGAAACCTAGAGGCTAATGGATGCTATTAACACAGTTGCTAGCACTATCTACAAGTCCAAACTTATGTGGGAATATTTCAATGCGCCACCAAGTAACTGTCTACTGCCTGAACCTACGGTCTAAACGCAACTAGATGAAATGGTGTGCTCTATCCACTTCAATGGCTGCATCACGTATGTCAAAGGGACCACCGGAACTGCCAATACCCTAGATTCGGTATTCACCATGAGGATCTATTCTACTTGTGCACTCATTGACAGTCTACTACCGGGCTGCGACCACAATACTGCGTTTTGTATCGTGCAACTTTAACGAACTAAGACCCTCCAGTACAAAGTTGCAACCCACCCATAACATTCACCGAATTGACTGGAATGCATTTAAGGAACTTATCTGCACTATGGATTGGGGGCCATCATTCTGAACCAACAACCCGACCATGGCTGCCAGTGAATTTGTCAGCAAGGTTGCTGCATGTACTGATGTACTGGCATCTGCAGTAAGGATCCGCACCTACGAGCAATGCGACAAACATATACAACTGAACAAGGCCGAAAGCAAACTGAAGAAACTTAGGGAATCTTATTACAGGGCCAACCATTTCGCTACGCTACCATATATACATTAAGCCATATTAAAGCTATAACGGATGAAGCAGTGCCCGTGTCTCTGGCGAAATTAGAGCGCTTACAAATCCTGAAAAATCCTAGGGAACTGTCATTGCTACTTAGGAACAGAAACCCGAAACGCATCAGACAATCGAAACATTGGCATTACACAATGGCTTATCAACCTTCGACACATCTTGTTTATGCGTGTCACACAATTCCAGGTTAGCCTCCGCATTTGTCACCCACATGTCTCAACCCGCACTCCGCAGAAGAACGAGCGAGCTGCTCTGTAATGTGCCGGTGATATAAATAAATGTGCAGAACGCCATCACATCCGTAAAACACTCGGCATATCCCGCCCCAGATGGTACTTCCCAAGCTGTCATAAGATTCGATGGTAAAAATATTGCCACTTTGTAGCTAAACAGTATTCACACTATTGCGAAACACCAGCTCCTACCTACCTCAGTAGAAGCACTCAATCCTAATGTCGAAACACACAAAGGCTCGCGAACTGAAATGTCAAGCTACCACGCTATAAAACCTGCCTCTGCTGCCCAAAAAGTCCTGCACACAATAGTTAGGAGCAAATTTGTTCATTTTCTGACACAATTGAACTGCTCAACCAATTACAGCATGGCTTTCTTTTAAGGCGCTCTTACGTTACCTGCCAGTTACAGTTCGTTGACGATGTTACAAGCATGATTGACAGAGAAATGAAGGTAATCATAATTCTTCCGGACATGCAAAAGACCTTCGACCGTGTCCCACACAAGCCACTGCCAGCTCTGCTGCAATCAAACGGTGTTGCAAAACTTCTGCTAAGTTGGTTCGACTCATACCTGAACGACTGGACCCATTTGGAACCCATTTGGCCCACACTCCTTCACAGGCAAAACCTAAGTACGCTGTATTTTGGGAATCAAGCTCACACAAGGCGGTGTCTGGACCGTAGTCCGCTCCACACTGAGTGAATGGAACCGCTCTTCGCGCCTAGCATGGCCACAAAGACCGTGCACCCCGTCCCCTCCAGCAACGACCAGCTGTTTCTTGGAGACAGTATGGACGAGGTAGTAGGTAATAAACAGGTAGGCACCCTGTCAGCATGCACATCAAGCGCAGCCACACCAGGGACGTCAAACAACGGCCAATCACTTGAAATGACATTAACAAATAAAATATCTCTGTTAAAGCATGTGCCTATGCCGACATAACTCTTCGCTAAATTAGCATATGAAGTAAGTTGGTTGGCAACGAATCCGCGATAAGTACAAAATATTCACAAGTTATTCAATAATGCCAAAAAAGCAAGGAAGTTAACGTAAATAACCACATTAAGCGTAAGCAAAGAGTGTAAGTTAATAGAAAATTATTCGGGTAGGTTGAAGAAACCAAATAAGGTGGAATGGAAATTATCCAGCGTAAAAAGGCCTGGATTACTGGCATGTTGGTTTAGCCCAACTGTGGTAAAGGAGCATCATGAATGCAACATCAGCCTCAGCATGGGGCACCAAAAGCAACACACTTACCTACATACCTACCTTAAAGGATCCACATATATGAATGTCCTATTATACCATTGCATATTGCTTGTTCAATTATTGTATTATTACTGTGATCATGCGTTTACTGGCGTGCCAAGCGTAGCCGAGAATAAACTTTTATTTATTTATTTATTTATTTCCATTAGTCAGCAAGTGTTGCAGTGAATTCTCCAGTAAGATATATTGGAAGATATCGTTTGTGAAACTCAACTGTATAACCTTTGATCTGTAACTATGCGCGAGCAGACTGACGCACGGTCAATAATTAAAGGATTCACTGATTCATTACGTGTTAGTGCGCACCGGTCATTGCGTGACTCAGCTTGGTGATGTGCAGTGGTTCACATGCGGCTTCGCGGTCACCCCACAGACATTTTTTGCGTAACCCAATTTTGTGGCCTTCGCAATGGTTACCAGGGTCAAGCGCCTAGTCAGCAGCCATCTTGAGAAGCCAAATATGAAGAGCTATGGCGTTGGGGGAACACATGTCGTCTTCACATAAACAATCCTGACCCGGAGAATGAGACAGCGTACGTAGCTCTGAGCAATTAATATGTACAGTTGGTTTGTGAAAACAAGTTAGCACACCGACTGGAGGTAGCAAAACAATTCCGTTCGAACCACAGCCTTATTTACAAACACGTGAATGCACTTCGAAAGTTGCAGCGTGGAATCGCACTACTAAGTACGATTGGTGGGTATACCCACACAACATAAAAGGCGGACAACGCCTCATTGCCCAGTACTGGCCTACTTTCTAAGGCGTACTAACCTCAGACCTCTTATACTTGCTTCTGTCCCAACACCATCAGTGTTATCCAGCATCAAATTCATAGCAAATGTGGTTCTGAAAATGCTACCATCCTTGGATAATCTTCACCCTAAAGCACTGCAGGCAGCAGCCATTCACCTAGTCCGGACACTTGCCGGATTCTTTCAGAGAAGTCCGTCTGGTCCTACCAATTACCGTCCGGTAACACTTATCTCTGCGCTTTTCAAAGTCATGGAAGCAATCATCGCTGACGTAATGATGGGCTACTTGGAAAACGTAGGCAATGCATTATTAGGATGGGTTGGTAGTTTTCTCTGTAAACAGCAGTTCTTTGTTAGAGACCGAACATCTCTGCCCGACTCTAACCGAGTGGAGTGCGGCGATCTTGCGAGAGCCATCACCTCAAAAATTTTACTTTTCCGGATGACGTCAAAAGTTGACCGGGATCAAGAGAATGGACGACCACAAGGTCCTCCATGTGCGACCTAGATGGGACCTGGCATTGACCGGTGAGGAAATCACTGCCATTAAATGTGCTCAAGTGACACATCATCCACCTCCGCCATAGACACGCCTATCTAGAATATTGGGGCATATGACCTGCAGACAAGCCCTCAGGAACTTGACCTCGGTGTGCTGGTACAGGACGACTTCGGTTATTCCAGAGAGTCGGAATCCAACATGTTGTTAGCTTGCGGATGGCATTCGGAAGTTTGGATTCATTCATCTTCTCTATGATGCTCCATGCCTGCGTGCGTTAACACGTCGAATACGTTATCCAGACTTGGCACGCTTGGCTAACCGTGACCTTGCAGCGCTCGAAACTCACCATGGTCGAGCAGCGACTAAATACACTCGGAGTGTTCAGTAGACACTACAGGTGGCTACGTGGAGACCTCATATTAGTCTACCAGATACGGAACGACCCCACGTACACATGTTGCCATCTACTGCAACTCATCCCGAACACCAACTTTACGGGCAATAGCTTGAAACTGAGTCGACAACACAGTCGGCTTTTCATTAAGGCTGGACGAACCTCAGTACATAGCGACAGTGATTTCGCCATAAGTAGCCATTGCACGTTTCGGTGCTTACGCTGTTAATGTGCTCGACAGCCTGGACGTTAAGAAATCTATCCGACAGGATGCATCATTAGCACCATTTGCCAGCGGAGCAGTTTAGTCGTTAACACATTTGTGAAAGAGGATAAGTATATTATCAGAAATGTATTGGAAAGATCATCTATGCTAGTGAAGGATATGTTCAAAATGTCCGCCGGCATGCTGCTTACAGTGCAGAAACCGCTTGAGGCAATTGGCGAGCACTTTCTCCAATGTATCCCACGTGATCGCGCGACATTCGTTCACAATATTTTCTTTCAATTGATCCAATGTATTCGGTCTTGTTTTGTACACTCGCCGCTTCAGATAGTTCCATAAAAAAGTCCATGGGGTTCAAATCTGATGAGCGAGCAGGCCACTCCATTGGTCCACCGCGTCCGATTTGATGGTGGCTAAATTTGTCGGTGAGGTAAGTACGCACCGATTTAGCAGAATGTGCAGGTGCACCATCCTGCTGCCACCACTGCATGTCCCTTCAGCCTCCAACTGGGGAAGCACAAATGTCTGCAGCATTTCCAAATACGACGATGCTAGGAAAAGATAAGGCTTTAGTACTTCAAAACAACAACCTACCGGTCACATTCCCGGAAAAGGAATATGGGCCCAAGATTTTCTGGCTTGTTAATCCAGCCCAGACCATCAGTTTCACACTGTGGTTCATACGTGATGCGGTAGCCCAACAGTAATGTTTCATTGTTCCATGCAGATGAAACAATGCCTCATCTGTAAAGATAAGAGAACGAATATCCCTGTGGTCCAGAAACCAGCGGCAAAATTCATGCCGCTTCTCCGGATCGCGTGGCTTCAAAACCTGCACTTGAAGTGCACGGAACCTCCGAAATTTTCGTTCCATTCATCTCCGGTGTACCGCATATCGGGTCGTGTCACAGTGCTGTGCGATCTGACGAATGCTGAGATCGGGACTTTTTGACACTTCACTGACTACAGCGCAAGTTGAACAGTCGTCCGTGGTGATGCGAGGCGGTCCGGTTCTCTTCATGTCACACACACCCAGTTTGCTCGAACTTCTTCACTAGTTTAAGCACGTACCGGGCTGTGATGGGACGCATTCCTGCGTTCATTGCACTGTATTTTCTTGAAGCTGATGCGGCGTTTAAACCGCATTCACCGTACAGTCGAATAATCGGCGCGTGCTGAGTAACAGGAACATTACGTGATCCCGACTGCATTGTCTGCTCGTGCTCCATTACCTGTGATTCAATAACCTTGACAACAGTTGCAATGTCTAACCTCGTCCTCAGCTGAGCTGCCATCACGTGCGCACATGCACGTTGCAGTTTAGATCGCCTAAGCCGACTTTGCCGCGTAGCCAGCGAGACACACAGAGATAACCATCGATCGCTCCTTCGCCTACGGTTGGCCATGACCTTCACTCACTGCGAAGTTAGCTGACAGCCGGAAACACGTTGTGACTCGCTCGCTGACCAACAGCCTCGTGTCTGTGCATCTTTAGAGGTTAGGCTTTTCCCCATCTGAGCCCTGCACTAAATCACTCGTCTGCCGAGAATTCCATACGTCCGCACCACTGAGGTGAGAGAGAAATTCATGTCTCTCTCCGCGCAGTAGCTTGTTGCGAAGTTCGCTAAACATTGGATGGCTATTGGGTGTTGAGCACAACAACCGTAAATGACCGGCGTTCACCATAAGGAAGCCACGGTAGGTAAATGAACGCTAATCGGCCTTCTTCCATCAGACTAACCGTATATGCATCGCTTTGGTCTACTCGGCCCGTGGCCGAATGGATTACACGCACGCGTAGTAATCTGAGGGTCATCGGTTCGAATGCATGTAGGTGCAGACGTTCCCTCCGTATACTCATCCACACGCGACTGTTGGTGGTAGCGTGAAAGTGTAGCGTCGGTATGGTGTGCCGACGTGCTGCTGATGCCTACACTCCCCCTAAGACTAGCAGCTAAGAACACGTTTGAACGGGAGAAGATATGTCCTCACATATGCGGCTGAACTACGTCGGCTACGCTGAAATCGCACCGAAGCTTATCATATCAGAATGGATAAGCGTGCCGGTGTAACGCTACCTGGTGAGTGGTGAGCTGCATCAAATTGGTTAGGATGGATTTTTGGTCACATAGGTCTGGGCATCAATGCTGGTGGAAGACGAGGGATTGAGATAATGACACCAACGTTGAGTTCAACTGAAAGAGAGACAGAGGTATAGTGAGGATGCGAATGGTTCATGGTGAATGTTGTTTTTGGACAAATGATTGATTTCCAATGGAATGGAGCAAAGATCTCACGAGAGAGAGTGGAAACACAGCTGTTCAGAATGGCAGCCAGAGTGCAGCTCCATGGATAATGCACAAAGTTTGAATAAAATAGGAACGCGAATTAGGTAGAACCCGCCTCCCCAAAGATTTCGGCAACGTGTCGATCAGATGATCGCTGATGCATATGTGGCCTGATCACACCACTTGGACAACGGTTTCTCATTCTACCCTGATTGTTCGGAGCAGTTTAACTCATTTTACAAGAATTCCAATCGAATTGCACGATTCCACGCCGGGAATCTCTCGCATGCTCTAGCATCATTACAACTGATATGCATCGCTTATTTGATCGATTTCATGGAAAAGTGAGTGAAACCGTCGACGTACAGGAACTGGACCAATGACTCAACGTGTACCGACGATATCATGCCAATGAGCTTAATGCTACATCATCACGCTGTGCACAGCGTCGGATGGTGGGGGAAATTCTATGCCCCATCGAGAAATGCAAACGAATTTGGATCTAGGGAGGCGCTTTTGGTGGTTCATCATGGGATGATATCTGACATATTCCATAGAAAATTGTACTTACCTATTTTCGAGATGAAAAAGCAGCGCTTTTCGGCATTTTGGTCAGCCGCGCAAGCAGCTGGCAACTTCATTTCAACGCGAGTCAATACTGTCGTCATGTGCACACCGTAGGCACAAGTCTCCGAATCGGATAGCACCTCACACGTGTGTGTGCAGTTCAAACGAGTTCCACTCGTTGCGGCAACTTGGTCACTTTCCCACGAATGGCGCTTATCGTGAACCAGGTGTGGGGGAGTTAAAAGCCTGCAACAAGGTCGACCACCAACGAAGAGACCGCTTGCTGTCTCTAACTGACGCTGCTTTTGCTGCTATCGCTTTGGTTGCCACAGCGCACACTTGTCCGGCCAGTGGCGCGCAGGAGAGTTGGACAGAAAAGTGGAACAATGTAAGGATACAAGCTTGGTGGTGCTGACATTTGAAAGTCATATCGGGTGGTTCGTGTCTGGATCTCCAAACGGTAGGCGTGCTGTGGTAATTTTGTCGTCGCACTCCACCGATTCTAACTTCCGTCCTCAAGAGCAACTTTAGAGTTACACGAAAATGTCGGCACCCGCTCACACACATTTGTAGACTCACGTACCGCTGTCATTATCCCGCTGTATTACAGTGTTTGGTACACGAAGGACAGATTGCTGCTGAATCAATCTTCCATCGAAGCACTGCAGATAGGCGGAAGACGCACATCGTCAAGATAACGCCACTGTAGGTTGATCCGACATCCATCCCGACTCACGGGATGGGTAAACTGAATGCGGTGCAAAGTATTGAAAGGAATGTAGGTTCAGTGGACTCAAAACTGTCACCGATCGTCCCGAACCTTGTCCTAACTATCCGTGCGCCCATGGTTTCAAGTGGTACACTCGACCGACGTCTGTTCATCAGCATCTTACATACCACAGGAATAGCTGACACATGCATCCGCAGCAGTACACCGGTACAATGTACCGACGCTTCGCTGCCACGCGACCACCGCCAGTCGTGCAAGGGTTGGGCACACCACGAGGTCGCCCTCCAACTACGCGGATTCGAACCGGTGACCTAAGTTTTACAAGGCAGTCCAGCAATCCTTTGACAACCGACCGATTGACGCACGGACTGTGACCATCGTCTCTCGGCCCCATGAAATGGACAAATAGATAGGAACCAGAGGCGCACTTCCCTACAAATAAAGCCAGTACCGAGCTTTCGCTTATTCCCTGCCTATTTGACTAGCAATGTAGGTATACAGCGCGCATACAAGAACACCGGGTATGCGAGTTTGTCAATGGATGTACACAAAGGAGTGAATCACGGCCGCGACAGGGCCTTCGTGACAGAAGCAGGAATTGTACATTTGCGTCGACTCAGTATCCAATGCACAGAGTAGGACCCCTGAACATAGACGAGTAAAAAGTAGCACTTTGTTAAAAATCTTTACTTCCCAATGCGGACTGTACTATTCCGAGCTCGGTACACGTGATCAGAGCAACCAAGCCTGAGCCAGTGAATGATGGTTATGTATAACAACTGGGAGTAGCCAAATTAGAATGGAGCAATGGTTTTATAGGGGTGAGAAAGCTAATGCTTAACAGGTCCCGTAGGATGGTTATGGTGAAGCTGCTAGCAAAATTGGGTTTACACCGGTGCACGCACTGAAGTATACATTTAATAGCTTGTTAATCTTAGCTAAATCCATAAGCTGAAGTGTTCGTCGCTTGCCTGAACGGACGCTTGATTCCCAATCAAAACCCGAAGTCGCTGCCCCCCCCCCCAAAGAAAGAGCGAAGACCGGAGCGAACGAGCAGAGCAGCAGGGATGTATTAGCGAATCACTCCGTTCATTATAATGGTAAAATGGAAAGTCCGTGAACAGTGTTTAAGGCGACCGTGGAAAGCTCTGGAAAGGTCAACTTACAGCCAATAGAGGAACTTCGACCTCGCGTTCATTGGCGGTTTCTCCAGGTTGGCTCTCTGTTCGACCCAATCAGGGCCGATGAGTTCTGATCGCGGGCCGCGGCGATGGGGTTCTGGCTTATTCGCATCGCGGATTCCTTCCTAACATATGCAATGGCGGCAAATGGGATGTGGCAAAAATCGTGTCTCCTTCTGGTGTTCACATATAGAAGGTAAATAATAGTGGAACGAAAGCTGGGATTTGACCGCCAGTGAAATCTCTTACAGACACTTGTGTTTATCCATTGGTAATGGGTCATGCAAAGTGGTGGAGCCAAATAAGTGCAAGGTCAACTCGGGCTTTGAACTCTACCAGCATGGGAGCACATATCATAGATTCCGGTAAAGGTATTGCACGTTCGGCAAATGCGTGCGGAGAAGAAATTCCGACGGCATTGTAAACGTCTGTGCTGCTCTGCCTGCTTGAGATGCTGGCCTCGCAAATTATTGTTGTGATTGAGCTTTGGCAGCTAGCGGCAAGTGTGGTTGGGATCTCTCAAAAGCTGGCAAGTCAAAATGGGGTCCCCACGCAGTCGCCGATACTGTCCGATGAAGAACCCGAGCACTTGTAGCCCTCATTCATACAGCAAATTATACAGACCCCTGACATTCTTCGTTGCCCAGCATTGGGGTATATCCAAGGCGGTGAGATCTCTCCTCAGCCATGGCTGCCAGACCTGCATTGCGTATTCAAGATGTGGCTGTACATTGAGCCGCGAGGTTATGGAAAAATCAAAGGCTCGAATCGTCCGAATGCATGCTTCAGGAGGCCCACGTGTTTGGATGCCGCTCCTAGACGACATTTCAGTCTGCTTCGAACATCCAAGTTCGACCTGGACAAAAACTCCCAGATCTTCCTCGCCAGAAGTACTTTGAAGTACCGGGTTGCCGAGTTTGTCAAAGCACACCAATTTGTGCCTTAGGTGCAGCACTCCACATTTGTCCACATTGAATCGAAGTAGATTCTGGATTGACCACGCGCATACTCTATCCAGATCAGCATAAAGTATTATTATATCATCTAGTGTATTGATCGCCCTACACACATTGATGTTATCGGCGTAAAGCAAGCAGGTCGAGCTTATGAGGCATGTGATTTCCTTAATATCCGTCAAAATAAATGCGGTCCTAGTACCGATCAATGTGGTACTCCGCATTCAACTGGCGTTGTAGGCTGACAGCGATTCACACACTCATACTTCCAGGCGCCAGTGTAGAAGAAAGCTTCTGATCCATCCTAGGATAGGATTCCCAATGCCAATGGTCTGGAGTTTGAAGAGCAGAGGCTGATGGTCTAACCGGTCAAACGCCTTTGAGAAATCGAGAAAGACGACAACAACTTCTGTGCCACAGTCTACTGCTTCAGTCCAGCTGGATCGGGCTAGTATTAGATTGGTAGTGAACGTTGGATTTCTTCGGAAGCCATGCTGTTCCGGTGCGCGGTAGTTAACATCTGCCAAGTAGGCCCTTATCCCATCAGAAATAATAGCTTCCGTGATCTTTGAAAATACCGGTATTGAGATTGTGGGGCGGTAGTTTGCTGAATTGGAACGACTATCTCCATTGTGAATAGGAGTAATCAGCCCGTGTTCCCACATGTCGGGCACATACATTTCGTTGAAACATTGTTGGAAGAATCGAGCCAGAGCCCAGTCAAGCCCTCTCCTACCGCCGCTAGCGATTTCGTGTGTATCTTATCAACTCCAGAAGAGCTGTGTTTGCGCATATTCAAGAGCTTATTAGTACAGCTTCTGGTGTGAAGGATATGTGAGTGCGTTTTGGGGGTGAAATAACCATTGCCATAGGAGTATGTAGACAGTGATCGTACTGAAATGTTGCAGCAAATTGTAGGCGCACGGTATTCGGTGCCTTCTACGGTGTCCGTGTGGGTCCGTCCACTGTTTGAAGAGGAGGAATGCTCTGTTCACGTGTTGATACAGAAGCTCGTGATTTGAGGCCATCCGCACTACCAACTGCTGCTGGTACGCCATGCTATCCTTGCGAACAAGCTGAGTACAGTGGTTACGTTGGGTCGCATAGGCCATCCAAGTCTCAGTGTTCGGGGTGAGTTTGTAGATGTACCAGTCTGAGTTTCGCACCGTTATGCAATTGCATGTCCTGTTTCACAGAAACGAGACCACGTTTCTCGGGTGGAAGGTCTTAGTCACCGACGCATCGGCAACCAGAGAGTTAAACTGGCTGATGAAATGTGCCAATGCACTAGCTGGTGCCTGGTCTGTTAAAAAGTTCCAGTAGGCTGTCTCGAGTAGTCGAGTTAATATTTCGGAGCGTATAATCGTTTGTTGTTGAGTCGGCAATTTCCAAGGGGTGTTCTGCATAGCAATAGTACTTGAAGTGTTGACATAGATGATCGCTGCGATTCAAGGGGACGTCGACAATCACCCTTTAGACCGTTTGTTCTTCGTCGGTGAACATGCCATTCATTATTGAAGGCTTTTAGGAGCACGGATATTAGACATTCATTTTTTTTGAACCGACTATTCTTTACTCTTCCTATTTTCTTCTTCTTGTCTGTTGTTTAAACGCTCCACTGTGTTAGGCCCATTGGTACACCCACGTCGTTGTTAATGGGCGCTCAACTCTGTTTCTTCTGCAGCAGTTCTTTTGTAAGAACACAATTCGTTTGTTTTTCTCCCCACCACTTTTCTACTTGATCTCATTAAACGGTTATTTCGTTGTCACACGATTATTGTACTTGTTTTTAATTTTCGGGTCTGCATGCCTTATTCTCGTTGGTTTCGTGACATTTGTTTAAACGCTACATTTCGTTACTCTGCTTAGCCCTTGCCCGGCACTGTAAACGTATGTTCGCTTTAAGTTTGGAGTCCCATGATGCTATTTTTGAGGATATATGCGATTCTCTCTTGAGTACACGATGGCTTATTCGCAGTTGCATTTGACGTTTTCCTTCTGTTGGTTGGCTCAATTGCAATTTAGTAGCTTGCCTTCATTTTGTCTTCAAAACTGTATAATTAAATGTGCTTTCCTGTCTACCAGTCTCTTTCTGGCTCATCTTTGGACTTCTTCTTGCGGTCGTGGGGTGAAGGCGTCAGTGGCGACACAACAACGGCTTATCTTTTTCTCCGAATCGGGTGGGATTGTTGTTTTGGTCATTCAGCGGGTAACTGGAGCCAAACTCTTGTAGATCGGCCTTAAACTGTTCTCCGGGTGCTGCTTGTGATTCCAGAGCACGGATGTTGAAATCCCCAGTAATGAGGATGTGACTGTAACTTGTGTTTATCGCTCTCTGTAGTGCGGATGCCAGATGGAAGTCCCTATCGGGTGTGGAGGAAGGAGGGCCGTAAATGACTGCCACTAAGCAAGTCTCTTCACCTTTTAGGCTATCTGGTCTGCAGGCTAGCTGTGATGAACCTCAATTATCTATGTCAAAAACCCCTACTCATGAGTACATACAGGAAAGCTATTCGGATGTCAAAAGCTATTGACTAGGAGCACCTGGATGATGTGGATTTGTGTGGACCGATGGGAGGCCGGCACCTAATCGTTTTTTGGGTGCATTGCGAAATCTCCATAGGAAGGCTATCAGTTTTTGGTCTCGCTTGCACCTACGGCATGCAATCCATTCGCAGCCTTCTCGATAGCGACTTGCGGAGTGGAGATACAAAGATTAGCCGCCGTATTTTATCCGCCTGCGCTAAGGACATCACGCCTCTCTCCAACATAATGAAGAATTCGTCCATGCTTAGTATATTGCGGAACTGCTGCAATATGATATTCAAAAATCAGGGGTCAAGGGTGTTTATGAGTCAGGTGCACAATACTCGATGAAGCATCAGCATCGGAATAACCATCCTTTTCTAACACACACGACATTTTTCAGCGAATTGGAGTAACAACAGTTGGCATAAAAGTAGTACGACCAAAGTTCTTACAGAGGGAACTGTTGCTACGACTATCTTGCAGAATTATGAAGGAGATCTGGTGATGCTTTAATATCCATGATCAGGAGAGAATTGCTTATGCTCACCATACTTTAGGGACGAGGCCGTGGTTTATTTCAAATTTGTTCATATTAGTTTAATACTCTTCTTTTCGTGCTTCTGGCCCGGATTCCTTCGCACCTGCACTATTCAAAGATGGAGGTGAGGTCCTCTGCAGGGCACTGACCTCCCTATTCGAACGTATCTGGAAGGAAGAGTGTCCTGACTAATTGGAGCGAATCGATCATAGTGACAATATACAAGAAGGGCAGTCGCACAGACTATTCTATCGACAGGGGTATTAGCCTAACACCAGGTGTGTCAAAATAACTGATCTCGATTCTCCTTCGTCGCCTCACTGTGGAACGGGAATCTCGGATTAGGGAAGAGCAGGTAGGTTTCCGCCCAGGACGGGGCTGTATAGACCATATATTCACTCTGCTGTTCGGGTGCTAGAGCAGTGCTACGCATAACGCAAACCGGCAATATTTGTGTTCCTCGATTTCAAAAGAGCGTTCGATTCATTCGATCGATACATGCTGTTCGGAATACTTGCGCGGAAAGGTATTCCCACGAAATATGCGAACATCTTACGTGCTCCATACCCGAAAACTACAGCGTCTACAGTGACCTGTCGGATACTTTCCGAATGCAAGTGGCGTTCGTCAGGGTTGTCCGATTTCCCTTTTTTTGTTCAGTTTGTTATGCACTCCAGCATGGAGTGTTCCCTCACGGAATCTCACGACGTAGGCGTTGTGGTCCTGCTTGGTGAAAGGTTAGTTCATCTTGATTATGCGGATGATATCGCCTTCCGTTTTGACGATGTTGTGGCAGCACAATCAACCATGAACAGCCTGTCAAGAGTGGTCCCATTAGTTGGTATGCGCTTCGCACCTTCAAAGTGTAAATTGTTGCTGCAGTACCACCAGCCACTTTATGACCTCTTGACCCTTGCTGTTGTGACGCTGTCCTTTGCCTCTCTGTCTCTCCGCGTCACCAACCTGCCGGGGAAAACAAAACGCTTGGCCTGCTAGACCGGCCAACAGCACAAATATTGCGATGAGACATGTCTTCAGTCAGCACGGATTGCCATTAACAGTCGTGTCAGATAACGGGGCACAGTTTACGTCCTGTCAATTTGCTGCATTTTGTGCACAGAATGGGATCGAGCATGTGAGGACGGCCCCGTATCATCCGCAGTCAAATGGCCAAGCGGAAAGATTTGTGGATACCCTGAAACGAGCAATGTGGAAGTCAAAAGAGGAGGGATCGTTGAACGAAAGATTGGAACGTTTCCTGTTGAACTATAGAGTTACCCCGAATCCTAATGCACCAGATGGAAAATCACCAGCTGAAGCACTTATGGGTCGAAGGTTGAGAACCACACTAGATTTGCTGATCCCCAAGCGTCCCTCTCTACAACTAAGGAATTCAGTGATGGAGCGTCAGTACAACAGGCGGTTTGGTGCAAGAAAAAGGATTTTCAAAATACGCGATCTTGTGTTTGCGGCTGCTAATCAAGGACGGCGGATCACATGGATATCAGGAGGAGTCGTGCAGCGCCGAGGCAACGTGATGTATGATGTTCAAGTGTGTACACAGGTGTGGAGACGCCACGTAAACCAGTTGAGGTCACGTTATACATATGGTGCCGTCGTTCCGAAAGCCAACGGACTTGACGTCAATGAATTGCTGGACACTGGCAAGCCTAGTACTCCTGCAGGTGGTGACGTTCGTCCAGTGGAATACATGGAAAACGGAGCTCGCCACAGGCAAAGAGAACAAGGAGATTCGTGCAGCCTCTCCAAGTGGATCCGCGTCGAAAGAGCTATGTCAACCGTAGGTAATCCGCTTTTATTAAGAGAAGGAGGTATTAGATGAACAGCTATTAGACATTCATTTATTGTGAACGAGCTTGATAGCTATTCTTTACTCCTCCTATTTGCTATTTCCTAACTGTTGTTTAAACGCTCTACTGGGTTCGCCCGTTTGGTACATCCACGTCATTGTTAATGGACGCTCATCGCCATGTCCTTCTCAGCAGCGCCATTTGCAAGAACCTATTCTATTGGTTTTTTTCTTCTCATCACTGTTCTACTTGGTTATGTTAAAGGAATATTTAGTTGTAACACGAGTATTGTACTAGTTTTCAACTTTTGGGTCTGCATTTGTTATTCTCGTTGTTTCGTGACATTTGTTTAAACGTTTCATTTCGTCATTCTGATTGGCCAGTGCCCGTCACTGTAAATGCACGTTCGCTTTACGCTTGGAGTCCAATGATGCTGTTTTTAAGGACATATGCGATTCGCTCTTGAGTACACGGTTGCTTATTCGCTGTTGCATTTGACGTTTTTCCTTCAGTTGGTTGGCTCAAGTGTACTTTAGTAGCTTCCCTTCATTTTGCCTTCAAACTATATAAGCAACTGTGATTTCATGTATACAAGTCTCTTTCTGGCTTGTCTTGGAATTCTTCTTGCGGTAGTGGGGTGAAGGCGTCAGCGGCGACACAGCACTTGCTAATGAGGAACTCGAGATAGTTGATCAATTCACTTATTTTGGCGGCTGCAATTTCGTTTAACACATCAGTACATGGAGACCAGGTGGCGATAGATGGGATCAGATACGAACTCCTATCTGAGGGGTATTTGCAATGGTGTATGGGTGTGCACGCAGGCACACCGTGGTGTACTAAAACGAGGAGGAGGCATAGAAGACACAGTCACTCCAATTGAGCTGGCTTTCCAACTTGCAATTGTTAACTACCCAGCGGGCTACCGCAAATTGTCATCACCTATACCACTGTGTTCCGCGTTCCCTTTTTTAAATGGCCCAGCAGTCAGATTAAAATGCGTTGCTTTTGGCAGCCAGAAAGACGGTGCGAATGCGGACGTGAGCGCATAAGCACAGTACTGTCGCCCAATGCGTCGGGCGGTGGTGGAGGAAGCGAGCGATTTTCCACGCCTATCTGATTTTACAATGGCGCTTTCTCTTCTTGTCTGACCGCTGGTGAGTCTGACGCCTCCTAGTATGTGGACAATTGAATGCCAGCAGTTTGCCAATGTTGATGGCCTTACATATTTCCCCGCTACACGGCCAAATTGCGCATGGTCAGAGGCGAATGAGAACCTACTGTTCTTGGTACGTTATTGTTAAAATTTTGCGAAAACATTCAATAGAAGAAGCGAAAGAATGGCCTCAGTGAGGGCACTGTGGGGCTGCGGTGTGCGAGGCGTTTGACAGTTGGACAGATGCACCAACCAACAATGAAACGGCGGACCGGCATCTGATCACGGAGAGTGAGAGAGCAGAATCACGGGTTAGTATCCGATAATATCCTGTGCTTCCTTGCTAATTCATTCCAAGTGGCTAATAATATTTCCCAATTTTCCTCGCTGTTACTATGATTCAGGCATCCCAACCTGATGCAGAGAAACTCAGAAACATTGCTTTAACCTATGCGCAGGCGAATGAAACGTGGTGTCATGCAAATGGGCAGAGCAAGGTTGGGTTGACGATATGGTTAAAGCGACTGGCTAGATGACATGCAATTATTTGGGATCAAAGGATCGGGGCATAGATTTAGTACCCATAATCCGATACGAATTCCTCTTCGAAACGCCTCGCTTCAAATCATGTTCAATTAAACTTTATCTACCCGTATGGGTACATTTTTAGCATTTTCACACCAACACTGCGGATTATTATACAACAATGCATCACTGAGATATAGCAAGTACTTGCAGTAAATGAAAATGTGCATCTTCATTTCAGCATACGGTCAAGAAAGCGGCGTTGCATTCCTGTTGGGTCGATCAGCAAGCGTGATAGATAAGGCAGGGTGGGGTTTCAATAGTACGAAGTACGAGATTATAAAACTTAAGTTTTGTCCCTCTGTGTGAAATAGATATAGTGCTGACTAGGACATCATGTAAATGGTGTGAGGAACCCTTTATAATCTTGGATGGAAGTCCAAACAGAAATCTATGCTCGTTTCTTTCACTAAACCGAACCTTGAGAAATAAATTTTAGCGACGGACAAGAAGGACATAGTCTTTTTGAAGTAATCCTGGGAAAATAACCGGGGAACAGTATAAGCAGTGAGGGAGAATATATGCAGTTATTAATCTTAGAATCAAAAGACAGGGAACAGAGAGCATTTTAACTTTGAGAGTGAAGGAAAGGTGCCTTGTAATATTTTTACTGTTTCAAGAACATGTGTATACAAAGATAAATGGTGAGATAGAAAAACTCTGATATATTACGGTGGAGGAAAGAGGTGTGTATTTGTCATCCAGGATAATGGGGGGGGGAGATGTACAAGGGAATGAAGCCCGTTGGGACGTAGGACTGAGAACGTTTTGTCACAACACCTGGGTGAGTTGAGAGAGACGGAACGGAAACTGAACGAATTCACTAGTTCGTCTAACCATCTTTGTATGTTAAGAGTCCTCGATGATTGGGTTGATGCAACTCAGGACGATGGCAACAGCATATTTACAGCCTATGATGCTTGATGGAACAGGGAGATTTTCGACCTAGGCGGAGAATAGGAAGGGCGATAAGATGGCTCCCTGCAAATTACCACAATTGGCTGGGAGTGCAGAATACCGTTTACTGCACAGCTGCGTGAAGTGGGTGCGATTTTTGGAGTAATCACGCATCACACTGCATACTTTTGGAGGGACGCCATTTTCGGACAAAATGTCAAGGCTCCCAAAAGCGTTGGTGTAATCGAGAACTAGGAGCCGTATGCTTTTACATCTAGCATCCGACGTGTACGCTATGGAATGTACCAGATAAGAGATAACATTCAGTGTAGAGGGCCTTGGTATATAGTCAAACAGTTTGACATCATCAATATGATTCCCTGTGAAAATGCGGGGGATCAGTAGTTGTTATCAGCAAGGACGTGCACAGTATTGGCCGACATTTCAGAGATCCGTTTTTAGGCACCGGCGTTATTCTGGCTGTTTTCTAAATGTCGGGGATGGTACCACTCGTTAAGCAACGATTCCTGATCTCTGCCATAGGTGTTGTTAAAATATCTGCGCATTCTTTCAGAGGGACAACTGATAGAGCATCGGATCCACTGGCCTTGTTCGTGTTCAGCCTTGTGAGCTCTTTGTAAATACTGGTGGAATCAACTAAAGTAGGATACTCAATAGTGGTGAAAGAAGGCAGGGTCTGTGTCTGGGGTGATGAGGAGCTGAACTCAGCATTGAAATCACCTACATCCTTGGTGATGTGTGTTCTGAAAGAAATCCTTCCGTAGAGTTGTCATAGATGCCTCCATAGTTCAAGGCATCTGTGGATGCCTAAGGCGGTCTGAACGTACAAAGCGTTTAACCTATTTATTTCAGCTTTGAAATCTCTGGACT
This sequence comes from Dicrocoelium dendriticum, assembly GCA_944474145.2. NCBI lineage: Eukaryota > Metazoa > Platyhelminthes > Trematoda > Plagiorchiida > Dicrocoeliidae > Dicrocoelium > Dicrocoelium dendriticum. Next base: position 112,579,591 of record OX104066.1, read on the forward strand.
GACGTTCAACACGGGGAGTTAGCTTATGTTTATAAGCCTGTTCTTCTTTCCTCTGCAGCTGCTTGAGCAGTGGAAATATGTTATTTCGCAGATATAATGTCTCAGTGGGTAACCTAAATCAAACAGTAGTTTATGTAGTGTCTGAGGTGTTCGCATTGATCTGACAATCCATCATTTGAACAATTTGAAAAATCGATTGATGAGAATATGATTTGAATTTATTAACGTTATCTGGGGAGCATTTGCGGCGTTTGACAGTTCTGGATGGCGTTTTTGCCAACGCAACGTAGTTGACTTTACATTATAAATTGCGACATAGCTTTACTATGCAGTGTTCGGAAGTACAAAGGGGTGCACGCTTTTGTGTAGAAAGTAATTCGAGTTTGTTGGTAAAATCTAGGTGCGCTTCGAGTCCGGTGGAGAATTTCCCAATATTGGCTTAACTCCTGTTGTTAATGAAGGTTGTGTCACTGCTATTGAAGTCGCCGGCGAGAACACAGATGGAACATCGTACTTTTGTTTGCAAATTTAAGGTGAGTTGGTCTGTAAAATTCTACGGATCGAGCAGCGCTGTGTCCGGAACTGCCTACACGTTCGCAAGTACGAAAGGTAGACAACTGCTCAGAAGTGGTGGTTTACACTCTAATAGGTGACAGTGTACTGAAGTTGTTGAGTACTGCGAGAGTTTTGAAACGGATTTACACTAATCTTTGTTATTGTAATTGATGACACCTCCTCCACGATGTTGGGGGTAACCTAGGCGATCATATCTATGTTGGTGGTAATCATTGAGGTTACGGACTTCACGATCAATTTCATAATTCAAGCAAACTTCCTGTAAGCTCACTACACTTGTATTTAAATGGATTTATTCTTGAATGTTTTGAAGCACTCCTCGCTAGGTATGATCATATTGTTTCAACAATGTTGTAGTTTCTGGTTCACGGTACGAATGCTTAAGATAGGCGTCTAATTATTGTAAGGAATCCGTAGAAACATTTCGAAGTGGAATATGGTGCGCAGACGCAATGTTATTCGCATGCGCTGGTAAGATTTGATGTAGATATAATGTTATCGGTAATCTCAGTCAAGTTGTGCATGTTACTCCCTCGGACCCTTTGGAGGCAGGTTCCGCAGGACCGGTAGCCGATGTACTGGCCATGAAAACGGTTTTTTGGAATCGAATATAGCCCGTAAATCTGCATAAATGATGAAGTAGCTAATGCGAAATGACAAACGATACTATTTTAAGCATGCATTAGAGGATTGCGGTGAGTTCGCTGCCTTCGGGAATGTTTGAGATGGTCAGGGTTGGGGTGACTGTGTAAATGTTTGATTCCCGAAATTGCGATCGCTGTGGAGCCATTGATTTGGGCAGCGGAACAATCTTGTGTGAGGGATTGTCATTTTATGTATGCACTGGGGGGTTATTGTTAATGAATGTGGAGGTAATTGTTAATGGGGCGGTCTCATTCGTTTTCAGTTGTTTCGATCGTTAATGAGCTTACCCAGTTATCCACACTGGGCTTGTGTCCGGGAGGTGGTGTTTGCACTTGAGTGCCGATATGAGCAGCGACATTGCCATCCTTCCAATTGTGTTTGTATTCAGGTGAATGCGACACGGACCAATTGGACTTCGCAAATAAGTCCTATTTGTATAAGTTCACCCAATCCAGTGCTGGAATAACAGCAAAACGTTTGCTAGATCAACAATTTTCCCGCGAAGTGATCGTATATTGCTAGACATCAACAGTGGAATTTGCGCCTTGTTAACGTTATCGTTCCACCACCATGTAGCCTGAAAATTCAAAGCTAAAGAAGAGAGGAGAAGAGTATATTTCCCTTAAGATAAATGTTTGATGTACAATTTCTTGCAATAAACAATTATAGTATGTTACTTTATGGAATTTACAACGTTTAAATTTGTTCAGTATGCATTTAACTAAGAGAAAACAATTTGGTATGTGGACACAAGTAAGTGCTTCGTTGCGATGGATGAGAACTGGTTATAGCGGAAATTCCCAATGACTGAACGCTGCCAATGTGAAGGATGTGTATGCATATGGCTGTATACTACTTACTAGACATTTATGCTGCGTTCCCACAGCAAACAGTTAAAATTACGGCCGCACACAGCAATTTACCCCTTTTGTACAAAATCCCAGAAAGCGTGCATTAAAACAAAAATAAAGTGTTCTCGGAAAACGAAGAAACAATAATGTATTAAGCTGTTGCTCACATTCTAAATGTCAGTTAAAGGTGTTCTCACACCGATGATTTTATAAAACGCCCTTCCTTTTATACCCATGCAAATTGCAGACTGGTGCAACACTGCCATTTTTAATGGGACAGTGCTTGAGTCCCACTTGTTAGCCAGCATGCTGCTTGTTCTTTTCTCCTAAACCACTCTTGATAACCCTTTTGAAAGTTTTTCTCATCTTGTGTCCGAACACAAGTAGCAATTTGCATACATCGTGTCGAAGGTAAATCAAATCCTCTACAGAGTAGGACAACACTGGTAACTATGGAACTGATTCATTTAACCAAAGAGTAAAATATTTCCTGTAAGCACAAATAATCTACAGTAAGTAATGCAAAATAATATTGCGTTGGTAACAGCAACGGTCGAACTTCAAGGCCTCACCCAGTTGATACCTGCAGTGATGAAGTCGAGATAATGCGCTACTTCATTATATAAAACACGACTTCCATCTTAATACTTTTCGGAATGGTGCTTCCTGTCATTCGACATCTTCACCACTAATGCAAGTATTGACCAACCTGCAAATTCCCTCTAGTTCACAACGTTAAGGCAGTCTCGATCACAGCAAATAATGCTCACATAAGTTTCGCTTATTAATGCATGCCACTTGATTGCTTGCCATAATGCGCCATGCGTGATTGCAACCACCTAGCAAAACAATGGTTCTCGTTCTAGTTAACACAAAAACACATTCGATTCCGATGGTCCCTTTACGATGTACATGAGGCAACCGCGTGGACATTGCTACACCATTTGAGTGCGGTGCATCGAGTGGTTTTCTTTCGCCTGGAGTCCGTTGGTGATCGCGAGGGACTCTGTGATCTACAAGCGAAATCAAATGAAAATTGTCATCAGCATTTCGGCCGAGATGGAATAGCGAGACACGGGGAAAAAGCGGGAGCTTACCGAGCGAACCTGTCAAACGTTGCGAACACTCCATCCACCAAAGAATACGTTCTCACAGAGAGGGCGCTTAGCGATCACAATGGGCCAGAGTTATCCTCAGCGAATGCCGCATTTCCTGTACTATTCGATACCTATCTGCAAATGTTTGGAGCCTGGGAACAAAGTCCGAAGGGATTCGTGTGTAGGAACACCTCATCACAGACTGAGATTTGCATGGTATCTCAAACACGAAGTCCATGAAAGTCGATCCCTTTCTTACAGGGACGGTGTGCTCAAGGAAATCTGTGGAGGAACGATCACACCGGCAACCATATCGGCTATAGGTGCACTCTGGAGAACACAGATAGGCTTTCCACATTAGCAGGTATCAAAAGGGATCAACGCATAGATCAAATTCCCATCAGTTTCTTTGGCGAAACTAAAAGTTCCGCTGACACTGGAGTCCCAACCAAGAGGAATGCATCACTGGGGTTATGCAGACCAACAGGACAACAAATCACCAACAACCGACGCTCTTCCACTGCGACAAACAGACGAGACAAATGTGAATTCTGTGGTAAAGTGTTCCGAAACTGCAGCAACCTTACGGTACATCGAAGGAGTCACACAGGCGAGAAACCGTATCATTGCAAGCTTTGCCCATATGCGTGTGCTCAGTCTTCCAAGTTGACTCGACACATGCGAACTCACGGTGAGCCCGGAACCACCGGAGTTGAACTGTGCTGTCGATACTGTCGGACCCCTTTCTTGCTCAGCAATACTCTTGAGCGTCATATGAGGAAATGTGCAAAACTGATGGAGCGCCTGGACGTGCGGGAGAGCAACCAAATCAGATGTAGACAGAGAGGAAATAAAGTTACGTAAGAATAGCAGAAACTAGCTGGCCTCTTTCGGGACCGTTTGTAACTAAACCGATTTGTGATATGCATGAGATGCTGATGTGAACATCCATGAAGATCTCCTCCCCAGAGAATGTTGATACAACCAACAGAAGCACCATGTTCGATTTATTCGCGTCTTGTGCACCAGATTCGTTTTCCTATTTTCTTTATAAAACTCATTTTGCCAGTATTTTCGTCGTGTCAACTCAAGGTCCGATCTACTGCATTTGTTTCCTTATAAGAGCCGTACGAGCTAAGCTGTTTCGGTATCAGCCGGAAGTGGGCGAGCAGATGTGCGTATACGTAATGTCACAACCGATCGAATTGAGACAGAGCCCCAAAGAACTGGAATATCAGAAGACGTAAGCTGTGAGGTGAGCCGATCATTTCGTGCCTATCTCCTCAGTCACATACAAGGCAACAGTTTGAAATGACCGGTTCATCACACAGCATACGTCTTCTGACAGTTCTGTCTGGATTTATAAAGAGCACTTCTTGTTTCAGCTGTGGAATACACGGTTCCTACATGTTGAGCTTTCAAACGTAACATTTCGAGTGATTACCGTGAGCTAAGAGTTGCCCGGATGACAACAAGCGTCTTGTCAGCGGGGAGATGAAGACAGTCTACTGAAATGATTGCTTGAAATGATGCAGGGGCATTTAGTGTGGTTTCAAAACAATACGGACTGGATGCATTGCACCGACCAAATATTAGCCGTTGCTGGACACCGGGAAAATCCACGCTACTGCATTTGGCCTTGATTTTTTGGTATGTACATTGGTATTTCTAACGGATAGAGCACCAGCAACGGTCTAAAGCGGGTGATAGGATGGATCAAGGTTAGAACATACGCCTCATTCGACGGCTTGAATGAGTCTGTAGCGCGTAACGCATTCTACACGTAAGGTGGGAGATGAAAATCCAACTGTTGGTTTTCCGGATGCAAGTCAAGTTTGCAAATAGTGGAACAACGTACGTTCTGGTGAAACGCGCCAGCTATCTGTGACTCTATGACAATTGTAGAAACGCAGGATCTGGGCCGCGAATATTAGGGGTAACGGGCAGAACGAGCGGTGCCGAGATAACCGTCGACCTACCTTAGTGAATAAGAGTGAAATGGAAACTGATAAATCGAAGAGGTAGAGAAACTCGCATTTAACACAGAAATCCTTCTGCGAACTAATATCAAACAATCTGGGCTCATTCAATTCTGAGGTATCTGGTGCGTTAAAACAAAGCGTCCGGATATTTGTCAGACGAATTGACACGCACCATCAAACAGAAGTTACGTAGTCAAGACAGTGAAAAAATGTAGGATAAGCATTCCATTAATGAAGTCCCCTATTTTGATGGCGGTCATTTTTAGTAAAAGATTCCATTAAGATGACCACATATTTGAAATACAGATGTATCCTGCATGCAAAAGATGGTATTAGAGTACATTGCTGAAGTGAGAGATTACAACGTAAATTGCTGCTGGGCCCTTTGGATAGTTGGTGAACTGCCAGAACCGGAAATCACACAGGTGTAAGTCTCTTAGCTATTGTTATTCGATACCCCTCTCCAACAAAACGGGAAACGCCCCACGCTGAAACTGTTGAGCGACTTACATGATTTGATCAATAGAATGTAACTTTGATAACCAGCATCCCCATCTCCTGAAGCTCACATGTATGGGTACAATACCAACGTCGGATGACAGTTATTGCGTACCTGTCAAAATGCATGTTAGTTTTGTTTGATTGCAGCAGCGATCGTGGTACCTGGAAATATGGGACACAGATCAGGGACATGAGTCGCGATTCGAACTGATCTCAGGCATCGCCCGATAGTGGGAACAGTTAGATTTCATATGGAAAGCTTAATGCACGTGCGGAGCAGATGATAGTACGAAGAAGATTGCGTTTAAGGAATACTTTAACTCAGATGCAGCGGACACGCCCAGTTTGAAAGTGACGTTTGCAGGGTCAGTCGCAAAGGGGAATAACCATCCGAGGCATTGTTGCAGTTTGACATTTCAATACAGAAACACCAAAATCCAACATCTTCAAACATGCAGTGACGAGGTTAGAGCAGGTTGGTTACAAACACGGCAGTTGGTGCACGTTTCCTATTCCAGCGAAGGATATTGGTGTGGACAGTCGACAGTGCTGCTTCGCTCCACCTCTTGGGAATACGATAGACTTACCGGGAAGTGGTAGGTTTACGGCATTCGTGCGGTTTGCTGGGTATGTCGACCCAGGGAGTAGTAGTTGCTGCATGTACCCAAGGTAAAAGGAGTTGTTCAGCTTCCTAACCTGTGGCCACATGGTAAACATGTGAGCCAAATAGACCGGTTGTGGGTCTGTTGTAATCATTCATTTGCACACAAGCTACAAGTCGCATGACGTGTACGCAACGAGAATGGTGCTCGGCCCTGTAACACCAGCGTAGAGGAGACGTGAGGCTTTGATACATTAGCATTGCCCAGTGAACGACTACTGGATGCTGGTGTGCGATTATCTATACCAGTTGTCGTTAATTAGAAGCGGCGGTTTACCGTGGTGGAGCAGAAAATAAACCCGGTCACTGGACATAAGCCAAATGGAATAGAGGACCTAAGTCGCGTTCGTCAAGAAGACACAGTTCAACTGCAACATCCACCGTGTCTCGAGAAGCGACACAGTGGGAACGTAAACATTTGTCCCCTGCTGGTGGATTCATGTTCCGCGCATACACGCCGTCTGGTGGGTTGCCTGACGAAAATGTGTCTGATTCGAAAAATTGTCAAGTTGATCAAATGAATGCACCGCGAAAACGTTGCAAGAACTAGTTGAGGCGTCGAGCTGCGTTAAAACGTGTTATCTTAATTAACTATACAGTCTAATAAAGATGTCTTTGCATTCGATTAGGGCATGTCCTTGTATGCAAGAATAAGTATTATTCTCCCTCATATTACTGATAAAAATAGCTAAATGAGCAAACGATATCTGACAGTTAGCATCTTATCTATGGTTGTTGATTACCCAATCGTATGGTAGAATGCGGTCATGTGTCCAAGGTGCAGTTTAAAAGTATAACATCTAATTCTTGTTTAGGAAGGGAAAAGTGGGCTCCGGGGTCCAACCCTGTAGTCGACACGATAAAACTTGGTGCAGAATGAGCTGTGCTATGCTGCTGCACAGCGAGCAGTTATGGAGATGCTCAATCGCCAATCATGGCTCAGTGGCTACATCGCTAGTCAGTAAGAGTGGAGTCATTTGGCTCGAATCCGATGGGATTTGGCGTGCACGCGTATCTAATGAGTCCTAATTGGACGAAAACACTGTCTAGAGTAGGGTTGTCCAAATTGCGGCCCGCGTTAAAAGTTCAACTGGCCCGCTGCCCCATCATGAAATAATAAATTCAAGCTTGGATATTTTCCGCACAGACGGCAGAAGAGAAATTACAAAAGATAAAGACGTTATAAAATTCGACGTGGTCAAATGCCGGCAAACATCAATGCTGTGGTACTGTTTGTTTTTAACTATCTAGGAAAAGTCAATCTCGTGCTGTTACTAAAATGGTATTAACTAAGTCAAAAATTAATAAGCACGGGTTCGCCAATTGAACAGGAAAGCATCAAGGCGGATGCGTCACTCTATGCAACATCAGAAATTTCGAATGTTCTTAGACTGTGTCACGCATTCACCTCCATAAAAGGCTAGTCAATTTCAAGTCAGAAAGTGAAATGATGCTGACCAACAACGTTTGCGTTCACAAAATACGCTGCTCGCGGATGTCGATACGTGCTTGTACTCATGTGTGCCTTGCCCGACATTGTTCAACTCATGAGTCGACCACGCATGCGCGTCTTATTCGCATTTGTTTAAATATATTATTCTTCTTAGCACTTCTAATTACAGCCATCCCAAAATGTCTCGAATGTACGTGCAGAAGAGAGGAGAACATGTGGAACAAAACCTGCAGTTAGCACTGGGGTAACTTGAAAACGGCATTTCGTTGTTAAATGAATGCTAAGCAGTTCAAAATTGCCCGACGGATATTCAGGTTACACAGAGACAATGAAGTGATTGCAGTAACCACTGTTATTTGCTGTTTTTCACGTCTTTGCAACTAGGTATGTAAATTCTGGTTGCTTCAGAACAGAATTTCAGCCGAAGTTGGATGAGATACTTAGTCAAAAGATAGAGACAATGGAATCATCGCGGTTTTGTTTCACGACCATAGACGTTTGACATATGGCATATGATCTCACAGAAAAGCGGAACCTACCTCATCGATCCAGAAATGAGACTAAAACCGCAGACCGAAGTTGCCTGGAGGGATTTCCAATAAAAGTCCTTTTATTTCAATTAGAAATCCTGATGCAGTCAGCCGTTCAACATGGCAAAATTAGGCAGAATTTACGACTGTTCGGATTTTGTGTTAAGAGCTAACTGATTAACTGGAAGTAGGATATCAAATATGGATGAGAGTAATATTTCTTGTATTGGAAAGCCAACAAAATTTCGGCTCAGAAAGGAAAACGCACCATAGGAAAAGAGGCAAGTTCTGAACAGATAAAAATATGACCATCAACTTTGCTTTTAATGCAATGGGGACACATCCCACCATTGTTCATTCTACTGAGGATACGGTGCGATCTCGACCTGATGGGCAGAGCACCTGTCGAATCAATTGGCCCTTGCTCGAAAAATGGATGATCCGATTCTGAGCAGTTCATAAAATGGCCCAAACATTTCATTGCTATCGCTAAACCTTCGATGAAAGCGCTTGATTTGGCAATACTCGATAGCCATCAAAGTCATAAGAGTCTTGCTGATATAGAGCTGACATCTGTTAGTCATATTATCGTGCTGACACGGCCACCAGATTGTGCACATCGACTATAGCCTGCGATCGCACGTTTTTCAAGCTCTTGAAGTCCGCATTCAGTACCTTTGTGGATCAATGG
>OX104066.1:112589077-112636732 GCA_944474145.2 Dicrocoelium dendriticum
GAGCTTGTCCAACTATGGAGGCCAGATCGACAACCGAAATTCGTCGAATAAGATGATTTAGCATCCATTGATCCACAAAGGTACTGAATGCGGACTACGAGAGCTTGCAAAACGTGCGATCGCAGGCTAGAGGCGAAAATCTGGTGGTCATGTCAGCACGATAACACGACTAACAGATGTCAGCTCTATATCAGCAAGAGTCTTATGACTTTGGTGGCTATCGAGTATTACCAAATCAGGCGCTGGCATCGAAGATTTAACGTTAGCAATGAAATGTTTGGGCCATTTTATGAACTGCTCAAAATCGGATCATCCATTATCCGAGCAAGAGCCAATTGATTCGACAGGTGCTCTGTTCAACAGGTCGGGATCGCACCGTATCCTCGGGAGTATGAACAATGGTGGGATGTGTCCCCATTGCATTAAAAGTAAAGTTGATGGTCACATTTTTAGAAGTTGTCCCTTTTCCTATGGTGCGTTTTCCTTTCTGAGCCGAAATTTTGTTGGCTTTCCAATACAAGAAATACTAGTCTCATCCATATTTGATATCCTACTTACTGCAAATGTGTGGTTCCTTAACACAGAATGCGAACAGTCGTAAAGTCTGCCTACTTTTGCCATGTTGAACGGCTGACTGCCTCAGGACTTCTAATTGAAATAAAAGGACTTTTATTGGAAATCGCTCCAGGCAACTTCGGTCTGCAGTTTTAGTCTCATTTCTGGATCGATGACGTAGGTTCCTCTTTTCTCTGAGATCATATGCCATATGTCAAACGTCTATGGTCGTAAAACAAAACCGCGATGATTCCATCGTCTCTATCTTTTGACTAAGTACGTCATCCAACTTCGGCTGAAATTCTGTTCTGAAGCGACCAAAGACGTGAAAAACAGCAAATAACAGTGGTTACTGCAATTATTTCATTGTCACTGTGTAACCTTAATATTCCTCGGGCAATTTCGAACGGCTTAGTAACCATTTAACAAGGAAATGCCATTTTTCAAGTTATCCCAGTGCTAACTGCAGATTTTGTTCCACATATTCTCCTGTCTTAATCTTCCGCACGTACATTCGAGACATTTGGGATGGCTGTAATTGAAAAGTGCTAAGAAGAGGAAGCTATTTAAACAAATGCGAGTTAGACGCCCATGCGCGGTCGACTCATGAGTTGAACAATGTCGGGCACAGCACACATGAGTACAAGCACGTATTGACATCCGCGAGCAGCGTATTTTGTGAACGCAAACGTTGTTGGTGAGCATCATCTCACTTACTGACTTGAAATTGACTAGCCTTTTATGGAGGTGAATGCGTGACACAGTCTAAGCACATTCGCAATTTCTGATATTGCGTAGAGTGACGCATCCTCCTTGATGTCTTCCTGTTCAATTGGCGAACCCGTGCTTATTAGTTTTTGACTTAGTTAATATCCTTTTATTAACAGCACGAGATTGAGTTGTCCTAGATAGTTAAAAACAAACAATACTACAGCATTGATGTTTGCCGGCACTTGACGACGTCGAATTTTGTAACGTCTTTATCTTTTGTAATTTATCTTCTGCCGTCTGTGCGGAAAATATCCAAGCTTGAATTTATTATTTCATGATGGGGCAGCGGGCCAGTTGAACTTTTAACGCGGGCTGCATTTTGGACAACCATACCTTAGACAGTGTTTTCGTCCAATTAGGACTCATCAGAAACGCGTGCACGCCAAATCCCATCGGATTCGAGCCAAATGACTCCACTCTTACTGACTAGCGATGTAGCCACTGAGCCATGGTTGGCGATTGAGGATCTCCATAACTGCTTGCTGGCAGCGATATAGCACAGCTCATCCTGCATCATGTTTTATCGTGTCGACTACAGGGTTGGACCCCGGAGCCCACTTTTCCCTTCCTAAACAAGAATTAGATGTTATACTTTTAAACTGCACCTTGGACACATGACGGCATTCTACCATACGATTGAGTAAGCAACAACCACAAATAAGATGAAAACTGTCAGACATCGTTTGTATATTTAACTATTTTTATCAGTAATAGGAAGGTGAGTAATGTTTATTCTTGCATATACGGACATGCTCTCTTCAAATGCAAAGATATCTTCGTTAGATTGTTTGGTTAGTTAACACGTTTTAACGCAGCTCGGCTCCTCAACTAGTTCTTGCAACGTTTTCGCGGTGCATTCATTTGATCAACTTGACACTTCTTGGAATCAGACACATTTTCGTCAGGCAACCCATCAGACGGCGTGTATGCGCAGAACGTGAATCCACCAACAGCGTAAAATGCTTGCATTCCCACTGTGTCGCTTCTCGAGACACAGTGGATGTTGTCGTTTAACTGTGTCTACTGGATGAACCCATCTTAGGTACTCTATTCCAGTTGCCATTTTTCAGTGACCGAGTATATTTTCTGCTCCACCACGTTAAGCCGCCGCTTATAAATAACGACAACTGGTAGCGCTAATCGCACGCCAGCATACAGCGGCCGTTCACTGGGCAATGCTAATGTATCAAAGCCTCACGTCTCCTCTACGCTGGTGTTACAGGGCCGAGCACCATTCTCGTTGCGTACACTTCATGCGACTTGTAGCTTGTGTGCAAATGAATGATTACAACAGATCCAAAAACCGGTCTATTTGGCTCACATGTTTACCATGTGGCCACAGGTTAGGAAGCTGAACAGCACTTTTTACCTTGGGTACATTCAGCAACTACTACTCCCTGGGTCGACATACCCAGCAAACCGCACGAATGCGGTAAACCTACCACTTCTCGGTAAGTCTACTGTATTCCCGAAGAGGTGGAGCGAAGCAGCACCGTCGACTGTCCACATAAACATCCCACGTTGGAATAGGAAACGTGCACCAACTGTCGTGTTTGTAACCAACCTGCTCTAACCTCGTCACTGCATGTTTGAAGATGTTGGATTTTGGTGTTTCTGTATTAAAATGTCAAACTGCAACAGTGCCTCGGATGGTTATTCCCCTTTGAGATTGATCCTGCAAACGCCACTTTCAAACTGGACGTGTCCGCTGCACCTGAGTTAAAGTATTCCTTAAACGCAATCTTCTTCGTAGTAGCATCTGCTCCGCACGAGCATTGAGCTTTCCATATGAAATCTAACTGTTCCCACTATCGGGCGACGCCTGAGATCAGTTCGAATCGCGACTCATGTCCCTGATCTGTGTCTCATATTTCCAGGTACCTCGATCGCTGCTGCAATCAAACAAACACTAGCATGCATATTGACAGGTACGCAACAACTGTCATCCGACGTTGGTATTGTACCCATACATGTGAGGTTCAGGAGAGGGGGATGCTGGTTATCAACGTTACATTCTATTGATCAAATCATGTAAGTCACTCAACAGTTTCAGGGTGGAGTGTTTCCCGTTTTGTTGGAAAGGGGTATCGAATAACAATAGCTAAGAGACTTACACCTGTGTGATTTCCTGTTCTGGAGGTTCACCAACCAACCAAAGGGCCCAGCAGCAATTTACGTTGTAATCTCTCACTTCAGCAACGTACTATAATACCCTCTTTTGCATGTAGGATACATATGTATTTCAAATATGTGGTCATCTTAATGGAATCTTTTGCTACAAATGACCACCAGCAAAATAGATGAGTTCACTAATGGAATGCCTATCCTACATTTTTTCACTTTCTTGACTACGGAACTTCTGTTTGATGGTGCGTGTCAATTCGTGGGACAAATATCCGGATGCTTTGTTTTAATGCACCAGGTACTTCAGAATTGAAGGTGCCCACATTATTTGATATTAATCCGCAGAAGGATCTCTGTATTAAATGCGAATTGTTCTAACTCTTCCAGTTAGCCGTTTCTAGTTCACGTTTATTCCCCAAGGTAGGTCGACGGTTATCTCGGTACCATTCGTTCTGCCCGTTACCCCTAATATTCGCGGCCCAGATCCTGCGTTTCTACAATTGTCATAGAGTCACAGATAGCTGGCGCGTTTCACCAGCACCTACGTTGTTGCACTATTTGTGAACTTGCCTTGCATCTGGAAAATCAACGGTTTGCTTTTCATCTCCCACGCAACGTGTGGAATGATTTACGCGCTACAGACGCATTCAAGCCGTCGGATGAGGTATGTGTTCTAACCTTGATCCATCCTATCACCCGTTTTAGACCGTTGCTAGTGCTCTATCCGTTAGAAATACCAATGTACAAACCAAAAAATCAAGGCCAAATGCAGTAGCATGAATTTTCCCGGTATAAAGCAACGGCTAATATTTGGTCGGTGCAATGCATCCAGTCCGCAATGTTTTGCAACCACACTAAATGCCCCTGCATCATTTCAAGCAATCATTTCAGTAGACTGTCTTCATCTTCCCGCTAACAAGACGCTTGTTGGCATCCGGGACACTCTTAGCTCACGGTAATCACTCTAAATGTTACGTTTGAAAGCTCAACATGTAGGAACCGTGTATTCCACAGCTGAAACAAGAAATGCTCTTTACAAATCCAGACAGAAATGTCAGAAGACGTACGCTGTGTGATGAACCGGTCATTTCAAACTGTTGCCTTGTACGTGACTGAGGAGATAGGCACGAAATGATCGGCTCATCTCACAGCTTACGTCTTCTGATATTCCACAGTTCTTTGGGGGTTTGTCTCAATTCGATCGGTTGTGACATTACGTATATGCACATCTGCTCACCCACTTCCGGCTGGTACCGAAACATATTAGCTCGTACTGCTCGTATAAGGAAACAAATGCAGCCCATCAGACCTTGAGTTGACACGACGAAAATACTGGCAAAATGAGTTTTATCAAGAAAATAGGAAAAGGAATCTGGTACACAAGACAGGAATAAATCGAACATGGCGCTTATGTAGGTTGTATCGACATGATCTGGGAAGGAGAGCTTCATGGATGTTCACACCAGCATCTCATGCATATCACAAATCGGTTGAGTCACAAACGGTCCCGAAGGAGGCCAGCTGTTTTCTGCTATTCTTACGTAACTTTATTCCCTCTCTGTCTACATCTGAGTTGGCTACTCTCACCCACGTTGAGACCCTCAATCAGTTTTGCACATTTTCTTCTATGACGCTCCAGAATATTGTTGAGTAAGTAGGGGATCCGACAGTATCGACAGCACAATACAACTCCGGTGGTTCCGGGCTCACCGTGAGTTCGCATGTGTCGAGTCAACTTGGAGGACTGAGCACACGCATATGGGCAAAGCTTGCAATGATACGGTTTCTTGCCTGTGTGACTCCTTCGATGTACCGTAAGGTTGCTGCAGTTCCGGAATACTTTACCACAGAATTCACATTTGTCTCGTCTGTTCGTCGTAGCGGAGGAGCGTCGGTTGTTGGTGTTTTGATGCGTGTTCGATCTGCGTAGCTCCAGTGATGCATTTATCTTGGTTGGGACTCCGGTGTCAGCGGAACTTTTCTTTTCGCCAAAGAAAGTGATGGGAATTTGATCTATGCGTGGATCCGTTTTGATACCTGCTAAAGTGGAAAGCCTACCTGTGTTCTCCAGAGTGCACCTATAGCCGATATGGTTGCCGGTGTGATCGTTCCTCCACAGATTTCCTTGAGCACACCTCCTGTAAGAAAGGGATCGACTTTCGTGGACTTCGTGTTTGAGATGCCATGCAAATCTCAGTCTGTGATGAGGTGTTCCTACACACGAATCCCTTCGGACTTTGTTCCCAGGCTCCAAACATTTGCAGATAGGTATCGAATAGTACAGGAAATGCAGCATTCGCTGAGGATAACTCTGGCCCATTGTGATCGCTAAGCGCCCTCTCTGTGAGAACGTTTTCCTTGGTGGATGGAGTGTTCGCAACGTTTTACAAGTGCGCTTGGTAAGCTCCCGCTTTTTCTCTGTGTCTCGCTATTCCATCTCGGTCCAGATGCTGATGACGATGTTCATTTGATTTCGCTTGTAGATCACAGAGTCCCTCGCGATCACCAACGGACTCCAGGCGAAATAAAACCACTCGATGCACTGCACTCAAATGGTGTAGCAACGTCCACGCGGTTGCCTCATGTACATCGTAAAGGGACCATCGGAATCGAATGTGTTTTTGCGTTAACTAGAACGAGAACCATTGTTTTGCTAGGTGGTTGCAATCACGCATGTTGCATTATGGCAAGCAATCAAGTGGCATCCATTAATAAGCGAAACTTATGTGAGCTTTATTTGCTGTGATCGAGACTGCCTTAACGTTGTGAACTAGAGGGAATTTGCAGGTTGGTCAATACTTGCATTAGTGATGAAGATGTCGAATGACAGGAAGCACCATTCCGAAACGTATTAAGATGGAAGTCATGTTTTATATGATGAAGTAGCGCATTATCTCGACTTCATCACTGCAGGTATCAACTGGGTGCGGCCTTGAACTTCGAGCGTTGCTGTTAGCAACGCAATATTATTTTGCATTACTTATTGTAGATTATTTGTGCTTACAGGAAATATTTTACTCTTTGGTTAAATGAATCAGTTCCATAGTTACCAGTGTTGTCCTACTCTGTAGAGGATTTGATTTATCTTCGACACGATGTATGCAAATTGCTACTTGTGTTCGGACACAAGATCAGAAAAGCATTCATAAGGGTTATCAGTAATGTTTCAAGAGAAAAGAACAAGCAGCATGCTGGCTAACAAGTGGGACTCAAGCGCTGTCTCGTTAACAATGGCAATGTTGCACCAGTCTGCAATTTACATGGTTATAAAAGGAAGGGCGTTTTATAACGTCGTCGTTGTGAAAAGACCTTTAACTGACATCTAGAATGTGAGCAACAGCTTAATACATTATTGTTTCTTCGTTTTACCGGGAACACTTTATTTTTGTTTTAATGCACGCTTTCTGTGACTTTGTACAAAAGGGGTAAATTGCTGGGTGCGGCCGTACTTTTAACTGTTTGCTGTGGGAACGCAGCATAAATGTCTAGTAAGTAGTATACAGCCATATGCATACACATCCTTCACATTGGGATCGTTCACTCATTAGAAACTTCCGCTATAACCAGTTCTCATCCATCGCAAAGAAGCACTTACTTGCGTCCACATACCAAATTGTTTTCTCTTAGTTAAATGCATACTGAACAAATTTAAAGGTTGTAAATTCCATAAAGTAACATACTATAATTGTTCATTGCAAGATATTGGACATCAAACATTTATCTTAAGGGAAATATACTCTTCTCGTCGCTTATTTAGTTTTGAATTTTCACGCTACATGGTGGTGGAACGATAGCGTTAACAAGGCGCAAATTCCACTGTTGATGTCTAGCAATATACGATCACTTCGCGGGGGAAAATTGTTGATCTAGCAAATCTTTTGCTATTAGTCGCGCACTGGATTGGATGAACTTATCCAAATAGGACTTACTTGCGAAATCCAATTGGCCCGTGTCTCATTCACCTGAATACAAACACAATTAGAAAGATGGCAATGTCGCTGATCATATCGGCACTCAAGTGCACACACCACCTCCCGGACACAAGCCCAGTGTGGATAACTGGGTAAGCTCATGCACGATCGAAACAACTGCAAACGAATGAGACCGCCCCATTAACAATTGCCTCCACATTCATTAACAAGAACCCCCCAGTGCATACATCAAATGACAATCCCTCGCACAAGATTGTTCCGCTGCCCAAATCAATGGCTCCACAGCGATTGCAATTGCAGAAATCAAACATTTACACAGTTACCCCAACCCTGACCATCTCAAGTATTCCCGAAGGCAGTGAACTCACCACAATCCTCTAATGCATGCTTAAAATAGTATCGTTTGTCATTTCGCATTAGATACTTCATCATTTATGCAGATTTACGGGCTATATTCGATTCCAAAAAACCGTGTTCGTGGCCAGTACATCGGCTACCGGTACTGCGGAACCTGCCTACAAGGGGTGCGAGAGAGTAACATGCACAACTTGACTGAGATTAGCGACCACATGATATCTACGTCCAATCTTAATAGCACAGGCGAATAACACTGCGTCTGCGCACCATATTCCAATTCGAAATGTTTCTGCGGATCCCACACAACAATTAGACGCCTTTCTTAAGCATTTTTACCGTGAACCAGAAACTACATCAGTGTTGTAACAATATGATCATGCCTAGCGAGGAGTGCTTCGAAACATTCGAGAAGAAATCCATTTAAATACAAGTGCAGTGATTTACAGGAAGTTTGGTTGTATTATGAAATTGATGGTGAAGTCTGTAACCTCAATGATTACCACCAACGTAGATATGATCGCCTAGATTACGCCCAACATCGTGGAGGTGTCATCAATTACAATAAGGAAGATTACTGGAACTTCGTTTCAAAACTCTCGGAGTACTCAACAACTTCAGTACACTGTCACCTATTAGAGTGTAAACCACCACTTCTGAGCAGTTGTCTACCTTTCATACTTGCGAACGTGTAGGTAGTTCCGGACACAGCGCTGTTCGATCCGTAGAATTTTGCAGACCAACTTACCTTAAATTTGCGAACAAAACTAGTATGTTCCGTCTGTGTTCTCGCCGGCGACTTCAATAAGAGTGACACAACTTCTTAACACCAGGGGTTAAGCCAATTTGGTGAAATTCTCCACCAGACTCGAAGCGCACCTAGATTTAGATTTTACTAACAAACTCGAATTACTTTCTACACAAAAGCGTGCACCCCTTTGTACTTCCGAACACTGCATAGTAAAGCTATGTCCCAATTTATAAAGTAAAGTCAACTACGTTGCGCTGACAAAAAGACCATCCAGAACTGTCAAACGCCGCAACTGCTCACCAGATAACATTGATAAATTCAAATCATATTCTCATCAATCGATTTTTCAAATTTCTCAAATGATGGATTGTCAGATCAATGCGAACACCTCACAAACTACATTAACTACTGTTTGAGCTAGGTTACCCCATTGAGACATTGTATCTGCGAAATAACATATTTCCACTGCTCAAGCAACTGCAGAGGAAAAACGAACAGGCTTATAAACATAAGCTAACTGCCCGTGTTGAACGTCTGTCCAAAGATTTAAGAGCTGAAATGAATTGGTTAAACGCTTTGTACGGTCAGACCGTCTTAGGCAACCACAGTTGCCGTGACCTATGGAGGCTTCCATGACAACTCTACGGAAGGATTTCTTTCAGAACACGCATCACCAAGGATGTAGGTGAATTCAATGCTAACTTCTGCTCCTCATCACCCCACACACAGACCCTGCGTTCTTTCACCACTATTGAGTATCCTACTTTAGTTGATTCCACAAGTATTTACAAGGAGCTCACAAGGCTGAACCCAAACAAGGCTAGTGGATCCGATGCTCTATCAGTAGTCCCTCTGAAAGAATGCGCAGATATTTTAACAACACCTATGGCAGAGATCATAAATCGGTGCTTAACGAGTGGTACCATCCCCGACTTTTAGAAAACAGCCAGAATAACGCCGGTGCCTAAAAACGGATCTCTGAAATGTCGGCCAATATTGTGCACGTCCGTGCTGCTAAAAGTATTGGAACAAATACTGATCCCCGCATTTTCACAGGGAATCATATTGATGATCTCAAACAGTTTGAATATACAACAAGGCCCTCTACACTGGATGCTATCTCTTATCTGGTACATTCCATAGCGTACACTTCGGATGCTAGATGTAAAAGCATACGGCTCCTAGTTCTCGATTACACCAGCGCTTTTGGGAGCCTTGACAGTTTGTCCGAAAATGGCGTCCCTCCAAAAGTATGCAGTGTGATGCGTGATTACTCCAAAAATCGCACCCATTCACGCAGCTGTGCAGTAAACGGTATTCTGCACTCCCAGCCAATTGTGGTAATTTGCAGGGAGCCATTCTATCGCCCTTTCTATTCTCTGTCTAGCTGGAAAGCCTCCCTATTCCATTAAGCTTCATAGGCTGTAAATATGCTTTTGCCGTCGTCCTGGGTTGCATAACCCCAATCATCGAGGACTCTTTGAACATACAAAGATGGTTAGACGAACTAGTGAATTCGTTCAGTTCCCGGTCCGTCTCTCTCAACTCATCCAGGTGTTGTGACATAACATTCTCAGTTCTACGTCCCAACAGACTCCATTCCCTTGTACATCTGCCCCCCCCCCTCATGATTCTGGATGATAAATGCATACCTCGTTCCTCCACCGTAACATATCAGAGTTTTGCTATCCCACCATTTATCTCTGTCTACACATGTTCTTGAAACAGTTAAAAATATTACAAGGCTCTTTTTCTTCGCTCTCAAACTTAAAATGCTTTCCGTTCCCCGTCTTTTGATTCTAAGATATATAACTGCATGTATTCTCCCTCACTGCTTATACTGTTCCCCGGTTATTTTCCCAGGATTGCGTCAAACAGATTATGTCCTTCTTGTCCGTTCGCTAAAATTTATTTCTCGAGGTTCGGTTTAGAGAAGGAAACGAGCATAGATTTCACTGTGAACATTCATCCAAGATTTTAAACGGTTCCTCACACCATTTACATGATGTCCTAGCCAGCACTATATCTATTTCACACAGAGGGACAAAACTTAAGTTTTATATTCTCGTACTTCGTCCTATTGAAACCCCACCCTGCCTTATCTATCACGCTTGCTGATCGACCCAACAGGAATGCAACGCCGCTTTCTTGACCGTATGCTGAAATGAAGATGCAAATTTTCATTTACTGCAAGTAGTTGCTATTTCTCAGTGATACTTTGTTGTATAATAATCCGCAGTGTTGGTGTGAAAATGCCAAAAATGTACCCATACGGGTAGATAAAGTTTAATTGAACATGACTTGAAGCGAGGCGTTTCGAAGAGGAATTCGTATCGGATTATGGGTACTAAATCTATGCCCCGATCCTTTGATCCCAAATAAATGCATGTCATCCAGCTGGCCGGTTTAACCATATCGTCAACCCAACCTTGCTCTGCCCATTTGCATGACACCACGTTCCATTCGTCTGCGCATAGGCTAAAACACTGTTTCTGAGTTTCTCTGCATCAGCTTGGGATGCCTGAGTCATAGTAACAGCGAGGAAAATCGGGAAATTTTATTAGCCACTTGGAATGAACTAGCCCAGGAAACACAGGATATTATAGGAAACTAACTCGTGATTCTGTTCTCTCAATCTCCGTGATCAGATGTCGATCCGCCGTTTCACTTTTGGTTGGTGCATCTGTCCAACTGTCAAACGCTTCGCACACCGCAACCTGGCAGTGCCCTCACTGAGGCCATTCTTTCGCCTCTTCTATTGAATGTTTTCGCACAATTTTAACAATAACGTACCATGAACAGTAGCTTCTCATTCGCCTCTGACCATGCGCAGTTTGGCCGCGTAGCGCGGAAATATTTAAGGCCATCAAATTTGGCAAACTGCTGGCATTCAATTGTCCACATACTAGGAGGCGTCAGACTCACCAGCTGTCAGACAAGAAGAGAAAGCGCCATTGTAAAATCAGATAGGCGTGGAAAATCGCTCGCTTCCTCCACCACCGCCCGACGCATTGGGCGACAGTACTGTGCTTATGCGCGCACGTCCACATTCGCACCGTCTTTCCGGCTGCCAAAAGCAACGCATTTTAATCTGACTGCTGGGCCATTTAAAAAGGGAACGCGGAACACAGTGGTATAGGTGATGACAATTTGCGGTAGCCCGCTGGGTAGTTAACAATTGCAAGTGGGAAAGCCAACTCAATGGGAGTGACTGTGTCTTCTATGCCTCCTCCTCGTTTTAGTACACCACGGTGTGCCCACGTGCACACCCATTCACCACTGCAAATACCCCTCATATAGAAGTTCCTATCTGATCCTATCTATCGCCACTTGGCCTCCATGTACTGGTGTGTTGAGCGAAATTGCCGCCTCACTTGTGCATTAGTGTGGTGCTCCATGGCGAGGAATATTCTAGAGCACTTTAACAACAGTGATGTGGGCAGTGCATTTCGATGTGTTCGATTTATTCATCTCTCCCCACCATGATAGCAGTGGTTGACAGAGGTGGAATTGGAAGGGAAAATCCCGAAGCCCTAGCGAATAACGTGGGTAACAACCAGGACCTATGGGTCAATTACTGAATACGAGAGCTCCACTGAATTCACCATAGTGCCATGTGGACTGAGATGCTTAGCGACGAAATCGCTCATTCGCTATCCGTCCATTCAGATTGTGGGGCTCACCAGTGAGAAGTAGATCTTCGTCTGGTTGCTTCATGCTTCCTGGTGTCTTCTTCACCCATCAACTTCTGTGATTTATCCAACCCGACCTAATATTGATCGCAGCAGCTTGGAGAATGCTATTGGCCAGTGGACACAGCGTAAACTTATCAGTACAGCCAATACAACTTCAGATCTAGGTGTGTTGTGACGCCGAAGTGTTGACTGCCCCACACCTACTGGTGTGCAACATCACTAACTGCTCGGTGGTCATGGCAACTATCGATCGCGTTTCGCATCTCCAAGCCTAAATGAGTATCAGCCTTGGTATGCAATGAACATGTCCTTGAATCACACGAAAACGCTGCTGTAACACAAGCCGAGTGACTGACCGTTTGTCTAATTTTCCTCTGTTTATTTAGGTGTTGTGCATTAGTAAAGCAACGCGGATCTTATCGGTGGGTGCAGCGAGTTCGCTGATTTAAACGCCGGAAGTGAGACGGGCATCGATGCTGGTGCTGACTGATGTATTACCGGCACAGTCCTGAAACACCGTCTAATAATTTGAGGACACATCCGAAATAATATCGACCGTGTAATCGATTCCTATGGGTCAACTATTCGTCAAATTTGCCATTCTGAGAGAAATAACCGGCAGAACTACTCGTGCTCATTCGTACTGTGAGAACACAGGACCGCAAAGGACACAACTGTAAGGTGTACACACGACCAAGTCACTGGCTCGCTTGATAACATGGACATTTATTCACACACATGAGTCATGTGCATGACCAGAGAGACCGTGGCTCGTGATAACCGATCACGACAGTCCTCCACCGCTAGATTAAGAGTATCCAGCATGATAGTGTTCTACGCTACGCTTCTCACGAAGTGATCACCATGGCTGTACAGGTTGCTCAGCGTGATCTTCATTTGGCAATGCTTCTGGCGCTATTCTCACGGGTACAAGCGATGGGCAATTTGTTTGTTCCTCTGCGGGACGCAGGCTGTCGTCGTACTTGATCCAGGTGATGTTGAAGCATTCGCCCATCTTCCAATCTCGCTTCCACTGCACTGCTTCTTGTCCATCTCGTAATCCCTCGAATCCAAGTTCTATCCGTTGGCCTCAGGTTAACATAAACTCTGTCGTCTGCCTCAACCCCCAATCCTTCGTTATCCTGTCATAGCGTTGCTTCATCACAGACTGGCGTTTACCGACCGTTCGACGCAGATTGGACCTAATCAGATCCAACCTAGTGCGCAGATGTCGTCTCATCAGAAGTTCACACAGTGGATGATCCGTGTTAGTGTGTGGCGTAATGCGATATTGTAATAGAAATTTATCCAGGCGGGTTTGTAAAGTGCCGGACTGTTGTTTGGCCACAGTCGGTTTGATTGACGCAACCGTTCTCTTTGCCAAACCATTGGACGAAGAGTGATATGAGGCCGACGGAATATGCTCGATTTAGTGTTGACGCAGGAATTGTGCAAACTCGTCGCTGGTAAATGTCAAGCCGTTATCTGAAACACCCTACATGATACACCGTGTGTAGCGAATATATTCCTGAAGATGTGCACAGTGGTCGACCCAGTCATGGATGTGGTTGCCTGAGCTTCGTTCCATTTGGAATGGGCGTCCACTGCAACCAGAACCATGCAGCCGTCGATGGGTCCACAGAAGTCGATGTGTCTTCTGTCCCACAGTCGCGAGGCCATTGCCATGAATGCAACATCAGCCTCAGAATAGGCCACATACATATGATATGGTTGGCGGCATCCGGTTTCGGGTTTGCCTGCCACTGTGGCCAGTCGCAGGACACCTGCGCCTACAGAGGGCCATGGATTGCTTGCGCTGCACCACCCACAGATCCATCCACACACCCCATATCCAGTGTAAACCTGAACGAATAAGACCGGTAAGCACATGGATGGGAGCCATGTTTCATCAACGGAGCCGGCCCACACTCCTTCACAGGCAAACACAAGCACGCCGTATTTGACGGATCAAGCGCACACGAGGCGTGGCTGGACCGTAGGCTGCTCCACACTGAATGCATGGAACCTCTCTTCGAGCACAGCACGGCAACAGGGACAGTGCACCCCGTCCCCTCCAGCAACGACCAACTGTCTCCTGGCGCCAGTATAGACGAGATAGTGGGTAGTAAACAGGTTCGCTTGCAAACATGGACATTTATTCACACACATGTCACCTGCATGACCAGACAGACCGTGGCTCGTGATAACCAATCGCAAACATTTGCATCACAAGAGTAACGATCAGCAGACCGTACTCTTCGAATTCCATTCCGCACAGCGTATCTTATGGCCGTAGAATGAGTAAAGCTGAATCAATCGTGAGGCGGAAATATAAACGAGCTCTCACTATAGCATTAATAAATAGCAATCAGGTGGTTTTTTCCTTGTATATTAGCCTGCTCAATTTGCATAGTTCATCTCTGGAATATCTCCTGGGTTAGTTAATGGTTTTGGTAGGCTCATCCATATCAACTCCACTAACTACGGCTTCGGGATATTTTAATATGCTCCCCACGCATGGATCACACGTTATGCATCGATCGAATTCCACGCTATTCCTTGATTTGTGGAGGAGATGTCAAGGAATGTACACAACATCATCATCCACAACAGCAGTACATCAGTCATTTGAACTGATGCTTCGCTGCCATACAACAATGATGATCTATGGAATAAAGAATAATAAGTAGGAGAGAAGGGGGAGTTGCCCGAAAACCTTAACGACCTAAGCAAACATTCAGCGTCAAGGCGTCTACACCTTGTATAGACAACATACCGTCACAAACAGCTGTCTATCTGGCCAAGATAAGACGGCATGGGTGAGACAGCTTCCTTGCGGCTTTCACAGCCCTGCGTCATTATCAGCTATGTCCACGCATATAACTAAGCACCAAACACACTTTAAACTGACAATCCGAATAGGAGACGGCACCAGACGCGCCACTGGTGTCGGTTGCAAGCCATGCGCTGTAAAGTCTCGAGCCAAGCACAAGACGAGTCACTTGAACGCCAGCTCAACGGCACCCAGTTTGGTCGTAAATGACTTCATTTCTCGCTGCCAACTAAACTTCTGTCCACCTCGAGCCTTGCGCCACTCTACACCTGGCAGACTAAACAAGGCCCTTCTAGGTAAGCGGTGACCAGGCATACGTAGCACGTGCCCGAGCCAACGCAACTTATTCAGTGCTATCTGTTGTTCCAAGGAGCTAGCATGATTACCAATACCTAGTACTCGCCTACGCACATCATCGTTGCGGACGCGTTGCTGCCATCCGACACCAGCAATGCTTCGCAGACAACGATGATCAAAGACTTGAAGGCGCCTCAGATCTTCAGACCGAAGGGGCCAAGTCTCACTGCCATAGAGCAGGACGGCCCACATCGTGGCCTTGTGTACATGGCTTTGCAGACGGAAGGAAACTCCCTTCTGTCGCCAAAAATGCCACAGATTCAAGAAGGCAGTTCTGGCCTTTGCAATGCGTGAACTGACTTCAGTTTCTATGCGCCCATGGTTGCTGATGCAGCTGCCAAAATAAGTGAATTGATCAACTATCTCGAGTTCCTCGTTAGCAAGGGTCAAGAGGTCATAAAGTGGCTGGTGGTACTGCAGCAACAATTTACACTTTGAAGGTGCGAAGCGCATACCAACTAATGGGACCACCCTTGACAGGCTATTCAGGGTTGATTGTGCCCCCGCAACTTGGTCGAAAAACAAGACGATATCATGTGCATAAGCAAGATGAACTAACCATTCACCAGGCAGGACCTCGACGCCTACATCGTGAGATTCCGGGAACAAACACTCCATGATGGAGTCCATAACAAACCGAACAAAAATGGGAAATCGGACAAACCTAACGAACGCCACTTCCGGTTGGAAAGCTATCTGACAGGTCACCGTAGACCCTGACGCAGCATGTAGTGTTCGAGTATGGAGCAGGTAACATGTACAAATATTTCATGGGAATACCTTTCCGCGCAAGTATTTCGAACAGAATGCATTGTCGACTGAATTGAACGCGCTCTTGAAATCAAAGAAGGCAGTTATTGTCGGTCTGCGACATGCGTGGGGCTGCTCTAGCACCCGAACAGCAGAGTGAATATTTGGTCGATACAGCCACGCCCTGGGCGGAAACCTACCTGCTCTTCCCTAATCCGAGATTCCCGTTCCACAGTGAGGCGACGAAGGAGAGTCGAGGACACTTATTTTGGCACAACTAGCGTCAAGCTAATAACCCTGTCGATAGAACAGCCTGTGCAACTGCCCTTCTTGTATATTGTCACTATGATCGATTCGCTCCAGTTAGTCAGGACACTGTTCCTTCCAGATACGTTCGAATAGGGAGGTCAGTGCCCTGCAGAGGACCTCACCTCCATCTTTGAATAGTGCAGGTGCGAAGGAATCCGGGCCAGAAGCACGAAAAGAAGAGTATTAAACTAATATGAACAAATTTGAAATAAACCACGGCCTCGTCCCTAAAGTATGGTGAGCATAAGCAATTCTCTTCTGATCATCGATATTAAAGCATCACTAGATCTCCTTCATAATGCTGCAAGATAGTCGTAATAACACTTTCCTCTGTAAGAACTTTGGTCGTACTACTTTTATGCCAACTGCTGTTATTCAAATTCGCTGAAAAATGTCGTGTGTGTTAGAAAAGGATGGTTACTCCGATGCTGGTGCTTCATCGAGTCTTGTGCACCTAACTCATACATACCCTCGACCTCTGAATTGGGAATATGATATCACAACAGTTCAGCTAAATGCTAAGCATGGACGAATTCTTCATTATGTTGGAGAGAGGCGTGATGTCCTTGGCGCAGGCGGATAAAATACGGCGGCTACTCTTTGTATCTCCACTCCGTAAGTCGCTATCGAGAAGGCTGCGAATGGATTGCATGCCGTAGGTGCAAGTGAGACCAAAAACTGATAGCCTTCCTATCGAGATTTCGCAATGCACCCAAAAAACGATTAGATGCCGGCCTCTCATCGGTCCGCACAAATCCACATCATTCAGGTGCTCCTAGTCAACCGCTTTTGACATCCGAATAGCTTTCTTATATGTACTCATGAGTAGGGGCTTTTGATATAGATAATTGAGGTTCCTCACAGCTGGCTTCCAGATTAGATAGTCTGAAAGGTGAAGAGACTTGCTTAGTGGCGGTCATTTACGGCCTTCCTTCCTCCACACCCGAGAGGGACTTCCATCTGGCATCCGCACTACAGAGGGCGATAAACACAAGTTACAGTCACATTCTCATTACTGGGGATTTCAACATCCACGCTCTGGAATCTCAAGCAGCATCCGGAGAACAGTTTAAGGCCGATCTACAAGAGTTTGTCTCCAGTTACCCGCTGAATGACCAAAACAACAATCCCACCCGACTCGGAGAAAAAGATAAGCAGTTGTTGTGTCGCCACTGACGCCTTCATCCCACGACCGCAAGAAGAAGTCCAAAGATGAGCCAGAAAGAGACTTGTATACATGAAATCACTGTTGCTTATATAGTTTTGAAGGCAACATGAACGGAAGCTACTAAATTGCAATTGAGCCAACCGACAGAAGGAAAACGTCAAATGCAACGGCGAATAAGCAATCGTGTACTCAAGAGAGAATCGCATATATCCTCAAAAATAGCATCATGGGACTCCAAGCTTAAAGCGAACATCCATTTACAGTGCCGGGCACCGGCCAATCAGAATACCGAAATGTAGCGTTAAGGCAAATGTCACGAAACAAAGGTGAATAAGGCATGCAGACCCGAAAATTAAAAACCAGTACAATAATGGTGTGACAACGAAATAACCCTTTAACATGACCAAGTAGAAAAGTGATGCGGAGAAAATAGTAATGGAATGTATTCTTGCAAATGGTATCACTGAGAAGAACACGACGGTGAGCGTCCATTAACAATGACGTGTGTGTACCAATCGGGTTAACACAGTGGTGCGTTTAAACAACAGTCAAGAAGTAGAAAATAGGAAGCGTAAAGAATAGCCAATATGTTGGTTCACAAAAATATGAATATCTAATGTTTGCGAAACCGCAAATTTCTCACAATTGGGGTTTTCAAACTGCAGCCGTGCGAACATCGGAACGCTATACAATACCCACTCTGAAGATATCTTCGACGCGCAAGGATACGTAAATAATAATACTGCCGTTCACATTCACTATGTGGTGCATTCCCTAGCTCGCACCCTTGATCTTTGGGTTCACTGTGAATATGTTGTTGCATTTACACGAGTACCACAATTGTCTAGACTGCACACAAGACACAGTGTCTCCATTAGTGACGTGTGCAGTTTTGTCATTATTTCGGCTGCAACATTTGACCGTAGTTTAACCCGGCCAGCGGTGGACAGGTTGACTGAGTGTTACTCTGGACTGGCTCAACGTGGGGGATTTCAATACAATTCTCCAACCTGGAACGTTACTTCGATCAACATCATTATTGCGATTACAACATTTGTACTCAGCTTAGCCCGGTCAGTCACGTCGCTCACATACCTTTGGCTTCTAGGACATTCCGGTTTGTAATATGTGGCACCTTCTGGGTGCGACGCCCATGTATGTCCCTCCACCCCGTCCGTTGACAAGTGCAATCAAGTAAATAGCAATGAGCAAGGCTGATTAGAGAGATTTTCAAGCGAAGGTTGGATTAGGTAAATGAAATTGGGTTGAAAATACACAGCGTATTGGGGCCTGACACGAAGTAAACGACGTTGAGCCCGTCCAGAGTAACACTCAGTCAACCTGTCCACCGCTGGCCGGGTTAAACTACGGTCAAATGTTGCAGCCGAAATAATGACAAAACTGCACACGTCACTAATGGAGACACTGTGTCTTGTGTGCAGTCTAGACAATTGTGGTACTCGTGTAAATGCAACAACATATTCACAGTGAACCCAAGGATCAAGGGTGCGAGCTAGGGAATGCACCACATAGTGAATGTGAACGGCAGTATTATTATTTACGTATCCTTGTGCGTCGAAGATATCTTCAGAGTGGGTATTGTATAGCGTTCTGATGTTCGCACGGCTGCAGTCTGAAAACCCTAATTGTGAGAAATTTGCGGTTTCGCAAGCTACATTTCCTTAGCTGAGATAGATTATAGTAATGACTCTAAAATTTCAATTGTCTGTATCTGATGTTCTGTCAGTACCACGTTTAACAATGTAGAATCATTTCGATAAGCGGTATAAAGGTTGAAGTAACGGATTCTTGCGCACCCAAGTCGTGTTGAGAGATATATGTGCCGTACATAATCCGGCTGCTTGGCACTTGCGCGACAGGCAACGACGTTTGTGACAAATGGCACCAGAATTCAAGCGCTGATCAGTTATCGTGACACTTGATCATCCTGTCCACGGTATCGGCATAGTGTAACACAGTCAACGGGATAGTTTTTTCGACCGGGGTTTCAGACACTGGGTAAGTACCGAGAAGACAACCAGGATGACAAAGCAGGCCAACAAAACAGATTCGACCCAGTGGCCTTATGATTGCAAGCCATGCGTGCAAACCACTCGGCCACCAGGCTTCCCGGTCTCTTTTCAGGTTAGCAACCAGTTTCGCCCTGAAATCTTTGCGAGTCTCCTTGTGTTCGCTATCAGCCGGAACACGCTGTCAAGCATCTATAAGTTCCTGAGACTGCGTACTGACCCAATGTCCAGGTTGGCGATTTGATTTGCCACATTAAGACCTACCCGCTGCTAGCAAAGTCTGCCGGATTTTTGACGACTAATGTTCAATTGCGTTCGATGAGCGCTTATTCAGCTCGGATGCCAGCGTCTTCAAGTAGTGCACGAAAAGTGTGCCTGTACATTTTGAACACGAGTATTTTAACAATTCAAATAGCTGCATTCAAGACAGCACTCTAAAGTTAAATCTGTGATTGTTGTTATGTGAAACGAAACATTGAATGGCAATTTAAATTGTGGGCTTTACAACTACGAGAGCTGCAGCAATTTTACGTCCGCCATGGACAGCAAAAGTAGTTTCTACGCCACTGTATCCATGCCAATTACACCCCCATTTGTTTACGCACGCTATTGGATCAAACGAGGGATCATCCGAACGATCAGGACAGTATCCAAGTCGTACTGGGCAGATATTCGGGCCTTTCTGGCACGCAAATTGAATTGGGCTTGCTGCAGGAATGGTTGCTTTTAAATCTAAAGTACAGCTTCCGAACCGGCTGATGTGGGTTCCGAACTTGACAGACCAACTTCCGTTCGGGTAACCAACTAACGCGCCAGTGCACTCAAATACAGCGGACAAACATCGTACAGAGACGGTTTCTGTTAAACACGCGATTCATTCGTTCAGCTTCAATGACGACATCTTGTCTGGCAATGGACGTGTTTGCGAACTCGCATCTATCAGTTCCTCTCATTCTTGGAAAAGCCTGACATGACGTGCGCAGTAATAGCTGGCTAGCCGAACAACCTCCTCGTGGTGCCAGCTGGGTGGTTCGGGTTTGACCCGTTCCAGCAAATAGTTCGGCGGCAGTGTTCCAGGACGTGGTGGGTTTTCGCCTGGCAAGCGTTCTCCCTATAAAAAGCCACAAATGTCTGCTTAACAACACTCTGACGTGGCGGTCGTGACTCGCCACAAAATAAAGTCACTGCCCCGTGAGTATCCGAATAATCCTTTCCAACGCACGGACATCCATCTTCTACTCGAGCATTGCCGACGATATGAGAGTGCAAATTAGAGCAGCACAGTTACAAACAGGAACCTCCCAGTTACACACCCACACACACACAGCTACATAATTACATACCCCCTACATAAACATACACTGGTACGGCAAACATAACGTATTCTTGCACATTCTTGACCGCGCATTGTTGTCATAATGATCATGCCTGTAAAGGCGTGCCTCACCTTGTCGAGAATACAAACTTTATTTATTTATTTATTTAATTTCTTATTCACTACCATTCAACTATCCACGCTGATATCCCATGCTGTGATATATCTGACGGTGGCTTCACCCGGCAAGCTCACTTGGTCCTACAAAGCGCCTTCCAAACATTCTAGTTTTCTGAACAAAGAAACTGTATCTATATTATCTCAGGCTGATCATGAAAGAGTACGGCGCAGTGAATACCAGCACGAAAATGACCATAAGTTGAACATATCACTCGGGCATGGCTCATTGGAAGCCAGTCCCGTGTCACTCCCTTGCGCTAGACATCAGATATCGCTTCAACCGCCGTACGAACACACAAACTTACGTAGGTGCAAACATATTTTGAAAACACCGTGAATACTCACACGTCCCTACGCGCTGCCAGTGACGTGCTATACAACCAGATACGTAAAATATAGGCCAGCAACGTGATCAAAACATGTCATTTTTCTAAGCAATTAGGAAAATGTACACGCATATGTCGAATAGCATTACGACATCCCACAACGCTGATATCCTTGGTGGCTGCTTTGGCGATGCGTTCAAGGAACTGCATCCTCCATTCCATCTGCGTCATGAGTTTTTGGCGATCCCCGACCAGAAGTTCCTCGTAGTGCACTCTCATCACATTCTTCACTCTGGTCTTCACCACCTGCCAAACCTTCTCGATAGGATTGAGGAACGAAGAGTATGGGCTCAATCTCAGTATGGTTACTCCATCGTATCCATCTACTGACGACAGTACTTCCAGTCTTGTGTGACATGGTGCATTATCGCATACCACGACAACCTGCCGGAGCTCCATCCCCCGTTTCAGGTTGTCTAAATAGATTCGCAGCCAGTCGAGAGATAGGGAACCTGTGAATGAGCCTCTCCGGGTCGTCATCGACACTTTCCCTACCATCGTGAGTGCACCGATTAAATGTAAATTGTGCCCTCTGCTGTTGGCAACTTTGCAACAGGCCCTCCCTCCTCTGGGCGCCCGACCACGAGTACGTTTGCAGTAAACGTTGAAGTTCGCTTCGTCAATCCAAATGAAGGACTTGCCATCGCGCTCAAGTTGGAAAAACTGCTGAAGGAATTCCCTACGTATCCCTTCGGTTCGCTCAATGTTCATTCCCTCCGCAACCTGCTACATGTTCTTCATAGTTAACAATCGACCATCCAGGTGCCATACGATTGTTGTCTTCGAAATATCCTTGTCCATTTCTGCTCGTACTCGTACTCGCATTTCCCGTAGCGTACGAGTTGAGTCCCTTGCGATCCAATCCAGGATGTCATCTACGTCTTCCTCCGACAAAATCCGCTTACGACCGCGCGCCTGCGTAGTACTCGGTTCCTGATCAAGAGAACGACGAATGCAGGAGTAGGCTGTTTGATATTTGATGTCGTTCACAGTTGCCACCAGTTGCCAGTCATCACAGTTGACGAAAGCGCCCAAAACTCAGTCACGAATATCTGATGAGATACTCTGGCGAACGCGAGAAGGCATACCGACGACGTTAGTATCATAGACATGGTTTCGGTCGTGCGCTTATGTTCCAGCTGTTCATTGCGCTCAGACCAATTGTGCTCCACCGTTGAGGACGTGAGGGGGACGCATCCAAGCCAGTTGCACCGTCGAAGTGCATGCCTCTAAGGTTCATTCACAAGTCTCACCCAGTTAACTGGCAAGGCGCTCACCTACGCAGAATCACGCACCGAACCTTGGCATCCGACCAACGAGAACACACTTAAGGTTAGAAGATTGGGTCTGAGCAGCTGGCTAATCGCCCAGGGTTTTACAAAATTTTGGACTTTCTTTGCAAAAGTTTGCTCCTTCTTTGCAAAATTTTGGACATATTATGCAACTTTGCGGGAAACGGTACAGAGCACAATCGGCCAATATCTTCAATTTGGTTATCCATCATGGACCAAAAAACGTAGCTGCGCGGAAGCGCCTTCATGTGAGCCATTCCTGGATGGCTCTTGTGCAGTTGCCGTAACACGCGTGATCTGATTATTTCTGGAATGACATTGCGATCTGCAAAGGCAGGCAGGAATCAACTTCAGACAAAGAGTTGCGTCGTGTGAAAATCTGTGTCAAACGTCTTTCGGACACTTCTTTGGCCAGCCCCGTCTTGTGTAGGTTAATACCTCTTGCAGCAATGCATCCTGTTCAGTGGCTTGCTTTACCATCGTGCCATTCACCGACAAATTACTCGCGGCGTCATGTACCATGTAGCTGACATCCATTTCGGCTGCGATGGAGGCAATAACCGCGTTTTCCGACTAACGCTTACCGCTATCGATGAATCTGGAAAGGGCGTCCGCTTGCCCTATAGAATCCGTAGACAAGTATCGCATGCTGAAATCATAACCCAAGAGCAGAGTTGCCCATCGCTGAAGTCGACTAGCCGTATATGTCGGAATGCCCTTTTTAGATCCAAAGTTTGCGAGAGGCAGTTTGTGATCAGTCACCAACGTGAACCGTCGACCATATACCATCTTATGGAACTTCTGCACTGCAAAGATGATAGCCAACTCTTCTTTCTCATTCTGACTATAATTTTTCTCGGATGCCGTCAGCGCTCGTGCAACATGTGCTATACCCTTTTCGGAACCATCTGGAAAACCATGTGAAATGGCGGCACCAATACCATAGCTTGAAGCATTCGTGGCCACGATAATTTCCAACTTCGGCTTATAATGCGTAAGCAATAAGTCCGACTTCAGCAGAGATTTCAGTTGCTTGAACGACTGCTGACACTGCGTAGACCATTTCCATTCGACGTCTTTCATCAGCAGATGGTTTAGTGGATGACGCAAGCGATGCATGCATGGTAGAAATTCACTATAGTGACTCACCATCCCAAGGAATGACCGTAAGGTTGTGACATCCGCTGGCGCCGGTAACCGGCCTATCACCTCGATATTTTCGGGATCGGGTCGTCGGCCGTTCTGGTTAATCACGAAACCCAGGAACTTAATTGACTTCAGGAAAAATTTGCACTTGTCCGCTCGTAATCGGAAACCGTAATCTTTGATTCTTTGTAGCACGTCATCCAATGGTTGGTTTAACTCATCCTGCGTCGAGCCCATTATAATGATGTCCTCCAGGTAGGCTGCCGCTCCGGTTACACCCGTCAGCATGGCATCCATGACTTGCTGAAAGATTGCCGGTGCCGTTTTGACTCCAAATGGCAAACGGTTGTACTGTTAGAGACCACGATACGTGTTGATTGTTAGAAGCTTTCTGCTTTCGGGTTCAACTTCTAACTGCATTAGGCGTCTGCAAGATCAAGAGTAGTAAAATACTTGCCTCCGTTCAGTTTTGCGAACACGTCCTCAAGGAGTGGAAGCGGATACTGATGGGGTTCCAGTGCAGCATTCAGGCCCGTTGAAAAATCTGCACCGTTCGATTTCCTCATCACAACAATAGGCGCAGCCCACGGTGAGAAATCGACTAGCTCGATCACTCCGGCCCGCTGCAATCGATCGAGCTCCTGTTCAACAAATGCTTGGGAGGCATAAGGGACAGGACGTCTGGGTCGAAACACCGGTCTGGCATCCGGAAGCAGAGTAAGTTTCGCCTGCATTTTCTTACAGTGTCCAAGTTCCGACTGGAATACACACGCATACTTCGTTTGAAGCTGTTCAGATATGCTTTGACCCGGAGGAGTCGGTATGGCTGTATGGTGCGCCGTGACATTCCTTTCAGCACAGGCACGATTCAGTGGTACATTGAGCAAGTTCAGCTTCTCAATCCACTCGATTTCAAGAACATTAACCTCGGTGCATGAGACTAGGTAGATCGTGCCACGTAGGTGCAATTCATTGAAGCTGACCTCACATTCAATCTCTCCATTCAATCTCAACGGTTCCCCGGATGCATTCTGAGCCGTCAGAGTTGTGCGCTTGAATGATGGTCTTCCAAGCTTCCTCCATGTCGATAGCGAAATTATAGTGATGTCATATGCCATATCTAGTTGCAATGTGACTGGAATATCATTGACTTTTACTGTTAAATACTTTCTCTTGCCTGCGAATTCCGTGCGAAATGCAGCGAGAACTACCTTTGTGGCCGGTCCATGAAATTTCGCCCTTCTGAAGTTGATGTTTGTGCGCAATCTCGAGGGAAATGAACGTCTGAAGTTGTGCGCAACTCGACAGTGGGTTTCCTTATGACCAAACCGCTTGCACTTGTGACATTGATGCCCTTTGTAGATACAGTCTCTCACAAAATGCCAAGCGCCACAATTCCAGCATGCGGTCGGGGGCTTCTGAGTTGACCGATTCTGGTTCATCACTTTACCACGGATAGCTGTGCGACAAATCTGGGGTTCTGTCCTGTGGTCAGCAGTTTCAATCATTTTTGTGTCGTGCTTCAAGTTAATCAGTCGCTGGCATTCGGCTGTAATCTCTTGCAGCGTCAACTGTGGTTCTTGTTCGAGCTTGTGGAGAATACGTGTTCGAATATCGGCATCAGCGTGGGACTGGAGACTGCACACGAAAATAAGACTCTTGAATTGATCAGGTGTCATCAGACCCAGTTTGAATCGTTCACATTCGCGATTTACGATCCCGGCATGTGTGACAAAATCAACGGCATCGCGTTTGACTAACTTCAAACAATTGTAGCGAACACTGAAGAGAGAGGCCTGCTCACCGAATATCTGCGTCAGCGTTTTCACCGTCTCATCGAAGCTGAAGTCTCTTGCATTCTTCGGCAACACGAAATTTGTGTAACGTTCATGTTCGACTGCGCCAAGTTTCCTCAACAACAAACGAACTTTCCAGGCATCGTCTTGGTCTGCAAGTTCCACTCGAAAAATATCTTCATACTTTAAGAACCAGGATTCAAATGTCAATCCGTTCAATCCATCGAAAACAAATTCTGTGATTGAAGCCGCAAGGGCGTCCACAGATGGCCGTGCGGTTGTCGTCGGGGATTCGCTTTGGATGTTCAGCTTCTGAGATAGCAACTCGATCAACTGTCGTTGAGATTTTTCAAACTGGAGTTGTTGCTGTTGAAGAAGCGTCTGCATCTGCTCGAACGAAATCGACATGATTACCGGAACCTCCGTCGCCAGAAAATCTGTTGTGTCGCCGCTGACGCCTTCACCCCACGACCGCAAGAAGAAGTCCAAGACGAGCCAGAAGGAGACTTGTATACATGAAATCACAGTTGCTTATATAGTTTGAATGAAAAATGAAGGGAAGCTACTAAAGTACACTTGAGCCAACCAACTGAAGGAAAAACGTCAAATGCAACGGCGAATAAGCAACCGTGTACTCAAGAGCGAATCGCGTAGGTCCTTAAAAATAGCATCATTGGACTCCAAGCGTAAAGCGAACGACCATTTACAGTGACGGGCACTGGCCAATCAGAATGACGAAATGAAACGTTTAAACAAAAGTCACGAAACAACCGAGAATAAGGAATGCAGACCCAAAAGTTGAAAACTAGTACAATAATCGTGTGACAACGAAATAACCGTTTAATGTGATCAAGTAGAAAAGTGATGCGGAGCAAATACCAATGGAATGTATTCTTGCAAATGGCACTACTGAAAAGGAACAATAGAACAATGGAACAATGGAACAATGGATTTATGCGGGTATAAAAGCTAAAGCTTGACAAATCCCGTAGGGTGATCAGTGCGAAAATCATAGAAGTGTGAAAAATTCAATGGAAACCAATTCAGTAAAATCGTTTAACAACGAGTCACTACAAGCTTGTGGACTCACCGAGTTTGAAGTGTCAAAATAATAATCCACTATAACTCCGGAGGGGATCATGAGGTATGGAGTATTTGGTTAAAAGAGTCACCGCCCCTTGAAATTCGCATGGGGCAAAGTGTTTGAGTTTGAAGCGTCAAAATATAAATCCACTGTTGAAATTTGCGTGGGGGAAAATTATTTTTAAAGTATGGATTTTGGATCTCTCAAAATTAGACTGTACTATGGGAGATAGTGCAATGAAGTGAGTGCACTATCAACTCGATTTTTGAACTCGATCAGGTTGGGTGCACTGACTACAGATTCTGGGAGAGCATTCCAGGCTTGGCAAACACGCACGGAAAAGAAATTCCGTCGACATTCCAAACGGCTGTACTGCACTGCCAGCTTCAGATGATGGCCTCTCAGATTGTTGTTGTTACTGAGCTCCAGCAGATGGCGGCAGGTATGATTGGGGTCTGTCAGAATCTGATAAGCCAAAATCAAATCTCCCCGTAGTCGTCGATATTGACCACTAAATATCCCGAGCAATCTCAGTCTGTCTTCGTAGCGTAACTGGCCTAAACCTTTCACGTTCTTCGTTGCGCGTCGTTGAGGTTTCTCTAAATCAGAGAGGTCTTTCCTCAGCCACGGCTGCCAGACTTGTATTGCATACTCCACGTGTGGTCGTATGTATGCACCTAGAAGTTGGTGAAAAACGGATGGATCGAAGCGTCCAAATGTGCGCCGGAGAAGGCCCAAATTTCGAATGCTCGCGTTCGATGCTTTCTTTGCCTGGGCTGAACAACCAAGGTCGGACTGAATCAAGACTCCTAAATCCTTTTCCTCAGCAGTTGTGTTAAGCACATGGTCACCCAGTTTATAGAAAAATGCTGATTGGTGACGTAAGTGTAATACTCTGCACTTTTCTGTGTTGAGTGGGAGTTGGTTCTGAACTGACCACGCATACACCTTATCCAGATCCTCTTGAAGTATTGCGGAGTCGTCTGGTGTATTGATCGCTCTCCAGACCTTGATGTCGTCGGCATAGAGTAGGCAGTTGGAAAGAATGAGGGCCGCTATGTCGTCAATATACATCAAAAACAATCGTGGCCCCAGTACCGATCCTTGTGGTACACCACATTCGACTTGGATTGGGTGGGACAGGGACCCACGCACTTTTACCTCTAAGCTCCGGTGGAGAAGAAAGCTTGTGATCCATCCTAGGAGCGGATCACCAATGCCGAAGCTCTGAAGTTTGCAGATCAGGATTCCATGGTCTAGTCGATCGAAGGCCTTTGAGAAATCTAGGTAGACCACGTCCACTCCTGCACCGCTGTCAATTAATTTGGTCCAACTCGATCTTGCTAGCAGCAGATTTGTGGTGCACGATCGATTCCGTCGAAAACCATGCTGTTCATGTGCAAGGAAGGCAGACTCTTCTAGATAGGCTGTTAATACGTCAGCAACAATAGCTTCCATAACCTTTGACAGGACCGGGAGAAGGGTTACAGGACGGTAGTTGGCTGGGTCAGAACGGCTACCGCCCTTGTGAATTGGGGTTATGATCCCACATTTCCACATCTCGGGTACATACATCTGATCGAAGCAGCGTTGAAAGAATCGTGCCAGAGGCTCTGCTAAACTTTCTCCCATTACCGCAAGGGACTTAGGGTGAATGTTGTCGATTCCAGGAGAGTTGTGCTTACGCATACACAACAACTTCTTTAATACCATCCCCGCCGTGAAAGTTATGTGCGTAAGTTTTGGTTGTAAAACAGCTGCTGACAAAGGAACAGATGACCAAGGAATGCATTGAAAGTTTGAAGCATATTGCAGCCGCAAGGCGTTCGCCGCATCCTCCGTAGTCAGCGTCATGCCATCTGGCGTTTGAAGAGGAGGGATTCCCCGTTTCACCTTACGCAGGTTGTTTACATGTTGGTAGAGCAGCTTATGATTCGAAACCATGCGCTCCGTCAGATGCTGCTGGTATGTCAGTTTATCCTCACGAACGAGTTGAGTGCAATGATTACGTTGAATTGCATAGGCCGTCCAGCTCTCCGTGCTCGGGTGTTCCTTATAGATATGCCAGGCCGAGTTCCTCACTGCCATACATTTCCGTGTCCTACTTCGCACAAATGAAACAGTCTTCTTCGAGTGGACAACCTTAGTTTCGGATGCCTCTTCCACGAGAGTGCTAAATTGGTTGACGAAATGTGGCCATGCGACTGTCGGTACTTCGTCTGTCAGAAAGTTCCAGTTGGCTGTCTCTGCAAGTCGAGCCAGCTCATCGTACCGTATGATAACTCGGCTTTCCCGTGTAGTATCCGCAGGGTATTCTGCGTAGCATATATAATCGAAGAGTAAAACTGCATGATCGCTGCAACCCAAAGGAGCGTCGATGATTACTTTCTCGACCATGAGTTCTTCGTTGGTAAATATCCGGTCCAGGATGGACGGCCTTTCTGCTGCTCTGAATCTGGTGGGATTGTCGATATGGCCATAAAGCGGAAAACTGGAGACAAGGTCTTGTAGATCCGCTTTGAACTGTTCCGTAGGTGTTGCTTGGGCATCCAGAGCGTGGATATTGAAGTCACCAGCGATAAGAATATGGCTGTATCTCCTGCTGATCACAAGCCTCAGCGCAGACGCGAGATTGAAGTCCATCTCGGGTGTAGAGGATGGAGGTCGATAAACGACCGCCACCAGACAGACGTCGTTGCCTGTTAAACGCAGCCGACACCAAAGAGTATCCTGCACGTTACTGTACACGTCTTCTATGGGCTCACATTGGAGGTCACTGCGGTAGTACAGAGCCACCCCGCCCCCTTTACTGGATCGATCGCGCCGAACGACGGACATGCCTGGTAGCTCGACCTCCGTGTCTGTGATATCCGGGCGCAACCACGTCTCCGTTATAGCGACGAGGTCACACGATTTGGACCTTTGACGTAGTCGCAGTTCGGGTAGTTTGTTAAGTAGACTTTGAGCGTTAGTGTACATACAGGACAGCTGCTTGAGCACCAAAAGAGCTTGTGGAGGATTACACGAAGTTGGATTTAAGCCGGCCGATGAAAGGCCGGCACCTGATCGTTTTTTGCGCAGTTTATCGATGAACATTTTGCACGGGCCTGCAGCCCGCCTAACGTCGTTCCTGCACACGCAGAACGCTCTTCAATAGCGTCGTTTTCAGTGGTTGATAATCTTGATGCAGTGTCTTCGGCTCCGTTTATTTTATCACATTGAGCCACAGATGGTGTCACATCCTCCGGTGGCTTCGATTCAATAAATGGTGCCTTAAATCGTAGTTCCGATGGCAGTGCATTGTGCATTTTATGCCAGTTACGCATTAAGTTCGCCGCCATCTGCTGGGACTGAACCACAAGTTTCAGTATCCTTGGACCATTACCTTTGTAATGAGGTGAAACGGGCAGTCTAGAAATCGACTGAAGGATGACGTCGCCTGCAGATAGAGTTTCACGGATGTACCGCCATTCTTCCAGATCGTGAGCATAAGCCTCCTCGTCCCTAGCTGTTGGTAGCTCGGGCACACCATGAACTAAAATGGTTTTTCGCCAGCTGGCCGTGTTGCGATCGTCTAAATTGTTTTTTTCTCGCTGACGTTCGCTCCATGGAACATCCGGAAAGATGCGGATCTTACTGTCTTCACCTCGGAGGTGATATGCCGATAAGAGCACCGCCTCTACATCGTCAGTGGATGCCAGTGTTATCCGCAGAATTCTGGGCTCACCATAGTGAACGGAGTTTGGATGTCTCGTCACACGCGTGATGTTAGTCGGCTTGACCCTAGCACCTATGCGATCGCAAATGAGATTCCACTGGTTCAGATCGTCCTGTTGCTTACCTCTCAGAGAATTTGCTTTGGATTCAGGAACGTTGGTGCATATGAGTGTTAGAGCACCGTAGTTTCTCCTGGTGTTCGGTAATGTGGGAGACGTCGTGATGGATGGACTAAAACAAGTCTCTGAATTTCGTGCTTGGTCTTTTACACATGTCGCAGATATTGTGCTTAAAGTCTTGTTTACAGTGTCTCTAGCAATAGTCGCTGCGTAAGTTGATTGGCCTTTAGAGATACTCAGACTTTGTTGGTCAGTCGGAAGTCTGGTTCTTACCGAGGCTTTGGATAAGGGCGGAATGGCTGAGGAACTGAGGATGTTTTGTTCGTACGTGATACCTGATTGGTTCGGGGTTCCCAAGGTATTCGCCGCTGTGATTTCGCGAGAACGTCTGGCTCTTTTCTTCGGTTTAGTGGCGGTGAGTACGGGAGATGGTGGAGATACAAACCTTGCTATAATAGCCTCTAAGGAAATAATTCTTTCATTTAGGCGTAATTCTACTTCTGCAATCCGACGGTCGTAATCTTTCGACAAAGCAATTACGCATTTTACTATGGGAACCGTTGTGCAATTAAGACAGAACGAAACAGACTCGGACAGATTGTTGTGCTTGTTAGCCTCAGTAATCGGACTATGATTAACGGAACACAACGCACAATGCTGGCCCGATTCCACTGTCTGGGCAAGTGACTCAGCTCCACTTGTAACTTCTCCCATTGTTACATTGGTCATGGTCGGCTGCAGCGAAGTGGCACGGCCCGGTTCACGGGCTAGTTTGGTGTCGTGCGTGGTAGGTGTGCTTCGCCGTCTTGTCCGCTTGTGGTCAGAGGACACGTTGATCGACTTACGCGTGATGGGCCTGTGCGTCATGCGGTCACGTTTGAATAGGCTAAGCAATGAGAACTCCGAATTTAGCTGGAGTACATCCACCAAACTTACACAGATTGAAGAATACGCCAAAAGAACAATATTGGTGTACAATTCACACAGAAAAATCACGTATAACAGAGTAATCCGGAAGAAAAACTGTAATCCAGCACAGTAATCCAAAAATCCGCGGCGGTGAGCGTCCATTCACAATGACGTGTGTGTACCAATCGGGCTAACACAGTGGTGTGTTTAAATAACAGTCAAGAAGTAGAAAATAGGAAAAGTAAAGACAGCTATTAAGCTAGTTCGCAAAAAAATGAATGTCTAATATCTGTTCTCCTAATAGTCGTCAATATAGGATGGGATGTTCACCAACGAAGAACAAACGGTCGAGAGACTGATTCTCGACGTCCCCTTGAATCGCAGCGATCATCTAGTTCTATTATTCAAGTACATTTGCTATGCAGAATACCCCTTGGAAATTGCCGACTCAACATAAAACGATAATGCGCCCCGAAATATTAACTCGAATAGTTTAGACAGGCATCTGGACCTCCTTAACAGACCAGGCACCAGCTTGTGCATTGGCACATTTCATCAGCTAGTTTAACTCACTGGTTGCCGATGCGTCTGTGACTACGACCTTCCACCCGAGAAACGTGGTCTTGATACTGTGAAACAGGACATGCAATTGCATAACGGTGCGAAACTAAGACTGGCACATCTACAAACTCACCCTGAACACTGAGACCTGGATGGCATATGTGACCCAACGTAAGCACTGTACTCAGCTTGTTCGCAAGGATAGCATGGCGTACCAGCAGCAGTTGGTAGTGGGTATGGCCTCAAATCACGAGCTTCTGTATCAACACGTAGACAGTCAACGTAAGGTAAAACAGCGAATTCTTCCTCTTCAAACAGTGAACGGACTCACACGGACACCGTAGGAGGCACCGAATATCGTGCGCCTATAATTTGCCGCAACATTTCAGTGCGATCACTGTCCACATACTCCTATGACAATGGTTGTTTCACTGCCAAAACGCACTCACATTTTCTTCACAGCAGAAGCTGTATTAAAAAGCACTTGAATATGCGCAAACAGCTCTTCTGGAGTTGATAATCTACACACGAACTCGCTAGTGGCGGTAGGAGAGAGCTTGGCTGAGCCTTTGGCTCGATTCTTCCAACAATGTTTCAACGAAATGTATGTGCCCGACATGTGGGAACACGCGCTGATTACTCCTATTCACAGGGCGTGGTAGTCAGTCCAATCCACCCAACTACAGTCCATAATAACAGGTATTTTCATAGGTCACAGAAGCTATTATTTCTGATGGGATAACGGCCTACTTGGCAGAAGTTAACTACCGCGCACCGGAACAGCATGGCTTCCGAAGAAATCCATCGTGCACTACCAATCTAATACTAGCACGATCCAGCTGGACTGAACCAGTAGACTGTGGCACAGAAGTTGCTGTAGTCTTTCTCGACTTCTCAAAGGCGTTTGACTGGTCAGACCATCAGTTTCTGCTCTTGAAAGTCAAGACCATTGGCATTGTGAATCCTCTCCTAGGATGGATCAGAAGCTTTCTTCCACACTGGCGCCCGGAAGTATGAGTGCGTGAATCGTTGTCAGGCCACATCCCAGTTGAATGCAGAACACCACAAGTATCCGTACTAGGACCGCGCTTATTTTTGACGGATATTAGGGAAATAACACACGCCTCATAAGCTCGATCTGCTTGCTTTAGGCCAATAACAACAATGTGTGGAGGGCGATCAGTACACCAGATGATATCATAGTACTTCTTGCTGATCTGGATAGAGTATGCGCGGGGTCAATCCAGAATCCACTTAGATTCAATGTGGACAAATGTGGAGTGCTGCACCTAAGGCTCAGGTTGGTGTACTTCTACACACTGGGCAACCCGGTGCTTCAAAGTACTTCTGGCGAGGAAGATCTGGGAGTTTTTGTCCAGATCGAACTTGGATGTTTGAAGCAGGCTGAAATGTCGTCTAGGAGTGGCATCCAAACACGTGGGCCTCCTGAAGCATGCATTCGGACGATTCCAGCCTTTGATTTTTCCATAACCTCGCGGCTCAATGTACAGTCACATCTTGAATACGCAATACAGGTCTGGCAGTCATGGCTGAGGAGAGATCTCACCGCCTTGGACATACGCCAATGCTGGGCAACCAAGAATGTCAGGGGTCTGTATAATTTGCTGTATGAACGAGGGCTACAAGTGCTCGGGTTATTCAGCGGACAATGTCGGCGACTGCGCGGCGACCCCATTTTGACTTGCCAAATTTTGAGAGATCCCAACCACACTTGTCGCTAACTGCCAGAGCTCAATCACAACGATAATTTGAGAGGCCAGCATCTCAAGCAGGCAGAGCAGCACAGTCGTTTACCATGCCGTCGGAATTTCTTCTCCACACGCTTTTGCCGAACGTGCAATACCTTTACCGGCATCTATGATATGTGATCCCACGTTGGCAGAGTTCAAAGCCCGAGTTGACCTTGCATTTATTTGGCTACACCATTTTACATGACCCATTACCAATGGATAAACACAAGTGACTGTAAGAGATTTCACTGGCGATCAAATCCCAGCTTTCGTTCCACTTTTTTTACCTACTGTATGTATACACCAGGAGGAGACGCGATTTTTGCCAACATCCCGTTTGTCATCATTACTTATGGATTTATCCTAGATTAACCATCTATTATACGCACACTTTAGTGGGTGCACCGGTGCAAACCCAATTTTGCTAGCAACCTCACCATAACCATCCTACGGGACCTGTTAAGCATTAGCTTTTTCACCCCTGTAAAACCATTGTTCCATTCTAATTTGGCTTCTCCCGAGTTGGTATACATAATCATTATTCATTGGTTCAGGTTTGGTTGCTCTGATCCCATATACCGAACCCGGCATAGTACAGTCTGCTTTGGGAAATAGAGATTTTTAACAATGTGCTACTTTTTACCCGTCTATGTTCAGGGGTCCTACTCTGTGCGTTGAATACTGAGTCGACGCTGATGTTCAATTCCTGTTTCTGTCAGGAAGA
The DNA here is from genome assembly GCA_944474145.2 of Dicrocoelium dendriticum. Taxonomy (NCBI): domain Eukaryota; kingdom Metazoa; phylum Platyhelminthes; class Trematoda; order Plagiorchiida; family Dicrocoeliidae; genus Dicrocoelium; species Dicrocoelium dendriticum. The sequence continues at coordinate 112,623,687 of OX104066.1, forward strand.
CCCTGTCGCGGCCGTGATTCACTCTTTCGTGTACACCCATTGACAAACTCGCAGACCCGGCGTTCTTGTATGCGCGCTGTATATTTACATTGCTAGACGACTAGGCAGGGAAGGAGCGAAGCTCATTACTGATTTTCGTTTGGATGGAAATGCGTCTCCGGTCCCTATCTATTTGTCCATTTCCTGGGGCCGAGAGACGATGGTAACAGTTCGTGCGTCAATCGCTCGGTTGTCAAAGGATTGCTGGACTGCCTTGTAAAACTTAGGTCACCGGTTCGAATACGCGTAGTTGGAGGGCGACCTCGTGGTGTGCCAAAGCCTTGCACGACTGGCGGTGGTCGCGTGGCAACGAAGCGTCGGTACATTGTGTCGGCGTACTGCTGCTGATGCATGTGCCATCTAGTCCTGTGGTATGTAAGATGCTGATGAACAGACGTCGGTCGAGTGTACCACTTGAAACCATGGGCGCACGGATAGTTAGGACAGGGTTCGGGACGATCGGTGACAGTTTTGAGTCTACTGAACCTACATTATTTTCAATACCTTGCACCGCATTCATTTTAATTATCCTGTGAGTCGGGATGGATGGCCGATCAACCTACGGTGGAGTTATCTTGACGATGTGCGTCTTCCGCCTATCTGCAGTGCTTCGATGGAAGATTGATTCAGCAGTAATCTGTCCTTCGTGTACCAACCACTATAATACAGCGGGATAATGACAGCGGTATGCGCGTCTACAAATGTGTGCCAATATTTTCGTGTAACTCGAGAGTTGCTCCTGAGGACGGAAGTTAGAATCTGTGGACCGCAACGACAAAATTACCACAGCACGCCTACCGTTTGGCGATCCAGACACGAACCACCCGATATGACTTTCAAATGTCACCACCACCAAACATGTATCCTTACATTGTTCCACTTTTCTGTCCAACTCTCCTGCGCGCCACTGGCCGGACAAGTGTGCGCTGTGGCAACTAAAACGGTAGCATCAAGAGCAGCATCAGTTAGGGACAGCAACCGTATCTTCGTTGGTGGTCCAGCTTGTTGCAGGCTTTTAACCCTTTCACACCTGGCTCATGATAAGCGCCATTCGTGGGAAGGTGACCAAGTTGCGGCAACGAGTGCGACTCGTTTGAACTGCACATACACGTGTGTGCTATCCGAATCGGAGACTTGTGCGTACGGTGGGGACATGACGACGGTATTGATTCACGTTGAAATGGAGTTGCCACCTGCTTGCGCGGCTGGCCAAAATGCCGAAACGCGCTGCTTTTTCATCTCGAAAATAGGTAAGTACAATTTTCTATGGAATGTGTCAGATATCATCCCATGACGAACCGCCAAAAGCACCTCCCTACATCCAAATTCATTTGGATTTCTCGATGGAGCCTAGAATTTCCCCCACCATTCGACGCTGTGCACAGCGTGCTGATGTAGCACTAAGCTCATTGGCATGATATCGTTGGTACAAGTTGAGTCATTGGTCCAGTTCGTGTACCTCGACGGTTTCACCCACTTTTCCATGAAATCGATCAAATAAGCGATGCATAACAGTTTTAATGACGACATAGGTTGCGTGAGACTCCCGGCGTGGAATCGTGCAATTCGATTGGAATTCTTGTAAAATGAGTTAAACTGCTCCGAACAATCAGGGTAGAATGAGAAACCGTTGTCCAAGTGGTGTGATCAGGCCACATATCTATCAGCGATCATCTGGTCCACACGTTGCCGAAATCTTTGGGGAGGCGGGTTCTACATGATTCGAGTTTCCATTTTATTCAAACTTTGTGCATTTTCCATGGAGCCGCACATTGCTCACAAAGATGGGTACAACGGAAAGTCAGATTTTTGTCACGGATTTGCGAATTAGATATTCAAACGCCTTCAAGTTCCTTTGAACATCTGCTATACCAAGCTAAATTGTAGATAGGCTGTGCACTCTCGTCACAAAGTGTTTCACTAACACCAGGTCTCCTGCTGCCCGTTTCCCGTATCAGACGGATTAACTTACGATGGTTGCCAAGGGCAGCGGCCACTTCCATCTCTGACGCACGATGAGACCACCAAGATTCGCGGTCTCTCTTCAGGCTGGCACGGAGTCTTGCCCGGAGCTCTTTGCGAGTTTCATTGTGTTAGCTTCCAGCCAGGATATGCCGGCGAGCGTCGATAAGTTCCAGGGACCGCGAAGAGGCCCAATATCCATGTTTGCTATTAGACATATCACATGTGGATTTGCCTGCTGCTAGTGAGGTCTGGCGAACATGTGACCAGTGACCATCAATTGTCTCCAGTGAGCACTTACTCAACTCGCATACATGGAGCCGAGAGGTTGTGGAAAAATCAAAGGATCGAATCGTCCGAATGCATGCTTCAGGAGGCCCATGTGTTTGGATACCCCTCCTAGACGACGTTTCAGCCTGATTCGAACATTCCAATTCAACGTAGACAAATACTCCCAGATCCTACTCGCCAGAAGTACTTTGAAGCACCGGCTTGCCGAGTTTGTAGAAGTACACCAACTTGTGCCTTAGGTGCAGCACGCCACATTTGTCCACAATGAATGGAAGTAGATTCTGCATTGACCATGCGCATACTCTATCCAGATCTGCTTTAAGTACTATGAAATCATCTGGTGTACTGATAGCCCATTCCAAATGGATCGAACATCAGGCAACCACATCCATGACTGGGTCGACCACTGTGCACATCTTCAGGAATATATTCGCTACACACGGTGTATCATGTAGGGTGTTTCAGATAACGGCCTGACATTTACCAGCGACGAGTTTGCACAATTCCTGCGTCAAAACTAAATCGAGCATATTCTGTCGGCCCCATATCACCCTTCATCCAATGGTCTGGCAGAGAGAACGGTTGCGTCAATCAAACCGAGTGTGGCCAAACAACAGTCCGGCACTTAACAAACCCGCCTGGACAAATTACTATTACAATATGGTATTACGCCATACACTACCACGGATCGTCCACTGTGTGAACTTCTGATGCGACGACATCTGCGCACTAGGTTGGATCTGATTAAGTCCAATCTGCGTCGAACGGTCGGTAAACGCCAGTCTGTGATGAAGCAAAGCTACGACAGGAAAACGAAGGATCGTGGGGTTGAGGCAGGCGACAGAGTTTATGTTAACCTGAGGCCAACGGATAGAACTTGGATCCGAGGGATTACGATATGGACAAGAAGTAGTGCAGTGGAAGTGAGATTGGAAGATGGGCGAATGGTTCAACATCACCTGGATCAAGTACGACGACAGCCTGCGTCCTGCAGAGGAACAAACAAATTGCCCATCGCTTGTACCCCTGAGAATAGCGCCAGAAGCATTGCCAAATGAAGACCACGCTGAGCAACCTGTAAAGCCATTGTGATCACTTCGTGAGAAGCGTAGCGTAGAACACTATCATGCTGGATACTCTTAATCTAGTGGTGGAGGACTGTCGTGATCGGTTATCACGAGCCACGGTCTCTCTGGCCACGCATGTGACTCATGTGTGTGAATAAATGTCCATGTTATCAAGCGAACCAGTGACTTCGTCGTGTGTACACCTTACAGTTGTGTCCTTTGCGGTCCTGTGTTCTCACAATACAAATGAGCGCGAGTAATTCACCCGGTTATTTCGTTCAGAATGGCGGTTTTGACGAATAGCTGACCCATAGGAATCGATTACACGGTCGATGTTATTTCGGATGTGTCCTCAAATTATTAGACACTGTTTCAGGACTGTGCCGGTAATACATCAGTCAGCACCAGCATCGATGCCCGTCTCACTTCCGGCGTTTAAATCAGCGAACTCGCTGCACCCACCGATAAGATCCGCGTTGCTTTACTAATCCACAACACCTAAATAAACAGAGGAAAATTAGACAAACGGTCAGCCACTCGGTTTATGTTACAGCAGCGTTTTCGTGTGATTCAAGGACATGTTCATTGCATACCGAGGCTGATACTCATTCAGGCTTGGAGATTCAAAACGTGACCGATAGTTGACATGACCACCGAGCAGTTGGTGATGTTGCACACCAATCGGCGTGGGGCAGCCAACACTTCGGCGTCACAACACACCTAGATCTGAAGTTGTATTGGCTGCAATGATCAGGTTGCGCCGTGCGTCCACTGGCAAATCGCCTTCGCCAAGCTGCTGCGATCAATATTTGGTCGGGTTGAATAAATCACAGAAGTTGATGGGTGAAGAAGGCAGCAGGAGGCATGAAGCAACCAGACGAATTCTACTTCTCACTAGTGAGCCCCCACAATCTGAATGGACGGATAGCGAATGAGCGATTTCGTCGCTAAGCATCTCAGTCGACATGGCACTGTGGTGAATTCAGTGGGGCTCTCGTATCCAGTAATCGACCCATGGGTCCTGGTTGTTACCCACGTTCTCCGCCAGGGTCTCGGGATTTTCCCTTCCAATTCCACCTTTGTCAACCACTGCTATCATGGTGGGGAGAGATGAATAAAGCGAACACATCCAAATGCACTGCCCACATCACTGTTGTTAAAGTGCTCTAGAATATTCCTCGCCATGGAGCACCACACTAATGCACAAGTGAGGCGGCAATTTCGCTTAACACACCAGTACATGAAGGTCAAGTGGGGATAAAACGGATCAGATAGGAACCTCTATGTGAGGGGTATTTGCAGTGGTGTATGGGTGTGCACGCAGGCACATCGTGATGTATTAAAACGAGGATGAGTCCTAGAAGACACAGTCACTCCCATTGAGTTGGCTTTCCCACTTGCAATTGTTAACTACCCAGCGGGCTACCGCAAATTGTCATCACCTACACCACTGTGTTCCGCGTTCCCTTTTTAAATGGCCCAGCAGTCAGATTAAAATGCGTTGCTTTTGGCAGCCGGAAAGACGGTGCGAATGTGGACGTGCGCGCATAAGCACAGTACTGTCGCCCAATGCGTCGGGCGGTGGTGGAGGAAGCGAGCGATTTTCCACGCCTATCTGATTTTAAAATGGCGCTTTCTCTTCTTGTCTGACCGCTGGTGAGTCTGACGCCTCCTAATATGTGGACAATTGAATGCCAGCAGTTTGCCAAATTTGATGGCCTTAAATATTTCCGCGCTACGCGGCCAAACTGCACATGGTCATAGGCGAATGAGAAGCTACTGTTCATCGTACGTTATTGTTAAAAATTGTGCGAACACATTCAGTAGAAGAGGCGAAACAATGGCATCAGTGAGGGCACTGCCAGGTTGCGGTGTGCGAAGCGTTTGACAGTTGGACAGATGCACCAACCAAAAGTGAAACGGCGCTCCGGCATCTGATCACGGAGAGTGAGAGAGCAGAATCCCGGGTTAGTATCCGATAATATCCTGTCCTTCCTGACTAGTTCATTCCAAGTGGCTAATAAATTTTCCCAATTTTCCTCGCTGTTACTATGACTCAGGCATCCAAACCTGATGCAGAGAAACTCAGAAACAGGGTTTTAGCCTATGCGCAGACGAATGGAACGTGGTATCATGCAAATGGGCAGAGCAAGGTTGGGTTGACGATATGGTTAAACCGACTGGCTAGATGACATGCAATTATTTGGGATCAAAGGATCGAGGCATAGATTTAGTACCCAAAATCCGATGTGAAGTCCTCTTCGAAACGCCTCGCTTCAAATCATGTTCAATTAAACTTTATCTACCCGTATGGGTACATTTTTAGCATTTTCACACCAACACTACAGATTATTATACAACAAAGTATCACTGAGATATAGCAAGTACTTGCAGTAAATGAAAATGTGCATCTTCATTTCAGCATACGGTCAAGAAAGCGGCGTTGCATTCCTGTTGGGTCGATCAGCAAGAGTGATAGATAAGGCAGGGTGGGGTTTCAATAGGACGAAGTACGAGAATATAACACTTTAAGTTTTGTCCATCTGTGTGAAATAGATATAGTGCTGACTAGGACATCATGTAAATGGTGTGAGGAACCCTTTATAATCTTGGATGAATGTTCACACTGAAATCTATGCTCGTTTCTTTCCCTAAACGGAACCTCGAGAAATAAATTTTATCGAACGGACAAGAAGGACATAGTCTTTTTGAAGTAATCCTGGGAAAATAACCGGGGAACAGTATAAGCAGTGAGGGAGAATACATGCATTTATAAACCTCAGAAGTAAATGACAGGGAACGGAAAACATTTTAAGTTTGAGAGCGAAGAAAAAGAGCCTTGTATTATTTTTACGGTTTCAAGAACATGTGTAGACAAAGATCAATGGTGGGATAGCAAAACTCTGATATTTTACGGTGGAGGAACGAGGTATGCATTTATCACCCAGAATCGTGAGGGGGGGAGATGTACAAGGGAATGGAGTCTATTGGTACGTAGAACTGGTAACCTTATGTCACAACACCTGGATGAGTTGAGAGAGACGGACCGGGAACTGGACGAATTCACTAGTTCGTCTAACCATCTTTGTATGTTCAAAGAGTCCTCGATGATTGGGGTTATGCAACCCAGGACGATGGCAACAGCATATTTACAGCCTATGAAGCTTGATTGAACAGGGAGATTTTCGACCTAGGCGGAGAATAGGAAGAGCGATAGGATGGCTCCCTGCAAATTATCACAATTGGCTGAGAGTGCAGAAGACCGTTTACTGCACAGCTGCGTGAAGTGGGTGCGATTTTTGAAGTAATCATGCATCACACTGCATACTTTTAGAGGGACGCCATTTTCGGACAAACGGTCAAAGCTCCCAAAAGCGTTGGTGTAATCGAGGACTAGGAGGCGTATGCTTTTACATCTAACATTCAAAGTGTACTCTATGGAATGTACCAGATAAGAGACAACATCCAGTGTAAAGGGTCTTGGTGTATACTCAAACTGTTGACATCATCAACATGATTCCCTGTGAAAATGCGAGGATCAGTATTTATTCCAATACCTTTAGCAGCACAGGCGTGCACAGCATTGGCCGACATTTCAGAGATCCGTTTTTAGACACTGGCGTTATTTTGGCTGATTTCCAAATGTCGGGGATTGTACCACTCGTTAAGCACCGATTCCTGATCTCTGCTATAGGTGTTGTTAAAATATCTGCGCATTCTCTCAGAGGGATAACTGATAGATCATCGGATCCACTAGCCTTGTTTGGGTTCAGCCTGGTGAGCTCCTTGTAAATACTTGTGGAATCAACTAAAGTAGGGTACTCAATATTGGTGAAAGAAGGCAGGGTCTGTGTGTGGGGTGATGAGGAGCAGAAATTAGCATTGAATTCACCTACATCCTTGGTGATGCGTGTTCCGGAAGAAATCCTTCTGTAGAGTTGTTATGGAAGCCTCCATAAGTCACGGCAACGGTGGTTGCCTAAGACGGTCTGAACGTACAAAGTGTTTAACTTTTCTATTTCAGCTTTTATATGTTTGGAAAGACGTTCAACACGGGCAGTTAGCTTATGTTTATAAGCCTGTTCCTTTTTCCTCTGAAGCTGTTTGAGCAGTGGAAATATGTTATTTCGCAGATACAATGTTTTAATGGGGTAACCTAGCTCAAACAGTAGTTAATGTAGTTTGTGAGGTGTTCGCATTGATCTGACAATCCATCATTTGAGAAAGTTGAAAAATGGATTGATGAGAATATGATTTGAATTTATCAATGTTATCTGGTGAGCGGTTGCGGCGTTTGACAGTTCTGGATGGTCTTTTGTCAGCACAACGTATTGGAGTTTACTTTATAAATTGGGAAATAGCTTTACTATACAGTGTTCGCAAGTACAAAGGGATGCACGCTTTTGTGTAGAAAGTAATTCGAGTTTGTTAGTAAAATCGAAATCTAGGTGCGCTTCGAGTCTGATGGAGGATTTCACCAAATTGGCTTAACCCTTGGTGTTAAACTTGTGTCACTGCTATTGAAGTCGCCGGCGAGAACACAGATGGAACATTCTACTTTTGTTTGCAAATTTAAGGTAAGTTGATCTGTAAAATTCTACGGATCGAGCAGCGCTGTGTCCGGAACTACCGACACGTTCCCAAGTACAAAATGTAGACAACTGCTCAGAAGTGGTGGTTTACACACTAATAGGTGACAATGTACTGAAGTTGTTGAGTACTCTGAGAGTTTTGAAACGGACTTACACTAACCTTTGTTATTGTAATTGATGACACCTCCACGATGTTGGGGTAACCTAGGCGATCATATCTACGTTGGTGGTAATCATTAAGGTTACAGACTTCACCATCACTTTTATAAATCAAGCAAACTTCCTGTAAGCTCACTACACTTGTATTTAAATTGATTTCTTGTCGAATGTTTCGAAGCACTCCTCGCTAGGCATGATCATATTGTTACAACACTGATGTAGTTTGTGGTTCACGGTAAAAATGCTTAAGAAAGGCGTCTAATTGTTGTGAGGGATCCGCAGAAACATTTCGAATTGGAATATGGTGCGCAGACGCAGTGTTATTCGCATATGCTATTAAGATTGGACGTAGATATCATGTGATCACTAATCTCAGTCAAATTGTGCATGTTACTCTCTCGGACCCTATGGAGGAAGGTTCCGCAGAACCGCTTTTTTGGAATCGAATATAGCCCGTAAATCTGCATAAATGATGAAGTATCTAATGCGAAATGACAAACGATACTATTTTAAGCATGCATTAGAGGATTGCGGTGAGTTCACTGCCTTCGGGAATGTTTGAGATGGTCAGGGTTGGGGTGACTGTGTAAATGTTTGATTTCTGCAATTGCAATCTCTGTGGAGCCACTGATCTGGGCAGCGGAACAATCTTGTGCGAGGGATTGTCATTTTATGTATGCACTGGGGGGTTCTTGTTAATGAATGTGGAGGCAATTGTTAAGGGGGCGGTCTCATTCGTTTTCAGTTGTTTCGATCGTGCATGAGCTTACCCAGTTAGCCACCCTGGGCTTGTGTCCGGGAGGTGGTGTGTACATTTGAGTGCCGATATGAACAGCGACATTGCCATCTTTCTACTTGTGTTTGTATTCAGGTGAATGCGACACGTGCCAATTGGATTTCGCAGGTAAATCCTATTGGTATAAGTTCACCCAATCCAGTGCGGGACTAACAGCAAAACGTTTTCTAAATCAACAATTTTCTCGCGAAGTGATCGTATATTGCTAGACATCAACAGTGGAATTTGCGCCTTGTTAACGTTATCGTTCCACCACCATGTAGTGTGAAAATTCAAAGCTGAATAAGAGACGAGAAGAGTATATTTCCCTTAAGATAAATGTTTGATGTACAATATCTTGCAATGAACAATTATAGTATGTTACTTTATGGAATTTACAACCTTTGCACTTGTTCAGTATGCAATTAACTAAGAGAAAACAATTTGGTATGTGGACACAAGTAAGTGCTTCGTTGCGATGGATGAGAACTGGGTATAGCAGAAGTTTCCAATGACTGAACGCTACCAATGTGAAGGATGTGTATGCATATGGCTGTATACTACTTGCTAGACATTTGTGCTGCGTTCCCACAGCAAACAGTTAAAATTACGCACGCACACAGCAATTTATCCCTTTTGTACAAAATCCGAGAAAGCGTTCATTAAAACAAAAATAAAGTGTTCTCGGAAAAACGAAGAAACCATGATGTATTAAGCTGTTGCTCACATTCTAAATGTCCGTTAAAGGTCTTCTCACAACGACGACATTATAAAACGCCCTTCCTTTTATAACCATGTAAATTGCAGACTGGTGCAACACTGCCATTGTTAACGGGACAAGGCTTGAGTCCCACTGGTTAGCCAGCATTCTGCTTGTTCTTTTCTCTTGAAACATTACTGATAACCCTTATGAAAGCTTTTTCTGATCTTGTGTCCGAACACAAGTAGCAATTTGCATACATCGTGCCGAGGGTAAAACAAATCCTCTACAGGGTAGGACAACATTGGTGACTATGGAACTGATTCATTTAACCAAAGAGTAAAACATTTCTTGTAAGCACAAATAATCTACGGTAAGTAATGCAAAATAATATTGCGCTGGTAACAGCAACGGTCGAAGTTCAAGGCCTCACCCAGTTGCTACCTGCAGTGATGAAGTCGAGATAATGCGCTACTTCATCATATAAAACATGACTTCCATCTGAATACTTTTCGGAATGGTGCTTCCTGTCATTCGACATCTTCATCACTAATGCAAGTATTGACCAACCTGCAAATTTCCTCTAGTTCACAACGTTAAGGCAGTCTCGATCACAGCAAATAATGCTCACATAAGTTTCGCTTATTAATGCATGCCACTTGATTGCTTGCCATGATGCGCCATGCGTGATTGCAACCACCTAGCAAAACAATGGTTCTCGTTCTAGTTAACACAAAAACACACATTCGATTCCGATGGTCCCTTTAGGATGTACATGAGGCAACCGCGTGGACATTGCTACATCATTTGAGTGCGGTGCATCGAGTGGTTTTATTTCGCCTGGAGTCCGTTGGTGATCGCGAGGGACTCTGTGTTCTGCAAGCGAAATCAAATGAACGTCGTCATCCGCATCTGGACCGAGATGGAATAGCGAGACACAAGGAAAGTGGGGAGCTTACCGAGCGAACCTGTCAAACGTTGCGAACACTCCATCCACCAAAGAATACGTTCTCACAGAGAGGGCGCTTAGCGATCACAATGGGCCAGAGTTATCCTCAGCGAATGCTGCATTTCCTGTACTATTCGATAGCTATCTGCAAATGTTTGGAGCCTGGGAACAAAGTCCGAAGGGATTCGTGTGTAGGAACACCTCATCACAGACTGAGATTTGCATGGCATCTCAAACACGAAGTCCACGAAAGTCGATCTCTTTCTTACATGGACGGTGTGCTCAAGGAAATCTATGGAGGGACGATCACACCGGCAACCATATCGGCTATAGATGCACTCTGGAGAACACAGGTAGGCTTTCCACTTTAGCAGGTAGCAAAACGGATCCACGCATAGACCAAATTCCCGTCACTTTCTTTGGCGAAAAGAAAAGTTCCGCTGACACCGGAGTCCCAACCAAGATGAATGCATCACTGGAGCTACGCAGATCGAACACGCATCAAAACACCAACAACCGACGCTCCTCCGCTACGACGAACAAACGAGACAAATGTGAATTCTGTGGTAAAGTATTCCGGAACTGCAGCAACCTTACGGTTCATCGAAGGAGTCACACAGGCAAGAAACTGTATCATTGCAAGCTTTGCCCATATGCGTGTGCTCAGTTTTCCAAGTTGACTCGACACATGCGAACTCACGGTGAGCTCGGAACCACCGGAGTTGAACTGTGCTGTCGATACTGTCGGACCCCCTTCTTGCTCAGCAATACTCTTGAGCGTCATATGAGGAAATGTGCAAAACTGATGGAGGGTCTCAACGTGGGTGAGAGTAGCCAACTCAGATGTAGACAGAGAGGAAATAAAGTTACGTAAGAATAGCAGAAACCAGCTGGCCTCTTTCGGGACCGTTTGTAACTAAACCGATTTGTGATATGCATGAGATGCTGATGTGAACATCCATGAAGCTCTTCTCCCCAGAGAATGTTGATACAACCACCAGAAGCACCATGTTCGATTTATTCGCATCTTGTGCACCAGATTCGTTTTCCTATTTTCTTTATAAAACTCATTTTGCCAGTATTTTCGTTGTGTCAACTCAAGGTCTGATCGGCTGCATTTGTTTCCTTATAAGAGCCGTACGAGCTAAGCTGTTTCGGTATCAGCCGGAAGTGGGCGAGCAGATGTGCGTATACGTAATGTCACAACCGATCGAATTGAGACAGAGCCCCAAAGAACTGTGGAATATCAGAAGACGTAAGCTGTGAGGTGAGCCGATCATTTCGTGCCTATCTCCTCAGTCACGTACAAGGCAACAGTTTGAAATGACCGGTTCATCACACAGCATACGTCTTCTGACAGTTCTGTCTGGATTTATAAAGAGCACTTCTTGTTTCAGCTGTGGAATACACGGTTCCTACATGTTGAGCTTTCAAACGTAACATTTCGAGTGATTACCGTGAGCTAAGAGTTGCCCGGATGACAACAAGCGTCTTGTTAGCGGGGAGATGAAGACAGTCTACTGAAATGATTGCTTGAAATGATGCAGGGGCATTTAGTGTGGTTTCAAAACAATACGGACTGGATGCATTGCACCGACCAAATATTAGCCGTTACTGGATACCGGGAAAATTCACGCTACTGCATTTGGCCTTGATTTTTTGGTATGTACATTGGTATTTCTAACGGATAGAGCACCAGCAACGGTCTAAAACGGGTGATAGGATGGATCAAGGTTAGAACACATACCTCATTCGACGGCTTGAATGAGTCTGTAGCGCGTAACGCATTCCACACGTTGCGTGGGAGATGAAAAACCAACTGTTGGTTTTCCGGATGCAAGACAAGTTTGCAAATAGTGGAACAACGTACGTTCTGGTGAAACGCGCCAGCTATCTGTGACTCTATGACAATTGTAGAAATGCAGGATCTGGGCCGCGAATATTAGGGGTAACGGGCAGAACGAATGGTACCGAGATAACCGTCGACCTACCTTGGGGAATAAACGTGAACTGGAAACGGCTAACTCGAAGCGTTAGAGAAATTCGCATTTAATACAAAAAGCTTTCTGCGGATTAATATCAAACAATGTGGGCACCTTCAATTCTGAAGTATCTGGTGCGTTAAAACAAAGCGTCCGGATATTTGTCCCACGAATTGACACGCACCATCAAACAGAAGTTACGTAGTCAAGACAGTGAAAAAATGTAGGATAGGCATTCCATTAGTGAACTCCTCTATTTTGATGGTGGTCATTTGTAGCAAAAGATTCCATTAAGATGACCACATATTTGAAATACATATGTATCCTGCATGCAAAAGATGGTATTAGAGTACGTTGCTGAAGTGAGAAATTACAACGTAAATTGCTGCTGGGCCCTTTGGTTGGTTGGTGCACCGCCAGAACCGGAAATCACACAGGTGTAAGTCTCTTAGCTATTGTTATTCGATACCCCTTCCAACGAAAGGGGAAACAACCGACCCTGAAACTGTTGAGCGACTTACATGATTTGA
>OX104066.1:112637231-112679571 GCA_944474145.2 Dicrocoelium dendriticum
GTCCGACTTCCCAAAGGCAAGAGACCGGCGTACAGCTGGCAAGTCTATTTGCTTAACGTCCAACTAACGGTACATTCAATTTATGCCCAAATCAATAGCCCTCAGCGTAAAAAGGCTCTCATTGGCTGGTTCGGTCCCATTAACACCTTCCCCCGCAAAAGTTGACATAAGACTTCATTTTTGGATCCAACTGCATTCTTACGACAGGTCTCCGTAGTCGATCAGTACAGCGCCGGGTCTGGACCTTCGGTTCCTCTGAGACTTCTGTGCGGGATGCATCCGAATTGCTTTGGGGATTAGATGGCATGTCGAAACTTTCTAGTAGAATATCTAACGGTAGTAACCGAGCGCTTGTGCCCTCAGGGTTGCTAGTTGGTCGCAGCTGATTGGCATGCCTGGTCCAAATCAAATTACCCACATTAACCTCATATAGCACCTGTCCAATATTTCTCCTTATCGATCCTACCACCCATTGCGGGTTTCCCGCGCGATAGTCTCTTACTAAGACACGCTGTCCGGGGTAAAAGCGGCGTGCTTGAGTTCTGTGTCGCTCGTTGTAGTACTGCTCCATCCGAACGTTCCTTTCTTGCTCATTAGTACACCTCGGAGTTAGCAGGGAATTCACAGTACGGAGTTTTCTTCTCATCAGTGCTTCTGCCGGCGACAACTGGTTTGGTACTTGGGGATTTGAAGTTGATCTGTACACGAGCAAAATGTATCAAGTATCTCCTGTGTGGTTCCTTCCCCCCGCATCTTTAGTAGCAATCGCTTAAACGTTGTCGACGAAGCGCTCTGCTTGTCCATTTGACTGAGGGTGAAACGGTGGCGACCGTAGATGCGTGATACCATGCTGTGCGCAGTATTCGGCAAATTGGGAAGAAGTGAACTGAGAACCATTGTCAGTGACCACGGTTTCTGGTATTCCTTGTTGATTGAAAAGTCTCCTCAAAATGTTAATTGTTGCACCACTTGTCGCACGCTCCATACAGAAGACCTCAGGCCATTTGCTATAGGAATCAACAACTATTAGGTACTGTTGACCGTTTAGGGGACCAAAGAAATCAGCGTGCACGCGTTCCCACGGTTTTGTTGCCAACGGCCAGGAAGCTAAGTCAGCATTTCACGGTGCCTTACTAGCAAGCGCGCATCTGGGACATGACTTTACTAGTTACTCGAGTTCCGAATCAATGTTTGGCCAGTAGACAAAACTCCGAGCAATGCTTTTCATTCTGTTAATTCCAGGATGTGCCCGATGAAATTGCTGAAGGACTCTTGGCGAAGTTCTTTGGGTATGACAATTCTCTCGGCCAAAAGTAAACACCCATTTACGATCGAAAGTTCGTCCTTTCTCCGAGAGAGAATTTGTAGCTCTCCGGATAGAGTATCACTTGGCCACTGCGTAGTGTGAAATTTGATTACCTGGCGCAAGAGGGGATCTCGCACAGTTGCGTCACGTACCATGTCGAACGTCACGGGAAGCTTCCTAAAATTCTCCATCAAGAACCTGGTTGACCTCTGATTCAAGGGAGATTGCTGCAATTATAGATTCTTCCTGCTGATGCTGTTGTAGCTCCAATAACCGGGAAAGTGCGTCTGCTTGACCTATGTCCTTTGTAGCCGTGTACTTCACCGCAAAATCATAGGCGAGTGAGGCCGTGGCGCAACGCTGAAGTCTGTTCGCGGTATAAACGGGTATAACCGGACTTTGATCCAAATATGGCTAGGAGTGGTTTATGGTCGGTAAGCAGGGTAAACCTCCTGCCATACAACATTTTGTGAAATTTCTTTATTGCAAAGACTATCGCTAATGCCTCTTTCTCTATCTGCCCGTAATTCTTTTCGGCTGGCGACAGTGATCGAGCTGTGTGTGCGATCGCTTTTTCCGATCCGTCAGCAAACTTATGAGAGATAACTGCACCCACGCCATACTTCGAAGCGTCTGCCGCCACCACGATTTCAAGTGTAGGGTCGTAATGTGTCAGCATAAGGTCAGAACACAGCAATCGCTTCACCTCCTCAAAGGACTTCTGACAATCTTCGGACCAGTGCCAACGTTTGTCCTTGGTGAGTAACTCATTGAGTGGTCCACGCACGCTGTGCATATGTGGCAGAAATTGACTGTAATGACTGACGAGTCCTAAGAAGGACCTCAGAGTAGGCACATCTTTGGGAAGGTGGCATCTTTTTTATAGCATCAATGTTTGACGGATCTGGACGTCTACCGTTCTTGTCAATTATGAAGCCAAGAAAATTATGGAGTCCATGAAAAACGTGCACTTTTCTGGGCGAAGTCTAAATCCATACTCGTGTATGCGATCAAGTACTAAGTGCAGCTTTCTGAAAAGGTCATCTGGGTTAGTTCCGACGACAATGATATCGTCCAAATATGCGGCAGCACCATCTACATCTGTTAGCATAGTATCCATGATTTGCTGAAAAATTGCTGGCGCGGACTTAACTCCGAATGGAAGTCGATGATACTGATACAAACCTCGGTGCGTATTTATCGTCAGTAATTCTCTAGAAGCTTCATCAACTTCTATTTGTAAGTACGCATCCGATAGATCTAGCTTGGCAAAACACTGACCCCCATTTAGTTTCGAGAACAAATCATCTGGGACTGGCAGAGGATACTGATGCGTGTTTAACGCTTCATTCAGCCCAGTCGAAAAGTCGGCACATATTCGGATCTGGCCGTTCGGCTTCTTGACAACCACAATTGGAGTCGCCCAAGAAGAGTAGTTCACTGCATAGATAACCCCAAGTTTCTCCAAACGATCAAATTCCTAGTCAACAATTGCGACTGCTGCGTAAGGTACTGGCCGCTTTGCACGGAAAACAGGAACAGCATCGGGTTTTAAGGACAATGAGGCTTGCAACTTTGTACACTTACCAAGTCCTTCACGGAAAACAGGTGCATATTTCTCTCGAATTGTTCGATTGCCATTGCCTTGGGGACTTTTGGTTTGTGTAAGTGTACACTTGCACAGATTTGATTAATGGGAACATCTAAGAAGTTGAATCGCTCAATCCAGTCTAATCCAAGGAGGTTCAAATTCTTGTGTGTTGTGACGAAAATAGTTCCCCAAGCGGTGAAGTTGGCAAAAGCGACACTCA
This sequence comes from Dicrocoelium dendriticum, assembly GCA_944474145.2. Taxonomy (NCBI): domain Eukaryota; kingdom Metazoa; phylum Platyhelminthes; class Trematoda; order Plagiorchiida; family Dicrocoeliidae; genus Dicrocoelium; species Dicrocoelium dendriticum. The sequence goes on from OX104066.1 coordinate 112,640,349, forward strand.
CATTCAATCTGACCGATCAAGTTTAGACTCGTACCTGATGCGCTCTCGCTTTGTGGTTAGTTGGTTTAATGTCAGGTGAACCGATAGCTTTACATAAGTTTTCCGTAATGACTGTAATATCGGAAGCCGTAACAATCTGCAGACGCGCTACTCTTCCGTTGATGGTAATAGTGACGAACTTTCTTCTATCTTTAACATCGTCCGTATAGTTAGCGTTTACTCTTGTCGCGAACCTTCGGTAACCTGCTTTTCGAGTATCACATGACGATCTAAATGATGTTTTGAATCTGCAGTGGGTCTCCTTGTGCCCCCGTCTAAAGCACCTTCGACAAACATGTTTTGCTGAAAGGACACCATCTCACAAAATGCCATCCTCCGCATTGCCAGCAAGGTGATGGGGGTTTGGATTGTGGATATCTGCTAGGTTGAGCGGTCGGTGGGTTGTTTCCTGAAATTTGCTGGACAGATATATCTGCGGAATGTGCTCTCGAATCTTCCACCATAGCCGTATCGTGCTTTAAATTCATGATCCGTTGGGCTTCAGCAATGGCGTTTTGTAATGTAACATCTGTGTCGCGTTCCAACATACCAAGTATTCTCGTTCGTATCTCGGCGTCTTTTGGGGACTGTAGACTGCATACTAGTATCAAACACTCGAACTGGTCTTCCGTGAGCGACTTCAGTTGAAATTCTGGCATTCACGTTTGACTACCGCCGCGTGAGCAATAATACTGTCATTGTCCTTTTTGCATAGCTTTAGACAATTGTATCGGTTATTGAAAAGAGACGACTGGTCTCCAAACAACGCTGTGAGTCGAGCAACTGTATCATCAAAGCTGAAATCATGCGCGTTGTTTGGCAAAATGTAGTTAATGTATCTGTCATGTTCAACCGTTCCGAGTTTTCGTAACAAAAGGCGAACTTTAGATGCATCATCGAGACCTGACAACTCTGCCCTGAAAACATCTTCATAGCGCCTGAACCACGCATCGAATATTAATCCTGAGTCAGGATCGAATATGAACTCATTAACACTACTGATCATCGCATCCGCCGAAGGCTTCCCATTGTTCTGAACGACCGTAGGCTGCACAGATAACATTTGGGTGAGGGTTTCAATCATACGCAGCTGTGCTGTTTCAAATTGCTGCTGTTGCTGCAACAAAATGATTTTCAGGTCTTCCGCTGAAATTGACATCTTGATCCACTACCTTCCGTCGCCAAAAATATATGTTAAGGTTTCGGCTGACCTACCGATGACCTGCTGCTAGCGTGCACTCTGATCAGCCCGACTTCCCAAAGCAGGAGACCGGCGTACGGCTGGCAAGTATATTTGCTTAACGTCCAACTAACGGTACATTCAATTTATGGCCAAATCAATAGCCCTCAGCGTAAAACGCTCTCATTGGCTGGTTCCGTCCCATTAACATTAACTCCGAACGGACTGACAACGGTGAGCGTCTGCTGCAACTGTGTGCGGAGCACCAGTTGTTTCTTAGTAGCACTGCATTTAGACACAGTGGGCGCCGAAGTGCCACTTGGCGTCCACCTGTAGCTGGACAGCGATGGACCCAATTCGACCACATAGCCATAAGTTACAGATGGCGTGGTTCCATCCTAGATTGCCGCTCGTACTGGAGTACCTGTGTCGACTCTGATCATGCCTTGGTATGCTGTCGTTTCTCCATGAACTTTACCGGAAGGCGCACCAAGCGTCCCCTCCGATTAGCAACGGAGAAATTGTCCCAGCCCTCGGTCAGGCAGGCCTATCAAAAAGCACTGCATACCGAACTCTCGCTGCCTTGTCCTAATGACACTGAACTTCAATGGAATAGGATCTCGACCGCCATGCACGACGCAGGAGCATCTGCTTGTGGCAATATCAGTCGTCACCGCACCAGTCACTGGATATCCGAGGTCCGTGAACCTGTTGAAAGCTAGAAACTACCTCCCGGCTGGCTCTGAACACAATGTGACCAGACGGGCTATTAGGCGTGAACTAAAGCGGAGTCTACGTGCTGACAAGGAAGCCTGGTGGACCAGTCGGGCTCAAGAAATGGAGGAAGCAGGAGCGCTAGGCAATTACTGGAAGCTCTTCCAGCTAATCCGCACCACTGGTCCGAGAAAACCAGGCGTCAGTGAGACAATCAGGGACAGCGCGGGTGCGCTGATACACAATAAGGAGCGCCGTATGGCTCGTTGGGCGGAACACTTTCAAGATCAGTTCAGCTGGCCCCCTGCTCTCGGACCTCTTCCTACTTAGGTGATGCAGGACGTGCCGTGGACGGTTAGTTTAGAGCCTCCGTCGGAAGCGCAGGTCCGAAACGCGATCACAGCCCTCAATCGTTTTCGTGCCGCTGGCCCGGATTCCCTACCACCTGCACTATTTAAGGATGGAGGTGAGGTCCTCTGCAGGGCACTGACCTCCCTATTCGTACGTATCTGGAACGAAGAGAGTGTGCCGGCTAATTGGAGCGAATCGATTATAGTGGCAATATACAAGAAAGGCAGTCGCACAGACTGTGCTAACCACAGGGGTATTAGCCTAATGCCAGTTGTGACAAAATTACTGGCCTCGATTATCGTTCGTCACCTCACTGCAGAACGGGAATCTCGGAATAGGGAAGAGCAGGCCGGTTTTCGCCCAGGACGTGGCTGTATAGACCATATATTTACTTTGCGGCAGGTGCTAGAGCAGCGCCACGCATACCGCAGACCGACAATAGCTGTGTTCCTCGATTTCAAGAGTGCGTTCGATTCGGTCGATCGATCGATTCTGTTCGAATTACTTGCGCGAAAAGGTGTTCCCACGAAATATATGAACATCCTTCGTGCTCTATACTCGAACACTACAGGCCGCGTCAGGGTCTATGGTGTCCTATCGGATAGCTTTTCGACTACAAGTGGCGTTCGTCAGGATTGTCCGATTTCCCCGTTTTTGTTCAATTTCGTCGTGGATTCTATCATGGAGTGTTCCCTTGCGGAATCTCACGATGTATGCGTTGAAGTGCTGCCTGGTGAAAGGTTAGTTGACCTAGATTATGCGGACGATACCGTCTTGCTTTTCGACGATGTTGGGGCGGCACAATCAACCTTGAATAACCTGTCCAGAATGGTCCCATTATTTGGTATGCACTTCGCACCTTCAAAGTGCAAAGTGTTGTTGCAGGAGCACCAGCCACTTGATGACCCCTTGACGCTTGCTAACGAGGAACTCGAGGTGGTTGATCAATTCACTTATCTTGGCAGTTGCATCAGCAATGATGGGCGCATAGAAACTGACGTGAGCTCACGCATTGCAAAGGCCAGAGCTGCCTTCTTGAACCTGCGTCATCTTTGGCGACAGAAGGGAGTTTCCCTCCATCTGAAAGGCCGTGTATACAAGGCCACAGCGAGAGCCGTTCTGCTCTATGGTAGTGAAACTTGGCCCCTTCGGTCTGAAGATCTGAGGCGCCTTCAAGTCTTTGATCATCGTTGTTTGCGAAGCATTGTTGGTGTCGGATGGCACCAGCGTGTCCGCAACGATGATGTGCGTAGGCGAGTACTAGGTGGTGATAATCATGCTAACTCTCTAGAACAACAGATAGCACTGAATAAGTTGCGTTGGCTCGGGCACGTGCTACGCATGCCTGGTCACCGCTTACCTAGGAGGGCCTTGTTCAGTCTACCAGGTGTAGGGTGGCGCAAGGCTCGAGGTGGACAGAAGTTGACTTGGCAGCGGGAAATGAAGTCACTGACAACCAAACTGGGTGCCGTTGGTCCGTCTCGCCTTCCGGGTTGGAGTCCACGTGACTCACCTTGTGCTTGGCTCGAGACTTTGCAGGACATGACTCGCAACCGACACCAGTGGCGCATCTGCTGCCGTCTCCTAATCGGATTGCCCATTTAAAGTGTGTTTGGTGCTGAGTTATCTGCGGGGTAATGGCTGATTATGACGCGTGGCAGTGAAAGCCGCAAGGAAGCTGTCTCGCCGATGCCACCTTATCTTTGCACGATAGCCAGCTGTTTGTGACGGTATGTTGTCTACACAAGGTGTAGGCGCCTTGACCCTGAATGTTTGCTTAGGGCATTAAGGTTTTTATGTAAGTCCCCCTTCTCTCCCTCTTCTTATTCTTTATTTTATAGGTCCTCATGGTTGTATGGCAGCGAAGCATCAGCTCAAATGGCTGATGTACTGCTGTTGATGATGATGATGACATGGTCCGAAGAAACCGTTTCTCGTCTGTTCACCTCGCTCATTAGATCAATCCTTGAATACGGTGCCCCAGCGTACCATCCGATATGCCAATGGGAAACTGAAAAGCTGGAGAAAATACAGCATATCGCAACTAGAATGATACCGAGTCTGCAAAAGCTTCCGTATGAAAGCCGTTTTGAAAGCCTCGGACTGTACACACTATTCCTATCGGCTGAGTAAGAATTGAGACCTTATTATGACCCATCGAGTACTACACTTGCATCATTTCCCCATACTGCGGCCAATATTTCACCTGCGGGAACCATGTAACACCCGAGGACCGTTACAAATTCAGGGTCCCCAGCATGAACAAAGTATCACATCAGCTTTGTATCGAACGAAGAAGCGTAAATTTATGGAATACAATACCGGAAAGATTAATAGAGGCCCATTCTGTGAAGTGTTTTAAAACCCGTATCGACGATTATTTCGGAAACCTGTACTTTTGTGAAACGATGCCCATACAATGCCAAAATAAGACATCGTATGCCCGGAAATAATGACACCAGTACAAATTCCTAACCGAACAAGAATAAACGGTTAACGGACCAGACACAACTGCTGGTGATTCATAACTAAAATGTTTTTGCTTTTTCGTAGTTCGATAGAGTTGTACAGAAACCTCTACTTGCTCTTAAATACAGTCTCACAACTATCTCGACCCCAATATTCTGTAGTTTGTTAGCCCTAGCTAACGTGCTAGAAGCTACTAGGTTGCGTTTCTGCTGGTAGCTCAACCAACCCATGTAGCTATTTTGAGTCCCAGACCAGATTGCGCCCCAGTAGGTGCGATGCTTTTTTTAACAACCAGCATGTTTCCAATTATTCAACTCGGTAGCAATGATCACGATGAAGCTTTTGTGCTGCCATAAGCGTTCTTGTAACCGTCATTGACTGATCCCAACGCAAAAGCGTTCTCATGGACTATCTCCTTACCAATAGGTCTCAAGTTGGGTGGGTCCAAGCTTTTGCTGAAGCTACCGGCATGAAAACGTGCTTGAAACACTTCTACGGGCGAACTCTCGCTTGATCTTAACGGCGGGGAACTAGAGCTGCCTGGCCGTTTCATCTTTTTTGGTGGCTACATTAACAATGACCGGTGTATGAATGTGACGATCGGTTCGGCTCATGTTAAAGCTGAAACTATCTTCATGAAGCTGTAACACCTTTGACATCCTAAGGGCTTTTTGGTTTGAAAGGCCGCGCACACGGATCACAATGAGGACAGTTCCCCCATACTACATGGAAGGATGCAAATATTAACAACACTTTACCGCTATTTTGCACTAATGCTTCGGCACTATTCAACCGCGTATTGGGATACTTACTTCGTGGGTGATGGGCTCGACCACGGGTCGCAACGGCTGAAAGCCAAAAGTCCGGGCGGCTACACCACCCTTACCCTTTTGAAGTTCTCGTGGGCCTTCTGTCCCCTGCCCGTAGTTGACTACGAAGCGTCGCCGTGTAGCTACCGTGTGGTAGAGATCAGTTTATCTCGTTTGATCAACCGTTATAGCTAAGTCAGTTGCGTCGGTTTGATCGTATGGTACTTATATCCTCTTCTCGAGGAGGACCTTGTTTCGCCTACCTGATATGGGGCACGTAGCCTAATGGTAAGGAGCTTGTCTTGTAATCTGAAGCCGCGCGTTCGAGCCTGCATTGGGGCAGGGCGACCCTCGCCGTATCCTTAACCCACGTACGAACCCCACTGCCTTGGGTCAGACTGCTGAGTCAAAGGCTAGAAACTGGGTACCTCTAACAAAACCCCCTCTCGGAATGGGCAGCTGAAGAGTATCATCTGCTTTCCATACCTCGCCGACAATACTCCCTCTTATTGTTTTTCTCCTCCTCTCCTCTTCTCCGTTTATTGAGTAAAAATCTGCCACTGACCTCACAGCTGCTGCCATCGTTACACGTAACTCTTCCATCAAACCTTTAGTTTCATTTCACATTGGTTCATTTAACATCTGCACTGTAGGTCAGATCAGCCAGCAGGCAGCACTGACTCACTCTTCACTCTCTTGGTATTGGTGTGTGCTGTGTCTCCGGAACACGCATACAAATTAACAACATCGTGACGAATCTTCGACTCCCTGGTTCTGGATCTGACGACGATGGCTACACTCTTCGCGTTCCTGGCGATACCGAGTCAACGACTCAAGCTATGTACGTTGTTGATATTGCCCTCAGCAAACATGCTGGAGGCAATCTGGTCGCCAGGGCACCGGTGAACAGCCGCATGCGTGCGGTTGGACCTCAAACCTCTATTGGTGTTACTAACCCGCGTCTGAAGCCAAGGTGCCTTTTTATCGCCTCAGTTTATGCCCCTACTGAATGCGATTCGCGAGGTATCAAAGATGATTTCTATCGGCAGCTCTCATCTCTTTTTCGCATGGCGAAGAATACTGGCATACTGATTGTTGCTTGTGGTATGAGTGCCCAGGTGGGTCGTCTTTCAGACTCCGAACAGCACTTGGAAGATCACTTCGGAGTCGATGCACCCTGAACACATAATGGCGATCAATTCCCCCACCTGCGTGCTGATCGCAACCTTAACCATAGCAGCACTGCTTTCCAGCACAAACGTTCGCACCGCGTCACCTGGCATCCACCGAATTCTTCAATGATCTGAACTCAAATTGACCATATTGCCATCAGCTACAGATGGCGCACACCAGTACACAATTGTCGGTCAATTTGGAGCACTGCCTGGATTCCGACCATGCTCTAGGGTGCGGACGCTTGAGGTTCACTTCCCGCTTCAAAGAAGCGTTTATCTTCCAACTTTCTTACGTGTAACTTGAACTCGCAATCTGCAGTTCAACAATATCACGACGAGCTGGCTCACTAAATGTCAGTGATGAATGAGGTTGTTGAACCGAACGCTGACTGAGATCGTCTCAAATGTGCCGTGAAGAATGCCTTTGGCGCATGCTTTGCACCCAATTTGAGACGTGGTAATTGCGAATAGATATCTGCGGCATCGATTAGCCTGATTGAAGCACGGAAACAGGTTCCAATGGGCACTGCGTTTCAGCGTGTCCGTAACTGCAACGGCGCATGGCAAGTAGCCTTCGAATCGGCCGTGAACGTTTTTGTGGATCGCAAGGACTCATGAGATGGAGAAGGCCAGTGCTGTTAGGGACAGCCGAGTGCTATTCCAACACAAGTCCGAGAAAGCTATCCGTTATCGAGATAATAGCGGAGAAAGACGGACAACTGATCTATTCTCATCGTCCTTCACTAGTCTGTTTGATGGAAGATTTTGAAGGGCAGTTCAGCAGGTTTGTTGTGACATTGCCGCTTGCTGAATCGCCTGAGCCTACGTGGGTACTGGATATCACACCTCCCACTTTGGAAGAGATTCGACATGAGCTTTCCGTGTTGAAACGAAACCAAGGATCCAGAACCCGCCGAACTTCCTTCATCTTTACTAAAAGATGGAAGTGATTTTTTGTTGACTGAACTTGCTTCTCTATTTAACACGATTTGGAACAGTGAAGAGGTATCTTCAGACTGGCGACTGTCAACTGTCGTGCTCTGTGCGAAAATCATGGAGGCATCTGCTTTGTTTCCATTGCATCCAAAATTCTCCAATTCTAAAATTCTCCAACGACTTCCTGGTCCCCGTGAGAAACGAATCCCTGAAAGCCACTTTGGGTTCCGCACTGTTCGTGGTCGTATCGATCGCATATTTACTCTTCACCAAGTGTTAGATCAGCGACACATACAGATGACCGACAATGGTGGTTTTCCTTGACTTGAAAGCTACCTTCGACTCTTATGACCGTGCCAGCTTATGGCACTGCCTATCTTTGAAGGGCGTGCTGGCTAAATTCCTTTCCATTTTTTGTCTCTACCATGATTCCCGAGGCCGTGTAAACGTTTACGGGAACCTGTCTCCTGAGTTCCCCCACAACATATCCTATAGCTTCTTGCCTCTACAACTTTGTGATCGAAGTAACCATGAGTGACTCCGTTCTTGCAGACTCTACCGGAGTGGAAGTTCTGCCTGGTGATCGACTGACAAACCTGGCGTATGTGGACGACATAGCTCTTTTAGGGTCCCACGCAGTGGCTATGCAAACACTGCTGGACAGATTGATGCGTAGTGCTGCGCGCTACGGCATTTGCTTTGCACGTTCAAAGTGCAAAATACTGCTGTAGGATTGGACCGACACACCTCCGGTTCTAGCTATCCCCGAACGGCCACTAGAAATAGTGAATCGGTTCACTTAACTTGGTAGCTGTGTCACCTCTGGTGGTCACATCACTGAGGAAGTTACTTCGCGTGACTTTCCAGAGACAGCTATCTATGGAGACAGCGGGATATCAGCCTTTCATTGAGAGGTAGGATGTGTAACACTGCGGTAAGACCGGTCTTACTGTATGGATCAGAGACCTTGCCATTTCGCAGCGAAGACATTAAACGCTTGGCTATGTTTGACCGCAGGCGCTTGCGGAGTATTGCTCACGTCTGATGGGAACACCGAGTAGCAATACTGAGGTCTGTGAACTTGTTTTCGGCAACAAGCTTTGTGGTGCCCTCACTCAAGTGTTTGCTGAATCTTAGTCGCTTACGTTAGTTAGACCATAACCTCGGTATGCCTGTTGACCGTTTTCTTCGGCGTGCATTATACGTCGTGTCTGCACCAAGTTGGGTGAATTCGCGGCGGGGCCAGTCCATGACGTGGCATAGTGGCATGAAGAAATTGACTGAGAGACTTGGTCAGACTGGTGCGTGGATTGGGGCCTCGGGATAGTCCAGACCGATGGTTGAAGAACCTACGAAACACGTCGCATATACGCTATCTGTGGGTCATGTTAAAGTCATGAATGAAAACCCATTATTTTAGCAATTAATCGATTATCTTCGATCGTGTATTGATTTCGAGGATTTGGAACCTTCCATTCCTTTGCGTGATTGTCAGCATACGAAGTTTTGGCAGGGAGGCTGCTAATTTACCAGTTGCTCTTCGTTTTCTAGAAGCCGAAGGCTTTTGCTCCCCCTATATATTTGGCGTAGGTCTGGCCTAATGTTACTGCGTTTTGGTGGCGTTTTTATTAACACGTTTTTCGCGGTCAAGGTCGTTAGACTTTTTATTTTTCTTCTATTGGGCTAGAATGTTTGGGTCTTTAATTCGGAATAGCGAGAAAATGTGAAGATCTAACAATGGCGACGGACAAGCACGAAAATGTTACGAAGTTGTTCAAGTGCTGCTTCTTTAGCAACAATCCCAGATGGAAGTACAAGTAAAACTGATTGAAAGTTTGACGCAGTGCTTTAACGTACAGTCGAACAGAGCAGCTACACGGGACACGCAGGCTTTCTCACTTGATCTTGGAAATACGATCACTGAATTTTATTATGATGCTGATTCCGAATGCACTTTCGAGGCGTGATTCAAACGCTGGGAAGACATGTTCCTGACGGATGTTAGCCGTCAAGATGATTTCGTGCAAAGTGCGTGTTTTGCTCCGCAAGCTCGGCGCTAATGAACATTCAAGATTCGTCGACCACATCCTTCCCAAAGAGCCGAAGCACATCACTTTCAAGGAAGCAGTGGCAACACTCAAAGAAATTTTTGGTGTTTCAACCTCTTTGTTTAGCATTCGCTGCCAATGTCTAAAGATTATTAAGCGAGATACGGACGATTATGGGGCCCTAGCAGACATGGTTAACCGTGAATGTTAACGTTTCAAGTTACGCTGTTTAACGGATGACCAGTTTAAGTGTATCATATTTGTCAGTGATTTACATTCTTCACGCGACGCGGAAATCCGCACTCGGCTCCTTGCTAAGTTGGATCAGGATGCATATTTGACATTGAAGTCTCTTGTAGGCGAATACAAAAGGTTGATTACTTTGAAACACTACACCGCTATGAGTGAGCAGAGTCGCCCCATCATTGCCGATACTGTTCATGCTGTGCAAAAAGCAAGAAAGGCTGGCTCGAACAAGCCGTTCAACAGAGCGCCGAACAAGCCGCCCCCACCTTGTTGGTCATGTGGTGAATGGCATTTCGCACTATACTGTCCATTCAAGCGTCACATTAGTGATAAGTGCTATAAACGCGGCCACAAGGAAGACTTTTGTCACCAGTCCCGGCCAAGAAACATGCAGCAGGAAGAACTTCAGAAAGCCTGACGCAGAATCACTATCGGTGATTGCCACTTTCCACAGCGATTCTAGAACACGCCGCCGATTTATCACTGTGCTCATCAATGGAATCCCAACCCTGTTACAGTTCGATACGGCATCAGATATAACAATCATTTCCATAAACACTTGGAAGCATCTAAAGAGGCCGAAGATGGTTGATTCCAACAAAGTCGCCCACAACGCATCCGGTGGAGTGCTGAAGCTGGTCGGAGAAATAACTTGCAAAATTGCATTCAACGGAGTGGAACAGGCCGGAACCTGCTACTTGTCTGACCGACCAAACTTGAACTTCCTTGGGCTTGACTGGATGGAAAAGTTACAACTGTTTGATGTTCCAATGAGTCAGATTTGCACTAGAGTCCAAACCGATCCAGTCCATGCATCATGGTCGACAGAAGACATGACGAAAAAGCTAAAGCAGACGTTTGCCTCCTTGTTTGAAGATTGTCTCGGTCACTGCACCAATTTCAAAACAAAGTTGGGCCTTCGCGAAGAAACCAAGCCAGCCTTCAGAGCACCAGGACCGGTACCGTATGCAGCCATGGCAGCAGTTGATCAGGAGCTCGACCGACTGGAGCGAACCGGTGTCCTCACACCAGTGAACTACTCTTCATGGGCTACGCCGATTGTTGCTGTGAGAAAGCCGAACGGTAAAGTGCGTGTCTGCGCCGATTTTTCGACTGGCCTGAATACCGCACTGGACGACCATTAGTACCCCCTTCCGATACCAGAGGATATCTTTGTCAAGCTGAATGCTGGGAAGTGTTTCCACCAAACTCGACTTGTCCGATGCCTACCTCCAGATCGAGGTTGATGAAGGATCGAGAGAATTACTGAACATCAACACTCATCGTGGCTTGTACCAGTAACACCGCCTCACTTGTGGAGTGAAAACTGCACCAGCCATCTTCCAGCAGATGGTGGACATTATGTTCGCGGGAGTTTCTGGAGCCGCAGCGTACCTGGATGAAATCATGTCAATGGGTCGGACGGCAGAAGGACTATTTGAGCGGCTCGCTGAAATGCTTGAACGCACCCAGTCATATGGCTTCCGTATCCGTGAAGATGTGTACATTTTTTACACCGGTCATCAAGTTCCTCGGCTTCATTTTCGCAAAAGACGATCGTCCCCCTGATCCAAAAATATCCCAGCTATTCAAAAGACGCTCCCGCCTGCGGACTTGCGATCGCTGCGTTCATTCTGTGGCCTAATTAGTCATTACAGCGCTTTTCTGCCCGAACTGCATCGCCTGCGTGCCCTGCTGAACAACTTGCTGCGCAAGGGCCAGACTGGAATTGGACGCCGGGATGCCAAACTGCGTTCCAGCGGGTCAAATAATTGCTGGCTTCAGACATACTCCTGACTCACTTTGACACGTCCCGAGAAATCGTCCTCGCCACAGACGCGTCGAGTCTAGGGATCGGTGCCGTAGTTTCCCATACATTCCCAGATGGATCTCAGAGGGCGATGGCACATGCCGCCAGGACGCTGACGAAAACCGAAAGAAACAGATCGAGTAGGAGGCATTGGTCATAGTGTCTGCTGTAAAGAAATTTCACAAGATGCTGTATGGTCGCCGCTTCAAACTCTTGACAGATCACAAGCCGCTGCTGTCCATTTTGGGCTCGAAGAAGGGAATTCCTGTCTATACAGCCAATCGACTCCAACGATGGGCACTCACCTTGCTGGGCTATGATTTTGAAATCCGTTATCAGTCAACGGTTTCGATGGGCCAGACAGATGCGTTGTCACGCCTCATTGATTCCCAGCAGCAAAACACGAGGACACCATCATAGCTTCAGTTGACATCGAGCCTGATGTCAAATTCCTGGTGTGCGAAGCACTGCATGGTCTACTAGTTACGACCGAAGCTGTGCGGGTCGAAACGCTTCGAGATCCAATGCTGAAGAAGGTTACACACTTCCACAGAACCGGCTGACCACCTTCGTGTTCATCTGCCGAAATGCAACAATTCTATCAGCGAAGACATTCGCTCTCCATTTGAACGATTGCGTCATATTCTCAGAGCGTGTAGTCATCCCGCAGGCGTTGCAAGAAAGAGTGCTGCGGCAGTTCCATACAGGACATCCAGGGATCAACCTAATGAAAGCGCTTGCCCGAAGTTCTGTGCACTGGCCGTTTTTGGACAGACAGCTGGAGAAGCTAGATAGAAGATGTAGCAACTGCGCTATAGCTTCAAGGGCACCGCCGAAGACTGAACTCCACTCGTGGCCTAAACCACCTAAACCTTCGAGCCTTGTTCATGTCGACTTTGCATGCCCAATCAATGACCAGAACTTTCTCATAGTGGTCGACGCTTACAGCAAGTGGCCCGAAGTGTCCCTCATGAGCAACACGAAAACCAGTGCAACAGTCTCGAGGTTGCGACAAATCTTCAGCAGGTTCGGCTGCCCTGAAACGTTGGTGACGGACAGTGGAACACAGTTTACTTCGGCGACATACACGAAGTTCTGCAAGTGCTGCGCCATCAAACACGTGCGGTCTTCACCATTCCACCCACAATCGAACGGCCAAGCGGAGAGATTTGTGTATACATTCAAACGCGCTCACCTCCAATCAAGAAGAGAGACATAGAGGAGGTGATCGACCACTTTCTCTTTCTGTACCGATCTGCACAAAATCCACAAACGCCGGGTGGAATATCACCAGCAGGAGCAGTGATGAAGAGAGAGCTTCGCATGCCATTTGATGCAGTTCGACAGTCCTCAGAGTCCACAGCTGGTGAAAGAAACCTCAAGATGGAACGTGACTTTAACCGACGGTACGGTGCTAAGTGACGTTCGTTTAAACCGAGTCAGCCAGTACTTGTACGTGATTACCGGGAAGGACACGTAAAATGCACGCCAGGCACAATCCAGGGCAAGCGCGGGAACGTCATTTACAACGTGCTGGTTGAAACGCAGTTCTGGGAACGCCATGCAAACCAACTGCGATCAACACTGTGTCAGGCATAAGCAACAGAATCTGCCGAGCTTCCATTTGACCTGTTGACCGACAGCTTCAACTTGCCTAAACAGCCCGTAGAAGAACCTTGTCATCAGACGAATGATACCAGACCGCAGAGCATGGAACTTGAATCCAGAGCACTACAGCCAATGCGATGGACCGATAGACGTAGAACTTCTTCCAGGGGGCTTCATGTCAATCCCAGGCTAGCATCATACACCGCGGCAACCGTTTCAGGAGGAGAGGTATCCAGGAAAGGTAAAAATTTAAAGGGAAGTCCATTATTTTGGCAATTAATCGATTATCTTCGATCGTGTATTGATTTCGAAGATTTGGAACCTTCCATTCCTTTATTTAATTGCCAGCATACGGAGTTTTGGCAGGGAGGCTGCTAATTTTACCAGTTGATCTTCGTTTTCCAGAAGCCGAAGGTCATTGGGCCCCTATATATTTGGCGTAGTTTTACAGCCTTTTGGCGACGTTTTTGTTAACGCGTTTTTTCGGTCAAGATCGTTGGACTTTTGCTTTTTCTTCGGCTGGGCTAGCATTTTTGCGGAGAAATTTTTGGGTCTTTAATTCGGAATAACGAGAAAACGTGATCTAACATACACTATCAGTGGCGTTCATGCATTCGGTTCCTTGCATCTGCTTGTTAATTTTCATTCCATTCTGCTTAGTTTAACATATTTTTTACTTGCTTCCATTTTCGTTACATTCTGTTTGGCTTTAACCCTACTATCTTACCTTATTGTTATTCTTACGATGTGAGTCGTGGCCATTGCATCCACTGCACTTCGATGCTCAGATCATGGTTGATTAACTGAACTGAGCCTACTTGCGACCTTATTGGTTGCGCAGCTGCGAAGCGTCGGCACTGTGTCGGCGTACTCCTGACGCCTTGTCAGTAGACCTCGAGGGATACAACCGTTGATCCAGTAGCGAAAGGTAAACTTGCTGTCCACTCGTTTGGGTCTCTTTGTTCCCTTTCGCTCACAAAATTGTGGTTTCTGTGGTCTACCCTGTGTTTGTATGGAGGTATTATAGGACACGGCGCGTTGCCATCACTTATAATTCCCTTTCTAACGTCTCCTAATGTGAAGTGAGATTAAATTTCGCTTTGGCTGTGCGAACCTCAAGGAAGCCACCACGTTTTTGACAATTTGTCTTTACAGTATGGCTAGCCGTTCGTGACTACGGCTTTCGAACATGGTATTCTCATTTGTCATCTTACTTTAATCCTCCTTTTCTTCTTCCTTATCGCTAGTTCTATCCCTTTTAGTGATAAGATTTTGGAGTATTTCGAGCTGGCCTACGTTGTCATGAATGATAGCTCAGCATGGGAAGTGGTATCTTTGCAAGCCAACTCTCCCCATCAACATGTTAGCAACGTAGTTGACTAGGAGATACGCGTCGCTATATTGTAGCAAGTACTCAGTCATGGCGATCCACCGCTGTTGCCCACGGCTCAATGATTTTGACCACTGCCTCCAAAAGAGCAGTGGTCGGTGTGTATCCCCTGCGATTCGCGGAAAGGCTCGTTTTTCTAATGTGGTAGCTGTTTGATTGAATCTAGCTACAACGGTTCTCTTCAAAATCTGCACTAGTGAGTCCCACTGGGATAGGACAACCTGGGACTCAAACTACCTGCCACCCAGCCATATATGTATAGCTTCGAGGTTCACAGTGCCGTATTATTCCCGCTGTTTTGTCGTTTGTTTTTATAGGTTACTTATGTTTTATCTATACATATTGCGACACAATAGTTGAAGCGTGTTTATCACCTTCAGCTAATGTGTAATGATGATGTTATAGCTTTACCGATCCCACAGAGTAGTCGCTTTTATGGGCTAAATTTCTGCGACTATCCTGCGTACTTGTGTTGTTTATGCCCTCTCTACTGTTTTCACCCAATTAGTACGCACCAGCATACTCCTATCACCAACGGCAGTGAATTGGAGATTTTTGTCCATTCAAAAACAATTGTTGTAATTCTCATGCGGTTTACCTGTCAACTCAGTACATTTCCTTTTAGTCATAATCGGTAAGCGTAAGTCTTCTTATCCACACGATTAATTTTCCAAATGGCTTTGTTCTTTGCCCCGAACTAGTGTGAAGACGCAGTAGTCGCACCAATCGATGATAGTCCAAAGCCTCCACCTCGGCGGGTTACATTAACGTTACCAGTGTTGAACAAGGCGAAAAACGTGTTCTTTCTTGTCTGCGGTTCCAATAAGGCGGACGCCGTTTCTGTGAGTTTCCCACTTTACCCACAATTTCCATTGGACATACATGTTGGTGTCTCCCTCCTGTATTTGCCTACAACACTCGCACCCCGGTGCCACGCCCCAACTTATACGTATCGAGCTTGTCTTGCAAGCTGGCGGCGCGGGTTCGAGCCTGCTTAGGGGCAGGGCGACCGTCGCAGTATTCTTAGCCCACATGCGACCGGTGGTGGTTGCGGGGCAGCGATGTGTCTTTGCTGCGTACCGGCGTACTGCTGATGCCTTTCCTTTCCACCGATGCCAACTTCGATGCTAAATGAGTGAATAAATCATCCATAGTTCGTCGCATCAAAAGCGGCCCTACTAACTTCGGTGTGTCCTCCGGTTAATTTTTCATACAACGGTTAAGTTTTGTCCTTATATCAACTAACTTTGCCCCACCTCAACACTTGAACCATGCAGACTAATTGACTGTTTCTAGCATAGCGTGAGACCACTTGGTTCAGTGATGTAGGATATCGCGAAACTCGCTTTAGTGTGTTATAACTGTTGGAATTAATATTTTTTTCTCTTGGTCGATGCTCCTTTTTCTCAGCTGCACAACTGCACTTATCCTTAACTGTTTTGTGCTCCGTGCCCTTATCTCTAAACGTTATTACGAGATTTCGATCGTTCGCCACATTTTTGTTTACCATGTACGCAGGTGACTGGTTACATTTACTAACCAATGCTTCCATACAAAGAGCGCAATTTCCCTATCCCGTTTCCACTCTGTAGGATCCAAGGGACTAGTTTAGTGCAACCTCTTTCCAATGAACCTCCCATCCGCCTGCGGCGGTAGTTCACTGAATGTTTTCCTTACCTCACTTTGCAATTTGCAAGACAGTACTTCTAGGTTTTATTGTGTAACGTTTCTAACCTCTTCCTTACCGAACACCTCTTTGCCCACACTTAAACACTACCTAGCTTCTTCACTTTGTATACTTACTACACTACTGCACTTTTTTCTATCCGAACGGCGTGCACGTCACATAGGTCCCCTATACCTCCGTGGTTTTCTGGTCTCCTTACTTAATGTCACCTAAATGCTTAATGTGTTTCTTGGTCATTTCGTTATTTTGCAGAAAGCATTCACTACTTCCTCGCCGTCACTGCCTTGCTCCCTTGTTCATCCTGTTGATGGAACTCTTTGCTGGTACTTGGACAAGGCTGCCGCCAGTGGCCTCTAACTGGGGCTGTGATTCCTCAATCTTCTGATGATGACTATCATTTGATTTTATACACGGTTTTCTATCTTACTGCGAATCAGTACCTGCGTGTTTTCATCTTAGACACGACGATTTGTCAAAGTATATGATTTCGTAATCGCAATTGATCTTCATGCTGGCTAGATTTCTCTGTTTCTCCGCTACCGTGCACAATTTCCACTCCAGCATACCTTCCCAGTCTTCATCACCGAAAGTAGAACGCACAGAGCGTTCACATATTTCCCGATGTCATGCAACAAACAACACCATAACGCAGAGTGATTATTTTCTAGGTGTTCTCTCGATAATATTGGCGTTCCAAGATTTTGAGACGAACGACTCGAGGTTCAGAGATGACGAGTACATTACATTATCAGCACAAATGGTTTATGTCAACGGACATCACAAAAGGCTGATACCTTTCCTCTTAAAGACTGACGCACAACATGCTACTGCCAACAGCAAGAGCCAAACATGTGAGCCTTGTTCCCTCAACAACTGGCAGATTCATTACTCTGTACCGTTTCTGCAGCTGACGTGGAGTACGCGGCATCACCTTGCACTTAATGATTAATCGTGATTTCTTCAAACACTTGCCTCTTAATTCCTGACTATCTGGCTTGGCCGCGTTTTTTGCACCTCTGCTGTGGCACCTGCCGGTTTCATCCTGATATTCAATTAGCAGACTCCCCAGGTTGCCCATAAGGATGAGTTGCATAGTCTTCTTGGCTGTACTCATCTCGCAAGTTGAGTCCATGATGATGAAATGGGTTGTGACCCAACCACTGCATTAGGTACCCCCGGTATCTTTCCACATTTCATGCAGCTGGATGATCAAGGGGCGCCTATTCCACACGCGTTAGATATCCACAACATGCGTTTAGGTCCTCTTGGAGTACGTTGCGTTCTCATAACCGCTTCGCTTACGTCTATGGGGTTGCCTGCCAGTGGCCTTAATGATCAAAAGCTTGCTTCGTAATCTGAAGTCGCGGGTTCGAACCTGCGTATGGGACCGGGCGACCCTCGCAGTATCCTTAGCCCACGCGCAACTGGTGGTGGTTGTGCGGCAGCGAAGCGTCGGTACTGCTTACCGGCGTACTGCTGATGCCTCTGAAGGTGTTCGGATGGGCTCCGATGTTACCGGAGTCTCTGTTGTATCAGAAAAACGTAGATGTAGCATACGTATATTGTAACAGGTAAACGTAGAACATAAAACCGCTCAGAACGAGCCGGAACTCATCATAAAGTCAGCCAATTGATCAATTAATACTGAGCGAACTTCAACCAGTCGGAGTAAACCCATGTTAGCGAATCACCACACTCCCCACTCTTATGCTTCCATATCTCGTCTCCTTTGGCTTTGTTTATTTGGTAAGAAAGGGAACCTGCGAAAGCGAGTTCTTGCAATGTGGAACATGACTGCCGGAGGAAGGAAGGAAAACACTAAGCTCTTAGACAAATGTACTGATTCCAAACGAACCAGTGAAAACAGGGCGGGAAAAACCTGGCACTTGCAATTCTGTTCGACTTACTGTCAGTATGAGCCAGTTTTAACTATGTCGCCTGTGTCGACCCTAGCCACACTAATTCGTACTGGGTACACACGAACCTTTACAGTTGAACAGAAACTGTACATGTTAAAACGACACAGGGAGCTTACTTACCACACATAATTCTTACCACATGCCTCGTAGTTTGCGTGTAGAAAATGCGAGGGGTGGTAATCTTCTGGTTCCTACTAGATTTTGATCTTGTGTTCGATACGGCGCTCACTGACTACGGTGTTTATGTAACACAACAGAAACCGAACAATGGGACAGTGGTTTATAAGATTAAAAAAGTACAGGCTTAACGTGTTCCGTAGGTTGGTAATAGCATAAATTGAAATTCGAATACTACATAACTGGACGTATGGGTAAAGCGATAGAGTAATTGCGTAAAGAAGCATGGTTATGAAAGTGAGATAGTGCAGGCAAATCCAAATGAAAAGTTGTGACGGTTTATACTCATGTCAAGAAACAATCGGATTGATTACCCCTCTGTAAAAATTTACTTGTGTCACTGTGGCAAGTTAGCCAGAATAAATCCAGCATATCCGTTTAAGTAACAAAATGTATGACGCCCAATTCGATGTCCAAAGACAACTGAGTTCGAAGTGGCGTTCCAGGGTTGACGGACTCGGAGGGAGAAGTAATTTCGTCGACAAATTAGGCGACTGTATTGTTGACTCAGTTCCAACCTATTGCCTCTGAGCTTGGTGTTCGGGCTGAGTTTCATATCGTGGCGGCATACGTAACTGGGGTCGCTCAGTATCTAGTAGGCTAATGTAAAGTTTCCATGTAGCCGCCGGTATCCTCCCCTGAGCACTCTTCAGTCGTTGCTGATACGTAAGGTTTCGCAATCTTTTGTAGCAAGTAAAAGCCACGATTAAACTGCACAATAATCTGCCTGGATGGGGAATCGAGCCCCGGACAAACGGATTACCGGTCCGCTGCTCTACCGACTGAGCTGGTAGCTCAGCTGGCATGCAACTGTTGTATTTATTTTCCTTTATGTATTGCGGCACAGTAGCTGAGGTGTTTCCCACCTCTAGCTAACGTGTAAAATGAATGAATGGATCCCTCCACTGGGGAGGATTCACTAGTTTGGTCGTCCCCAATTAGTCCTTAGTCATCCCTTACTGTCTTTAATCGAATTCCTGTAGGCTAGTTAGACCAGTTATCCAATATAAGCGGTGTCACTAGCTCAGACTGGAGCACCACCTTCATCAGCCGGTGACCGTTCCTCTTGTAGTTGGGCACTACCGAAATTCTTGTCAACCGCTTTGCAACGCTATTGTCGGTGGACCGTTCCCTTCGGATGTAACTTCATTGCTCCCGATCGTGTGTTTCCGCTTCCTCAGAGACGACTGGAGCTCAGCAACCCCGTAAACAATAATTTTCCGTTTCTCCTCAGATTTATGAACCTTTTCCAGTTTGCTGTTCCCTTTAGAACGTTCGTTCCATGGGATATCCGGAAGAATGCGCACCTCTTGTGATGAGTTACGGAGCCGGATCGAAGACAATAGGACAGTCTCTGTGTCCTCAGTGGAACTTATTGTCACCCCGAGAAGTCGAGGTTCTCCGTATTGCACTGAATTTGGGTGACCTGGAACCCGTCTCAGTGTCATGAGCTCAGCTGAAATGCCAATTGCACCACAAATGGAATTCCACTGATTACGGTCATCCACCAGCTTCCATTTTACTATACCAAACTGCGATTCTGGAACGTTCGTGCACATGACAGTCAAGGCACCGTGATTTCTTCTGTTAACTGCAGGTTTGAGAGTATTGATGTATACCATTTTAAACGGTTTGGTTGTTTATGGAGGTTGCCTCATCCTAATGTTGCTCGGTGCTGCTACCGAAGTCGGGGGTGTTCTCTCCGGCGTTCGTATGGTTGCAACTGATGCTTACATTCCAAGCTTTTCTCTATTTTGAACCAACTCGGGCTCGAAACTGCTGCCATCTTCGCCACTGGCTTGATGTGGACTGCACAGCTAAAGGGAGTGCATACAAGCATATTTGTAGCTTGTCCCAGAGACACAGACGCTGCAGTGACGGAATAAGAAAACCTTTCCTTGGGTGGATCCGACATTTCCTCCCTCAGCAGCGGCTTCAAGTCCGAGTTCGGGGCTCATTATCTTACCCTATCGATATGGACAGTGATGTTCCACAAGGCTCAATGTTAGGGTCGCGCTTATTCTTAGGCTTCATTAACGACCTCGCGCGTGTCATCGAGTCGAATTTCCTGCCTTTTGCCGATGACATCAAGATATGGTGGCCGATCGTTTGTGTGAAGCTCACGATATGCTGCAAGAGGACTTAGACCGCGCTTTTGAATGATCAAAAGCAGCTCTAATTCCGTTTAACGCGGACAAGTGCAAAAATGTACATGTACGCCGCAAGCTCACTTACGCATCTAAGTCTGGAAGCGACATATTGAAAACCGCCTCACAGGAGCGCGACTTTGGGGTGTTGATGTAAGACGACAGCTGTTCTGCTCAGTCCTTGAATGCGTCCAAAACCTCGCATTAACATGTTTGTCTCTTAATGGGTTTGTTCGGGACGTTCCATCTCTTCTCCATCTTCCCCCCAAAGCTCAATGCTTATGTAAGGCATCATGTAGAGTACGCGATCTAGGTCTGGCAATCCTGGTTGAAACGCGACCTAATTGCACTGGAGACTGCACAGTGAACCGCAACCAAAAATATGATGAGATTGTTCCACCGGTCATACCATCTACGACTGAAAGCTCTGTGAGTGTACCTCGGAAGTAATCACCATTTACGGAGCCACCTCATTCCAGCGTAGCAGATCTTGAAAAAACCTCGATCATGCTTGCCTCCACTTCCTGAAACTTAGCCGCAACATAAAATTGAAGGGTCAGCAGCTGAGTCTGGCCACCCAATACAGTCGGCTGGAATGCCGCTAGATTTAATTTCCTCTTCGAATTTGTCAACCGCGGAACGCACTTTCGACCTTTGTCATTTCTGCTCCCACACTGCCCTTTTTTTAAAAATTGCTCGACGATGCGCTACATTACCTTCATTACTTTTTTCATCGAGGCACGACCAGTCGCAGACAGACATTGTGCTCACCAACCCCCACGTAATCGAGGTAGACGAATATACTAGTGTGTTAACGTGGATATTATGATGAGTCCACAGCTGCGCGTTTAGCTTTACTTTTACTTCTTTTTGCACTTGCATAACTCACCCAAACCATCCCACATGACTTGTCAAGCTTGGGCTTTCTTATCCGCGTTATACCATTACCCCATTGTGTCAACGAATAAGGGACCAAGCTAAACCGACCGGTATGATACGCCTTGCCCGTCATCCAAACTCCGCACACTAGGGCAAACCGCGGTTACTCCGGGTAACACTTCAGTTAGTAACTGATGTAATGGCAGGTCACTTGTCTGTTAGCATCAATAACGCGTAGGATAGTTGAACGACGAGTGTACCACCGATCCGCGGTATCCAATGTGGATTCATTGAACCTCAAAGCCCGGAACTGGTGCGCAACCACCGGATAAACAAAAGTCACAGTCGGTGTTGAGCTACGGCGCTATGTTACAAAAACAGAATGTCATAATTACGATGTACCTCATCGATATCCTCAACAAAATAGGTACACACAAATACCCGTCACGGCAATAAACAACATTTTGCTCGTTCAAGTACCATGCAACAATGAATCAATACACACATCAGGGCATAGTGGTTTCGCCACCAGACGAATCAGGAAACAGGCAGTCAAGAGTCCAATTACAGAAAGCTAAAGTCGGTCTATCGAGGAACAGCCTTAGAGCTGAAAAGTGACCGCATGATTGAACACGCAGAATCCAGACATGGTCTATCCTAGAACCAAGACAGCAGCGGGTGAAGAATGACGGTGAGTCAGACGACAACGAACAGGGCGAACGAGGTCGATACGAAAATTGGACACCAACGGACACACAGTGAGTGGAGTAGATCTATAGGGCATGAATCCAACAGAGGGAATTGCAATACTCCGGCTGAGTTGGTTCGATTATAGTTCGGGTCAAAGAGTAGGGTAAGATGGGTAGGTCACAAAGGTAATGTGGAAGGGACGCAAACTTCTCAAACGTAATTGTATGCTCAACATAGAGGGGTAGGGGAATCTGGACAGGAACTTCAGGCCAGACGGAGTGCGATTGGAGTTGAACAAATTAGGTTACATTGTTAGCCGCTGATCTCCGTACCACCCCCTGCGCTGTTCGCACTTGTCCGGATATTCCTCAATGCGAGCGTCAGAAACGTAGACAAACTCCGGATGACTTCCGTAAACAAAAGAACCTAAAACCGATCCACGTCCATTGGGTCGCTGAGCTTCAAGCCCCAAGCTAGAAGCCAAAGCGCATGATTGGGATGAATGGCACTTCATCCGTGAAGCACCCACACTCGAAAAAGTGAGCGCCAATTCGAAAGCAAGGATCAGTGTTCTCACCAAACTACGATGCGCGTGGTCACCGAGTGATGAAAGTAACATGGCAATCCAAACTGATAACAGAAATGACGATCGAAATGTGGCATCAAATGCACAGGATGCGGTCGTCCGAAATACGCATAAACGCGATGGACACACGACCACAAATAGACAGAGTAGCACCGAACAAGCAAGTCACATGTGCAATTACGTCAATAGGCCGTTCAGAACCGGGACACTGCCAAAACATCCGGACAACTGAAGGAGTACCAGATTATCAGCCACTCGCCGACACTGTGTCCTCTACACACCAACCCGAAATGTCCCTGCAGATTGTGTCGGCGGTTCAACAACAAAGCGGCTGGTACCTGACCCCACAATGCTCAGCCTACACTCTCACCGGAAATCGACATCTGCAAACACGCCTCTAACTTCCGAGTCCCTCAACTGCCTGTATAGTAACACACAAGGTCTTTTCATTAAGTCGACTGAGCTTCGTACTCGTCAGCTTTTCATTCATTGGGACATAATCATGGTAACCGAAACATGGCTGGATAGTGAGATCACCGGTGCTGGGAAAATTCTACTCGGTATGACTCCCTTATGAAACCATCGACCCAGCAGGGGAGGCGGCGTTGTCTTTGTTACCGATCTGACATACATACCGACCTTATCGGCTATCTGGATTCGCAAGTTGTAAATTCTCCTTGGTACCGTATACACCTGTGATGCGTGTTTACTAGCAAGTTTATCGATCTCTAATGTTCACCCTGGAAAGGGATCGCCGCCCAACCTCTTGCACAGTCATACAGTCACGTCCTTCTGGTGGGCAACTTAAACCAGCACGCAATAGAAGTCACCGCTTCTCCCAACGAATAATTCAAAGCTGACTTGCAAGAAGTAATCGCCGATGTACATCTATGCAACCATGTCACCACTTCCACGCGATTCAGAACGCATGACGAACCATCTATGGTATACCTTGTGCTCACCAACGAGTAGCTAGTGGTCGATCCCGCAGTCATAAATGCACGGCTTGGCGGTAGCGATTATACGACACTGCTCGATACGTGCTATCTGACGTGAGTAGCTAGTTTAGAGGGAGGAATAACTGCACGTCCAAAACGTGTATCTTTTACTGTGTCAGAGTTTGTGACGGGTGGGGGCTGGGAAAGAGAGGGAGCACTGGAGTCACACATGGGTTGGATGGGTGGGGTGCTCTGCAGCGGAGCGGTTCATCATCAGAAGTATCGGGAATCTGTTGCGGCGACTGAGATTCAATGTAGGCTGGTTTAAGCCGATCAATACTGGCACAATCTTGGGAACCATTTCTGTCCAACACGAAATACCTATCTTTGCGGGTGATAACTTTGTAAGGGCCTTCGTAACGCGGTGTCAAACGCTTGCCAACCGCGTCGACGCGCACGGAAACGAATGGTAACGTGTGAAAGTCGAGGCGAATGTATTGGCTTCGAGAAGTGGATCGAGGTTGAGTTGGACGAATGGTGCTGAAGTGTTGTTTCAGTCGAGCAGCACATGACGTAGAATCGACTTCGCTGGTGACCCTGGAATCTAGCGCTAATTCTCCAGGAAGTCTGAGTGTCATACCGAAGACTAATTCTGCGGGACAACCACCGAAGTCTTCTTTTACATTGTTGCGAATACCGAATAGAATGATCGGTAATTATTCCGACCACTGGATATTCGCTCGTGTCGTAGTGAGTGCGGCCTTGAGTTGGCGCTGAAAACGCTCAACAATACAGTTAGCAGCCGTGCTATGCTGTCGTGCTCAGATGAGAACAGCTGAGCCTGCGGTTAAGGTTACGAAACTGGGCAGAATTAAATTGGGGTCTTCTATCTAGTGGCGGGGTGCCACGGTCTCGGCTGATATCTCGCAGCGGCACGGCGTGTGGCCAACGTGTGCAACGATCGACACATGTCAACACGTAAATAAAACTGTTGGATGGCGGTAGAGGTCAAGCGATGTCGATATGGACCTGCTTGAATCGAGCGTCGGGCAGCGAGGAGGTTCCAGGAACGGTAATTGTGTGGCGATGTATTTTGCTATTCTGGCAGGTAGTACAGTGTTTCGCCCACTGCTGGATATCAGAGCACATGCTGGACCAGAAATAGCGGTCCGTAATCAGCTTGATAGTGGTGCGGATGCTCGGATGGGAGATTCCATTCAACTGGTCAAACACAACTCGTCGATACTGTTGCGGAACGAATGGTCGAGGCTTTCCAGTAGATACATCACAGTAACTTCAAGAGTCCGAGTTGGGAAAGTTTAGTAGAGGGATTTGATTTCAACTGCTCGAACTCAGAATCTGTTTCTTGATGGGCAGCGATGTCCTCTAGGTTGATTGCTTGACGCGAAACCTAGTGAAGACCATTGCGGAATATAGCGTCGTCTACAACATTTTGAGCTGCATCAATGTGTCGAATATCAGTGGTAAGCTGTACTTTGTAATCCAACTGACGATTTTCTCGAGGTGAGAAGCGATCAGAGGAACCACGAGGATGGTAGATGCACGTCCTTCAAGCAAATGACGGAAGTGCTTAGCGGCGAGATAAATACCTAAGAGTTCTCGACCGAAAGTACTATATCGCGTCTGAGGAGGTAGTAGCTTTCTAGAGAAGAGAGAGGCTCAGAATGACCGTCTATGACCTGTTGAAGAACAGCACCAACAGCGGTCTGTGATGTGTCATTTTTGACAATTAAGGATGTGTCTACATCGATTTTCAAGTGTCTAAGGACCGTTGCTTTGGAAAGCGCTTGTTTGATCTCGTCGAATGCTGCTCTCGCTTCTGCAGTTGGTTCAAATATGTGAGACGCTTTTGAGCTGATCTGTCAATTTCTGAAGGAGCCTAGAGCATTCTGGAATGAAGCGACTGTACTAGTTGACCATACCAAGGTAACGGCGTAAGCTCTTGAAGAATGGGGCATCGGATAGTTTGCGATGCTTTGTGTCTTTTCTTGAAGTGGGCTAATACCGTCGTGATCAATCCGGCGACCAAGAAAACCAACAGATGACTGACCAACGACACACTTATCGGCGTTGATCGTGATGCCAAATTTGTCAAGACGTTAGAAAGTTAAACGCAGATGAGACAAATGTTCTTCACAACTTGAGCTGGCCACAACTATATCGTCAATATAGGCGAAGACGAAATCAAGACCTCTGAGGAATTGGTTGGTAAATCGTTGAAATGTCTGCGCGGCGTTTCACAGACCGAAAGTCATTCGGTCGAATTCGTAGCGACCAAAGTGTGCAGTTATTGCTGTTTTAGGTATATCATTCGGAGCGACGAAAATTTGATAGTAGGCTCGGACAAGATCAATAAAAAAAGATTTTGCCATGCAAACCGATGAATAAACGGTGAATATGTGGGATCGGGTACCAGTCCGCTACGGTGGCCTTGTTCAGCGCACGGTAGTTTGCGCATGGTTGCCAGTCCCCGCTCAACGTTTTAAGGACCATGTGGAGAGGAGATGATCATAGGCTGTTGGAGGGTCAGACGATTCCAAAGCGTAGCATAAGTTTGAACTCGTCCTTGTGGTGATGAGTTTGTCTGGTGGTAGCCGTCGAGGTTGAGCATTGACCGGAGGTCCTTTCATAACGATGTGGTGCGTACGCTCGTGCTTAGATTCTGGAAATTCGTTGGATGACTGGTGAAGTGCAGGAAACTGACGGACCAAATCAATGAACAGGTCAGTAGGTAGTGCCAGTCGAAGGCCGATCGATGTGACTCTACCTTATACATTAAGAGACGTGGGACTTTAGCGAAGCTTTCTGCAGCCCAAGTCCACTATCAGACCAAACTTCGGGAAAAATCATCACCAATGATGGGACGCTAGATGTCTGCGATTAGGAAGACGAAGGGAAAGGTTCGACTGAGTCCTAGATCAAGTGTGAGGAGCTTTTGGCCATAGGTGGGGATCTTTGTATTGTTAACCGACTGCAGAATAATGCCGGTAGGAAGAAGGTAGCATTTTTCTAATCAGCGAGGTCGAATGCTGACCTCGGCACCGGTATCAGCCAAAAAGGAGAGATTGGTTGATGAGTCTCGAACGTAAAAGAGGCGACTAGGAGTTTGGCCAGACAGCAGTCGCCGTTACTGGCTGGCTCGGGCGTTTCCCTGTGGAGGGTTGCACGATGCTTTGGGATGGGTCGACATCTGGCATTATCATCAAATCTACGATGCTAATAGCAGAAATCTCGGACTGCATTTCTGCACAACTGGCATATGCTTCGTGAAGACTATCTCCGACTTCTACTTCACGTGGGCTGTATACTCAGCTTCGCGAGCTCGTGTTTCGACAAGCGGTGACACAGTGACTCAAATGGGTCGTTTCCAAGAGCGCCGGTTGAAGGAGAGTCTACCGCATGTACATCGGTTTGTTCAAAGAAGCACTCGTGGACTCTATCGGCCATCTCTGCCAGCTCATCTAAAATGAGCTCATCAGCGAGAATAGCTGTGGTGCTTCATGGGAGACATTTGGTCCATGGTTAATGCAAGATGCCGTCGTCAACCATTGCGGATCCGGTAAAGGAACGCATGTATCGGTTAAGTTGCGATCGCGAAGTTGGACACTTGGCAGTAGTTGCTGAAGTCTCGCTTCGTCGGAAGCTGCGGTGCGCTTCAATATGGCGGATTTCAGTTCACCATAAAGCGCATCGGGTGGGATATGGACGATTAAATCAGCGGTATGCGTAGGGAGATTCGAAGCAACGTGAAAAACATGGTAAACTAGGAAGTGATACGGCGGCATTGAAAAAGTGTTTCTAAGTCTAAAAGCCAAACCTGCAGGTTGGAAACATCGAGTGATGGAACTGAGAAACCCACAAGATTTCGGAAACATAAAAGGAAATTCGATCGGTGGACATTTTGGACGAGTAAACGAAAAAAGTTGGGAGTTCCGAGCTTTCAAGGAAACAAAATTAAGGCAACAATTAAATTTAATACGTGGTTACCAATTACATAGTGGAAAAGACTACGCAAAATGGCTAACGGAAAGCTCAGTCGGCTATGTAAACAGTTAATCAAAGTTCGGTTAAACCTAAGTATCCGAAACTAGCCGTGTGGCTCGACTAGAACGCAATCCGAATCACTAACGCTTTCGCTCACCAGACACAGAGCAATCACGATGAACGCATGCGCAACGAAGAGAAGCGAGAACGCTGAACGAACTTCGAAGAATTATCCAGATAATTCAGATTCAGCTGATTAAAACCGCTGTACAATAAATAGTGGAAGGTGAAACAATAAACTACACTTGGAAAATGTGGAAGCCTACAAGCACTACATCTGTACGCGGAACAAACTTGCAAAGCCAATGAGGAAACTCACGGGGTCACCCCTTACGACATCTTGTCCATTCTCTCTCAAGAAATCAACTGGTTTTTCCTAGCTGAGCAGGTTCCCGATGTCGTCTGGAAGTAATTTGTCACCCAGTTCTCCTGGCTAGTGACTATTGCGTCAGAAGCCGAAGTGTTACGCCTGTAGCAGACGAACTCCTTCTCAAGGAGCCGAACTCGAAAATGCATGGCTTTGAGGGATTCAGCCTGGCGCGCTTATAAAACATATCCGAGTGTGCCGGTTTAGGTCACCTACATAACATCGAAATCACTGCGCCAAATTGGTCCGTGAAAACAAACATCAGCATCATCGGGACCTAGTGAGGAAGTTCAGTATTACTCCTATAATGCTAAACAGACACGTCAACAATTTTTCGCAGAATGCGGTGCAGAATCCCAGCTATACCTACAGCAGATGGCTCGGCGCTAACTGCACAAGAGGCGGTCAACACGCTACGCCAAAACTTTATCCGCACTTTCCACAGTGAGTGGTCATCTCATCCGCTTTTAATACATCTCCCACTGCCACCATGATTAAGTCACGTGTCATTCACGGCAGCAAATGTAATGAAAAGTCTGTTGTCCTTGCGCCAGTTAGGTTGGTGTGAACGACATACAACCGAAGGCATTGAGGACAGCCGCCATGAATATCGCCGAACCGTTGGCAGGGTTCTTTCAACGATGCCTTACAGAAATGCAAGTTCTGACCATGTGTGAAGGTAGAATAGTCACTCCCGTTTACAAGTGGGAAAGGCGCGGGGCCGTCGAATTACTGCCCAATCACTCTCCTCCATTGGTAACCAAAGAACTGGAAGGTTTTGTGTAGATTCGTCGCAGTTAGACACAGGCAGGCAGCCACCACACATCCAGGAAAGCGCTAGACGGCCGTTTCGTCCTATTGGGACTCGTCAGTAGCGCGCACCCGCCGAATCCTACCGGATTCGAACCCACGACCTTACTCTTGCGAGTCAGCGACTTATGTCACTGAGCTATGGGCGACGGCAGCGGACCGCCATGACTGATATCTAACTGCGATATAGCGCGGCTCATCCTCCACTGTCTTGCATGTTATGAATGTGCAGAGGACAGGGCTGGCCCCCAGAGCAGAGACGCTGTTACGATGCCTTGATTGTAAAAACCTAGTTTCATTACAGCAAAGATTCCGCCGCTGCTCCCATGCGTTCCAGCAGGTAACGAGCCCAAATATTTTTCTCGTTTTTATTATCCCACCGTCAGGTTTATACAACATCACATTCAATGCAGAAGCTGTGTTGAATAAGTTGTTATCCCTGCGTATCCACAGTTCTCCTGGAGTCGATGACATTCGGCCGAATCCCCTGTAAGCAGTAGCCAGTGATCTAGCAGAACCACTGGCCGTTTTCTATCAGGGCTGTCTAGAGGAGAGCCAAATTAACAAAGTATGGAAGCGAGGGGTCATTACTCCTATTCATAAGGGAGATAGTCGCATTGACCCTACCCATTAATGTCCGATAACGCTGCTTCCTGTACTTTCCAATGGAATCAATAATCGTAGATGCGCTGATGCAGTATATAGAAAACCACAGCTTAATAGCCCCGGAGCAACATGGCTTCCAACAATAGCACTCACGTACTACTAGCATATTAATTGCATGCAATAGATGAACCGAACTATTTGATGGTGGTCAGGAGTCGATGTCATATATCTGGACTAATCAAAGGCGTTTGACCGCTTAAACCAGCGAACTCTACTTCACAAGCTTCGGAACTACAGAATTGGCGACCCAATCCTGTGTTGGATAAGAAATTCTCTAGACCAACATCGGTTGATGATGAGATTCCGGAAATTTCCGTTTGATGCAGTTGGTGTGGAGTGTGGTGTAGTCCAACGCTCGGTGCTACGACCTCGTCTATACCTAGATTTCATAAGCGATCTAACGATCTCAGTTGGTTATTTCCTATACTTCATAGCTGATATTAACATACAGCGATCGATCAAAGGACCAGGCAACCACGAAGGGTTTTAATGTGATCTTAACACGATTTCGAATTGGTCAGTTCAGAATGCCATACCATTCAGTGTAGACAAATGTTACACTGTTAAACTACACCATAGACATGACAACACGTATTGGCTTGGGGCACACAGATTGCAGACCAGCTCCCAGGAACGTGCTTTTTGTGTGCTCGTACAGAGTGATGTCAATTGTTCGAAACAGTGAGACAGCTGCGAAAAGAGGTAACCAGCACGTTGGTTTGCAGCAATGAGCATTCGGGAGATTTGACCCAACATAATACTGTGAAGTATGGACGAACAACAACGTCTGAGAGCATTTTAGGTTTTGTAGTATTTACCGTGCGTCTTGGATTGTGACACGCAATCTCAGTTGTGGTCTTGGTTGATTTTGAAGTCAACCTGTGCCATTCCGATCATTTAGCTCATAACATCCGAAGCACTTTGCGCATTCACATAGCCCGACGGAAATTTAAGGAAAAAAGAGTCCTTAAAAATCCATCATCGGCTTACTTCTAAGCGATCGGCCCTATGCACTCTCTAAATTTGAAGTCCACATACACATTCCCAACACTCAAAATGCTAACCTGTCTCTTCGCAAACATTCAAGGCCTACTTAGTAATTTGGTCGAACTTCGATAGCGTCAAGCTACATAACCACGGGATTTCATCATGGGTATCGAGGCTTTGTTAAGCCTTGAAGTAACCGACTTTGAGCTCACTTCACACTGCATGTCGCTTCTTCGGAACGATTAATATGAAAGGAGAGACGTAGTCTTTCTTTGCTCCAAAAGCAACCTTCGATGTAAACTGTAGTAGTCCATGCACCTGGTTCTATTTGGTGCCCGTTATAATTACAGAACAGTGTAGCATGTATAATATCCGTAATTTATCCTCTATTCAACTCTACGTCGGGAATAGACTACAAGCTGAACTACACTTTGAATGTAGATCTGAACCGCATAGAGTCGCATTCTGATTGCGGGAGATTGTATGTCCACGAACTATAGATGTCGGCACCCAGTGGTGAGAAGCTTAGAACCTACGCGCAGAAGTTGACTTCAACCAAAATCTGCACAGTCACGTCAACTCTGATTTCGAACGACAAACAAACTAGATCTTATACTCAACCTTGAGGGACTCATATTTGATAGGATAATTACAGGTAGTCCCTTGGATCGTACCGACTATGCAGCTCTACTGTTTGACCACTTGTGCTATGCGGAATCTCCCGGAGGAGAGGTCGGTAATGTATACGCCGTACCGCACTTCGACCTATTATCCGCACATGTTAAGAATAAGACGAACCTTTCTTGTTGATTATGCTCTAGCAATCTACTGAAACCATTCACGTTGACGTTTTGTGCACTGGCTACGCACGCACCAGAGCAGAAATCCTTCCACTGCTCCACAAAACGAGGTCTATTATAAAGAGCACAACAAGAAAATGTATGTCCCTGAGGGATTTGGTGAGTTAACACAGCGCAACAGCTATGTGTGATGGATCCACGAGGACAAGGTGACGCATCAGCGGGACCTGCTGAACCGATTCCACACGGACCGCATGCCCTTATGCTCGCAAGCTAATGGCCGTCGTGGGGTGCAGCGTGGAAGCCCACCACTTGCTACGCTTGCAGGACACACATTGTCAGCAAGGGGAATGGTAAATGCATTGCGGGTTCATTTATTCTCAACATTCCATAGGGTAGCATGCTCGAATCTTCGCCCCGTTTCAACTGTACCAATATCAGGTCCATCCAATATCCTTACGTACCTGCAATTCTCCTGTGATAGATGCAATTTGTCTGCAAAATCAGCATATAGTAGCCAATGATCTAACTGAAGCACTGACTAGGTTCCATCAGCATTACCTAGAGGAGGACAAGGTTCCACTAACGGTGAAACCATAGATCATCACTCCTATTCATACGGGAGGTAGTCGCACTAACACTGCAAATTACAAGCTGGTAACACTACATCTTTTTCGAAGTCATGGAAACAACAACCGCAGTTGCACTAGGAAATCACCGTGCCACAGCACGGACATGATGGCTTCCGTCAACATCGTTAGTGTACCCCTAACCCAGAGGCATAGCATAGGGGGGTGGTCAGCCCCAGGCGCCATGCTACAGGGGGCGACATTTTTAGTACCGTCGATTGGTCGATACCAAATATAAAGGGCAAAATATCCAGTTAAACTGAGCGTTGAAGAATTTAGTGTTACTCTGTATGACAAACAACACATTTGCGCCGTCACACTGGTGCACTTTCTTCCCGGTGATCTTATTTGTCCCATTTTGGTCAATTTCACTACAGTTACTTTAGTGTCCCAAAGCACCATTCATTTCATCGAAAACTAATGTGCACTTTATCCTGAGCCGATTGTGTGACCTTAATGCGCCTATTCTATCCTCAGTCAGGGCGAAAATTTTTTCTAACGCCCCGGGCGGCAAAGGTACATGTTACGCCGCTGCCCTAACTTGCTGCTTATAAGCGGTTGTTGGACCGAGGCGGTTGATGATGTAGTGGGGGTCGATGTCGTCTACGTGAACTATTCGAAAGCGTTTGATCAGGGGTCACTAAACTGCGGCCCGCGAACTGCAACCGAATTAGCTTGACAAATCGTGGGGAACATGAGACATTGTGATATAATTTGCGTTCGACTGCATCTCGTAGTATCGATGAATTAACAGTGTTGAACGCTAGCGTGGACCAGCTTATGGTTGTTACATGTGACACAGTACTATCATGCACTCAGTGACCTCATATTGTTGGAACATTGATGTGAGTGATCACGCGTGAAGCACAATCATCCGTGCACCCTACTGTGTTTCCATCTACCTCACACCTCTATCACAATTGTGGTTGGCCGTCTCCCTTAATGCATGAGTGATATAAAACGTCGATATTTTAGGACGCCGTTAGTTTGTACATGTGTCATTTTGAGGCCAATTTGCTGCATAACTGGAACGAATTACCAGCTGTTGACACGGATTTGTGCTGACATCACAACTTTTATGGTTCGCATAATTTTGCGGTATTAATTTCACATGAATACTACTGTGCTCCAGTTCCAGTATGCTAGTGCCGAAGTATATATATATATATATATATATATATATATATATATATATATATATATATATATATATATATATATATATATATATATATAGTTCGCGGCATCCGGTTTCGGATTTGACTGTCACTGTGGCCAGCCACAGGACGCCTGTGCCTACAGAGGGATCATGGATGGCTTGCGCTGCACCACCCACAGCTCCATCCACGCACCCCATATCCAGTGTAAATACGAAGGAATAAGACCGGGATGCATGCGGATGGGAGCCACGTTTCATCAACGGAGCCGGCCCACACTCCTTCACAGGCAAACACAAGCACGCTAGGTTTGGGGGATCAAGGGCACACAAGGCGGTGGCTGGACCGTAGTCCGCTCCACACTGAGTGCATGGAACCACTCTTCGAGCCTAGCACGGCCACAAGAACCGTGCACCCCGTCCCCTCCAGCAACGACCAACTGTCTCCTGGAGCCAGTATGGACGAGATAGTGTGTCAACATGCATAACAAGCGCAGCCACATCTGGGATGTCAAACAACAGCCAACCACTCAAAATGCCGGTATCGAATAAAGTAAACGCATATGACGTCATAAATACTCGCTAAATGAGCATATAAAAGAAACTGATTATAAGTGAATCTGTGATAAGTACAAAATGTCCGAGTTATTTAAACTATACCACGCGATACAATTACGCAAGTTTACCACAATTTGCATGGGCGACGTTTGCAAGTTGAGAGAAGATTATCAAGTAGGCAGAACAAACCATATATATATATATATATATATATATATATATATATATATATATATATATATATATATATATATCCACTCACAACTTTTGAGTCTTTAATGTTTTTTATTGGGGGAGGGAAGGGAACCACCACAACAAGCAGAGATACACGCCTGCCACTGAGTTCGGTTTCGAGTCATGACTTCCAACGTTTCCAACCAACTGCTCTCAACATCCTTGGGTCCCCATCCATGGAATCGGGAGGAACTAAATATGGCCATCTGTTTCGTTAGCTTTTTCATCCTGCCTCCAAGTTGTAGGCTGTCCATCATACCGCCTTCTCCAGCCCTGTCCAGCGACCGCGAACATAGCACGACGCGGAAGATACTGAACGGGCATACGCAGTACGTGTCCAAGCCATCGTAATTGGCGCAGCGAGACAAGCGCCTCGAAGGAGTGGCTGTCTCCACCCAAGACACGCTGTCTGACTTCAAGGTTGGTTACGTGGTGCAGCCACCACACACGGGCGATGGACCGCAAGCAACGGTTCTCGAAGACAGACAGTCAGCGCATGTCATCGGTACGAGCAGGCCAAGTCTCGCAACCGTACAACAGTACAGCGCGGTCAGTAGCACTATAAACCCGTCCTTTATTGGAGAGACGGATGTCAAGGCGGTGCCATAAATGTCTCAGCCTGGAGAGGGCGAGACGAACTTTTGAGATAAGCATCGAAATCTCGTTGCCAACAGCCCCACCAACAATTATGCAGCTTCCCAGGTAGACAAAACTGTGCTACTTCTAACGTTTCCTCATCGATGGTGAGTGCAGGTAGGGACGTATACCAGTCTTGAAAAAGCGATTGCACTTGGATGGTGAAAAGTGCATGCCCTACTTCGACGCTTCAATCGCCAGATGCTTAAGTGCAAGTTGGACGGCCTGCGGACCATCACCTAACAAGACGATATCATCAGCGTAATCGAAATCAACCACCCGACTACCTGGGCGGTGTTCAACGCCAACGTTCAACAAGTTTTCTAGAGCATTTTTGAGGACATCCTCAATGACAAACTTGTAGAGGAATGGAGGTAGGACATCCTTGTCGAACCCCATTGGTGACAACAAAGGAAGGCGAAAACTTGACATAAGCCCTAATAAGGACGCAGAATGGTAACGAACTTCCCGGGAATACCATTCCTCAACGGAGAGTGCCACAATGGAGCCCTGTCGACAGAATCAAAGGTAGCATGGATATCCAGGAACACAACAATCGTTGTCTTTTGATACATATGGCGGAGCTTGAGAACCTGGCGGAGTGTGTAAATCTGATCGATGCCGCCGCGCACAGGGCGGAACCCAACCTGTTTTTCTCGCTGTAGTGATTCACGCGTTGGGGATAGCCTGCGAAGAATGATGGACACCAGAATCTTGCAAACGACGGGGACCAAACTTATGCCTTTGTAATTGGAGCACTTTGTGCGCAGGCCCTTTTTGAGGATGGGGAACACCACCGACTCACTCCAGGATGATGAGACCTCCTTTTATGCCCAGAGTTCTGAGAACAAAGCGGTGAGTTTTCGCACCAGCGAATACCCCTATATTTAAATTGAGCAGGAGCTAGACAATTAGGGCCGGATGCCTTATAACGCTTTAGGCAGCAGAGTTCCTTTGTGAGAGGGAGGATCACTTGGGATAGTCTACTCATCACCAGTTCGCGCCCTAGGGTAAACAGATGGAGCTGGCGGCCAGGAAAACTGCCAGCGAAAATGTTCGGCCCATCGCTCCAACCGTCATTGAATGTTAGTGATTAGGGAGCCATCATCTTCGCAGATTGTTTCGCTTACTCCTGATTGGAAGCCTTCGGTGACTCGGATGAGGTGGAACAGTTTTCTGGTATTACCAGAGAGATTAGCAAGTTCAAGCTCTCTAGCATGTTCACACCACCAGGTCTCACGGTCCTTCTGTAAGCTACTACGCAACGCTCGATCCAGGGATCGGCGTTCCTCACTACAACTGGTGTCGGCTGGGATCAAGCGGCGTCTGTCCATCAGCGACAAGAGGCAGTGGTGATCCAGCTTTTCGGCGGATGACAAGCAAATCCACAACTGACAGTACTGGCAGAAATTAAAGCGTCTTTGATGCGCATCCATTGCGAATTGAGACCATCGTCAGAGGATGAAGCAAGTAGTGTTGACAGAGAAGCCTGGTACTTGGCTAACGTCGCAGGATGTTGCAGATTTTCGACATTCGGTCGGTAGTGCGTACGTCTGGATGATCCTCCGAAACGCATGCAAATTTTGGCGCGAACCAGTGCGTGATCGGAGTCCAGACAAGTTGACCAGTACGATCGGCAGTCTGTTACGCTTCCGCGCCATCTGTAGCTTATTGCTGTGTGGTCAAGCTACGAACATTCTTGTGTTTATGAAGGCAGACGCCAGTTAGCAGTCTGTCTTTTCGACTGATGAAAACTTGTACTAGAAAGAAACAAGCGATGATCAAAACACATAGTAGGTAGTCTGTCTCCATTGTCAGATCGGCTGCTACCAATGCCAAAACTACCTCAAGATGGTGCTCACTTGGTGGCAGGCAGTACACTCGTGCGCTAAAATCTCCGGCAAGAATGACAGTGTCAGACTTCTTAGCGAAACGCAGAAGCTCATTTAGCTGTTGCTAAAAGCAGTCTTTGACTGCATCCGGACTGCAGTCTGTAGGTGCGTAGACGGAGATGACAAACAAGGCACGCGTAACATCTCGACGCTTACTTAACTTACATGAACCTCGTAGTCTGACTGCACATAGCCGACTGTTGACTGGGATCCGGTCAAGCAAAGCGCATTCAGTCCTGTCACTCAGTGCAACCCTAAAATCAGCTTAGCTAGAAGCGACAACCTCTGGGTCTGCGGAAAGGCGCAAGTGGTATTTGATGTCAGGGTTTGCCGGAAAGTTCGTCGTGATGACGGTACTGGCCTCTTGCAACCTGGTTTCGGAAAGACAACAGATGTCCACCGACAGTGTCTCAAGCGCACGGACAAGACACGCTTGTCGTCCGATCTGCATCAGTGTGCGCGCATTGAATGCTGCAAGGCCGAACGGAGAACCAGAACGAAAGAAAGATTGAACTTCAACGGATTATGAGAATATTGTTGAGCACCGGGCAACGAAACCGGAAAATTTGGCTCAAAACTGTGTCAGATGCGGTCAATGAGCTGTTGTTGATCGGGATCTGGGAAGACAAAGGTGCAGTTGAAGAACAGGATGTGAGACAATCTGTGAACGGATGTTGAGGAGCAGAGACAGTAAAGCCAGTAAACATAGTAAGTGGGAAGGCAGTAGTGTAATGTATCCATGGTTCGTCATTGGGCGTGATTCTACCCGGTTGCCTTGGCCGAAGTAGAGGGTTGTCTTAGGGGGCCCCAGCTCGAGCCTTTGATCCTGGATCTAACCTACAAGGCAGCAGGGCGATATGAGGGTATCGCAACCCTTTGGGAGCTGGTGACCAAACAAGTGCTTCATACGCCTTTAGGACTAGGGGCCCAATTCACCCTATAATTACAATGCCGCTCAGAGAGAGGCGAGGGGCAGTGACTTTATTTAGTGGCGAGTCACATCCGCCATGTCGCAGTGTTATTGAACGGACATATGTGACTTTTTATAGGGAGAATGCTTGCCAAACGAAACCCACCACATCCTAAAACACTGCCGCCAAACCATTCGCTGAAACGGGATAGTCCCAAATCACCAAGCTAGCACCACGAGGAGTTGTTCGGCAAGTCAGCCAATATATATATATATATATATATATATATATATATATATATATATTGTTCGTGTTAGTAAAATCCGATTGTTCTGAAATTAGTCAGAATGGAACACAAGCGAACGCCAACCGGTCGGTGAGATGAGAGCAACTGTCATGAACACCAAGGAAGCTTTGGGGCAGCTTCTGCTGCATGCATCTGTACACAAGGATTAGGGCAACGTCAGTTAGAATTCACGGCCTCGGCACTGGTTTTTACTTCGACATGCAACTGTAAGTATAGAATCGGGATCCACCTTATAACTTATCCAGATTATGTGTCTAGCGATAGATAGCGCGGTAGGTTGTCGGTTGATACCCATCACGCTGCTTGTTGCGCTGTGACACTTATTGGGTGTCGCCTTACTTTGCATAAAGAAACAGAGAAAGTCGCTTTAATGCCTCCTTTTGGTTCAGGACTTTTGCCCCTCACGCGCGAACGATCTATATGTCTCTAGTATGCAAATGCTCAGACAGCATGAAGTGATACAGTCTTAAAGTGGTCGACTCCCGCTAAAAGTCGGCAGAGAAGTTGTCACATCAGGTAGATCTACGATAGGTGTCAGCAGAACGATTCGGCCGCTCAATTCACAAATGGTAACAGACTAAAAAGTAAAGATAGCTCACAAACGTCAGCACCTGATTCCAGTCGCAGCCTGGCCACATATGTTTTATTTTCGGCGACTAAAAAGCCGTTTCTGAGCGGCTAGCCCCGTTACAACCATCAAGCGCTTCTTTATAAATTCGACCAACCTCAACAAATTGAACGTACTATATCATCCCACAAACCGCCCACTCTTACTGCTGAGTTAAATCCGAAAACAAGTAACCGCATCGTTACTGATAGAAAGATTCGAATGGCCCGTATTCATCGGCAGCTTTATACGGCTTCTTTGTTGAAGACATAATCCAATATAGGAAATTAGTGCTTCCCGTCGACAAGTATCGTGATTCGCTAATTTGTATACCTGCCATAAAGAATTGAGATTCAAATCCAGTTGATTTTGTTTGGCACTGGTGCTACCAATGATGCACTTCTCACCAAAGTGAGGTAACACCTTACGGTACTATAAGCGACAGATTCGTTTGGGAAAACCTTAATACTGCGGCTATGCCCCATACTGAGGCTGATGTTGTATTTATGATACTTCTTCACCGCAGTTGGGCTAAACCAACTTACACTTAAAGCAGGTCTTCTTAGACCAGCTAATTCATCATAGTCGCTCCCAGTCAGCAAGCTTAGGCCAGTCTGGGAAAGAACCAGACGCCGGTGTCTCGACATTCTGGGTCTCGTCACTGGTGCGCCTCCCAGCGGACCTCTGCCGGGTTCCGCCCCCATGACTTCAGGATGCCCACAGCCAGTGCCACTTCGCCATGGGTGACAGCCATGGACTTGCATATTTGACAGTTGACTATGATATAACTCGGCTCATCT
>OX104066.1:112679985-112765708 GCA_944474145.2 Dicrocoelium dendriticum
GCTTGCGGCAGCCTAACGGCTTCCTTGCTGGGCTGGCACCGCATGTTCGTTCGAGTGTATACTCCCATCACACTCCCCATCTCCAAAATGGTTTGCACACAATTTGCCCCAAATACAGAGGCATAAGCTTAGTTCCCGTCGTTTACAAGCTGTCTGTGTCCATCATACTTCGCAGCCTATCCCTAACGTGCGAATTGTTACAGCGGGAAGAGCAAGCTGGGTTTCGCCCTTGTCGCGACCGCAGCGATCAAATCTTCACACTCCGCCAGATCCTCAAGCTTCGCCATGGGTATCAGAGGCCAACAGTTGCTGTGGTCTTGGATATCCGTGAAGCGTTCGATTCTGTCGATCGGACTGTACTGTGGCACTCCCTACTGAGGAATGGCGTCCCCGAGAAGTTCGTCTCCATACTGCGCGCTCACTATTGTCTGACCTCGGGCGGCGTTAGGGCTTATTGTAGCGAGAACGACGCGGTTGGGGGGGCAAAGGGTGTATTGTCACAAGAACGTGCCACGTGCAACTGACAACTCATGAACCCGTACAGATTTGGACCGTGTTTCCTTTCTACGACGCAACGCTGATGAGGATTTCTGTGACGGGCCATTTCAGGTGCCTACTAGGTTGGGCTTCCAGACAACCCCTCCATCTTTAAATACCGCATCTCCCCTTCGCTACATCCGATTTTGGCCGGCCATGAGTCATTCGAAAGCTCGCGATTTGCTCTCTCGTGACTGCATTACTCGACCCGCGTTCATTCCTGTGGGCTTCGCTAGCGGCGTATTTGTCTGATTCATTGCGTTCTCGACAAACATGTCCTCCAGTGTTCTGGGTCCAGGCTCGTTACCAGATGCCTCCCGTTATCCGCTGTCGGCTCGGTCCGCAACGTTCGCAGAGCCTTGTCTCGTCTCATCCATTGCGCCCATTGTTAATTCCCTACAGTCCCGTTTTTGTTGTCGTTCCGATTCAGTAGTCACTGGCTACCGCCGCTGCGTCAGTTGTTGGAGCACCTTCACACACATTGGCGGCCCACTGTAGTCGTGTTCCTCGATATCAAAGGTGCATTCGATTCGGTGGATAGACATACACTTTGGGACTGCCTACTCAGGAAAGGTGTACCTGAGAAATATGTGAATATTATCCGAGCATTATATGCGCGTAGCTCGGGCAGAGTGAGAGCTTACGGCAAGCTGTCGTCGCCCTTTGATATCTCCAGCGGCGTGAGACAAGGATGCCCGCTGTCACCTTTCCTCTTCAACTTCGCTGTTGACGAAGTCATGGAAATCGCGTACACAAAACACGACTTTAAAGGTGTGGAGCTACTCCCAGGAGAACGACTTCTTGATTTAGAGTATGCTGATGATATTGCCCTGATCTGTGAAGCTCACAAACGTGTCAAGTGGCACTGGACAGATTAGCAATAGCTGTCCGTCACTTCGGGCTTTGCTTCGCACCCTCGAAGTGCAAAGCGTTCCTCCAAGATTGGTCTGGATCGCCTCCTTCGCTGACCCTTGGTGGGGATCAGCTAGAAGTCGTTCAGAAATTCAACTACCTAGGAAGTTGTATCAGCGCCTGTGGGATTGAAGATGAAATCACGAATCGTATAGCAAAAGCTAGAGGCACTTTCGCTAACCTTCGCCACTTATGGCGCCGGCGCGACATCACTCTTGCCCTGAAGGGTAGAGTGTGCAATGCAGCAGTACGTTCGACCCTACTGCACGGTTGTGGAACCTGGCCGCTTAAAGCAGCGGACCTGAAGAGGCTAGTTCCGTTCGACCACCGGTGCCTTCGTAATTTAGCTCACATCTGGTGGGAACACCGCTTGGGCAACGAGCGTGTTCGACGCCTTGTTTATGGCACAGGAAAAGGAAATGAACCGCATCAGGCTCCGATGGCTCGGCCACGTGTTGCGCATGCCAGCCCACCGACCTCCGCGTCGTGTGTTGTTTGCGCGCCGGGGTGTGGATGGAAGAAGAGGAGAGGTGGCCAAGCGATGACTTGGTCCAGAGGAATAAAGGCCCTCACTTCTGAGCTGGCCTCGGTTGGAGCGTCTCGGCTCCCTGGTTGGGGTCCGAAAGACGATGAACACGTTTGGTTGGACACACTTGCTGATATGGCTAGGAGCCGACCTCAGTGGCGTTCGTGCCGGGAGTTTCTTTGTCCCTCCCCATCCCTCTTAGCTTCCCCCTTCAACCACGATCTCATTATTTAACCTTATATAATTTTGCATAATAATATTTTTGGGTGCACAGCAGCCGGCTGGTAGCTTGCCGGAACGATGCCCATCCGTTACCGGTAGCTCAGCCAGCTTGCACCAGTTGCCTTTTTTCTCCTTTTTTCTGTGTATTGCGGCACAGTAGCTGAGGTGTTCCCCGCCTCTAGCTAATGTGTATGATGATGATGATGATGGCTACCGTCGCCCTATATTATGGCAAGCTTTCGCCTTCCTTTTTGGTCTCCGGTGGAGTTCGACAATGATGCTCTATCTCTCCGTTCCTATTCAACTTTGCCATTGAGGATGTCCTAAAGAAACACCTGGGCGATTCGTTGAACGCTGGATTTGAGCGAAGCGGAAATCCGCCTCGAGATTCGACGCTTGAGGCGGTTCAATGATGCCGGCTCAGACGGACTTCCTCTGGAGCTATTGAAGTACGGCGGTGCGCCGGTCATTAACCAGCTGACCGCGCTGTTCGCAAATATCTGGCATTAAGAGAAAGTGCCTTCCTCTTGGGGCGAATCAGTTATTGTCCCGATTTTCAAGAAGGTGCTCGCACTTTATGTGTAAATCATCGCGGGATCAGTCTTATATCGGTTGCCTTCAAGCTATTGGCTTAGATTATGCTGACGATATCGCCTTACTTGGTAACGATCCTCAGAGTATGCAACCCATTCTGGATCGTTTGGTGGTTGAAGCATCTAAGTATGGTGTCAGCTTCGCCCCATCGAAGTGTAAAGTACTGCTCAAGGATTGGCTTTCACCTGCTCCCATGCCCAGTGTCGAAGGCGTACAAGTTGAATAGGTAGATAGTTTTGTCTACCTTGGGAGCTGTGTTTCTGCTGACGGCACTATCAACTAAGAAGTTTCCCTTCGTATCGCTAAAGCTCGATCAACATTTGTCAATCTGAGGCACTTGTGGCATCGTCGCGACGTCTCATTCTCGCTAAAGGACTTCCCGGGAAGTCCTGACGCCGGAAGGCCGACCGCTGTCATCTGCATGGCAGGTGCCTGCATGGCAGTGGAAGATGCGTCGGGCTATATCGCATTTAGCTGACAATTCACGATAGTCAGATACCGTCCTCCATGGCGCGGTTGCATAAGCTGCGGGTTAGTTGGCAAGAGCCACTAGCAATCATGGGTTCGATCCTCCGTAGAGGACCGAAGGATGCGCACCACTGATGAGCCCTAATAGGGCGAAACGGCCGTCTGGTGCTTTTCCGGACAGCTGGTTGACATATCTGAATTGTCGGCTGATTGCGACGAACAAAAATACTCACCAAAATCCTTCCATTCATAAGAAATATAGTATTGATTTAAAAAGTAAGAAATCACGATGTTATAATGGCCTGAACGTTCTTTCAGAGCTAACAAAACGCGTGGCTGTCGAAAGAACTTTTCACCGAGTGGGTCCTCGAATAATACAAGGAGTTAGGTAAATGTGGCCGAAAAGTTATGTTGCTCTTGGATAATTGCACAGCGCATCCACAAGTAGAAGGATTGGGACATTCAAATGGAATTTTTGCAAGATAACACGGCTAGCATTCTTCAACCCATGGAATAAA
Source organism: Dicrocoelium dendriticum (assembly GCA_944474145.2). Taxonomy (NCBI): domain Eukaryota; kingdom Metazoa; phylum Platyhelminthes; class Trematoda; order Plagiorchiida; family Dicrocoeliidae; genus Dicrocoelium; species Dicrocoelium dendriticum. The sequence continues at coordinate 112,683,763 of OX104066.1, forward strand.
GTGTGATTATGAATCTGAGAACCCGTTACAGAAAGGTATATATATATATATATATATATATATATATATATATATATAGAGAGAGAGAGAGAGAGAGAGAGAGAGAGCGAGAGAGAGAGAGAGAGAGAGAGCAGATTCTAGCATGGTCATGCGGTCACGTCCTTTTGTTGGAGGAGTTTAAGCTGCATGCATTCGAAATCACAACTTCGCTCTGCGAAAGTGCAAGAAGCAGTCACTGATATGCCGCTATACAACCACGTCACCGCTCCCACGAATTCGGAACGGATGACGAACCGTCTTTGACTTTATGTTCCCCAACAAGGAAGTAATATTTGACGCACTCAACATAAATGCAACTCTTGGCGGTAGCGAGCACGCGATGTCTGAATTCCGCTACATCTGTTACGCGTAATATAACCACTAATAGTGAGGAAATTCACGTTTTCACCCATTACGGTAAACTCTCTGACCTCGTTTAAGCAACAAACCGGTCTTTTCCAGCTGAACAGTCTCCCAACATCGCCTGAAAGAAATTTGTCACCCTGTTCATTAGGCTAGTGGCAACCGGGTCTGAAAGTAAAGTCTCGCTCAAACTAAATGAAATCCTTTCTGAGGAGCCGGACACGAAAATGCATGGCCTCAAGGGATTCCGCCTGGCGAGCTTATGTAGCCTGTCCGGACGCGTAGGCCGCAGATGTATATGTAACCCAGTATAATCACTGTGGCAGTTCGCGACGACTACATTAAACACCAACAGGACAGGTAGACGAAATCCACTACTAATCCTAATATGCTCTGCATGTACGTAAGTAAGCTCCGGAGAGTGCAGCGCGGGATCCCAGTTCTACGTGCAGTAGATAGTCTGCTGCCATCGCAAAGATCCTGGAGCTTACGGTCATGCAATGGTTTGCGTGCCTCAGAGATCCACTGAGCTATGCTGGGTGGTAGTTTCTTGCACCTTAAGGGCCACTCATACCAGATTGGTCAGTGGTTAGAAGCCAGACAAACTCAGCCTCGTGGTCCTCTATGAACAATGAACGATGATTTATAACCAATAAAAAACAGGTGCTTGCCATGTGCCGTAGGGTGTTTGGCGTGACAAAAAAGATAGAGCAAGAAATAATAGAGTCGTCAGTTCGGGCGACTACAGATTTAACTGCACTGTCGTAGAAAGGAAGTTTGAAATGAGAATGTACGCACACAAAGCAATATGGGGAGTACTTATTCACCACATAACAGGCGAGAAAAAATAAAAAAGATAGCAAGGACTACGCTTACTCGTGTGCAACTATCTTAGGTCGACAGGATACCGAAATCCAGTGTCTATGGTAGCAGCTTTTATCAAATTTCGTGCAAGGCGTTTGGAGTGACTCATTCTCGAGTAGGGTTATGGCACTATCCACTGTCTGTTGTGCATTAGTGCCAGCATCTGGTGGTCATGGGTTATAGCACGTAGTTTGAATGTGACAGAGTTTCGTCAAGGCATTTTTTTGAAAAGGGATAGGGTGGGTGCATTAATTACATGTTCCGGGATGGCGTTCCAAGTCTGTGACACTCGAAGGCAGAAATAGTTTCGCCTACATTCCAGGCGGCTGTACTGCGTGACTAACTTAAGCTGGTGACCTCCAAGCGAGGTGTTTTGACTGAGTATTAGAAGGGAATGGCATGGGTGGTTGGGGTTTCTCAGGATCAGGTAAACCATTATGAGATCGCCCCTTAGACGCTGATAACGTCCACTGTATATTTTTAGGGTCTTCAGCCTGAGTGGGTAGGGGAGGCTGGTCAAATCTCTGACGCTGTTCATTGCCCTACGTAGTACAGTATCGAGCGCGATGAGATGGTGCTTGATCCAGGGCTGCCACGCTTGGATAGCGTATTCCGCGTGCGGCCTCACGTACCTACTAAGCATTTTTGGAAAGACTGGAGGGTCAAAATTCCCGAAAGCTCTGCGAAGAAGGCCGAGGTACTGGTTTGCTTTCTTAGCTGCCTTTTCAGTCTGCCTCAAACGACCGAGGTCGTCTTGAACTATCACGCCGAGATCGCACTCGTGAGAAGTCCGCTGTAGAATTTGTGGTCCTAGGCGGTACTTGTGCATACTCTTGTGCCGTATGCTGAGAACTATTCACTTGGTGACGTTGAAATGCAGCATGTTCTCGATGGACCATGTGTACGCTTTGTCCAGGTCCTCCTGTAAGAATGTATGATCCTCCACTTCAGCTATAGTACGCCATACATGTAGGTCATCAGCAAATAGCAAACAGTTAGAAGATAGCACACTCGCGAGATCATTTATGAAAACCAGGAACAGGCGGGGTCTAAGTACCGATCCTTGAGGTACGCCGCACTGAACTTCAATGGATTCTGACAGGTTGCTTCGGACCCTCACATTCACGTGACGTTGCATGAGAAAGTCCCCTATCCAGCCCAGAACAAGATCACAGATTCCATGTTTTGGAGTTTGTGGAGGAGAATGCGATGGTCTATGCGGTCGAATGCCTTTGAGAAATCCAAGTAGGCCGCGTCGACTCCTACACCAGCGTCCACAGATTCCGTCTAGTTTGCACGAGCAATCAAGAGATTAGTTGTACAGGAGTGATTTTGGCGAAATCCATGCTGCTCCAGAACGAGAATTTTGTTGTTCTCCAGGTACCCCATTAAAGCTTCAGCTACAATGGACTCCATAACCTTGGAGATCACGGGAATTAGTGTTATCGGGCGATAGTTTGCTGGTTCAACACGACTGCCACTTTTGTAGATTGGCGTGATGATTCCGTGCTTCCACATCGTGGGGAGGAGCATCTCGTTCAGACATTGTTGAAAGAAAATTGCCAGTGGTCCTGAAAACTCATGGCAGCAACTTTCAACGCCTTCGGGCGAATGCCGTCCACACCCGGGAAGCTGAACTCGCGCAGAGACATCAGCCTCTTCAGTACAGCTGCGGAGGTGAACGATATGTGATTAGGCCCTGATGGCTGCGTTATCTGCTTAGTCAGGATGTATGACGATTGCGCGCTTTGGAAGGTACGGCCAACTTGTTGTCGAAGAACGTTGGCCGCCTCTTGTGCGGTTTGGGCTAACCCGCATGCTGTGTACAGAGCCATAATACCGCACTTAACACGGCGCAAATTGTTTACGTGTCTGTATAGCAGTTTGGGATTGGAGCAAAGCTTTTCCACTAGACCTTGTTGGTTCTTCAGCTTATCCTCCCGGACGAGTTTGACACAGTGGTTTCTTTGTATTGTGTAGACATCCCAGGTATGGTCGTTTGGGGAGGCTATATAGGTGTGCCATGCAAAGTCCCTTAATGCCATGCATTTACGTGTCCTGCACCTTACGAAAGACTTCATCCTTTTAGGGCGGCAGAGTTTAGTTTCAGATGTCCTTGCCACGAGTTTGGTAAATATGTTGACGAATTCTCTGCAGGCCACCTCAGGGGTTAATTCAGCTAAGAACGACCAGCTGGTTGCATCAATGTGGTCGGATAGATCGTCATAGTTGGTTACGACATGATATTCCTCGGCATGTTCTTAAGGATACTCCGCGTAGCACAAGTAATGAAACACTAGTGTCGCATGATCACTGCGGCCCAAAGGAGTATCGGTTATCACTCTCTCAATCATCATTGGTGAATATTCGGTCCAACATGGATGGCCTGTCAGTTCCTCTGAACCTGGTGGGCATGGTGACGTGGCCATAAATTGGGAAGTCTGAAACCAGATCTTGCAAATCTGCTTTGAATTGCTCTCCTGGTGTGGCTTGGGATTCGAGGGCATGTAAGTTGAAGTCACCGGTGACTAGAATGCGACTGTACTTCCTGTTTATCACTTGCCTCAACGCAGCCATCAAATTGCAGTCCATCTCAGGAGTTGACGATGGTGGGTGGTAAACAACAACCAATAGGCCAAGGTCGTTCCCTCTCAGCCGGAAATTACACAAAATGGAGTCAGGTACGTCGGTTTCCGAATCGTTTATGGGTTCGCATTGCAGGTTGTTACGAAAATAAAGGGCTACCCCACCACCTTTGCTGGCTCGATGCTTCCGGACAACGGACATGCCCGTTAGCCCAATTTCAGCATCCGTTATCTCGCAGCGCAACCACGTTTCGGTGACAGCGATGAGGTCCCAAGCTGCTGACGCGTGTCGAACTCTTAATTCAGCTAATTTGCTGAGTACACCTTCGGCACTTGTGTACATGCATGAGAGCTTCTCGGAGACCAAAGTGTGTTAGATTGGATGGATGAAGCAAGTGAGTTTACGCCGACCAATAAAGGGTCGGCGACTAATGGCGTTTTGGATGGGTTGCATACTCTCGAGAAGTATTTGATATATAAGCAGGTATCAGATGCCCCGAATCCCGGTGTTTGCTCATGCTCTGCTGTGTCCCTCCGGATATTATGGCTACTCATGAAACTGTCCCCGAGTCGGGTCCTGCAGTTGACGTTTTCATTGAGAGTTGTGCCTCTACTGAGTTGTCATAGAAGGTGCTGGTGTTCCTGCTGCTTTCAGCCGAATTTCTGTTGGCAATGTGCAACGGAATTTAGTCCAGTTCTTTAGTGGGGGGTTTGTGCCGTTAGTTCTGACTGTAACACAAGTTTTAACAGCCTGGGACCGCATCCCTTATAGTTTGGTGTTATGGGGATCCTTGTCAACGAGGTGACCACGACATATTCGAGAGAAAGAGTCTCCCTGATTTAGTGCCATTGCTCGCGGTCGTGCATCTGAGCATCGTCGGAAGTGGGGTCAGTAAGCTCAGGAACACCGTGAGCAATCACTGTTTTCTTATCTTGACTTTTTCTGTACCTCACTTTGTTAGCGTGATCCACTGAACGTTCTTTCCACGGGATTTCGGGTAGTATGCGCACTCCACTTGAGTCGTTGCGGAGACGATTCACAGACAGCAGAACGGCCTCAGTCTCGTCCGCTGAGTTTAGTGTTACCCGAAGTAACCGGAGTTCGCCGTAGTGCAACGCATTTGGGTGGCGCGAGATTCTTTTTAATGTCGTGGGATTAGCATGGACACTGAATGACGTACAGATGGAACCCCACTGATTTCGATCGTCCGTCAACTTACCCTTAATTGTATTGGATTTGGATTCGGGGACATTTGTGCATACAATGTTTAGGGCATCATGGTTGCGCCTGGTGGCTACTGGTTTTGGATTTGGAGGCTTAGTATCTGGTGCTTTTGTGAATTTGTGAACGGCACTGATGTGTGCCATCCATGCTGCGACACTTTAATTTTCTCTAGTCCGGGCACAAAGGTTACCGGTGCTCTTTCCGGTGTTCCCTTGGCGGCAACTGATGCGTACGTTGCCGGGTTGTTCACTATTGCTGGTTGACTGTAGCTTACGGTCTCGTGTATGGGTTTGAATGAGGGTGGCTTCTTACTCCATAAAACGGGCTCTCTGTATTCCAGTGGCAAAACTCCGCTGCCTTGCGGTCAGGATTTTAAACCAAAGGCTTTGGTTGAGACATTTAATCGTTCTCTTGTCTAGGCCTGAGAAACCTGACAGTATTCTGCTCACACAATACAATGAATTCCTCTTCAAACAGTTTTTTGAAGCTTTGGTCGTCATGTAGGATAATCAACGGTGCCCTATCTGCTGCATCTAACAGGGTGGATAGGGCTTTGGATGCTACTGCTCAAGATTTCTATCTTCTTACTCCCCCTCTTACGCTTTTTCTCCCTTACTGTCCCGTTCCAGTTTCACTTTTATCCCCCTGTTTTCAACCCCAAATCTTGGCCCTCCACCACCTTTCTTTGCTAAGCTTTTACCTTCTAGTTTCTACTCACATGTGAATGCCTGTGTCTTGTTGAAAAACCCATGTCTAACCAAGCGGTGCACCCCAGTTAATCGGTTTCCGTGTTGGAGCCCTCGATCATCATTCAGATTGGCATGCCTCAATGTACGCACATTGCTACAGATCGGTCAACAGACAGCACATACCCAACATTAGAGACCCTCGCAATCGATCTCTGCTGCTTATCGGAGACCCGCCTGAAAGACTCGAGCTCTGTGCTCACGTGGCGATCCCCTTAAGGGGACACCAGCATGCATTTCTCATTGCTCCAATCCGGTGACGATACAGCTTCGAGCACCGGCGAAGCCGGTGTTGCTATTGCCCTGAGTCTCCTGGCTGAAGCTGTTCTTCTTGAGTGGATCCCAATCAGTAGCCGGATGTGTGCGGTCGGACTGGCTGGCTCGTTCAAAGCTTTGAAGTCGCGCCGGACTAACAGGTGTCTATTCCTCATCGCTGCCTATGCACCTACAAACTGTAGCGGTGACTCGGTAAAAGACGACTTCTACTGCCAACTGACCGAGCTCCTTCGCCACAGAAGAAGCACGGACACTGTTGTACTGGTTGGGGATCTTAACGCTAAGTTGGAAAATTATCCACTGATGAACTGCGTCTGGGCGGCCAGCACGGTGTAGCCTCCTGTAAACGGTGAGCAGTTATTTTATTTGTGTGAAGATGGTCATTTATTTTTACGAGCACCAAGTTCCGACACAGCAGCCGCCGGAGAGTGACCTGGCGCCCACCAGCCTCGAACCAGCCTTGGACGCAAATCGATCATATTGCGATAAGTTACCGCTGGAGAGACTGCGTCCAGAACTGTAGCTCGATTTGGAGCACATTTGTGGACACCGACGATGCACTTGTGTGTGCTGACCTGCGGATGCGTTTTGACGGACGCCAACGACAACGCTGTGTGTGCATTGACACCAGTCAACTGGCGAAGCCAGCTGTTCTCAGTGCGTATCGAAATACGCTGATATGCGGGTTCAGTAAGCGCTCACTGAAGACAAGTGAGTCGCGTGCTCACCAGACCTTGCTAGCAGCAGGCAAATCCTCATGTGGTAAGCCTAATTTCCAACATGGACGTTGGGGCTCTTCGCGGTCCCTGGAACTTATCGATGTTCGCTGGAATATTCCAGCTGGAAGCGAACACAATGAAACTTGCAAAGAGCTCGGGGCAAAACTTCGTGCTAGCCTGAAAAGAGACCGCGAATCTTGGTGGTCTCATCGTGCACCAGAGATGAAAGTAGCCGCTTCCCCTGGTAACCATCGTAAGTTATTCCGTCTGATACAAGAAACAAGCAGAAAGAGACCTGGTGTTAGTGAAACAATTTGTGACGAGAGTGGACAGATTATCCACAACTTGTCAAAACGCTTAGAGCGTTTGGCTGAGCCTTTTGAAAGCAATGTAATCGCCCGGAATTGCCAGATTTCTCGCCGGCTACTGATAGCCGTGCCCCGTGGGCTGTCCCCTTGAATCCTCGCTCTCGCTCAGAAGTCAAACGTGAGATCGGACTGTTTAACAAAGCCGCGGGACCAGATGATCTAAATCCAGCCCTCGTCTACTTCGTGGGACCTACTCTTGTAGGTATTTGTACGAGTTACTAGTAAAACTGTGGGAGCACGAACTTGTCCCAATCGATTGGAGCCGTTCTGTTATTTTTCCGATCTTCAAAAGAGGCTTGCATGCGTAATATGGCAGTCACAGAGGAATCAGTCTAATCCCCATCACCTCCAAATTACTTGCCTCAGTAATCCTTCACAGACTGACTGGCACTCATGAAAGCCAGACTTATGAAGAGCAAGCCGGGTTTCGTCTGGGTCGTGGCTGCATTGACCACATCTTCACTTTGCGTCAGTTGTTGGAGCACCGTCACACATATTGGCGGTCCACAGTTGTCGTGTTCATCGATATCAAAGGTGCACTGGGTTCGGTGGATAGACGTGCCTTATGAGACTGTATAGTCAGGAAGCATGTCCCCGGGAAATATGTAACTATTATCCGTGCACTATACGCATGTAGCACGGACAGCATGAGGGATTATGGCAAGCTGTCGTCGCCCTTTAATATCCCCAGCGGTGTGAGACAAGGATGCCCTTTGTCATCTTTCTTCTTCAACCTCACCATTGACGAAGTTATGGTGATTGCATTCACAGGAAACGACTTAGAATGTATGGAGCTACTCCCAGGAAAATGACTTCTTGACTTGGAGTATGCGGACGGCATTACTCTCATCTGTGACAGCTCCCAGACGTGCCAAGCTGCAGTGGACAGATTAGCACTGGCTGTCAGCCGCTTCGGGCTTTGTTTTGTACCATTGAAGTGCAAACCGTTCCTCCAAGAATGGTCTGGACCGCCTCCTACTCTGACGCTTGGTGCGGATCTGCTAGAAGTCGTTCGACAATTCAACCACTTGGGAAGTTGTACAGCGCCCGTGGGATTGAAGATGAGATCACGAACCGTATAGCAAAAGCTCGAAGTGCTTTTGCTAACCTTCGCCACTTATGGCGTCGGCGCGACATCACTCTCGCCCTGAAGGGTAGAGTGTACAATGCAGCGGTAACTTTGACCCTACTGTACTGTTGCGAAACTTGGCCCCTTAGATCAGCGGACATGAAGTGGCTAGTTACATTCGACCACCGGTGCCTTCGAAATTCTGCTCACATTTGGTGAGAACACCGAGTGGGCAACGAGCGTGTTTGACGCCCTGTTTACGGCACAGAAAAAGGAACTGAACCGCTCAGCACCGTTATTTCACTCACCAGGCTCAGCTGGCTCGGCCACGTCTTACGCATGCCAGCCCAAAGACTCCCGCGAGGTGGGTTACATGCTCGTCGCGGATGTGGATGAAAGAAGAGGAGAGGCGGCTAAGCGATGACTTAGTCGAGAGGAATGAATGCCCTCACTTCGAAGATGTACTCGGTTGGAGCGTCACGGCTTGCTGGTTGGGGTCCAAAAGATGACGAACACGTTTGGCTAGATACACTTGCTTACATGGCTAGGAACCGACTTCAATGACGTTCGTGCTGTGAGTTTCTTTGTCCCCCCCTCCAACCACGATCTCATTTCTTAGCCTAATATACTTTTAGATAATAATCTTTTGTTGCCTAGTAGCCGGCTGCTAGCTTTCCGGAACGATGCCCATCCGTTGTTGGTAGCTTAGTTAGCATGCAACTGTTGCAGTTATTTGCGTTTTTTTCTTTTATGTATTGCGGCACAGTAGCTGAGGTGTTTTACACCTCTAGCTAACGTGTATAATAAAGATGATGATGAGATAGTCTGCTGAACAGCTTGCTGACTTGGACTTTGCCGGCGACATTGCTCTCATCTATTACAGCTCCAGAATGTACCAAGCTGCACTGGATAAATTAGCTCTAGCTGGAAGTCGTTTCTTGCTACGCTTTTTACCTTCGAAATGCAAAGGCTTTCTCTAAGATTGGCAGGGACCCACTCCTGCGCTGACCTTTGGAGGTGATCAGATAGAAGTCGTTCAAGAGTTCAAGTATCTGGACAGCTATATTAGCGCCCTAGAGATTGAAGACGAGATCACGAACCGTATAGCAAAAGCTCGATGCGGTTTTGGTAATCTCCATCATCCGTGGCGCCGACGTGACGTTACCTCGTTCTGAAGAGCAGACTTTACAATGCAGCCGTCCGTTTAACCCTCCTGTACGGTTGCGAACCTTCCGCATTAAGTCAGCAGACATAAAGAGATTAGCTATATTCGGTCATCACTACCTTCGCAGTTTGGCTCAAATCTGGTGGGAACACCGTGTGAGCAATGAGCATGTTTGGCGTCGCGTATTTGATACAGGAAGAGCGAGTGAATCGCTCAGCACCGCCATATCACGCACCGGGCTCCGATGGCTGCGCCACTTGTTGCGCGTGCCAACACACCGATTCCCGCATCATGCGTTGTTTGCGCGCCGTGGGTGTGGATGGAAGAGAAGAGGAAGCCAAGCGACGGCTTGAACAAGAGAATAAAGTCCCTCACTTCGAATTTGGCGTCGGTTGGTGTCTCCTGTCTGCCCGGGTTGGGATCCGGAGGACGATGATCACGTTTGCTTGGATACACTAGTTACCATGGCGAAGCGTTGCTCTCAATAGCGTTTGTGTTATAAGTCTCTTTGTCACTCCCCTCCATTTCAGCTTCGTCCGCCAACAACGGTATCAAAGATGACATTTAGCATTATGTCACCTTTTCTAACACTTTCTGGTCCGAATGGCTTAGTCGTTTATCCTTCTGTATTACTACACATTAGCCGAGGTGTGTTTTTCACCTTCAGCTAACGTCCATTGATGAAGCTGCTACTGCTGCTGATGATGATGAGGAGGAGGAGGAGAAGGATGAGGATGAGGATGATGATAATGGGGATGGTGGTGGTGGTGGTGGCGCTGATGACGATGAGATAGTCAGGGGCTCGCTACACAAAATGCGGTGTACTAGATTCGGCATCAGTTTACCCACACTTTCCAAAGTGCTTCGACCTTCGCTTCACCGCAAGGATTAAAGCACGTATTCTTCATTGCTGCAAATGTGATGGAAAGGCTACTATCCATGCACGTGAGCAGATCTGCTGCTGTGGACAATCTCAGATTGAAAGCACTAAAATCAGTAGCCATGCACCCTACAGAACCGTTGGCCCGGTTCTTCTAACAAAATCTTACGGAAATGCAGGTTCCGACCATGTGGAATTAGGGAACTTCTACTCATATTTTTAAGAGTGGGAATCGTGCGGGCTTCAAAGTAGGTCATTCTGACTTGGTCCACTTCAAGCTAAAACGATGCCATTGGTTTACTCCCATTGGCTAGTCAATCGGTTCCAGGCGGCCTACGACCAATCTTCTCCGAGCTGCTTCAGACAGACCTGGCTTGGAAGGCTGCTACGGACGGGCTCCGGCAACACTTTCAAGTACGGTTTAATCACATTCCTCCCAGTGCTATCCAAAGGTATAGAACAATTAACCGCAGAGGCGCTCATGGGATACCTTGTGGGTAATAACATCATAGTGTCATGAGAACATGGAATCCGCAGAAATTTGTCCTGCACCACAAACTTGTTACCATCCAGAACAAGCTGGACGAAGCCAGGCGATTTCAGACAAGGAGTTGACATTATACACCTAGACTTCTCTGAAACATTCGATCGCCTGGACCACCGACTTCTTTTTCACATACTTCGAAGCTATGAAATCGGTGCCCGTGTGAGGTTGGATAGGCAACTTCTTCATTCAACCTCAGCTGAATGTGAGAGTCCGCAGATCTACCTCCGACCCAATTGAAGTTCAGTGTGGTATGCACCATGTATCGGCACTGGGACCACGTCTGTTTCTAGTATTCATCAATGACCTCCCTAGGATACTTGATTCAGACTTACTATTTCCGGGCGGCGTCTAGATCTGGCATGATATCAAGGTAGTGGGCGACCACGCGACACTACAAAGAGATTTCGACAGTGCCTACACCTGGTCCTCTGAAAACCGGATCCATTTTAACCTGGTGCAGTGCAATGTTCTGAGCAAATGCCATCAGTATACTCACGAATATCGACTGGGAGAACAGCTGCTGCAACAGGCTACGCAGAAAAGCGACCTGGGACTAGTCATACAAGACGACCTTGGCCGCTCGAAACTGGCCGAGAAGACATCGAGAAGAAGCAGTCAGCACCTTGACCTCCTAAGAAGGGCGTTCGGGTAGTTCCAGCCATCAAACTTTTCACAAATTCTGAATGCCTATCTGAGGCCTCACCTGGAATACGCGATCTCCGTCTGGCGACCTTGGCATAAACATGATGCTGCTGCGCTCGAAGCACCACAAGGTAGATCGACGGAAATCGTTAGAGAAATGTTTCACCTCTCCTACGAACGCAGACTGCAAGCTCTGGGATCGTACGGTGGCAACTACCGGCGCAAGCTAGGATACCTTATTTCGGTGTACCAACTACTGACTAACCTCAATCGCGCCTCTAGCGATCTGTTACAAACCAGCCACAATAGCGAGCTAAGGGCCAACAGCTCAAACTGACCACATGCCATAGTCGAATAGTTTGCCGAAAACAACTTTTCTCCCTTCGAGTACTCAGATCGTGGAGCGCTCTACCTTCTCACCTTATTTTCGCCCCACCTTAAGGCATTTTAATTAACAATTGGACTATACTCTATCCCCTTTGCATTATGTGGCCTAGTCTGTTTCTATCGGAAGACGAATTAACACAGCGTGCTTATCAGCCCTCTTTGTTCCATAGCGCTGAACAGATCAGCATGTGCTCATGTGATTAACTCGGCGGGTTACCTCCATCCAGAATTGTCCACTTTTTCCGTCACTTTAAACTACCACTTTATAATCCCCATTCCGGGCATCCTATGGGACTTATCAGACAATGCTTTTTTGCCCGTTCTAAATCATTGTTCATTGTTCGTACTCCGTCACCCTCAGGTTTCCTACCCTCGAGATATCATAACAATCGCCGAAACGTGTCTGAGATGCGAAATTGCCGGCGCTGAAATCGCTCTACAGGCATGTCATTTCTCCAGAACGACAGAACTAGTAGGGGAGGGGAGTATGTATGAAAACACACGTACTAACCGGATGGAAGGCAGACGTGCAGAGACGCCTACCAGAAGTTGCATTGCACATGGCCAATCTTTTGGATGGATTAAGTAAAAGGTTGCATCTAACGGAAATGTTACATCAATGTGTTATTAAATAACATCGGAAATGAATTGGCGCATAGCGACAATGATTTTATGAGTACCGAATGGGCTGCACTCGGGACGTACGATATAGATCGTTAGCAAATAGTTTATGGCCACAGTAGAGTGCAGCTCGGTAGATATAAACGGTTGAGTACTTGGACATTTGCACAATAAATGCGAACACTGGAAAGTCCCATGTTTGACAGTGGGCAGCGGGACTTAGTTGATGTCACTTGTCAATACCAAAGGTTGCGCATCAATCGCTCTTTGAGTAGGTGCACATACCTCGGGCAGCACATGACGAAACGGTCGGAGACACAGAGAGCCATAAGTGGACACTGCATCGCATTCGCACGCTGTGTGCTCTCCCCTTTCAGCTACTCAAATCAGACTGCACATATAGAGGGCAACACCTAAGTGCACACTATTTCACTGTACCAGTAGTCTAGTCATCATTCTACCTAGCAGTTGCTTTACTATTGCCACATCGGGTTCCTTCAAATATGGATGCCCAAGATTTAAGGCAGTCACGTCTAAATGTAGAAGAAAACATCAACAGTTCGTATTGGGTAGTTATTCTCATGCCTGCGAAAGTGATTGTTAGCCTGACCTGCAAACGAAACCTACATGTTTGTCGTACCATGGAGCATGATGTCTAATTTGTCTATTTCCAGTTTGTGACAGCTCACACTTAAGTTTGGATAAACGCATGTACATATGTTGTATTCGAACTGCCGTTGGACACAGATGACGCCAATCTATGTATAATGTATACCGAATGAATTCCACGAGGATCTTCATACCGCTTTTGTACGGTTAACTTAGTGCAGTAAAACGACATTCGAGCAAACCGAAAATAATATTACCAGAACATGAAGAAGGTGAGTTTATGAAAAACTCATGTTAATTTCAGGTGTTGCGAATCCAAGGCAAATTTGATCGATGAGAATTCCGTGGACTGCTCAAAAGGGCGGTTTCTCAGTTGCCGGAGAAGGCACTATTGTATGCGGAATAGAAGCACCATGAGTATGTTCCCATTCAATTTACTAATCCAGGCCAATAAGGCGGCGTATGTGGTACGTTTGTCTGCGTGATGAGTAATCTTGCATTTCAGAAGTAGATGTTGATTGAGCTCCCCTGTGTGGATGCGCCTGATGTGAATGTTGACAAGGTGCCTACCTGTCTATTATCCACTACCACGTCCATACTGGCTCCAGGAGATAGTTGGTCGTCGCTGGAGGGGACGGAGTGCACCGTCCTCTTGGCGGTTCTAGGCTCAAAGAGTGGTCCCATCCTGTGTGGAACGGGCTACGGTCCAGCCACCACCTCGTGTACGTCTGGTGTGTATGATTTCCCAATTAGGACGGAATGCTTCCGTTCTGCTTGTTGAAGGAGTATGGGCCGACTCCGTTGATGAAACGTGGCTCCCATTCACATGCCTCTCGGTCTTATTCCTTCGGGTTTACACCGGATATGGGGTGTGTGGGTGAAACAGTGGGTGGTGCAGCGCATGCCATCCATAGTCCCTCTGTAGGCGCAGGCGTCCTGTGACTGTCCCCATGGACGTCACAGTGACAGGCAAATCCGGATACGGACGCCGCCAAATCAATCTCAACATTCTATTAACTAGACATTGAGCCAGCACAAAACCATGGAGATCAGGAGATAAAAAGATTCATCGCGTCATAACCATCGCAGCATGCTAGTTGAAGGTGAGCAACACACTTCAACTAATATGCCGCAAGGAAGAATGGAACATTTTGATAAAAAGTAGAACAAAACATTAGTTCGTTTTTTACACTCCGGTTTTGCTGCCTTTTTGTCATTTTAATATTTGTAGTATTAAACATGTGAATCAACATAATACTGTACACAATTATTCCACTGGTTCCGGTTGCGGGCCATGTCTTCAAGAGTGTTCAGCCATTGGCACTCCTCATGTTTCGGTCCCCATCCTGGAAGGCGTACGGATCCAACAGCGGCTAGACACGACGTCAGCGATTTCATGTGCTGCCGCCATGTAGATGGCTGACCACCACGCGGTCGCCTCCATCCAAGTCCTTGACGAGCGAATAGAGTGCGACGCGGTAGACGCTCAGGTGCCATGCGTAGGACGTGACCGAGCCATCTTAACTGACGCAACAAAATCAGTTTGTTGAAGGGAATACTCGCATTCCCCATGATTCGACATCGAACGTCATTACTATTAATTCGATGTTGCCACCAAACACGAGCAATCCTCCTTAAGCAGTCGTTATCGAAGGCAGAAAGACGACGCATTTCTTCCATATGAATCGGCCGGGACTCGCACCAATACAACAATACTGAGCGAACTGATGCGCTGTAAACGCGGCCCTTTAGTGAGAATGAGACGTCGCGACGACGCCACAAATGTCTCAGATTGACAAATGTTGATCGAGCTTTAGCGATACGAAGAGAAACTTCTTTGTTGATAGTGCCGTCAGCAGAAACACAGCTCCCAAGGTAGACGAAACTATCTACCTGTTCAAGTTATGCGCCGTCGAGAGTGAGCACGGGAGCAGGTGAAAGCCAATCCTTAAGCAGTACTTTACACTTCGATGGGGCGAAGCTCATGCCATACTTAGATGCTTCAACCACCAAACGATCCAGAATGAGTTGCATACCCTGAGGATCGTCACCAAGTAAGGCGATATCATCAGCATAATCTAAGTCGGTCGCGCGCTCACCCGGTAGAAGCTCTAAGCCAAAATGTTGGAAACCTTCTAGAGCATTCGACAGAGCGTCTTCGATTGCGAAGTTGAAGAGGAATGGGGACATAGGGCAGCCTGCCGCGCACCGTTATTGACATCGAATTGCGAGGAACGATTGCTATAGTCCCTCAGTCTGCCGGATGTATGAAGGTAAAGTGCTCGTAAGATGGCGGTATATTTCTCTGGCACCCCGTTCTTTAGTAAGCAACGCCATAAAGCCGGTCGATCAACGGAGTCAAAAGCGGCACGTACGTCTAGAAATGCAATGATAGTGGGGGGGAGGGGGTGATCATTTATAACAAAACAATCTTTCGTTGTGAGTACACGGACAATCCTCAAACGTACGTGACATCTCCTTTCGTGTAAACTGTGGTTGAAGGACGATGACACATGCCTTATGTCCGTAGTTTACGGACTAGCAAAATTTACTCTGGGGATGGACCACAGACTAATATACGCATTTGGTATAGTGATAAAACAGAAATAGACCCAAATCCTTATTTAAAGAGATTTCAACATCCATGATCTGGCAAAACCCAGCAACCGAGAGAAAACGGAGCAGAGCTTACTTGCAAGAGCTAATCTCTTGCACTCACCTATTGCACCACGTCACCGCTTCCACCAGGTTCAGAACAAATAAGCCAACAAAGTAAGATCTAGTGCTCACCAGCGAAGAACTCACGGTTGATAGGCCAAACGTTTACAGTCGTTTAGGTCGAAGCGATCGCGTGACTTTATTGTTTGTTTACAGTTACTACACCGGATACCCCTATGCAGAGCCCGAAAAGATGCGATATATTACACATTACCACGTTCTGTACGCATTTGTTGAAAAAGCTAGTTGGACATACATGACTGAGTGCACCCCAGAAATAAGCTTGGAAAGCTTGAAAAGATTCACGCCACAAGTCGCTAAAGCATCAGAATCAAAAGCTTTCCATCGTCTTCCTAAACCAAAATCCTTTCTGAGAAACCGAACACGGAAATTTATGGCCTTGAGGGATCGGACTTGGTGTGTATACAAAACAATCCCAGTTCAGAAAACTGGCCAGCGTACATAGGTCAGTATATTTACACTATGCAGTTGGTTCGTGAAGACAAGTTAACACCCCAACAGGAGCTATCGAAACGATTCTGTTCGAACCACAAGCTTCTTTACAGACACGTGAATAGCCTTCTTAAGGTGCAGCGCATGTATCCTTTGGTTTGGCCCTTTTCCTCCCGACAAAACTACGAGACGTAAACAGTTTCTTCGACTGGTGATAAATTACTGTTTACTGCCCATTGTTGAAGTGATCTGACAAACGATGATGATACCGATCGATTACATAATGAAAAACAACAGCATAGATTTCAGTGGATAGGTGCTTGTAACAAACCACAAGCAAACGTGCTTTTTATCCAGCATTTCCTTTTAGCATCTTCATTGCGGACTGTTCGTATGTGTGTGTTCCTATGCTCGGTTTAGGCGTGCTAAGCAGCCGATACACTACAGCACTTCCAAGTGCCATATTTCACCGCTGTCCTTATTAGTGGTGCCTTAAAACTTGTTTCGACTGATATCAGGTTTTTCGTACTTAACGCTAATGCATTGCTGCAGATTATGGTGGTCTTCCAACGCAGATGACATCAAAGCGTCACGCATATTTTGAATGTACATCAGCAAACACAGTACCCGTTGACCCAGCGTATTTTGAATTGCACGGTTTTGATTTGCAGGTTTACTGTACATGAGTATCCCATTCTCACGCGCGGGATGGTAATCTCATGATGACTATCTGATCTAAGCCATAAGGCGCACCACAAGTTAAGTGGCCCCCCACACTTCATTAATTTACTCGCAGAGTCACTACACACAATATGTTAAAATCTGATCCCAAGTTATGCTTTTGCATGATATGATTACCATTAGAAGGGTCTTACCGATGTATTAGAAGTTCCTGCATTTTAATTCCGGAAAATTTTCAGGTTTAATTGCCGCATTAGCTTGGGATGTGTCAGGCATCGCTGCTTGTCATCCTTAGTTTAGAACCCATTCTCCCAATCATGTAGTATGCCACTATGGACTCAGCATTTGGAGATGTCAGGCTCCACCTCTTATATCTCTTTGCCACAGAAGTTAGCATAAGATGTTGATCTGCATTACTAGTGATTTATCGACTTCCACTTACGATTCTCTGTAAGCGGACAAAGAACAGTAAGACTAACCATGGAATGCCAGAATGGACTGGCCGTTCTTCCCTCAAAAGTTCTGTACGATGTCCACAAATGATGCGTAATGAAGCTTTGCGTATCCTGGTAACTACTTAATGGAGATCAGGTTAATGGTTGTTCGCTTTATGCCCTTTTGGTTGTTGGGATAGATATCCGGCACAACTCGCATTTTATGGCTTTGTTAATTTATCATCCTATACGGATCAAGATTAGGTCACTCATTTCAGGCCAACCTACATCCCTAATTCACGACCCCTGGAAGACTCCAAGATTGAAGTTCAGTGTCCTTTGTTAAGCTTCGCATTCCACTTTATGATCACATTTGGCCTTCCGATTAATAAGCTCCAGTTCACTTTATCAAAAATAGGATTTACAGTCATTTCGCAGTTTAATTCCTTTTTAACCATCACTGGTTCATTCCGAGCCTCAGCTCAGGTCTTCAGAGCCAAACCTACCAAATGGTCTACATTTGTGCACTAGGCATACTGTTACAGCGAATTAGTAATCAACTTTTTTAAACCTGCTTCTTTTTTGAGATCATCCGCTAATTATATCCTGATACAAAATATTGCAATTTGAAGTGGTTGTATTTAGTACATCGCTCAATTCAGTACGTCTATTCTCTTGACGGAATTGTGGGAGCGGGAAAACGGAATAACCCGCGGGACGATGTCAAGCCACCTTGATAGTAAACTGCTCCATTTTCTAATCCTCGCCTGCTTCCTCTTCACCCCCTTCTTCTTCCGCCTCTTCGGCTTTAGCCTCACGTGCTAATCGCCTGGCTTCCTTGGCTGCCCGAACCGCCTCTTCCTCTAATGGCGTTGGATCCGTTGTTTCGCCTAATGGTACGGCGACTTCATCAAATTCTCCAATCACTTTTGTGTTCCATGCTGGGGTGAAATTGGAAGCCAGGTTCTTTTGACCCCATCCGATGTATACGTTAATAAAATCTCTGAAATTCAAAAAAGATTATGCACTCAGCTATACAGGTGTCTCAGAAATGTGCATCTACCAGCAGGTGACTCAAAACATACCAGGTATCAATTCAGTATCTCCTTTACAACTTGAACGGCACAATGGTACACTTAGGTTTTGTGCCCATTTACCTTGCTTGCACTTCTCACACTTGAAAAACCATACACTTTCTTGGCATTAACTGTATAGCGGCTATGCAAAGCAGCTCTTTTTACGAAGTTCTTCTTACTGTACATGATGCAGTCAGAAAGCATGTTGGTATCAACAAATTGTACCACTGCCTATTCGAGGTCTCTTTCTAACTTGTACCACTACGCTGTTATCTAGTTTTACATTGTTAACTGATGCACCTCGATATATTGGACACAGAATGCATGAACCGTGAAGCTACGTTCAGGATAATGGATAACCTGAAACCTGTCTCTCATCTCAACCAAATATTAATTTGTACATTTGCTGTAGACCTGCAACCCCCGCTTAACGCTATTCACAATGTTTAGTTGGCGTGAAACCCATGATTCTGATTTTACAACTCTTTCGACCGATAATGTTGCTTCTCATCGGCATCTGCCTCAGCGATTTACATCGCCTTAATTCGTGGCTTCAACTGCGTTAAAGTATCGTAATCCAAACGCAATTGGTAGTTCAATTGAAGCTTTCCATGTATCGTATAGTCTCTCAGTTGATGCTACAGGTTTCCGTCTGCATCAAAGCCTACATTTGAGTTCTCGGCTTAGGTTACTTGTAGCTGATGATTCACACGAGAGCCGAGCCCCGAGACCCTTCGAGTGGATTGGGGATGAGAACTGGTGACGCTAACGCAATTCCCATTTCATACAACGCGTGAACGAACTTAGACATTTGTAGATGCTTTCGGCATAACTGTGAATATCAAGCTTGTTAGCAAGTTTTCAGATGTTACCAATCGTTCAACATTTACCCAGGTTCCTTTGCTGTCTATTGGATACATGGTTTTTGGCTCGACCGAACCATGTTACTCGGACAATGACTGTTCAATCCATGTTTGCGCGTTCACCGGGGTATCGATAGTCACGGAAATACATCTATGAAAAATGGCAGTACAACAAATATAGCGAAAACGCTACGACGTTTCCGGGTGACTACTCTGGCCTTCCATAGCGTCACTATTTTCTCCCAAAGCTACTCTAGATAGTACTGTCAAAAATCCGAGATAACGGATAAAAGTAGCCGGTTCATCCCCTTGAATTAACTAGCTGCGATCGATATAAGATATTTCAAACAACTGTTTAAGCTGAGGGAAAATGTACCGTTACCGTTATCCGATAGAATTAACGAATACTCACGCTCCTCTTGCCAAAGTGTAAGCACCTGGCCAACGTCCAGAGCTGACGATGGCAACAGCGCAGTTTTTTGGCAACAACACCGTGGATGGATACACTCTCCAAGCGGGTAACGGACGGGAAGTCAACTTTAGTGGGCGGCTGGATTTTGTGGCTCTGCCGGTTGGCAGCCCAACATCTCCCAACGCAGTGAGTACAGCGTCTTCCTCTATTGTCCCGAGCAGGCCGGGGCCTTCTTGTGGTGTTTCTGGCTCTTCCGCTTCACCGCCCTCCTCCTCCATTGCTTCATCAATGTCTACTTGGTTCTGGAACTTAGCTTCCCAACGAACTGCCACGCTTGGATCAATCCATTCCTTTTCCACGGGATCATTCATAGCTTGCCGAAGTGCGGCTGTTGCTCTTTTTTGTGATACAAAGCTACATCGTCCTTGAGGTAGGATGTAGGGCCTTGTGTGTTGCCAGTTGGCAGGGTCTAGAAGTTCTTCAAATTGGGGTGGTTCAAATTCTTCCACTTCCATAAGTGTCTCCGGTTGCTCCTGTTTATTAAAAGACGAAAGCAACAAATCTTTCCAATCCACTTAGTTGTTCATGAAATTTAGCGAATGAGCTACTCCGCCACCGTTTCACATTCTAACCACACAATGCACTATGTGCACATCAAGCAGAACAATGTATCCTGAATGTTTGACGGATGCGCTATCTAAGTGCAGCGGTAACAAACTTAACGGCTAATTCGACTGCCTAGCTGGGGCGACTCCATCCCCGTTTCATGCTAACCCAAGCAACCTAGCCTGAGAGCTAGTTATTTCGTGTTCCCAACACAAACAGCCTTCTGTTCAGGTGAACGTTCGTCACAGCCAGATTCAGTTAGGTAGCCAGCACCTAACTGGAAAAGCATCGGACAACTGGTTCGTCCAACTATTAGACTAATAACCTGTAACCACCCTAACAGCTTGTGTGCCACTAAGACTAGTGGTAGGTTGTAACGGAGGTAGTAGATCTGGGGGCTAGCCCTGTCCTCCGCATGTTCAGGGCTTGCATGATAATGAAGGATGAGCAGCCTGGCGCACCTGGTAAAAATTCGCGGTGGTCCGCCGCCGTCATCCTAGGTTCAGTAGCTAAAGTCCCTGACTCGTAAGATTAAAGTCATGGGGGCCTCAAGCTAGTGACGAGTCTTAATGGAAGGAAACGGCCGCCCAGCGATTTCCGGATATGTGGTGTCTATCTGCTTGGGTTTGGTCGTGACACATCTCCCAACTATCCTCCAGTTTTCTGCTTAAATCAAAAGGGATGGAAAAGGCAGGAGCTTCTCAAGCTTGCGCATGGAAGTTGCAGTGGTACATCAGGTAACTGGGCGGTGTTATCCATACACATACTGTTATTTATTTCGCCCTCCATTCTCGACTAACAGTTGCTAAGCTAATAGATTCAAGGCATAACCGTCTGCGCGACATTAACGGTGCTCATTGTGATTGACATAAACCAGACTCGTTGATCAGACTCACTCCTTCCTCCACCTCGGCTTCCTCGTCGATTTCATACATACCCGCCGGAGAAATCCATGTTGACGCTGTTATTCGAGCTATCACGGCCCGTAACAAATGTACTTCTAACCCAGGAAAGTCACCCATACCTCCGGGTGGTCTGGGGACAGGAGCGTCTGGTTTTCCTGTGAACAAACGTCGTATGAATCTTGAATAAAAGATATGTTCCGGTCTAGCAGGTGGAAGGCGAAACCATTCGTCGGCTCCGAGACGCGTGCACGCGAAATAGTCCCAGCGGTTTGTTCCGCGTCCTCTTGCTTCTGGAGGTATTGGTGCTCTCGGTACCCAGGTATTTCTGGGTAGATTTTGCATCGCTGCTTCCTTGGCTAATGCCAACTTCTGTTCCAGTTCGGTCATCTCGGTTTCAGGTTTAGGCTCACTGTATTCGCTGGCGTCACGAATGGACATTTGTGATGCGAGATTCTCTGGCTCTGACCATGAAAAGAAGGATAAAACTTAACATTATATGTGCGATAATCTTCATCGACACAAAAAGACCAAGTCAGAATCTCCTTCTTGGCACTAATCGTCCTTTGGAGTTTTTCATACTGCATTTGATCGATCAGCCATGGAACATCAAATCAAATGTCTCCATGAGACAAGAAGACACAATATCTCATTTTCACCCCACAACCGGTGGCCGTTACTTCGTGACGATCGACCTGTGTGTTCTGCCAACCATACAGCCTCTGTGAGAAAAGATCTCATCTCCGTGATCATTTTCGCACTTTAATTCTCTCTTTCTTTAGTGGAACATTTATTGCGTTTATTATATGGATGTGCTGTATTTAGCCTTGTGGTAATTCACTGAAAGCGGCTTGTGAGATGAAAATAGAACCCTGGATAAGAAGTCTAAAACTGAAATTGTGTTTTATGTCTTTAGACATCGATGTGGTACTTCCACTTTCCTTAACTACAATCTAAGGTATTGAGGTAACATAATACTAGCCGAAAATAACACGAACTAGCTCCGGAGCAGACTTCTTTCTTAAACGCTACACAGTTGTGTGGAACAAGCGAATTCAGACCTTGAGAAATTGCGATACAAAGGGGATTTCCCTTATTCTACTAAACAGAGAATTGACAGTGAATAACGTAAATACATATGCTCAACATGGATGTAAGTATAGCCATGCTAGATGAGGAAGCGCCCAATGTCATAGAATGAGAAAACAAATTCACTAATTCGAAGCGCCATTCCATCGCTATCACATCTTCCTTCTCTGCTTGTTCTAACAATGAGCATGTGAAGACATGCATGCATTGATGAAAATGATACTTCGTGTATGTAATTTCGTTTTGCACGCCTCATTCATGTACTCAACCATTCGCCATATGTCGGTGAGATTCATATGCACAACCGCAAATTGGACATGCAAGTCCAAACTTTCACCTTGTCTTTCACGGCTACTTCAACTTTCACTTTCGTATCGCATGACTTGACGATGTACCACCTGTTTATGTAAAACAGACACACTGATATGTTTAACACTCATGGTTTTACCTAAACTTAATGTCTTCATTCTTTTCGCCGTCTGCTTCTATCCAGCATTTACTTTACCATATGTCAAGCCTAGTTTTCAGCCCTCATGTCCACGCAGAAATTAAGAGGTTAGGTAATGTTGTTTGCTCTCTTCATTTTCATTATCCTTTTGTACGTAACTGCGTAAACAGCAAGTTGTCACCTTGTCAAAGACAGATGAATTCATCAGACTCATTCGTTTCAACCTCCCGAATGGCTTGTACTTTCTACACATAGACAAATTGGTAACTGCGACCATTTAGCTGCACTAGTATGTGCCGTATATTTTTCATTCCGCCCCTGCAGACACACTTACCTACATCCACTGGAACGTGTCACGCAATCTTCAGTCGTAAAATAATGCCGGGGAGGCAAGTCAAATTGGTGCTTTCCATCGGGAAGATGGCCCAGATTTCAAGCCACATAAATCGGAGTGAAAACTCCAAATCATATCGCCGATTTACGACCTATAGACTTCTTGAATATGTGCACTACTGATAGCAGCCTTACACAATTTAACTCTTTCCACTGAATGTCTACATGCATGATGTACATTATGTTAATACTGATCTGTACTCTTCATGCACGCAGTCGCTATTAAAACCCAGCAAATCAAATTTTTACTTTTTGTTCATGAATATAACGGCTATTTTCTTCTACTTGAATCGAGTATGTAATTGGTTTACTATGTTGAGTAATAACTCGTTGCAGAATCAGCGAGATCATTCGAGCCCGTCAACTCACTCTTCCATCTGCACGCACTCTTCTACATCACAAATGTATCATTATGTGGTTGGCAGCATTCGTGTCACTCTCGCCTCCATATACTATAACATAATGATGTATATTTCTGTTGCAACCGATAAACCGTGCTCATAAAGGAACGGATCATTTTTACATGTGCGACATGCTAACGCATGCAGGGTTGTCATTGGGGGGTTATGCAGGGATGCAATAGGTATGCTTTAGCTGATTTTTCGGGGTTTTCACTGATCTTTCCTATCAGAACATGAGCATCCTGTTTTTGATTTCGGTACATATCGGGGATACCATGAAGGCGGCAGGCTCGCTTAAAGGAATGAAACGTGAAAGGGGGATAAAGCAATTGGAACTACCAACCAAACTCACACGAGTAGCGCACACTCTTGTATAATAGTCTAGAGTGATACAGCGCAAGTTATCTGTACTTGGTGCAACTTTACTCATATGCGAACGAAAAGTGAGGACTAAGATCAATACATCAAGGTAGCTGCATACGAATCTTCAGGGCATCAGCTTTGTTAGCCGAGTAATGAAAGGTAACAAGCACATGGGGGCGAGTTAATGCAGAGTGAACTACCTGGATATTCCGAGATCTAGAGATTGAATTGACCCGATCAAACAAACTGTACTGTGTGCAGCGTTGTGAGACTAACTGGGTCCAATTGCTTCTTTTTCGGTATACAAATTGAGGAAAGAATATAGCCGTCTAGAGCGTCGACGGAATTACTTTTTCCTTTGGGTTCGCTAACCCCGGAACGCACTCCCAGACTTAGTTGCATCCTCCTCTACTTTGGACAGTCTCAAAAAACGATTAGATGTTGTTCTTACTTCCCGGCACTTCCTCATCTAAAATACACCATTGTAAATTACGTTAATCGTGTCCTTCTACCGGATTCATGTGTTATATGGACCCAAGGAGGGGGCGCAAAACTGAGCGATCATAGTTTACTTCTCTCACGCTTTACCTCAACGATCACTGCATGCCGTGTATTTCTGTATGTTTACACTCAATTTTTATTTTACATTAACGTTATTTATCAACGGATTTATCTCGGTAGATGACTCGCATATATTGTACTTTCATCGTATTCACCTCAACCATCCTACGGGACGTGTCATGCACTTGCATTGTTACCGTACTAAATCATTGTTCATTGTTCACTTATAGGTGAGGATTTATGGATTGTTCAAGCGTGTAACGTAAAACTTGTTGAGGTGGGTTGACCAGATAAATTGATAACTAACTGAATAAACGGTTTTTCTGCGGAATGCTATACACTTTCATTAAGACATGATGAACACATTACGGTCATATATAAAATATCGAACACAGGGTGCTTAGGAATGCATACAAATAGTTAACCGACTTTTGGCACAGAAAGAAGAAGGAAAAGAAAGGCACTGCAATAAAACCATAGACGTAGTCTAAGAAATAAATTAATAGTCGATGTCGATGAAACAAAAAAGAATGTATTATTTAATTCTCTAGGAACAAGAGTCCAACGGATTCAAAGCACAGAGGGAAGTGTTGTAGGAATGATCAAGCGAAGTAATACGATCGTCCCTAGCACTGTCTCCTTGGGGGGAAGTCCCCGCATAGGTTTCACCCGCACCTCCACACCTAATCTGCTCGTGTGTTAGTGTGGCATAGAAGCAGACTAGCCACCATCGATCACAACTACAGAAGGCATGTGCCCATACAGGGACCATGGGTGACTTACGCTGCACCACTCATAACTCCATCGACGCACTACAGATCTAGTGTAAATCCGAAGCAATAGGACCGGGAGGTACGTGGATGGGAGCCACATCTCATCAACTGTCGTCCCACATTCCTTCAACCTGCGCGGCCGCAGCATTCCTGTCTATGTAGTTGGGAAATCATGCGTACCAGACGTACAAAAAACAGTGGCTGGGCCGTAGCCTATTCCATAATGGATGAACCACTCTTTGGGCCTAGCACAATCACGAGGACCGTGATAAGTGTAGTCTATGGTCCTTCCATTCTGAGACACCAGGATTGACTGGCAAGAGATAACTGGGTCAGTCCACAAAGTCTAACCACTGGAAGTGATAGGCTTATCTGCAACAAACAGTTGGAGCGTAGCAGTAGATATTATGCACTGATGGAGCAAAAGTGCATACCGACCATTGATCCATGGGCCGGAGAAGTTTGTCAACCGGGAATCCAGTGAGCAACAGACCTAAGGTCAACCGTAGCTCAGACAAGCGAGGAACTGAAATCCGCTCGAAAATCACGTGTTCGTTCTGTGCCAATTCATATGACGCGACAAATGTGAACATTACACTTAACGGAGCTAACAGCGTATCGACAGATAGCTTGTGGTTTTGTGACATATGTTCAGATAGTCCGATAATTAAGATTGTTCAAACGCTTACGATAAGGTGTGAAGCATTGGCTGTTACGTCTGCAGACCAAAAGGAACTGATCGCGGTATTGGGAGGGAAAATCTCAGAACTCGAGTTGCAGATTAGTGCATTACGTAGCCCGAATCCCCGACCTGTTAAAAGGCAAAAGCTCTCTAGCAACAATGCTACCCAGTCCAGCGAAAGGCAAACACCGTTAGTGAAAAACAGCAGTGAAAACAGGTCGCTTGAACGGTATCCCAAGTCTCACGTAATGCGCCAAAGCATGCAGAGTTACGCACAAATTGCACGCTCACCTCCGTCAGTAGCTGGGCAACAATAATTGACCCCTACAGATAGTGCAACTAACGGCGTTGCACGTAAAAATTCTTGCTATAGCTTTGGCCTATCTTCCAAGGAAGACAAGCCAGACACCCCCCATCGATAAACCTACGCTCACAAGGAAATGAAAAACAAACAATTACTACGCAACCAAAAGGCGATGACAGTGCTATGTTCAAACGTCCCAGAACCCACTAGCGAATCGCCAAAAGGTAGACAAGCCGAGGAGCAAAACCGGTGGGCTGAAATAACCTGCGCACTCGGACTGAAAGTTCGCCCAACTAGTCTTACACATCTTTCACGAAATCCATCATCTACACACGTAGGGAAAACTCGGTTACTGCGAGGAACGTTTGGCAACACACGCGACCTGGAAAATGTTCTCTTAGCAAGCCACATGCTAGGGAACTCTTCTGTCAGTGCCCGCATTTTTCCTGACAGGCCATGGGCAGAAGGACAGAAGCGGAAATCCAACCCTAGTTCGTCACGTCAAAATGAGATGAAGAAAGTGGTACTGGTTCATGGTGTTCCAGAATTGAAGCATGACGATAGCAGTGAACGACAGAAGCACGACATCGAAGAATGGCGGTACATCGCAGAACTATACGACATGCAGAATGTCATGGCTTTTGACTTCACCCGTCTAATTGCTTCCACAAACTACCAAGGTAGTGGGCCACGAATTTTGAAAGTTACCTTGACTGCGCCCGAAATGGTATCAGTGGCAATCCAAGCATGGCATGACAACAGGGAACTTGGGCCACCAGAAGTGCGGTTAAGACCATTCCTTCAATTAGTACAGACCCCAGATACAGAGGAGCCAGCCTCAGTTGTACCTATCTCGAACCAGCCAACTGTGCAAACAACCGTTTCAAATACTTCAGCAGACCGGCACTATTTGTGCCGGTCACTCACAGCGAACCGAGCTCCTGATGCGTCAACAAATACAATGCTGCTACACCAACACTCAAGGGTTTTATTCTAAGCTCTCGGAGCTGCGCCATCGACATGAAACAACAACGTGGGACCTCAGAGCAGTTACTGAAACTTGGCTCTCAAACGACATACTTGATCCAGTGACTGATTTCAGTGAGAAGCCACTCATTCGAAATGATCGTCCGTCTCGCGGTGGCGGTGTTGCTCTCTACTATCGAGATTATTTGAAATGTGAGGCTCTTACCGAAAATTCCATTGTTATTCACGACGCACTATTTTGCCAACTGCACCTAGCAGGTCGAGATGTTGGTTCACAGAAGAAGAGTGATGCTTGCCTCTTAGCAGTTATTTATAGAACTCCGAACTCATCAGCAGACAGCGATAACATTCTATTAAACGCCCTCCGCTATGCTGTTTCACAAAAGTACTCCCACTATCTTATAATGGGTGACTTTAATGTTCCTTCAGTAGCATCCATGTCCCCTAATGGGCTATAATTTAAATCGAAATTCCTCGTATTCATGGATATGGCCGTTTTGTGTAACCATGTGCATCGACCAACCAGACATCGCGGTTCAAACAAGCCATCACTCCTGGACCTAATCCTGACTAATGAAGAGTTGATGGTTGAGTCAGTAGCATACGATCCTACACTGGGCCGTAGCGATCATTCAGTCCTAACATTTGGTTATGTGTGTTATGCCAGTATTGTTGCTAAAGAAAGAGAGACTCAACGAACTATTACGGACTATTATAAGCTGCGCAGCTTGGCAGCAACCGTTGACTGGGAACTACAGTCGCACAGTTCCGCGAATGACGCATGGAATGAACTGAAAGACAAAATTAACTGGGTCATACAATCAGCATCGAAGGTTGTACCATTACGAGCATCGCGCCGGACCAGTGCGTGGATCCGGAGCAGAACACATAAATAGATCAATAGAATAGAGGAAATCTGGAGGCAACATTTGCTAAGTCTATGTGATATCACACGGCAGAATTACAAAGTCATCAGAAACTACTGCACCTCACCCATTAGAGTCGATAAGTATGAAGGACAGGTATGTATGTATGTAATCTCAGCAGTCTAGTAACTAGACATAGAGCCAACAAAGTCATGGAAATCAGTAGATAAGAGACAGTCATTGCTTCGTAATCATCGTGGCATGCTAGTTGAAGGTGGGCAACACACTTCAGCTAATATGCCGCAAAAAAATGGAATATTTTGACAAAAATACAGAACAAAACATTTTTAGTTTGTTTGTCACACGCCGATTTTTCGCTTTTTTTGTCATTTTCAATGTTGGTAGTATTAAACATGTGAATCAATATAACACTGTACACAATTCTTCCACTGATTCCGGTTGAGGGCCATGTCTTCAAGAGTCCTAAGCCATTGGCACTCCTCATGTTTGGGTCCCCATCATGGAAGACGTACGGGTCCAACAGCGGCTAGACACGACGTCAGCGATTGCATGTGCTGCCGCCATGTAGATGGCTGATCACCACGCGGTCGCTTCCAGCCAGGTCCTTGACGAGCGAATAGAGAGCGACGCGGTAGACGCTCAGGTGCCATGCGTAGGACGTGACCGAGCCATCTTAACTGGCGCAACAAAATCAGTTTGTTGAAGGGAATACTCACATTCCTCAAGATCCGACGTCGAACGTCATTACTATTAATTCGATGTTGCCACCAAACACGAGCAATCCTCCTTAAGCAGCCGTTATCGAACGCAGAAAGACGACGCATGTCCTCCATGCGAATCGGCCAGGACTCGCACCCATACAACAATACTGAGCGAACTGATGCGCTGTAAACGCGGCCCTTTAGTGAGAATGAGACGTCGCGACGACGCCACAAATGTCTCAGATTGACAAATGTTGATCGAGCTTTAGCGATACGAAGAGAAACTTCTTTGTTGATAGTGCCGTCAGCGGAAACACAGCTCCCAAGGTAGACGAAACTATCTACCTGTTCAAGTTATGCGCCGTCGAGAGTGAGCACGGGAGCAGGTGAAAGCCAATCCTTAAGCGGTACTTTACACTTCGATGGGGCGAAGCTCATGCCATACTTAGATGCTTCAACCACCAAACGATCCAGAATGAGTTGCATACCCTGAGGATCGTCACCAAGTTAGACGATATCATCAGCATAATCTAAGTCGGTCGCGCGTTCACCCGGTAGAAGCTCTAGGCCAAAATGTTGGAAACCTTCTAGAGCATTCGACAGAACGTCTTTGATTGCGAAGTTGAAGAGGAATGGGGACATAGGGCAGCCCTGTCGCACACCGCTATTGACAGCGAATTGCAAGGAAAGCTTGCTAATTGCGAGGAAATCTTGCCAAAACCATGGACTTCACTATGAAGGACAGGAGAATATGGTGTTGAAATTTACAAGTAACACCAAACTACTATACAGATATGTGAATGGCAAAAGAAAAGTTAAGCCCGGAATACCACCACTCAAGAAGGCCAGTGACCTAACAACTACTGCTCTGGATGCCGCGAACGCTCTACTCTTGCAGTTTGGCTCGGTAGCTACAAATACCATGGAACCTTCGCTCTATCAACTCCCAACCAATGTCGTTGGCTTATCCAGCGTCACCTTTACTCCAGCAACTGTTGCAAGCAAATTACAGTCTCTCCGAGAGTACGGTGCCCCTGGAATCGACATGATCTGTCCAAAAGTACTGAAAACCCTTGCTCCCACCATAGCAGCACCACTTGCAACCTTTTTCCAGGGTCTGCTTAACTCCCATACACTCCCATCTGAGTGGAAAAATGGAATTATCACTCCAATATACAAAGGAGGTAAGCGATCGGATCCTGCTAACTAACGACCTATTACTCTCCTTCCTGTTTTATCAAAAGTGATGGAATCGGTAATCGCAGATGAACTGACGCGATACTTTAAAAGTCAGCAGATAATTTCTAATGCCCAACATGGTTTCAGACGCAGACGATCTCGTCTCACCAATTTGCTGATTACTCGAGACTTATGGACCAGGGTAGCTGATGAAAGAGTGCCCATAGATGTGATATACCTGGATTTTTCTAAAGCATTCCACAGGGTCAATCAGTTCTTTCTCCTCCAAAAGCTTGCTGCCTAAGGTATCAACGGGTCCTTGGTCACCTGGTTCGAAGACTACTTACACGACAGAGCAACCAAGGTAAGAGTAGCCGACACCTATTCTGAAAGCCTTTACGTCTCCAGTGGTGTACCACAAGGATCCGTCCTCGGCCCGCTACTGATTTTAGTCTACATTAATGACCTTCCAGCAGACATTCTATCTCCAATGCAAATATTTGCAGACGATGCTAAAATATGGACAGCAATCCGCTCAGCATCCGACCGTGTCTACCTCCAGGAAGATCTGACCCGGATTAACGAATGGGCAGAAAAGAACCAGCTCCCACTGAACCCTGCAAAGTGCCACCTGCTGACGGTGCACAACAGCTTCGTCAACACATACTTTTTGGGGCAACACGTCCTGCAACGCGTGACTAGTTGACGCGACTTAGGTATAATCGTGCAAGAGAGTCTTGGAAATTCGCTCCAATGTTTGAAAGCAGCAAGTGTGGCGAGCTTGAACTTGAGACTTTTGAGGCGAGCTCTCGGCACTTTTGAGCGGCGGCTAGTACCATTGTTGATTAACTCCTACATTCGTCCTCATGTTGAATATGCAACTCAGGCCTGGTGTCCATGGTTAAAACGATACCTCCGCCTATTGGAACAGCCCCAAAGAAGAGCCACAAAGGCAACGCGTGGACTATCCGGTCTAAGTTACGAAATGCCTCTTCGTGTACTCGGTGTGTTCTCATTAGAATACCGACGGCTTCGCGGAGATCTTACTCTCACATACCGGATACTAACCGAAAGCGAGCATCCATGTACATCACTGTTGACTCTAGCCCCATACAAACAAAACCGAGGCAACCATCTGAAACTAATGACGCAACACTCTCGTTTGAATTGCAGAAAGTATTTTTACTCACTTAGAATCTGTTCTCACTGGAATGCATTACCAAAATATGTTGTGAACGCACCAGACATGACGACATTCGAAAGACTCTTAGATTTCCATCTTAGTGATAAACGATACACAACAGTTTGCTAAAGTGCAATGATTTAACCACTGATACTTTACGTTCCACGTTGGAACATGTTGATATTAACTTTCTTTTGCATATCCACCCTGTGGGTCTTGTAAAGTTATGCTTTTTATCCCATCGTACACCATTGAACCATTGAACCACTTATGAACCTTGGAAAGAAAAGCGGTGGAATGAGCTTAATACCTTATTGAATATGACGTGTCTAGCTAGGCTATTTGAGTGGCTGAAGATGGGTGGTTTCTAAGGGGTACGCGCCTGCTGTGGTTTCCACCATGATGCTATCTCCGCTGCGAAATACAGACCAGTTGAGTCGGTGACTTCTCTGTGCAGTTTCCGAAGAACAGGACCCTGATATTCCACGGGTCTAACCTTCGGAGGCCATCAGAGATATTTTGGGAGGCTTACCTTAAAACCAACCGCAAGTGCTTCACCCGTTCGTGAAATGCTTCAATCATTACCTGATGGTTTCTGATGAATACGATAACGCATTTGTGGAATTCTTACTGTATCTGTGTCCCATGGCTCCGTTGTCGCAGAAATAGAACTTGGTGTGAGGGTGATACACCTTCATGGGGTGATCTTGGGGCGTCAATACAAAGGAAACTAGGTGCAAGCAGAGGTGTAGCAAGGGGGCAGTGGTGCGGAGCTGTCCGCCTCGGAAGGTATTTTTGATACCGCTGATTGCTCGATACCAGATATAAAGGGTAGATTTTCCAGATAAGCTGAAGGTCAAATATTTGAAAGTTGCTCTGTATGACTAACAAGACCTTTGCGCCATACGTCCTACCTGGTTCAAACGTTCTTCCCAGCGATCCGCTTACTTGTCCTATTGTGGTCACTTTCACCACATTTACCTCACGGTCCCAAATGACCATACATTTCATCAAAGACTAATATCACTTTACGCTGAGCTGATTGTGTGGCGTTCACGCGCCAATTCTCTCCTCAACCAGGGAAATAAGTTTACCAACGCCTCGGGAGGTAAAAGTAGTTGCTACGCCACTGGTTGAAAGGCACACAATGACACTGGAGTCAAAGGCGACCAATCTAAGACGCAGTGTGAACAGAGGCAGGACGGCGGGCTTTTTCAGTTGCAACCAAGAACGCGAGCAAGTTGTCATGCATAATTTATGGTTTGCAATATAACGTCACAAAGCTAGCCAGATTTCTAATATCTCGGAAGTAAACTGTCAACAGATTTCCGGATGGTATGTAATCTCAGCCATGGTCCATAACAGATAAGTGTTCCTTTCCACACGAGAGAACATCTGGTGGGTGTAACCAGCATCTAGTAGGTAGGGCCAGACTGGTGTTGTGACAGACCATGGTGCATTGAGTTCCTCTCTGTGGCAGCGAGAACTTTCGCTACCTTGAAACATTCCACCCGCAGTGCCTGTGCTGGATACTTCGCACCCGCTGACCAGACAGTTCTTGACACTGTCAGGTTACGCAGGAGCAGCATCTAACTAATGGACTATGAGCTGCTGCTGCGACATCTGTAGCTACTTGGACATGTACAGTAAATAGAGATAGCCAGCAACCCGAACCATCTACTTTCTTATCAACTGAGTTAAACAAAGTGGAATTCAGCCAAGCAACAGCTTCTCTACCAGCAAATGCTGATCCGTGGCCTAAAGGATCACAATCCTGCCTTGTAACTTGTGGGTGACGGTTTGAGCCTGCGCAGAGGACCGGGTGACCATCTCAATACCCGTAGCCGACGAGCAACTGTTGGTGGTTGCGCGGCAATGAAGCGTCGGTACTGCGTGCCGTCGTACTGCTGATACCTTGTTATCAGGAAATGATCATGGTGAGTTTAGAGTTGCTTTATATCGCTTTCATGTCCTAGAACAAACTGACAGTGTACGCACGACACTGGGTGACCACATCAAGTATGCTTTCTCCAAGTTGCACAGAAAAGGACTAGTGCATTGAGAGCGTAACCGTTTCATGTGAAACAGATGGCAGCGTACGGACTCAGCTTGATTTTCGCCACCAGTATGGTGCATGTGGCAGTGGGTGTCTCGGTCCAGCCGGCCTGGTAAGTTATCAACGGGGGCAGAAGCAACACTTCGAAAAAGCTGGCCGGTAAGTTGCGTGAGTATTCATCAGCAGTATTGGAAGACGCTGCTTACGAGTTCATCTGCTGGCGGTGCCTTCAAATTCGGCTGTCGCTGTTCTCGCTGGATTATTTAACACTACGGACTGCGGATTCTATAGTTTATTTTTAAGTTTGAAGCAATTTGTTTTTGCTGCCCAAGTCACAAGGTCAATGTTGTCCTACTCCGCCAACTTGTTGAAAACGTTACGCGTTACTGATTTAAATCCGCGCTTCATCGAATACGGCCATAAAGTCTGGGAAACCTTCAAATGTATTAGGAATAAATGTTGTGGAAAAAAAGAAAACCTCGTGCTGCCTGGCAACCTAGCCTCAGTCGCTGTTCTGTAGACAAAGCGTAAATCCCACTGATACTTTTCAGTAATGTTCGCTCGCTTTTTGGTAACATCGGTGATCTCAGTGCCATTATGCAGCGAAACGAGTATGTTAATACAGGAATTATTCTATCACAAGAAACCTGGTTGCATGCTGATGTGGGAAACGGGGTGATTCAACTCGATGCTTGTTTTCTCATCAGGTCTGACAGCCCCGGAAAACCCCAGTTTCGTGGTGTTAGCGTAATAACACGTTAATCAACGTTGGTGCAAAGCAGCAATCGTAATATTTACGTACTCCACGATTTCTATAAGCTGCCATTTAGTTGAATGCAAACCGAAGTTCTTAAGTAGCTTTCTATCAGTCATCGCTAGAAACCTATACATTGCTCCTGACAGATCTGCATCGGCGTTAAAGCTTTTTGAGGACCAACCTTTTCAGCGCTACTACTTACATTAGCTTGTTCTGTCTGTATTGTTGCTGACGACTTCGATAGAAAGGATACAACATCCTTGAAGACACTTGGCTTGATAGACCTTATGACTGTTTCGACCAGACAACATGCCTAGTTGGACGCTGTATTCAGAAGTAAACGACAGTTGTTTGTCATACAAAAGCGGGCTCATTTGAGCAGCTCAGACCATTGTATTTTAAAACAGTGTCCAGTCATATACAGTAGAGCTAACTTTTTAACGCTGAATAGATGTCCTTACAAGATTATCAAACGGCGAAATTGCTCCTTGGAAAATATCACGAGGCTCCGGACGGTGTTTTCTTTAACTGATTTTTCGGTCTTCAACTACGAGGACCTGTCGCTCGAATGTGATCATCTTACGGACTACATCAAATATTGCTCTGACATCTGTTGCCCTGTTGATAGTAGATAGCTTTACATCACCACTACTAAAGCGACTTTGAAGGATAAAGAATGGGTCTACAAGTGCAAGAATGCTACCCGTGTCAAAAGCCTAACCACAGTAATTACGTCGGAGATTAAAAGAGTAAACCAATTATACGTCAAAGCAGTTCTAGGCAACCATAACTGTCGCGATCTATGGAGGCTTCTGAGGCAGCTCTGTGGTAAGAGCGTTTGCAGCCAGACAGGTCAAGTGGATTTGGATAAAAGGGATTCGAAGTTTTGTTCCGCCTCAAGCTCATTTTCCTTGCCCTCCTTCATTAGCTCAAGTCCAGCCGCGCCCTTCGATAAAGCAACGTTCACAAGGAACTCAAAAGACTAAAGGCAAACAAAGCTTGTGCTCCGGATGTTCTCTTCTCATTAGTTTTGAAGGATTGTGCTGAGTCTCTCACACTGCCTTTAACAGAGCTCTTTAACAAATGCTTCACTGCGGCTGTGATCCCGGAGATTTGGAGAACGGCCAGGATCATAGCAGTTCCAAAAAATGGATCTTAAAAGTGTCGCCCAATTGCATGTACATCCGTGCTCCTAAAAGTTTTCGAAAGACTTAATTTCGCGGATTTTTTCAGCAGTACCTGAAGACGATATCTACCAGTTTGTGTATACATCCCAGCGCTCCACATTAGATGCAGTGGCATATCTGGTTCGTTCTGTAACATCCGCACTGGGTCAAAAATGTAACTCCGTACGGTTTCTCTTCCTACATTATTTGCATGCTTTTAGAAGCCTAGATAGGTAAATGTTTCTAAAACTGCTATCCAAAAATGAAGTTCACCCTGGTGTGTGTAATCCGTAACGTGACTCTTGTATAGATCGTACTCACTACATCAAGATGGACGGTAAGAAATCCTCTGTCCTCCTGGCCGACTGTGGTGTTCTACAGGGAGCAATCCTATCGACTTTTCGGTTTTCCTTGTACGTTGAACATCTCCCTATACAAACCACGTTTATATAGTGTAAATGTGCTGATGATCTTGTGCTCCGATGCATGTCCCCCGCTAATCAGGATTCCTCGTCACTTCAACGTGGGTTGGGAGATCTGGTGGAATGATCTTTATCCAGATCTCTTACGCTTAATGCTTCCAAATGCAGGGATGTAATATTTTCGTTTCTAAGTGGCGATAAGTTACAGTCCCTCATAGATCGCTCCACCACAGTTACTGTGAATGAAAATCCCATATCCAGCTCTTCCACCGTTAAGTATCTCGGCGACCTTTTGTCTCAGTACCTTCCTTGGTCCACGCATGTCTGTAAAACTTTTCAGAAAGTCAGAAAACGTTTTACGCTTTCAGACTTAGTGTGCTTCCAGTACCTCGTACTTTAATATTCAGGTTTGTGCCCTCTTGCATTATTCCCCATTGGTTCTACTGCTCTTCTCGCATTTTCTCTGGACTGCTTCAGAAAGACTACATCTTATTGATGCGCTCTATAAAGCATACAGTTAGATGCAGCTGCTTTAGAGATTCTTTAGCTAACTGGCTCATTTCTGGACATCCTGATGCTTGCAATGATGTTTGTCCTAAGATACAAACTGATCTATTTCATCCACTTCACTATGAACCTTCCAAAACGCCCTCTTTCTCTTCTACTCGTTCGAAATTCAGAATTTTATTCTCCCGCACGTCATCGTATCGTGATACTGTTTTGCCTTATCTCTCACGTTTGCTTGTTGACACAGCAAAAGGCACTAACATGCTACGCGAGCGGTTGTTGGAGTAACAGTTCCACCTTTTTCCCACTTTCCTCCCTAATCATGTATAATGATATTCTCTTCCGGACATCCGCAGTGGTTGTGTAAATACTGAAAATGAGCCCATTAAGGTTCACTAAATTTATTTTGACTTGACTTGACTTGTATCAACGATAACACAACTGCTGATTTGACATATGTATTACTGCGTCGCTACAAGTAGGCTATTGCTGCAACCGGAACTGTTTTTATCACATGCTAAGCCAGGTCTGGCAGCGCGTGCTGTGGATGATGACGCTTTGCGTCTACTCGCGGATGCCGCCACTTCGAATACTGGCTCCAGTAGACTACTATTAGTGTCACTGCCATGTTGGGTGTGTAATTCCATCAATGTTAGTAAGCTTAAAGTTCAGTTCGATCAAACAACCGGTTACAGCATAGCTTCCGTTGTACACATGTCTAGTACACATTTTCGCCTTGATCTTAACGATGCGCCTGATGTAAAAGTTTTGGCAGCCATTGACTCATTCATGATGCCCATCATCATGCCGCTCGGTCCTGTTACCTTGGGCTTACACAAGGTATGTTGTATTGGTGGCGAAACACAAACCTCTCTGGTCCAAAAGCAGTTGCGCATCTTCTGTGGTTGTTCGCAGTCGCGATAGGATGCGGATCTGGAGACCAAGTTCGTCAAGTTGTTTGAAACTAAACTTTCATAGTGACCCCTACCAATGAATCAATTTGATCTTAGGGGTGGGTGCGATGAGATGTTTACGTTGGGCCCCAAGAATTCAGCGGAATAATCTCTGTTCAGCTTAATTCGTACTCTAATTCAACTGTTTGCATACGTGGATTACAGGATAGGTTTAGTCACCGACTACATAAATCTGTATGGTTGCAGCTACAAATTCGAGCTACAGCTACTGTACCACAACGAATCTGTTCCATACATACTTGATTACATGGTTTCTGTTACAGGGAGATAGCTTACACTTAACGTTCAGACCGAGAGCCGTGTCGCAAGAGTGGGTCGATCTACTATCGGAGGTCGAAATCGATTAGGGATCAAAATCCGATTCTATGTGGAATCAACGGTAAGTTGAACCATGAACTTAAGCCGTTTGAGTTGTGTTCATTAATATTAATTAGCATATTCAATATTGTTGTGTTAGTAGCTGTCTACAACCATGCGCCATGCTTTCATACAATAGAATCCCTTGGTCCGACTGGTCTTGACGTTCTCATTTTATTACGATTTGAGGTGGTTGGGAACGGCGCAATTGATTCAGGCAGATTATCCGTAGTCAGCGGTAACCACAACAGTTTCCAAAATGTTCTTTCGTAATCTGGATATTACGCAGACTGGCCCAGCCGGATTGAAACTACACAACGTTTGCCTCCTTTAGCAAGGAGGGATGCCATGCGACTCGATAACTCGGTTGCTTTGCGACTAGTTGAATACTCAAAAATGCGCTTAATCATTCAAATAAATGACATGCTGAGCAAATCGTAAATTTTGCGCCTATTGATACGTGGACTGAATATCAGCTTCACATATGCAAGCGACTGCATTTCATATGCAATCTTTCCTATATGGTGAATAGACCCAATAGGCAGTGACGGCGAGATCAATTGATTCAATCTTCTACTGGTTTCTGACGTTGCTCTTCCACGATCTTGCCACTGAACACGTTTGTTTGTTTATTATAATATTCTAATGTATGCTACTGACTAGATGCACGGAGAATAGACTGCCTTCATCTAGTCCTGCCGAAATGTTTCTGATCTCACCTTTGACACCGGAAGGAAAAGTTTTCAGGAGACACACTTGATGAAAGATGTATAGGAATGCAAATTGCGTTATCCTCATCCAAAATCTTCAAGAGATAAAGTGTGCATCAATTCAATAGATACACCTGGCCTGCATTCGCGAGAGAAGTTAATGGTTACACAGCAGCAGCAGCATGTACTGAATCTCCAACTTATTTATACCCGCAACCAACAGCAGCTTGACAACAACTAATCCAAGCTACTTCCATTCTGAGGTCTTGTAGTGAACCTGAAACATTCACTCTTTCAGTATACTATATATTTGAATTTATTGGTCTTTGCAACTGTCCTATTCATCGCATCTAGGCGCAGTCAGACAGCCATCACATGCTTGGAGAAACATTGTACGGCCATTTCCTGTTTTCGGGAATCCTCAGTGGTTCATTCCATCTGACTCCCGTGGAGCTAGAAGCTGCAACAGGACTGTTACCCATCTGTGGCTAAGACCACAGACCATCTCTCACTAGGTGGTTGTGAGGAAACTATCCAGCAGCCTACAAACTGTTTGTTTGAATTTCCACTCCCGGGTCCATTACGACCTACTTATCCACTGTACACAGAAGAACTCAGTATCCTTGTTACGTGCGTTACACGTGCACTCCAATCGTTGACGTGCTGTCTGTTGCTGCCAGTTTCATTGCAGACCTCATCGATTGTGCTGGGAGCTGAAACCTGGGGCGAAGGGAATCGTCCCGGTACTGATGGACCGGGGGCTAATTAGACGCAGGCCGAGCACGCACAACTGTTTCGGCCCAGGGCAGAAGATAAACAGTGCGCTTTCGACATCTGAGAAGCAAATTGGTCATCCGTATGGCGAGCGGATGACTTACACCCGGGTCCGGGTAAACAACCGCAACCTTGTGTCAGCCAGTTAACCGAGGAGGCATCAACCTAATATATGAACGGCCAATCATGAGAGCTGAACATGCGGAGCGCATCTGGCCTGGCGCAATGGCGAGATAGTACACCTTTGGACAGCGAAAAACTGATTGGTTAACCGTATAACGAACGGATAGGTTACGTCTGAGTCCATCCTAACTACTCGCCCAGCTGTGGTAGATATCCAGTTGTGGGACCATTGACCAAATGCGCGGACGGCCAATCAAACGTCATCACGCAGCCTACCATGGATGGCAACAACGAGGACCAAAGTAATCCGGCACTCAGCGAGAATCGGCCCGTCTGGAGAATGAGCACGAAGCAATGGGATAGAGGTAAGGTTACCGGCCAGTTAACAAGGGCCACCCAATGAATTGATGACAGCAAAAGACTGTATGTAATGTGTGAATTTCGCGAATCCTAATGATAATTTGCGATCACCGCCCAGACTTTGTTCTTGATTCCTGGAGGACTACGCGACACTGATCACCCGCAGTACAGACCACTGGAACTGTTTCGGCTCATTATTAAGCAGTTTTCAAGCTGCATCTACAAGCCCAGTCGTAAGTCATTTTCCGTATGTTTGAGGCTAATGTCAAAGAATCAAGTTTTCCGATTTCTGCCACATCGAGTTTTGCTCATTCTGTCTTTGGAATCAAGTAGTAGGTGCGACTTGGGTTATACAGTACTCTTTATCACCCACCGGCACTTACGGACGGATTAAATTTAAGTCGTACGCAAGCGAGTTAGTAGTTCACTGTTACATCGAACGTCATGGCACTAATCCAGTAAAGAAGTTTAATCCAACAAGCATTCGTTAGACGTAAAACGCTTATTCTGTCCATATCCCCTCTTGTCGGACAGCACATTAGGGAGTAGACGGCATTGTCACACTTATTTCGAGGCCACAAACCATGAGAAATGTGTGCCCACCATTGAGTAAACGTTGTGTGAGATTGTAATCATGAGTTGAATGAGCATATAAACCGTGAGAAGTCTTGACACGTGGGAAGTATGGATGGTCCTCTCATAGTCACTTGCTATGTTTCTGGTGTTGATAAACAAGTGAATGCTCCAGAGCGAAGTAGAACGATTATGTTGGGGATAGAATAGTGTGATTATGCATCTGTTATTCCATGGGTCGTCACTCCACCATCCGCTCCAGTTCAATTCGGGGAAGTGTAAGGTGGTTCACATTCGCTAACAGCCGAACATCAAATACAAGCTTGGACATCATGTCCTGAAAGCAATCACCCAGGAGCGCGACCTTGAGGTACTAGTTCAGGCTGATCTGGGCTGCTCAGAACAACCTGAGAAGGCGTCAAAGACTGGGAACCAACATGTTGGCATGCTGCGGAGGGCATTTGGGCGGTTTGATCCCTCTGTCTGCTCTCAGTTGCTTAACACCTACTTGCCGCCTCATGTGGGATACGCAATCCAGGTGTGGCAGTCCTGGCACAAACAAGACCTTGTAACGCTCGAGACTCCACAACGATCAGTCAGGAAGCACGTCAAAGGGTTGTTCAATCTTTCTTATGAACTCAGACTGAGGACCCTAAAATTATACAGTGGCCGGTACCGGTGCCTACGTGGCGACCTTATTATGGCCTACCAGATTCTAAGGAATCCCAACCACGTCTGCCGTCAACTACTACAACTGAACCACAACACGAATTTGAGGGGCCACCAGTTCAAGTTAGCCACTCAATACAGTCGGCTAGAATGTCGACGGAACTTTTGCTCTCTTCGTATGTATCAGCCTTGGAACACCCTCTCAAATTACCTTGTTTCCGTCCCCAGTTTACCTGTGTTTAAAAAACGCCTTGATGTTGTCCTAACCCACCTACACTACGAGATATAGCCTGTGTGTCTCGACAAACGATATAATGCGACGAACGTTGCACAACCATAATTAACCTACACAACTGTGGTTGGCTCTTTCTGCGTGCCTCTGTGTTAACACTGTGGTGAGTCCACCAAAAAGATTTCCTTATATCCCTTTGTTTTCCCTTCACCATTTTTGGTCCTGTTTTTGCCATCCTGCGGGACTTGCTGTGCATCAGCTTTTTTGCCCGTAGTATACCATGGTTCCATTATCTCTGCGAATTCTGGTGGTCTCATCGTGCGTCAGAGATGGAAGTGGCTGCTGCCCTTGGCAACCATCGTAAGTTATTCCGACTGATACGGGAAACGGGCAGCAGGAGACCTGGTGTTAGTGAAACTATACGTGACGAGAGTGGACAGCCCATTCACAGTTTGTCAAAACGCTTGGAGCGTTGGGCTGACCATTTTGTAAAGCAAGTTAATCGGCTAGAATTGTTCGATTCCTCACCGACCAGTAGTCGCCCTGCTCCCTGGGTTGTCCCTTTGGATCCACCCTCTCGCTCAGAAGT
This sequence comes from Dicrocoelium dendriticum, assembly GCA_944474145.2. Classification (NCBI taxonomy): domain Eukaryota; kingdom Metazoa; phylum Platyhelminthes; class Trematoda; order Plagiorchiida; family Dicrocoeliidae; genus Dicrocoelium; species Dicrocoelium dendriticum. The sequence goes on from OX104066.1 coordinate 112,725,233, forward strand.
CGAACGTGAGTTCGGACTGTTGAAGTTGAACAAAGCCGCGGCACCAGATGATCTTCCTACATCCCTCTTCAAATTCGGAGGCTCTACCCTTGTTGATGCTTTACATGAATCACTACTGAAACTGTGAGAGCAGGAAACTGTCCCAACCAACTGGAGCCGCTCCGTTATTGTTTCCATCTTCAAAGGAGACTCGCCTTCGGAATGCGGCAACCATAGAGGAATCAGTCTGATCTCCATCGCCTCCAAATTGCTTGTCTCTGTCATCCTTCACAGACTGACTGGCACTCCTGAAAGCCAGATTCGTGAGAAGCAAGCCGGGTTTCTTCGGGGTGGGGGCTGCATCGATCACATTTTCACTCTGCGTCAGTTGTGTTCCTCGACATAATAAGTGCCTTCGGTTCGGTTGATCAATGTGCCTTTTGGAATTGTCTACTCAAGGAATGTGTGCCCGAGAAATATGTGAATATTATCCGAGCATTATACGCGTGTAACACGGGCAGCGTGAAGGCTTATGCTAAGCTGTCGCCGCCGTTCAATATCTCCAGCGGCGTGAGACAAGAATGCCCGCTGTCACCTTTCCTTTTCAACTTTGCTATTGACGAAGTCATGGAGTTTGCATTTACAGGACATGACTTGGAAGGTGTGGATCTGCTTCCAGGAAGATGACTTTTGACTTGGAGTATGCGGACGGTATTGCCCTCATCTGTGACAGCTCCCAGACGTGCCAAGCGGCACTGGACAGATTAGCACTGGCTGTCAGCCGCTTCGGGCTTTGCTTTGCACCATCGAAACGCAAAGCGTTCCTCCAAGATTGGCAGGGATCGCCTCCTGCGCTGACCCTTGGTGGGGATCAGCTAGAAGTCGTTTAAAAATTCAACTACCTGGGAAGTTGTATCAGCGCCCTTGGGATCGAAGACGAGATCACGAACCGTATAGCAAAAGCTTGGGGCGCTTTTGCTAACCTTTGCCACCTATGGTGGCGGCGCGACATTACTCTCGCCCTGAAGGGTAGAGTGTACAATGCAGCAGTACGTTCGACCCTACTGTACGGTTGCGAATCCTGGCCCCTATGATCGGCGGACATGAAGTGGCTAGTTAGATTCTACCATCTGTGCCTTCGCAGTCTGGCTCACATCTGGTAGGAACACCGCGTGAGTAACGAGCGTGTTCGACGCCTAGGTGACAGCACAGGAAAACGAACTGAACCGCTCAGCACCGTCGTTTCATGTACCGGACTCCGATTGCTCGGCCGCGTGTTGCGCATGCCAGCACACTGACTTCCAGGACGTGCGTTGTTTGCTCACCGGGGATGTGGATGGAAAAAGAGGATGGGTGGCCAAGCGATGACTTGGTCAAGAGGAATGAAGGCCCTCACTTCTGAGCTGGCCTTGGTTGGAGCGTCACGGCTCCCTGGTTGGGGTCCAAAAGATGACGGACACGTTTGGCTAGTTACACTTGCTGACATGGCTAGGAACCGACCTCAATGGCGATCGTGCTGTGAGTTTCTTTTTTCCTCCCCATCCCTATAGCCTCCCCCTCCACCTATGATCTCATTTCTTAGCGTAAAACATAATGATTTTTTTCTTTTTGCCTAGTAGCCGGCTGGTGGCTTACCGGAACGATGTCTATCCGTTGCTGGTAGCTCAGGTAGCATGGAACTTTTATAGTTATTTTCCTTTTCCATTTATGTATTGCGGCACCGTAGATAAGGTGTTTCCTACCTCTAGCTGACATGTATACTGCTATAAGGATGGGACATTGAGGGGTGACTGATCCCTTTGACGTACCTTGGTTTGTCGCAATGCCATTAATAGGGGGTGCCGGTCCCTTGTATTAAGGATGACAAGCCTAGCTTGTAATCTGAGGTCGCCGGTTCCAGCCTGCGTAGGGGACCGGGTGACTATCACAGTATTCTTAACCCATGCGCGACTGTTGCTTGTTTCGCGGTTGCGAAATGTCAGTGCTGCTTACCGGGGTACTGCTGAGGTCATTTTTATTAATAGGGGTAACCTATTGAATAAAGGTAACAAGGCCATGACTAAACCACCTAAAATAACCAGTTTTGCCTCTGCATCATCCGGTGGAAAGATTCGCATCTAGAAACAGAAGTTTGAGTTGAAGAGCACCACCGATTTCTCAGTAGCATTCTGATGGAAGTGGCGCTTAGCCACAGATGTAATTAGGCCAGACTCCCTTATCCAGAACAGCGACAAGCGTAAACCCTACTGAGCCTTTCCATCAATCACTTTTTACTCTTCGGATATGTCACTCAATAGAACAGTTGCGGTTCATTCAGGTAAGTGAAATGTTTTTCACCTAGACAGCGTCACTGGCATCAAAGCATGGAGGTGTTTGATGCCAAACACTGCATGGTGCACATCCATGTCAATCACTAGTGGCCTACGCAGATTTGAACACCGGTTCACAGGCACCATCTGATAGCTTCAGGACATAAGGGCAACACTGCCCGTAGCGCCTACTGTCTCTGTAGATAACTCTATTCCCGAATTCCACTCAGGTCGGATAAGCAACTGGACGAAAATTCCTGCAATGCACGAACATAAAGGATTGGGCTGAATGAGCAAGTGAATAAGTTCATTGTCTTCAGTGGTTGTTCTGTAATCAAACGACTACAGGTACAGCGCCTGTCTAGCCTTGCTAAGACGTTTTCCCCTTTGAAGATATGAAGATCACACAAGCATATACAGCGCTATAATTTGGCCTTTTCAACAGCTCAAATGAAGTAACATATAGAGATGCTGGTGTACATAAAATAGCTGGTTATCCTCACTGACCCGAGACTTATTTACGAAGGGATAGTTTGGGAGCATGCAGGAATCGTGCCCGAGGAACTTCATCAATGGGAAGACGAGGAGAGCAGCTTGCACGATCCTCCTACCTTCAAATACTACATTTCATTCACGGGGAACGGAAGTTATCTAAGATCAGAGAAAATAACTGAGCGAGAAGATGCATTCATCTGTTAAGGCAACTGAAGGTTATTTTTGAATTGTTTCGGGTAGGTAAGACAGCAGAAGATATACTCCCGTCCGATTCCCAAGTCATGGCAGTCGCGGGGTAGATAAAACCGCTTTCACCATATTGGGTTGCAGATAAATGGCAAGTCTTTTTGGACTAATCTGTTTGAAAGCCAATTTATCTCTTTCCAGTCGGTCTGTCATGTCAGCAGATGATGGGAAAACATATAGTATGTTAAATACCTAATGAATTTAGCAGTCGACAGCACTTGCAAATAAGAGCAAAATCCAACATCTTACTCAATATCCTGGAATCAACTTAGGCCGACTAAGAATCCATACATTTAAAAGGCTTTACAATGCAAATCGATTTTTATAGGCTTGTCTTGTGGCCACAATACAGTACAAATTCATATATGCTGTTTACAAACGATATCCTCCTGCTTTTCTATAAACGAACTTCTATAGCACCTTTTCTGTTTGAAGCAATGACAAAGTATGCAAGTAAGCATGCTCTTCTACTCAATTGCGTAAGATTGCACCGAAGATAAGTTACTTTGCAGCGATCATGATTGCAAGTTTGGGAATATGGCTGTGGTGCACAAACAGTGCTTCGTGCGTCCATTAGGGGTCTGTTGCCTTTATACATATATATATATATATATATATATATATATATATACGAGAGCACGGCGAATAGTTATACACCTGACAACGTCGAAATATAGTTATACGGGTACTTGAATTGGCTCACTCCTTTTCAGAAATAACACCCAGGATGAAATCGACCAACTTTATTTTGCAACCTTAGCAAGCGTTTGCACCTTACCATCTCGAGGGACGTATGGTCGCCACTCATCGAAGGGTGCAGGAACGTTTTTGTCCGGCTCCACTCCAGCTCCAAATTCCCCCTCTGCGATGTAGTATGATGCAGTAGTGCCGTGAATCTTCCCCCAAAAGCGAAGCTTGGCGATACCAGTCAGTTTCAAGGATAACTTGCGTATACTCAACCAGATTCGAAGCATTTCTGATCGCCCGACACCTGTGAAGCCATCAATATAAGATAAATTTGGTGATAAACCTCAAGACCTCTTTAATGTAACCAATTAATTCAGCATCACTACCACTCTCCAGTTAGCATAGTTAACGGCTAAGACACTTAATGCTTTATTTGTTTTGTATTTTCTTTTATGTGGGAGGTAAACCCCATCAAACTCGCAAGATCGACCTCCATCAAACACCAGCTTTAGGTTCACCATCCGTCATTATCTCCGAACTTGTTTTTATGGTTCATGGCAGGCGAGGCTATCCCCAAGCTAAGCATTTGTCTTCCTTGCGTCCACAGAATCTCCTACGAATCGTCTTACTTAACTCTAATTGCTCGCATAATCCGTTTGTGAGGACGCTAGTCCAACCATTATCCCAACTTACTAGGTTTGTTGTTGAGGCCAACCCATCACATGTCCCTCGTAAATCATGTTACATTGGCTAGCTGGAACAGAGCAACTCACTTCTCATTGGTTTTGTGAAAACGGACGTCTAAAATTGATGTACTGTGTGTTATCTCTTTGTGTACCTCTGAATTACTTACGGATATGCGTCCTGCTTTTCTGTTGTCTTCTTGATACATTTTGGCGTCGCGAGCACAAAGATGAACCTTTCCGTCCAGCCTCCATCTCCATTGTGGTGTGATTGCGACTTCTGTGCACGCGAAGCGGGCACGGCGAGGTAAGCGATGACTAGGCATGCGAAGAACATGCCAAAGCCACTGAAATATGCGCTGAGAAATTATGCCGCTCAGTGGCCGGCAAACCCTGTCTGATCTGAAAGTCCTCCGTCGAACATCCTGATTACTAGTATGACGTTGCCATCGTACACCAACAATGCTCCGAAGGCAGCGGTGATCAAAAACAGACAGCCCCTCAACATCCTTCGCGCGAACAGACTATGTCCCTCAGCCGTAGAAAAGAACCGGTCTGACAGTGGCATCGTAAACTCAGCCCTTCAGAGATAGATTCAGATCGCCTCGACGACAGAGATGGCGGAGATTGGCAAAAGCAACCCGAGCCTTGGAGATGCGCAAAGAGACCTCATCCATTTAACCATTATCGCTGACGCAGCATCCGAGGTAAACGAACTTGTCCACCACTTCCAATGAATGAGTAAAGGGTAAGTAGGAGCAGCGCGTAACCAGTTCCGCTGGAAGACCTTGCACTTCTATGGTGCGAAAGTCATTCCAAACTGAATGAAAGACATCTCCAACCTACACAAGACATTTTTGGCGGCCTGTGAGGAAGCGCAGATTACGGTGATGTCGTCTGCACACCCTTAAATCCCGAAGTCCGATTATCCGGAAGTAGCTGGACGCTGCTGGGCTCACGGGTTCTCCCAGAACACTCTCTAGAATTTCGTCCGTGGCGAACTTGAACAAGAATGGGAATGTTGGGTAACCATGTCTCACACCACCGGTGATACAAAGGGGGGGGGTGAAAGTCCGCCGTACAGCCGCATTCAGTCCGACGCTTGAGAGTAGATGGCTTGAACTAAGGTGACATACTTCACGCGCATGCCGCTTCTCATTAGACAACTCCAGAGAGCAGCTCTGTCGACTAAGTCAAACGCGGCTCGTAGGTCTAAGAAGACAACGATCGTTGACTGGCCAAATGTTTGACGATGCCCGAGCATTTGGCGGAGTGTACATGCGTGCTCGATGCAACTCCGACCTGAGCGAAACGCAGTATGCTCTGTTCGTGTACCAGGCTGAGCCATTTTAAACGCAGAGCTGTGAGCAACCTGGAAGCAACACAGAAGAGACTAATCCCTCTGTGGTTGGCGCAATCAGTTGGGGTAACTTTTTTGAAGGTGGACGCGATATACGCTAGGCTCCAATCAGATGGGATAACTTTAATGACCCAGCTCTCTCGGAGAAGAGAACGTAGCTCCTGAAGAAGTGATTGGCCTGTATCTTTAAAAGGAGCGAGAAGGAGTTCATCTGAGCCAGGGGCTTTGTAGCGCTTTAAGAGGCTAAGCTCATGGGCAACCTCAGCCTAGGATGGTGGTGAAGCGTCTACACACCAGTGAGCACTCTGAACTCTAATGGGAACTCATTGGTGCTGCTGGCCAATTAAACTGCTGCTCAAAATTCTCTGCCCAATGCTTTGTTGATAGTGGATTGGCTCACCATTGGTTTCGCATAAAACGTCGATTACAGTTGGCCTTTTGCCATCAGTAGATTGGATCAGGATGAAAAGCTTACGGATATTCACCGAGGTGGCCCCTTGTTCCATCTCAATGAGCCACTGCGTTCACCAGACCTCGCGATCTTCTCAAAGGAGTTGTTTTGGCTCAGCGTTAGTACTCTTGCGTAATGAATGGTATTTAATGTTAGCAGGAATAGCTCGACGGGCTTCGAGACGTTGGAGCCATCGTGCAGAGATCCAGTGGTGGACAGGAATACTAGTGAAGCCACATACTAGGGTTGCAGTTGTACATGGCGTCACGGATGTGTGTCCAGTGTGTTTCAATGTCTGTGTATGACGCTGTCTTCAGCCTCGAGGCCAAGGCATCCTGAAATGCGCGAAGAGCTTTCAGGGCAGTGGGCATAGCTACTTCAAGCCGTTTCCAGCGACGCTGCTGCGAGCCACCGAAGCGTAGCACACACCAACGCGTGCTCCGAAGTGAGATAGGTACGACTTGGGGTAGCAGACCAACCTGGCTCAGTTGGAAAAAATCCTTCCAGAACTACCTGGATTCAATCAGCGATTTTCATTCTGCTCTTAGTGAGGAAAACAGCTTAAAGCTGCTCCGACATTTACTCGGAGATGAGGAGCAGCAGCAGTTGACGACTTGGGCCTTCAAGAATGTAAATCTCTTAAAGAAGCTTTCGGCACTCTCGATCGTACATGGCGTTACCAAACGAATGTGTTTACTGCAATATACGTTTTCTCCCGTATGCACCAGGAAACAGGCGAATCTTAGAACGATTACATTGCCCGGTTAAGTCGCGCAGTGGTTATTCGTCCATTTCACAGAAAAGATCGAAGGCTGTGTGTTGACTCAGCAACTAATTTTGTCGAATCACTGACAATAGTATACGTGAGGCGCTATTGCATGAAGAAGCGTGCACATTAACGTGGGATTGGACTTGAGAGTTAGCCAGAACGAAAACTGAAATCGCACCGCAATCGAAACAGTTCTGTTCGACCAACTCAGCTGAGGTGGTAAAGTTGCAATCTTGCCGACATTTACCAGTGAACAAGCCATCTTGCTATCGTTGGGAAATGTTTCTTATAAAGCTCTTTCCCAATTGTCCCGCACGCAGTTTTAAGTACAAAAAATGTGACAAAATTGGGCACTAGGCTCGATGTTGTCGGCCGCAAGCCATTGCACTTATCAACAACAACGCTACACCTGAAGGCCACGTTGACGATCCATCTCAGGAGAACATTTATTCCATCAACACTAATTATAGCACTTCAAAGACTCTAACAATATCTGTTAATGAACCAAAGTTTCCCTCCGCTGATTTTCGTACTGTGTCATTCCTTACCATCAAAGGCGTTGTTTCACTTAAAATGGAACTAAATGCTACTTCTCCAGTTGCCATCGTATCTTTCCGCTTTTAAAAACCCTACTTATCTCAGCATACTTTTCAGTCTACTTCGCATTCATTTCGGAGTTACAGTGGACACACCTTAAATATATTTGGATTCATTATCGGGCCTTTACGGCCGCATTCGGTCTCTGCGGATGTTGCAGTTTACATTTCTTCAGACAACAGACAACCCTTACTTGGAAGAAACGTAATGGTGGCTTTGCAAGTAGTACCATCTTTCGACCGCGTGATCGTCTCTTCCGTGAACGTGACATACTGGATGGAACGTTATCCTACGCTTTTCAGCAATCCATCGGACGTATTTCATGTAATGTGCACTGCATTTAGTTGTAGCAGAATGCAAAACCCATTGCCATTGGTCCAGCTCGGCCTCTTCTGCTAGCAAAACGTCAAGCTGTCTCAGCGGTCTTGCAAGAGATGCTAGCGAATGATTTGATTGAACCCATCGACTGCACTGCGTGGGGGCATCCAATGGTAAGCCCCCTGAAAAAGGATGGCACTGCCAGGATATGCAATGATTTGAAGGGGCTAACTAAGCAGATCCTCGTAGTGATCCGTATTACCATCCAACGAAGAACGCATTGTCCGTGTAGCTGGTGCAACCGTATTTTTCAGGCTAGGTTGGAAAAGTGCGTTCCTCCACATGGCATTGGCCAACGATTCGAAGCATCTTACTGCCTTCCTTGTTTCCGATGGCCTATTTCAGAACAAAGTGATGCCCATGGGTTTGAGTTCTGTGCCCGCTGCCTCGCATAAGTTTATGACTCACGCGTTGGCAGGTATTGAGAGGCAGGTTACATACATGGATGATATCTATATTTTCGGCCGCAAACAAGTAGCGTATGATGAAAGGTTACACAAAGTTCTTCGGAGTCTCAGTGATCTTGGTTTACTACTGAACGCAAAACAATATCACTTCAATGCACCCGAAATTCAATTCCTGGGGTACACCATATCGAGTGTCGGCATTCGCCCAAGAAATGAAAACATCCGGACCATCAACGAAGTTCCAACCCCCAAGAAAGTGGCAGAACCGAAGTCTTTTTTGGGAATGTGTTCCTACGAGCTGGATTATTTCTAAAATGTTGCTACCCTAGCAGATCCATTACGACAACTGATAAAAAAACGCGCGCCGTTCACTTGGGAAAGCGACCAGCAAAGCGCTTTCGATGAACTGAAAAGGAGAGTTACATTTGCTCCCTTAGTTGCCATTTTTGACGAATCATGCCGCACTTTTATGTCGATGGATGTGTCTGATGTTGGTCACGATGCTATTCTGTCACAGCTACAATACGGAGGGGAAAAAGTTATTGCTTACGAACCCCGGGAACTCTCAGTTTCTGAGCGCCATTATTCAGTTTAGCAGAAAAAACTTGCTTGTGTGTGGGTTTGTGAAAAGTGGCATCTTTTCCTATTCGGTCGTCGTTTCACTCTACGAACTGATCACTCTGCCCTTGCAGTCCTCATCAGCATTGGATCTAAAGGATCGCGTCCAATGCGGATCGATCGTTGGTATTCTAGACTCATAAACTACGATTTTCAAATTGTGTATCGGCTGGGTTGGCAAAACCAAATTACTGGTAGCCTATCTCGCTTACCCGTGTGGAGGATGACAAAGAGAGACTCAGAGAGGCAGTATTAGTTTCCAACCTTGGCTCCGACCTAACAGCGTTGACTCTCGATGAATTACGAACGGCAAATGCCAACGACCCATTACTACATCAACTCAGCGAGTATGTGCAACAGGGATAGCCTAAGAACAACAAAGTCCCCGGTGAGTTCATTCCATATTACGCAATTCGAGGAGAACTGTCAGTGATAGATGGTTGTCTGATGCGTACTTCGGTGTTTATAGCTCCACGTCAGTTGGTCAACAAAATAACTACTTGGGCACATGTGGTTCACCCTGATATCGTTCGGACAAAAAACCGCGCGAAACATCACGTTTGCTGACCACAAATGGCATACAGCATAGAGACATTTGTGATGAACTGTAATGCTTGCAGCCTAGCGGACAGTACCTCTCTGCCAGTCGAAGACCCAACACAGCCAATTAATTACCTGATGAAACCGTTGGCTAAGATTGCCATTTATATCACGGATCCTTTTGCCACCACTCTTACCAACAAGTGAACCCCACTTGTTGTTGGGTGTTTTTACAGTAAATGACCTGAAGTCGACATGTGGGGCCAAGTGACCAGCGCAGTTGTGTTACGCTGGCTTAAATACCTGTTCAGTCGTTTCGGACTATCAGAAGAAATAGTCACGGACAATGGACCACAATTTTGTAGTCACGACTTCACAGTTTTCCTCCAGTGCCATAACATAAAACATTCTAGAACTGCAACTTGTAATCCTGCGGCCAATGGCATGGTCGAGCGGCTAAACCGATCCCTCAAGGAAGCCATACAGGCCATCCAATTAGGAGGGTCGGATTGGGAAGATGCTATCTTAACTGCTGTATTTTCTTACAGAACTTGTGATCACAGGACTACCGGAAGAACGCCGGCGGAGCTGATATTTGAAAGGCCCTTACCTACCAAACTAAATACTGCACATAATCTGTCATCTGCGGGACGTGCAGAAGTTTCAAAGCCCATGGCACATTACCAAAATTCCTACGCCAGACCGACAACTTCTATGCAGCCGGGAACATACGTTCACATTAAAAACGGACTACGCCTAAAGGCCTCCGAGCACTATCCGCACCGTTGCGAAGAGCTCAGAGACTAGGTCCAGGTACCTATCGATAGGAAAACGGCCTAATTGCTAACGCACCTCGGTTGCACACGGCCCATGGACCAGCTACCAAGTCCCATAGTTTGTGTGAGCACCGGGCCAAATCGCCGATACCAAAAAGTCAGCCTCGCCGGACCAGTAGACGCTCGAAGCCTCTCGATCGAAACCAGTCCACTTGACGTCACTCATCAAAAAGGGGGCAGGTGTTGTGGCCGACCATATCACATATTCCTCAGAACTCAAATATCATTAGCCAGCTGGACCAAAGCAACTCACTTACCATCGGGTGTGGAAAAAGCGGTTTAAAATCGATGGACAGGGTGTTTTCTTAATCATGTCCGCAGCTAGGAGCAGCTGCACTCAGATGCTGACGTACCCCGGTACGCTGCATTGCTAACTGTCCAATGGCGCAAATTGCTTTGTCGGCAGCGGTGACAGGCGCGACATGTGTGTCTATGATCGCAGGGCACACCGAGCCGTTAGGCTGTGAGATGTGAACGTTAGCAAACACCCCAGCCGCAATGAATGCGTCATGCCTCGACCGCAGGGCAAGACCAACGAAAGGCAAGCCGTTCGGCTGTGAGAACTGAATGTTAACCAGACACCACAACCGCACTGAACATGTTATGCTTCGATCGATCGGTAGTCGGCCTTCATGCAAGTGGAGGGTCAGCAAAAGGGTTCCCTGCGGACTGGTTAGTGCATCGCTGTGCTAGCAATTGAGAGAAACAACCTGGCCGTATGTGATGACCAGTCGATGGGCGCCGTATTGCTATCGCCACGAAAGCTGTTGTCGCCTCATGACTGGCTTCCAACAAACCCGTAAGCTTTTATTAGGCTGCTTTCGCTGCTAAAGGGAATCATACTGTCGGGAGCACATTGTAGGAGTATATGTTTTTCGCTTTACCGCTTCGATCGCATGTGTATTACAGCTGAAAAATTGCCCTTCATGGGTGCATAAAAACAAATCCTTGACTTGACTTGACGTGACAGTGTGCTTAGATTTCATTCTGCTCCGACTCACTGGTGGCACCATTAGACAACACACCAATTTAGTCATGAATGTAACTATTGCCCTCACAGTCAGGCAATTGCTGTCTGTAAAAATTGTTGTTGTTTAACAGTACCTATGTCTGACATTTCTTAGCATCCTCGTACATGGAAACCTTACAGAGCAGCGTCGTTCCGCAGCTATAGTCGGAAGGGTTAATGAATAACTTTTGGTGGCAGCAGGATGGTGCACCTGTACATTCGGCGCAATCGGTTTGATCCTACCTGTACGAGACATTCGGTGGACATTGGATCGGTCGCGGAGGACCGATCATCAGATCTGAATCCCATGGATTTTTTCCTATGGGGTTATTTGAAGCGCAGAGTTAATAGAACGAAACCCCAAAACCTGGATGAACTGAAAGAGAACATTGTGAACGAATGTAGGCAGATTTTATTGGAGACACTGAAGAAATTGCTCGCCAACACCATCCGGCGAATGCTCCTCTGTAGTCAAAACGACGGAGTTCATTTTGAACATCCAATGTGTCGATATTTACACATTTCATGTGAATCTAAGTAACGGAGTGAACAAATGTATACTCTCCATTGTACACGGGAAACACCATCCAAGTCCTGATCAATTTTTACAACTAGCAATTGCCTGACTGTGAGGGCAATAGTTACATTAATGACTAAATTTGTGTGTTGTCTAATGGTGCCACCAGTGAGTCGGGGCAGAATGAAATCTAAGCACACTGTCACGTCAAGTCAAGTCAAGTATTTGTTTTATGCACCAATGAACGGCGATTTTTCAGCTGTAATACACATGCGATCGAAACGGTTAAGCGAACAACACTATACTCTTACAATATGCTCCCGACAGTATGATTCCCTTTAGCAGCGAAAGCAGCCTAATAAAAGCTTACAGATTTGTTGGAAGCCAGTCATGAGGCGACAACAGCTTTCGTGGCGATAGCAATACGGTGCCCATCGACTGGTCATCACATACGGCCAGGTTGTTTCTCTCAATTGCTAGCACAGCGATGCACTAACCAGTCCGCAGGGAACCCTTTTGCTGACCCTCCACTTGCATGAAGGCCGACTACCGATCGATCGAAGCATAACATGTTCAGTGCGGTTGTGGTGCCTGGTTGACATTCAGTTCTCACAGCTGAACCGCTTGCCTTTCGTTGGTCTTGCCCTGCGGTCGAGGCATGACGCATTCATTGCGGCTGGGGTGTTTGCTAACGTTCACATCTCACAGCTTAACGGCTCGGTGTGCCCTGCGATCATAGACACACATGCCGCGGCTGTCACCGCTGCCGACAAAGCAATTTGCGCCATTGGACAGTTAGGAATGCAGCGTACCGGGGTACGTCAGCATCTGCCTGAATGCAGCTGCACTTAGCTGCGGACATGATTAAGAATACACCCTGTACTGTGTGTGATCTTTTAGTTTACCCCTGCATTACGTACCGATATGTATCCTGCTTTTCTGTTTCTTGCTACAACATTTGTATCCTTCATGGTGGCATAAGAACACCGCGTGTGCATATCGCACACTGGAGTCAACTTCATTTACCCAGTCTGCTGAGTGGGTCATTTCTCCCCGATTGTTACTAAGTATACACATGTGACACATTCAACTTGATGACGAAGCAGTTACAACTTGCTGGTTTGCTTTGTCGATTTCACAAAAACCTCTTGTTACTGCTTTGCCAAGCAGGTGTATTTCAGTGATGCACGTAGCACTTTCATGGCATTTGATAAGGACGACTATCGGATTGCTTCATGCTACCTATACCTATACCTACCTAGGCCTGGGCAACCTGACAGTATCCTGCCTACGCAATACTATGAATCTCACTTCAAACAAATTTCTGATGCTCTGGCCACCGCAGAGGATAATCAACGGTACCCTATCTGCTGCATCGGGTAGGGTGGATAGGGGTTTGGATGTCACTGCTCAAGCTTTCCCGTCTTCTTATTCCCCCTCTTGCGCTTTTTCACCCTTATCGTCCCGTTCTAGCTTCACTTTTATCCCCCCTGTTTTCAACCCCTCAATTCTCGGCCCTCCCCAACCTTGCTTCAATAGTCGCTTGTCTTTTAGTTTCAACTCACATGTGAACGCGGCGTGTCGTTGCTGCCCTGTCAACAGGCCCATGTCCAAGCAAGCGGCCCATTCCAGTTCATCGGCTTCCATTTGGAGCCTTCGATCATCCTTCAGATTAGCATGCCTCAATGTTGGCACATTGCTGCAGATTGGTCAACAGGCAGCACTTGTCAGAACTTTAGAGACCCTTTCGATCGATATCTGCTGCTTATCGGGACCCGCCTGCAAGACTCGAGCTCTGTGCTCACTCTGCGATGCCCTTCAGGTGACACTAGCAGTACCTTCTCATTGCGCCTATCCGATGACGATGCAGCTTCGAGCACCAGCCTAGCTGGTGTTGCTATTGCCTTGAGTCCCTGGGCTGAAGCTACTCTGGTTGATTGGATTCCAACCAGTAGCCGGATGTGTGCGGTCCGATTGGCTGGCTCGTTCAAAACTTCGAAGTCGCGTGGGACTAACAGGTGTCTATTCGTTATCGCTGCCTATGTACCCACAAACTGTAGCGATGACTCGGTAGAAGACGACTTCTATCGTCAACTTAACGCGCTCCTTAGCCACAGAAGAAGCTCGGACACTGAAGCGCTGGCTGGGGATCTGAACGCTCAAGTTGGAAAATTATTCACGGATGTGCTGCATCTGGGCGGCCAACAAGGTATAGCCTCCCGTAATGATAACGGTGAGCGGTTACTTCATTAGTGTGAGGATGCTCGCTTATTTCTTGCGAGCACTAATTTCCGACACAGCACCCGCTGGAAGGTGACTTGGCGCCCACCAGCCTCGAACCAGCTATGGACGCAAATCGATCACATTACCATCAGTTACCGCTGGAGAGGCTGCATCCAGAATTGTCGCTCGATTTGGAGCACATGTGTGGACACCGATCATGCACTTTTATGTGCTGACCTGCGGATGCGTTTTGGCGGACGCCCACGACGACGCTGCGAGTGCATTGACACCAGCCAACTGACAAAGCCAGCTGTTCTGAATGCGTATCGAAGTACGCTGACATGCGAGTTGAGTAAACGCTCACTGGAGAAAATTGATGGTCACTGGTCACATGTTCGCCAGACCTTACTAGCAGCAGGCAAATCCTCATGTGGTATGTCTAATCACCAACATGGACATTGGGTCTCTTCGCAGTTTCTGGAACTTATCGATGCTCGCCGGCATATCCCGGCTGGAAATGAACACAACGAAACTCGCAAAGAGCTCTGGGCAAAACTCCGTGCTAGCCTGAAGAGACACAGCGAATCCTGGTGGTCTCATCGTGCATCAGAGATGGAAATGGCCGCTGCCCTTGGTAACCATCGTAAGTTATTCCGTCTGCCACGGGAAACGGGCAGCAGGAGACCTGGTGTTAGTGAAGCTATACGTGAAGAGAGTGGACAGCCTATCCACAACTTGTCAAAACGCTTGGAGCGTTAGTCTGAGCACTTTGAAAGGCAATTTAATCGGTCGGAATCGTTAGATTTCTCGCCCGCCACTGATCGCCCCGCTCCCTGGACTCTCTTTGGATCCACTCTCTCGCTCAGAAGTCGAACGTGAGATGAATCGTTGAAGTTGAATAAAGCCGCGGGACCTGATGATCCTCCTCCATCCCTCTTCAGATTCGGGGGACTTGCTTTTGTGGATGATTTACACAAGTTATTAGTCAAACAGTGGGAGCAGGAAACTGTCCCAACCGATTGGAGCCACTCCGTCATAGTCCCAAGTTTCAAGGGTGGCTCACGATCGGAAGGCGGCAGCTATAGAGGAATCAGTCTGTTCTCCATCGCCTCCAAATTGCTTGCTTTTGTCATCCTTCACAGAGTGAATGCCATCCGTGAAAGCCAGATTCGTGAAGAGCAAGCTGGATTTCGTCGAGGTCGTAGCTGCATTGACCACATTTTCACTTTGCGTCAGTTGTTGGAGCCCCGTCACACATACTGGCGGCACACGGTTTTCGTGTTCCTCGATATCAAAGATGTATTCGACTCAGTGTATCGACATGCACTTTGGGATTGTTTACCTAGGAATAGTGTGTCTGAGAAATATGTGAATATTATCCGAGCATTATATGCGCGTAGCTCGGGCAGACTGAGGGCTTACGGCAAGTTGCCGTCGCCTTTTAATATCCCCAGCGGTGTGAGACAAGGATGCCCACTGTCACCTTTCCTCTTCAACTTCGCTGTTGACGAAGTCATGGAAATCGCGTTTACAGGACACGACTTAGAAGGTGTGGATCTGCTCCCAGGAGAAGGAATTCTTGACTTGCAGCCTGCTGACGACATTGCCCTAATCTGTGACAGCTCACAAACCTGCCAAGCGGCACTGGACAGATTAGCACTGGCTGTCCGTCACTTCGGGCTTTGCTTCACACCCTCGAAGTGCAAAGTGTTCCTCCAAGATTGGTCTGGACCGCCTCCTACGCTGACCGTTGGTGGGGATCAGCTAGAAGTCGTTCAAAAATTCAACTACCTGGGAAGTTGTATCAGCGCCTGTGGGATTGAAGATGAGATCACGAGTCGTATAGCAAAAGCTCGGGGCGCTTTTGCTAACCTTCGCCACTTATGGCGCCGGCGCGACATCACTCTCGCCCTGGAGGTCAGAGTGTACAATGCAGCGGTACGTTCGACCCTACTGCACGGTTGTGAAACCTGGCCGCTTAAAGCAGCGGACCTGAAGAGGGTAGTTACGTTCGACCACCGGTGCCTTCGTAATTTAGCTCACATCTGGTTGGAACACCGATTAAGCAATGAGCCTGTTCGACGCCTTGTTTACGGAACAGGAAAAGGAACTGAACCGCTCAGCACCGTTATTTCACGCATCAGGCTCCGATGGCTCGGCCACGTGTTACGCATGCCAGCCCACCAACTTCCGCGACGTGTGTTGTTTGCGCGCCGGGGGTGTGGATGGAAGAAGAGGAGGGGTGGCCAAGCGATGACTTGGTCGAGAGGAATGAAGGCCCTCACTTTTGAGCTGGCCTCGGTTGGAGCGTCTCGGCTCCCTGGTTGGGGTCCGAAAGACGATGAACACGTTTGGTTGGACACACTTGCTGATATGGCTAGGAGCCGACCTCAGTGGCGTTCGTGCTGTGAGTTTCTTTGTCCCACCCCATCCCTCTTAGCCTCCCCAACCAACCACGATCTCATTATTTAACCTTATGTAAGTTTGTGTAGTAATTTTTTTGATGCATAGTAGCCGGCTCGTAGCTTGCGGGTACGATGCCCATCCGTTACCGGTAGCTCAGCCGGCTTGCCCCAGTGGCATTTTTTTTCTCTCCTTTTTTCTGTGTATTGTGGCACAGTAGCTGAGGTGTTCCCCACCTCTAGCTAACGTGTATGATGATGCTGATGACCTATACGGTGTTTTTGTGCTTATTTGTACGGATAAAGCTTGATACGTATAGTTTTTGGTATTATCGTTAATTCTGGAGCTGTCTAGATTACGTTTGGGACTTATTCTTACAGTTTTGCTCAGAATGACTACTGCACGACTGGCTGCTATGGAATTTCTTTTGATAGCAATCTCCAATGCCTCTTTCACTGCTGTCTGGGCTCATGCGTAAAATAATTATACGGCCCCCCACAAAACGCTGTTGATGGACCATTTAGATCCGCCAGGAACATGAGAACAGCAAATTGTTGGGAAACTTTCATAATGGAAATTATTAGGCGCTTCAGCTTTGTACTTAATCAGTTATTTTTCGAGCACTACAAGCAGTGAACCCTTATATCTCAATTCGCATTTCCGTGAGGCCAAAGATAATGATGGTTAAAAAACCGTAGTAACGATTGGTAATTAATCAGTTAGCAACGCGTCACTAACAACTGCACCAAGTTCATCACTACAAGGAGTACTATTCGAGGATATTGGATGGACTGCAACAGCGCAATTGACTTCACCATTGTAGCAAACCGGATAAGATCTCCAGACGGTCAGTCATGTGACCGACTACGGTACCGACATCCGAAACGATAACACACCTAATGTTTGCGCAGCGTTTTGAACAACCTCTTTGTTTTGATTTTCCAAACCGTCAATTTATATAATCGACGGGGTGTCCATCTACCCATACGCTATGTCCCAGAGAACCCTTCTGTGGAAGTTGGTACTGATAACGAAGCCGACAACTAAAACATTAAGTTAGGTGAACAAGAAACAATTCCATCCTAACAGTAAGCTACAAAAATTATCTATACTTGCCACACCAGGTATCCGTTCGCTCACCTGCGCCTGCTTGCTCTACTAAGAACGAGGCTTGACCAAGGTTCTGCAGTCTTTGTATTTCATCATCGTCGTCATAATAGCCTCCCCAAGGCGCTGGAAGTGGACTCGTTGAAAACACATTCTCATCCCACTTGTGTTTTGCGTGCTACGAAAGAAATGGTATGATAAATGAGATGGTCTTTACTGTGTGTGAAAACTGACACGGCTCTAACATAGAATGGGTTAGTTCTCGATACTGACTGACACCATAGATCCTATTGCCAACAAGCTGCAATTTCTAACCAGCGCCTGCAGAGAAATTAGATGGTAAACATGCGCTAAGCAGGATAGGAACAGAGCGACCTATGTACTTTTTCATCAAAAGCGCTGCGTTAGACTGACCGTGCAACTCTACCATCCTAATGTAACCGGTAAAATTAACAGGCAGTTGGATGCCATGGATATTACTCCGGATAACCGCATCTGACACCTGCGCCGTCTGCTGATCTCCGGAATACTATTTGTCTTACTCCCTGTGATCCCTACACGATGCATGTACGCTTTCATCCTACCTACCGCTGTCCCAATTGCTCAATAGCACTTGCCCCAGGGGTCACACACACACACACACACACACATGCCAACATTGAATTATGAGTCATTCCGGTGGCATATCCGCACTTGTCGTTCCCTTCAATTGCCCCAAGACATATTAACCCACCCCTTTGAAGTTACTCTAAGTACCCAAAGCGTTGTATCCCGCCATGCGCTGAACAACGAACCAATGGGGTGGTGTTGTGGCACCCAACAAAAGAGCCGTGTATTCCGCTCGCGAACTTTGTGGTTTGTAATCTTGTACAGTGATATGTACGATGAGTTGCACATTGTTTGCTCTGTAAAGACCCAGTTGTTTACATAATGAACGGGTATTGTTGAGGTATGTCCCCGTTGCAATATACTATAGTTAACTTACGGTCTTGTTTTAGTTTCATCGGGTAGTATTACGCATCTGTCGTTAACATCTAACGCTAGCTGCTCTACCTGTGCAGCCATAACAAGGGAAGGCAGTTTGCAGTCCATGTTGGGCCTTACTAGATGAATGTGATGGCAAGTCCAACGAACCTTTATAGCCTTGTTAGATTACCATATTCCGTTTCATACCGCGGTTAGATTAGATTAAGGGCGGGGACTACACGCGTATTTACTTCCTAGAAGTGGATAGCACCTGCTAATCAATTTTATAGTTCTTATTTCCACGTGAATCGTCGTTTGGGACAGTCTTTCACCGAAGAAAACGATAATGTGCGTGTCCGGTTTTAGGCTAAATCATCACTTGTTTAAGAGGATAGTGTTTTTTTGAAAAGCGACACACATGCCCACCAAGCATTGTGTAGCTTAAACAGATTAGGCTTGGCTGCTCAATTCAGGATAACCAGGTGGCGCAACAGGCTTTGTGTAGTTCTAAGCATGGTTAGTCATCCTGGTCTCACTTTTTGATTTCCAATTGCAATGAAGACAAGTACAAAAGCCCTGGTGTTATATCTGTCATTATCTGGAATATATTCACATTGATCGACTACCATCGTCAGCGAACACCAATTAATTTCAGTTTCCATTTAAAGGGTACATCGTTAAGAGAACCGAAACGTACACACACTTTACCGATTGATATCATTGATCTGTCTGCGCTTGGTGCGAGTGTTAGCAAGGAGCCTACCCGTCGAAAACCCTCCAGCTCGATTACTGGCACCAGGAGGCTGTTGATGGGGGAGACCGGGTGCACCTTCTCAAAGAATGGATCCGTCCAATGTGGAACAGGCTACGGCCCAGCCACCGCCTTATGTCCATTTGGTACACATGATTCCCTTGTTCAGAAGAATGAATGGTGTGCATGTTAAACGATTGTGGGTCGGCTTCGAATCAATCGTGGTTCCCATCTGCATACTTTCCATCATAATTTTTTCAGGCCTATACCGTATATGTGGTGTGGCTTTACGCAGTCGCAGTGACAGGCAAATCCGGACACGGACGCCGCCAACATGTGTCCACGCTGATGCTGGCTGACCCGGTCGATAACAAGTACCGCTTTTCAGATGCGAATATTCACTACTTCGACAGGACACTATTAGTAGACGTGCTGCTTCCATCAACAGTTCACCGGTAGTGTCCTAGTGACGTGTACTCATCGACGCAGTATACGTAGTCACTGCTGGTAAGAACGAATCCTATTTAACAAACATTCGTGCCTAAGTCACTCGCTGTTGACATACACGAACGAAGTCACTTGCCGAAGTCACTTGCAGTGCGGCCGCACTTTAACTCGTCTCTCGCTTTGCCCTCTGTGGCGACTCCAATTCTCCCCACACAATATTGTGCTTGCGCTCGTTCGAACCAGTTCGACGAGCTCTACTCAGTGCTTTCCATCTCCTGGATCTAACCTGTGTGGATTACACTATTGCTCCAGTTCCCAGTTTTCGGCATAATCTTTGCCGTATTCCACTTGTGTACCTACATCAAACCGGTCTTCCGGAAAAGATTTTGGTCTCATTCGGAAGAAGAAGTTGTGGACTCCCCAACTACGCGGCAACCATCCCTGCAAGTTGCAGCATAACAAACTTACAGCCGTTTTGCTCCGCTCGTCAACTGAGCAGCTCTAGGGACGCTTATCAGCGCTCCACCTGCATCGTCGCTTAACGCAGGCCGATTAACACACGCTGCCGCTTTGTGTGGGTGTGTGTGTACCACTGCAAGTCGATTGATTGCTGAATCCGACAGTCTGCGCGTTACGACCTCCATCTGCCTCCCGCACTGACCTTGGTGCGGTTGAACAACCCTCACTTCGTGTGCGTGTTCTCACCTGTTCCTGCGTCACCCCTAGCGCAAAGTACACTTACCAAGGTGAGCGCTTAGATAGGCTTTGCTGTAAAAAACAGGAGGACTAGTAGCATTCCAATGGTTCAACGTCGCCAATGTTGTGCAGACAACTGCAGTAAGCTGCTTAAGATCAGTATCACCTGTTCTAGCTGCATTAGATCGTACTGTCCGCAATGTGTAGGTAAATCTGTCCAAGAAGTGAGACAGACAATCCAAGTTGCTGACACAATTTGGTTTTGCCCAACATGTCAGGTCATTCCAGTAGTCAACTGCTTAACTTTGCTCATGAAAAAATGCGATAGGATGACTGAAATAATCGCGCAATTTGTAAATACTAAGATCCCTCCCCCGGAGGTAAATACGGCCACGATAATATCTCACCCGGCCAAAGTAAGCTCTGAGTCTAAACCGAAGAAAAGAGCTAGACGCTCCAACCGCACTGCAGCGTCTGTGACTCTAAATCCACTGGGTCACCTCACTCCCATAAGTGGGCAAGCCTCAAACATACCTGTTTCCACTTCTCCAACCATAGAGGCTTCACTCGGAGATGCATCCATGACGCCGACAGCTCAGAGCCGTAGGAAATCCGGTGCAGATAACAAGCAGGTAACGTACGCATCGATTGCCTCGACAAACACACCGGGAGGGACACACATAGGTCCATTTTCAGTACCGAGCACGCTTGGCGCAAAGCAGCTTTCACCGCCAACTCCAATGGTGTCCTCTAAACAACGCGAATTGACAGCAAAAAGTATAAAGCCAACACTCACTAGACAAAACCACGCTGCGTTAACCCTCGTGTGCACCAATGTTCCCGAATCCAAATCTGGAACAATAAAAGGTAAATTGCAAGACGATCGCAACCAGTGGAGTTTCATCTGCGAGGCAATTAACATTCGGGTTGAGCCTGCAATGCTGCAACGCGTAGCGCGTCACCCGACCTCAGTGCACTCTGGTGAACCTCGAATTCTTCGAGTAACACTAAACTCAGCAGATGAGACAGAGGCTGTCCTGCTCTCAGCAGTTCGTCTTCGCAACTCACCTAGCGGAGTACGCATATTGCCTGATCTACCTTGGAAAGATCGCGCAAAAGAAGCAGTGGAGCAACACGGTATTGCTAATAGAGATAGCAAGAGAACCATATTTGTTCATGGAGTTCCCGAGCTTCTACATTCTTCTGATCACGATGCACAAACTCATGACCGAGAGCAGTGGTGCTACATCCGTGAAGCACTCTCTGTAGACAATGTTATTGCCAAATCCCTGACAAGAGTGCCGTCATCACCTAACTACAAGGGCTGCGGTCCAAGGCTAATTAAAGTAACACTACACTCCGAGGGAATGACGCAAGTTCTGTTAGATAGCTGGTTAAAGTTTCGATCTAGGCTGCCAACAGAGATCCGGCTAAAAGCAGCAGGTGTACGATCAAAAGTCGGAAGCAATTCAACGGAACTTGCAAACGCAGCAAATTCCTTATCTGCACAGTCCTGCGGAGAGACCAACACAACTGCGCCCACGGCACACAGGAGGACCGAGCACAGCACCAGTGAAACTTCTGTTCAGGAACGCTTAATAATGCCATACAACACGACTGAAATATCTAAACCAAAAAACGATTAATTGCCGGCCACCTAACGGCCGGCTTAAAAGCGAACACAAACTTGACATCTATCAATGAACTCCTAACAACAAAAGCCCTATCTTGCATGTATACAAACGCTCAAGGCCTTCTAAGCAAGCTGGTCGAACTTAGAGAACTCCATGCCTCACAACCGCGGGACCTCGTCATGATTACAGAGACATGGTTAAACCCTGAGATAACCGACTCTGAGATCAATTTACCCGGTATGTCACTGCTTCGGACCGATAGAACCGGAAGGGGAGGCGGAGTGATTCTTTATTACAATACAAACCTCCGATGTGAAGTTATCGACCACCGAGAAATCAGAGCACCCGATTCGCTTTGGTGCCGCCTATGGTTGCGAAACAAGGGCACATGTCTACTAGCCGTGATTTACCGCCCGCCAAACTCAACTTCGGAAATGGACTCCAAACTGAACCACGTTTTCCAGTTTGTTTTGAACAAGTCCTACACCCACATTCTTATCGCTGGAGACTTTAACGTGCATGACATAGAAACGCCGGCAACCGATGGTATGCAGTTTAAAGCCCGCTTGCAAGAGCTTATTGCTAGCCACCCTCTTTACAACCACGTAACCTCTCCCACTAGATTTCGAACTGCTAACAAGCCGTCGATACTGGATCTTGTGCTCACTAACGAAGAACTCATGGTTGACGGGATAGTTACAAGCACACCACTGGGTCGTAGTGATCATGTTACTCTACTCTTTGACTATATTTGCTATGCGGAGTACCCTGAAAAGGAGGAGGATAAAGTGCATACTGTCACACACTACAATGTGTTGTCTAAGCTTGTTAAGGATACATCCTGGACTTTCTTAACCGAATGCCCCCCAGATGTTGCCTGGGAAACATTTACAAGGACGTTTAGTACACTGGTAGCGCACGCATCAGAGCAGAAGTCCTTCCAACCTAAAAACAAGCGCAATTCATTTCTGAGGAGCAGGACACGTAAATATATGTCCCGGAGGGATTTGGCATGGCGAGATCACCAGGACTGCCCGAATGCCGAAACGTGGACTGCATACGTGACCCATCGTAACTTCTGTGTGAAACTGATCCGCGAAGACAAGGTCACTCATCAGCAGAAGTTAATGAAGCGCTTCTGTACGAACCGCAAACTCCTGTACAGGCACGTTAACGGCCTTCGAAACGTAAAGCGGGGGATCCCAGCACTAGTCACGGCTGATGGGTGCACGCGATCAGCAATGGAAGCAGCTGATCTCCTACGGCTTCACTACTCCAAAACTTTCCAGCAGGTAACGAGCAAGAACATTCTCCTCATTCCTACTACTCCTTCATCTGGTTTAGAAAACATCACCTTCACTGCGGAAGCTGTGTTGAAGAAGTTGTTATCCTTGCGTATCCACAGTTCTCCCGGAGCTGACAATATCCGACCAAAGGCTCTACAGGCAGTAGCTAGTGATCTAGCAGCACCACTGACTATTTTCTATCAGCGATGTCTAGAGAAGAACCGTATTCCACCAGTATGGAAGGAAGGGGTCATCACTCCTATTCATAAAGGAGGTAGCCGCACTGATCCTGCAAACTACCGTCCAATAACACTACTTCCAGTACTATCCAAAGTGATGGAATCAATCATCGCAGACGCGCTGATGCAATACCTGGAAAGCCACAAATTAATAGCTCCAGAGCAACATGGCTTTCGTCACAAACATTCGTGTAATACTAACCTATTAATTGCACGTAATAGCTGGACTGAAGCTGTTGATGATGGAGTAGGGGTCGATGTCATCTACTTGGACTTTTCAAAAGCATTTGATCGCTTAAACCATCGCATTCTCCTTTACAAGCTTCGTAATTACGGCATTGGCGACCCAATCCTGAGTTGGATTGACAATTTTCTACAAGAACGACGGCTAGTGGTGAGAGTCCGAGAATCATTGTCTGATGCAATCGATGTGGCTTGCGGAGTACCACAAGGCTCGGTTCTTGGACCTCGTCTATTCTTGGTGTTCATTAACGATTTGGCGAGATCAATTACTTCCGATTTCCTACTTTTCGCTGACGATATCAAGATATGGCGAAGGATCAGAGGACCGGACGACGATGAACGGCTCCAGTGCGATCTTAACAAGGTGTCGAACTGGTCACTTCAAAACGCCCTACCGTTCAATGTAGACAAATGTCGCGTCGTACAATTACGCCATTGTCATAACTACACCTATTCACTTGGGACCAACGGACTGCAGAATAGCTCCCAGGAACGTGACCTGGGTGTGATCGTACAGAGCGACCTCAACTGTTCAAAACAGGCTGAGGTAGCTGCGAAAAGAGGCAACCAGCATGTCGGCATGCTGCGAAGAGCATTCGGGAGATTTGACCCATCAATCTTCCCAATGATGCACAATTCCTACGTGCGCCCGCATGTTGAATACGCTATCCAAGCTTGGCAACCTTGGTTGAAGCGTGACCTAGAAGCGATAGAGGCACCAAAACGAAGAGCAACAAAGAATGTGCAGGGTCTGCGCTACCACTCTTATCACCGAAGGCTGAAGTTGTTGGGAATTTTCAGCGGGCGCTATCGAAGACTGCGCGGTGATCTCATATTAGCCTACCAAATATTGAGTGACCCCAATCACGTATGCAGCCATTTGCTGAAACGTAGCCACAACACGCAGCTCAGGGGTAACTGCCTAAAGTTGAAGGAACAATACAGCCGTCTAGAGTGTCGACGGAATTACTTTTCCCTCCGGGTTTGCAAACCTTGGAACGCACTTCCTGACTCAGTTGTATCCTCTCCTACCCTGGATGTTTTCAAAAAACGATTAGATGTCGCTCTTAGCTCCCAACATTTTGTTACCTAAATTCCCCTACTGTGGATTACGCCAAGGATGCATTTCTACAGGCTTTATGTATCAAATGGACCTAAGTGAGCGACCATATTTTACTTTTCTCACTCTTTACCTCAATGATCACTGCACCCCAGTGTCTTTCTGCATGTTTCCGCCCGATAATTTATTTTAATTTTACACTGATGTTGCTTATCAAACTATTCATATCGGCAGACGTTCGATAGATGACCCAGACATATTTTGATTTTATCATATTCACCTCAACCATCCTACGGGACGTGTCAAGCACTTGCTTTTATCCCGTGATAAATCATTGTTCATTGTTCATTGTTCAATGCAAGCGTTGTAATTTCATAACACCAACCTGCTTACCACTTGCAGTTCCGATGCCACCAACTCACCTTTCCTTTGGCTTCTACCTGACCAGGCCTACAGTGGTTTGTCTTGAAATTCTGAGGACTAAAATTTTATTTATTTACAGGTGATTATGGATACCGGAGTAAGAACAGGCGGGCTGTTTATCTGTGTTCTCGTGACTCTGTCAGATAACAAGTTGCAACTGAACAGACAGTGGTTAGTTGCACAAAAAACATACCCATCAATGATGGTATGCTATGTAGTGTAGCTTCCTAGTACGTTCGTAGTCAGTGAATTGCTTCGCACCCAACCAACAGTCCTCACTGTTACCTTGAACAGATTATCCTGCTGATATATTCGCGTGGTGTTGTCCCGTCCAGCACTACAGACTGTTTTTCGGACACCTCTGCCTTGTACTAACGTCGCATTCAGCAAAAATTCCGCTTTACCTCATTTTGGAAATACTACAAAAGGCAGTAGGAAATGCAGTCTAAAAGCTTGTTACACTCAACAGTAGGCTAATCTGCTAAGCTGCCTTGGTCAGTATTATTAGTTTCATCGGACAAATACGTTGAGTCCCATCTGTACAACTTTATGAGACCTTTTCGGTACATATTTCAGGCAGCAGAGACAGGGCTAAACACATAGTGGCCCAAGTAGCTTCGAGTCGTATGAGGCTATGTCATCTCTTAGTAGTGAACTGGATATCCTCATCATTAGCTTAAGCATAGCACCATTGTTATAGACTGCCGCACTGCCACTATATAACCATAGCATAGAGCTGAGATTACTACTGAAGAATAATAGACGGAAAAATATGAGCGCAGACGTGGATTCGGGGCAAAAGAACGAAAGCAGGACTAGTGAACAAGAGGCCAGTATGGCGCCATTCCTTCGAGCTAACAATTGCTCGCGCGGGAGGGACAGTGCATGATTTAAACGGCTGAGCAACAGCGGATGGCAACGTGGTCGCGAGCAATAGGAGATGGGATTGGCCTGGACGACAGTGAACAACCTGCACTTTCGCGCCACTGGACTTGGGCCGTTGACACAGAGAGAGATAGCGGTTAACAAACTGGATGGATACTACTCGGAAGGAGAAGATAAATCAGTGCCCTCCATTCCAGTGCTAACAGTTCCTAGTATGAACCAAACCCAACTTCAAGAATGACAAGTCAAAAAGTACCACCCTGCAAGGGCTTTATATACGGTGTGGATGAGCTTATGCTTCATGGGTGACCGCCCTGGAGTCGCTGCCTAGGATTCGTTTCGATCATCCTGGGCTACATATTCTTGGAATAAGGCCTGATAGGTCAGATACGTCAGATATCCTAATCAAATCCTAAAGATACAAACATGCACACTAGCCAATACTGCATGAACGCATCAGCGAGACCGTCTCCTAAGGGCTTTCGTGACCAATGACCATGACTTACCTTTTCAGAGAGATATCTCAACCCTACACATGCTTTAAACTGATTGGCTGATCCAGCAATAAGCCATGGATCGAAAGGCCCGAAGAACAACTTCCGCTAGGCCTGTAAATTGTTCAACACTTCATCTGTCAGGTATATTTTTCTGAACTCTCAGGCAGACCGTTTTCTGGGACGGTATACATGATAGCCTCTAATCGTACGTAAATGAATGCCGTTGGGCTGCAGCCAACACATAGTTCTGTCCTTCCTGTGTGAATCTGCTGCTGGTAGTGTGGTCTATAACCCAGATATATATCCCACTGCGATCTGACTTTCCTAAATTCCAAATCAGTAGCGTATTGATTAGAAAAATTCATCAAGCATTATCTCTTTGTTTATTCGAGCACTCATTTCATGCATCAGTAGCGTAGCAATTGCTTTTGACTCCTCGGGGCGGTGGTAAAATATTCGTCATGAATGAGGACAGAATAGGCGCATGAAGACCATGTAATCGGCTCAGAGTAAAGTGCACAGCAACTGGATGACCGTTTGGGACACTGAAGTAAATGTGGTGCAAGTGACCACAATGAAACAATTATGGGGATCGCTGGGAAGAATATTTGCGCAGGTGTGACACAGAGCGCCCTGTTATTGGTCATATAGAGTAACAGTAAGATATTTAGCCTTAAGCTTATTTTTAAATTTTCCCGTTTATATTTGGTATGGAACATTCGACGGTACTAAAAATGCTGCTCCCAGTCACATGCCGTCCCAGCCCCTCCCTTGTTACACCTTTATCATACAGTTAAACTTGTACGCTTTATGATTATGTTTAGGGTAGTATGGTGCGACCACTGCACAAGCCATTATGACCCCAGCGCAACCTCAAATTCGATAACTCTATGCCATTCTTATTACACCGAACCCAGAATTGGTGCTCATGTTTAATAATGAAAGTGACTAAACCGGTTTCTAAACACAACCTGTGTCCTGACTGTGCACATACCCTGGCTTACTTGTTCGAACAGTGTCCTGCTTATCAATGAATGAACCTGCCTTTAGGCCTCAATTCTGAACAGTTGGTTGCTGCACATCTTGAAACCTTTGTTCTAGACATGGTCTTAGGTACTCATCTCTGCTTACTTCGGTTTGGCGGTCAATATTCCAGCAGCAATCATTGTTCACTGAGGTTATTAGCTACTAAATTGCATTCACAAGTTTGTTGTAGGCCGTAGGATGTAACTTATCCCCGAAGAACTATCCTATGCGACCTCTGATAAGGCCCGCTTACTTGCACCAGACTTAAACACCTATGATGTCGTTGCGATGTCAGCCTCAAGCTCAAGGACAGTGTGTACAGTGCCTGTGTCTGTACGGTCTTGTTGTACAGGTCGGAAGACATGAAACGATGGTCAGTTTTTGGAAACCGTTATCCGTTAAAGATTCTTGGCATATGGTGACAACATCACGCGGGCAATACAGAAGTTATGATAGAGAGTCTGGAGCAAACAGAGCCTGTATCCAATATGTTATCATCTGACACTGTATGGGTTAACTCGGCCAGGTATGCCAGCCTATCGCCTTCCTCGTCGAGTGTTATTTGCGTTTCCCGAAAGCGACTGGTAGAAATGCAGCTGTGAACGACCATACTTCTCCAGAAAAAGCATTAAGAATGCGATTTCATGTTTGTCATCAGTCGGACCAATCCGCTCAACTGTCTGGGGGCCACGCGACTCTGACTCCCATTGGTTGCGAACGTTAGTTCTTATGGCCCGCAACAGACATCAGTGGCGCCAGCGTCATTTTGTCGTACCGCTTGTTGTTTATTGTTCAAACAAAAGATGTCTAGGAATGACGTGTGTGAAATACCAAAATTCTCCCTGCTTTTTGTTCTATCAGTGAGTTCCTTTTCGCTATGATTCCGATGCTACATCAGCTGAACTCAGACCTATGTATGGCTGGCGGCAACCGGTACCCGACTTGCTTGTTACTGTGGCCTCTACAGGAACAGCCACAGAATCCCGCGTCTATAGATGGACCAAGGACAGTAAGCCTTTCACCAACCATAGCTAAATCCACACACCCGATACTGTCCGAAAGAAGATAAGCATTTCCCGGAAAATCCATCATTTCAGTAACTAATCGATTGTCACCTTTTGTCCTATCGATTACGAACTTTTTGCAATGTTCTAACGCTTGTGCATGACTACCAACCTCGTGAAGATCGACCAAAGCTCTACGGAACTGTAGTTCTGGACAACTGAGCTTCCTATTCTAGAAGCCGAAGGTCAGCAAGAAACTTATAAATACAACCAAGTTCTTCTGCAGTTGTACGGTATTTAGTTGACGGCACTTAACGCGTTATTTTGTCAAAGTCATTGGAGTTCTGATTTTTTCTTCTGTAGGGTTAGACGTCTTGTGGACAGTAAAGTGCATGTTTCGGAATGAGGCCAATTGGGAAGCTTATAACAAATGGCGACGGAAAACATTGGGAATATGACAAGTTTTCTGCTGAGCACTTTCACAAGCTTCTTCTGCAGCAGGAATCTCAAATGGAGGCTAAAATGAAAATGTTCGAAAATTTGACGCAAAGTCTGAGTCTGCTATCTACAGGAGCAACGACGCGGGAAATGCAGGCCAACTCCGTTGATCCTCTTACGAATGGTGTCACTTAATAAAAAAACGGATTCTGGGTGCGCATTCGAAGCAAGGTTCAAGCGATGGAAAGTAATGTTTCGGACGGAGCTCATTAGTCAGGATGGCTCCTGGAAGTTGCGACTGCGACTACGTAAGCTCGGCAAAATTGAGCATCTAAGGTTCATAGATCACATTCTGCCCAAACAGCCGAAGGATCTGATGTTTCACGAAGCAGCGTCACAGCTCAATGAAATTTTCGGTGAGTCAGTATCCTTGTTTAGTATTCACTATCAATCCCTGAAAACTGTCAAGCGGGAAAACGACGATGTTGGGGCTCTAACAGACATGACTAACTGTGAGTGTGCGCGTTTCAAGCTACGCTTTTTGACGGACGATCAGTTTACTTGTCTCATTTTCGTCAGCGCTCTACATTCTCTCAGTGATGTTAAGATCGGCACGCGGTTCCTAGCCGAACGGGATCAGGATCTTGATCTGACACTGGAGGCCCTCGTAAGCGAATGCAATAGTCTGCTCACTCTGAAGTACGACAATGCCCTGATGGAGCCCGTTTAACAGCAAGTTATCGTGACCTTGAGCGAACGTGCGTGCAACTCACTCACTTGTGCACTCGTGGTTTTTTCACTGTGGTTCAACGGCAATTTGTTGCAAATCGTTGGATCTATACTCATTTGTCGTGCTTTTAAAAGCTCCACCTTTTGATACTATTTTTTGAGTACACTTCAGCTCCTTCTACACTTAGCATGAACTCTAAATTTCGGACAGTGTTTCGTCGATATCCAAGCTCAAAAGGTTGCCTAACTCCAACCATCGGTGACATTGTTTGGTCTCACTCGATAGCTCATTTCAACGGCTTGCGAACGAATTGTCACTCGTTCAAATCCAACATTGCTGGGAGCAGCCACAGGTCTCAAGGCAAATTCACGTTGCTGCCTAAGGTATCAACGGTTCCCTGCTCACCTGGTTAGAAGATTACTTACAGGACACAGCAATCAAGGTAAGAGTAGCCGACACTTATTCTGAAAGACTTTGCGTCGCCAGTGGTGTACCACATGGATCCGTCCTCAGCGCGCTACTGTTTTTAGTCCACATTAATGACCTTCCCGCAGACATTCTATCTCCGATGCAAATATTTGCAGACGATGCTAAAATATAGAGCGCAATTCACACAGCATCCGACCGTGTCTACCTCCAGGAAGATCTGACTCGGATTAATGAATGGGCAGAAAAGAACCAGCTCCCACTGAACCCTGCAGTGCCTCCTGCTGACGGTGCGCAGCAGTTTCGTCAACAAATAATTTTTGGGGCAACACGTCATGCAACTCGTGACTAGTGGACGCGACTCATGTATAATCGTGCAAGAGAGTCTTGGAAATTCGCTCCAATTTTCGAACTCAGCAAGTGTGGCGAACTTGAACTTTAGACTTTTGAGGCGAGCTCTCGGCACTTTTGTGCGACGGCTAGTACCAATGTTGATTAACTCCTTCATTCGTCTTCACGCTGAATATGCAATTCAGGCCTGGTGTCCATGATTAAAACGGGACATTTGTCTATTGTGACAACCCCAAATAAGAGTCACATAGGTAACGCGTGGACTAACCGATATAAGTTATTAACTGAGTCTTCGTGTACTTGGTGTGTTCTCATCAGAATACCGACTGCTTCGCGGAGATCATACTCTCACATACCGGATACTAACTGAAAGCGAGCATCCATATACATCACTGTAGACTCTAGCCCCTTGCAAACAAAATCGACGCAACCACCTGAAACTAATGGCGTAACACTCCCGTCTAAATTGTAGAAAGTATTTTTACTCACCAAGAATCTGTTCTCACTGGAATGAATTAGCAAGATATGTGGTGAACGTACCAGACATGCCGACATTCGAAAGACTCTGAGACTTTCATCTTAGTGATAAACGATACACAACAGTTTGATACAGTGCAATGGTTTAACCGCTGATACTTCACGTCCCACGAGAGAATACTTTGATTTTAAGTTTCTTTTACATATCCATCCTAAGGGTCCTGTAAAGTTGTGCTTTTTATCCCATCATCCACCATTGAACTATTGAAGACCGATACCAAATGCAGCCATGTCAACCGTTGAGGAAGAACTCGATTGACTTGAACGAGCTGGAGTCATCACAGCCGTCGACTACTCGTCACAGGCCGCACCTATGGTCGCAGTGAAGAAGGAAAATAGCAAGCTACGCGTCTGCGCTGGATTCTCAACTGCACTTAACGTCGCGCCGGACGGCCATCAATACCTAGTACCCGTACCAGGAGACTTTTTGCAAAACTGAATGGTGGTAAGTGCTCTGCTAAGCTTGATCTGTTCAATGCCTATTTTCATGTGGATGTTGCCGAAGACTCTTGAGAGTTGTTGGCCACCAGCACTACTCGTGGGCTATTTCAACACAAGCGCTTGCCCTTGGGTATAAAAACGGTGCTAGCCATTTTCCATCAGTTGATGGATCCCATGCTAACTGGTGTTTCCGGAACCGCTGCATATCTGGACGAAATGTCGGTGATGGATGCAACATGGGAAACGCTAGTTAACCGGCCGGATGAAGTGCTTGGTCCATAGGGTCGTAAGCCTATCGGATCCGTGAGGAAAAATGCACATTGTCAAGCCGATCATTAAGTACCTTGGTTTTATCATTGGAAAGATGAACGTCGACTTGATCCGGCAAATGTAGAAGCCATAAGCAAAATGCCTCTACAAACAGGTCTACAGACCCTGAGTTCCTTTTGTGGGCTCATCAGTCATTATACCGCATTATTGCGTGAAATATGCTTATTGCCTGGCCCGTTAAACAAGCGACTAACCAAAGGCCACACTTGGAACTGAAGGTTAGAATGTCAGAATGCCTGGCCGGGTCAAGACATTGCTGTTCTCAAACCTGCTTTTCACTCATTTTGATCCCTCCAAAGTGGTCATGCTAGCAATAGATGCATCAAGTCATGGTTTCGGTGCAGTGCTTTCACACAGTACTCAGATGGATCTCAAAAGGCAATCACCCATGCGGCGATAACCCTCACGAAGGCCGAGGGAAATTGCAGTCAGATCAAGAAACAGGCCTTGACCATAGTGTTCGCCGTGAAGAAGCTCCACAAGATGCTGTATGGCCGTCGCTTCAAGCTCTTGACGGTTTACAAGAACTTGCTCAGTCGACATCACACTCCCAAGGTAGCAGAAGCGGGAGGTGGTTTCCAATACTTCAGCATTACTGCTGATTTGCAGCAATATTGCAGATTGCACCTCCGGAGAAGGCTGAAAGAGACAGACAGTATTGCTTGTGTTGATGGTGAGCCCGAATTTGGCCGCTGTCGGAGCCAGAACACAAGTCATGTGCTGCAAATTACGCACATTCGTCAGCAAACAGCAACATACGGATAGTTATCTAACAGACTAGGGTTCCCGCATGGAAACGACGGATGTTTAGCAAACTAGAATCAATACGGTGCTCCACACGAACACCGTAAGCACAAGCGCCATCAAAAGCACAAGACATCATTGCATGAAGATACGTAACTAACAGGGCAGGAGCTAACACACAAACTTGCTTCACACTAGAAATAGCCGCAAATTCATCAGCGGTCTGTCCACTCATCTACACCCTCGCCCGCATACCACTGGGCAGAATTTTAACTAAACTTACAAATTACGCGAGCAACCAAACTTACCCAACACCAGCCACAATGCCTCCCGATGCACCGTATCAAATGCCTTGGTGAAATCAACAAAAAGCGAGTACAATGGCTGGTGTCGTTCTCCGCACTTCTCCTGCAACTGACGAGCCGCAAGCACCATATCTATAGTGCTGCGACAAGAGCGGAATTCACACTGCTCTTCCGCCACGTTAGGTTCCACAACTTGACTGACGTTGCGGTTGAGTAGGATTCGGGCAATCACCTTGTCCACACAACTCAGCAAGTTGCTGTCACAATAATTCGTGCAACATTGTGTGCTTCCTTTGCCCTTGTACATTAGTAGCACAAGCGCATCCTTCAGCTCAGGAGGCACCTCCTCCTCAATCCATACGCGTTGCAACAAGTGGTGCAACGTAGTCACCAACACAGATCTGCCGCGTTTCAATACTTCAGGTGGGATCCCATCAACACCGGTATGTTTGCCGTTTCGCAGCTGAGTAAGTGCTCACTGCGTCGCATCCAGTGTCGACGCGGTTGCTAGACTCGCGTTCACTTTGCGATGTTTCATCCCATTCAAATTAGGCCAGTCGATCTCTGAACGATTGTTCAAGGGACAGTCAAAGTGATTTCGCCATTTCTGCATTATATCTCCAGGCTGTGCACAAGTAGTGCCTGAACTACCATCGATCAGCGTCCTCAGCGACTCCAAACTCGGTCCATACACCGCCGTCAAGTAGTCAAAGAATTCCCTGTGTTGACGGCGTTCGGCGTAACATCACATATGCTTCGCCTTCTCCGTTTCCCATGCGTTTATAATGTGACGCAGCTCGCGAGTCAGTCGTCGTCGAAGTTTGTGGTACAGACAACTCTTCCCCAAGTCACTGGGGTCTGTCACATGTGCAGCAAATGCTGCATTCTGCTCACACACCAATACGCCAATCGTGGCATTGTTCTCATCAAATCAATCAGGCCGCTTACAGTTTGCGCGCCCGATGGTCTCCTCGGCAGCAGCACTCACCTGGTCGCGAATATGTTGCCACAGGTCGCCCACTGTGGCTATGCAGTCCACATCACACAGGCGTACAGCCATCGCCTTCTCCAGCTCAGTACGTTTCGCCACAGTACCGAGGGAGAGAATGTTAAATTTACGCCGATTCACGGCGGGAGTGCAATACATCGATTTACGAAAATATATGTATAGTTTGGTCCGAACCAATTTGTGATCAGTGCCACACTCAGCTCCACGCAGTACACGTGTCATACGCACTTCACGCATATCACGCTGACGTATGATGACATAGTCGAGCAGGTGAGCGTGACCACTCCGTCGGTGCGTCCAAGTTACTATATCACTCGCACTCAGTGCAAACCGAGTGTTCGTGGTCATCAGGCCGTGAGTGGCACACGGTGAGAGCAGCCTGTCACCGTTCACATTCGCTGAACCAATGCCATGCGGACGGATGAAATTTGCCCACCCCGATGCATCACGCCTAACGCGCGTGTTGAAATCATCCAGCAAAAATAGTCGGTCGCACCTCGGCACAGACCGTATCACGGAGAATAACTGAGTGCAGAATTGACCACGATTGTCATCTGGATAGCACGTAGTCGGACCGTACGTGCTTATAAAAGTGACAAACTTACCTCTTCCGAGTCGTTGGCGAACAGTCATCAGTCGCGCGTTGTTGCCTGTTGGTTCACCCACCAGCTGGTCATGGAGGCGATCGGATATTGCAAATCCAACCCCATGCTCAAGTGGTGCTGAGGCGACGTTGCTCAACCAGCAGAATGTGTAGCCAACACTTGCTTCATGCAAATTATCTTGCTCAGCGAGTCGTGTTTCACTGAACGTCGCAATATCCATGTGGTAGCGCGCCACCTCCATCACGACCAGTGCAGTGTGTCGCTCGGGGCGCTCACTCGAGTTCCGGTCCAGTAGTTTGCGCACGTTCCAGCACCCGATGCTGAGTGCTTTGAGCGCAGGCATACGATTGCATTGGTGGGCAATCGCACGCGAGGTGGCGGTTGTGCTTCGGAGGTTTGTTTGAGGGACTCCGCCCGGTGTCTTTGGCTCCATAGCCTGACCCACAAGGCAGTGGGGAGCAGATCTTGCTCAGGAATGTGATTGCAGAGACAGATTGACATCTGTTTGATGGCCGTCACACGTAGCTTTTGAGGAACTGGAACGATTCGTATATGTTTTGCAACTGCAGTAAGATACGCACCTGCGGCCACGGCCATACGCAGGTGCGTTTTGGCGGGTTTGCACCAATTTTACCTGAATCTTAGCAGGTAGAAGGGCGTAGCCCAACTTCCACCCAGCGTTCTCCATGATGAGGTGTGCAGGACATGAGCCCATGGCACAACAGCAGCAACAGTGTGTAGACGATCTGTCAGGACACAGCCACCACCAGCCTCCGCGCACCATATTCTCTCCTGCCTTTATATATATATATATATATATATATATATATATATATATATATATATATATATATAGTTAAGGATGCTATCTGTTTTCATATTTAGGTCTAGGCGTCCTTGTAGTCTCTCAGCAGGCGTGTAAACTTGACTCTTTCATCAAACTTCCACCAATTCCTTCACCGATCGTCGAGGTGCTTTCTGAGCGTCGTCTTGTCTGCTGTGAATTATCAACAGTCTAATAATTAAACATAGTGCTAAACAAACCGTATAAATCAGCTGAAGACGTGTAGAAGCGACGTAGCGGCATGATTATGGCCCATAAGTTGTGGATGAGCAACACATTTCAGCTATTGTGCCACACAAAAAATGAAACCTATTTTGTTATGTTTACACACGCCATTTTAATAGCTGTTTTATTTATCAGGCGTTAAACATCTGAATCTAAACAAGTACTTACACAGCCGGGCGGATAAGCGGAAACGTGCTACTGCTGGTGCCTCTCCTTGATCTTTCGCACCTGTTTCTCTTACTCTCCTCCCAACTCCCATGTTACCCCGAGACAAATTTAGAAAACACAACTGTATGGTAAGACAGTTATTCACGTTAACGGCAGGAACCACTGTACACCAAGACATTCGTGTTACGTCAATAATATGGACGTTTGCATCAAATCCCTAATCAATGGCTATGGCAGCGAGCCAATAGCCGGTGTACACACACAAGTATGCACGCACGCGTCGAACACTTGGCACAGAGTATGTCCCCATTACTAAGCTTCATTCTATGATTCCCAGCTTAATTGACAGCAACCATAGTGCCACTGGAGCAGAACCATCTGCAGCCATCTTCCCGCAACATCAACTAGACACCTATCCGCAACAGTCCCTTCCATTCATTTCTTTGTGTGCATTTTCATTACATTTTTGGCTTGCTCTTGTCCGTTGCGTCTCCTTCCAAGTTTCCTACAGATACTTCTTCTGGAATTGATCAATTCTTCAACAACTGGATGGTCCAAAATTTAGCGACTCTGATACTTACCCTCCTACTGAACACATCGCACAAATGGACATGATGGAAACCCGGTGCGGCCATAGGAGAACACATCGTACGCCAAAGGATGGCAAATGGATAGCAGATGACTGCGATTAACACTTCGATAGATCAGCTTCGGACCAGGACAATATTCACTTGGAACAAATTCCTGTATCACATTACGTGATTATTAACATTTTTGCATTTGCATTAACAATCTGTTCCAACATTGAATCAATTGTGAGGTCGAACAGTTATCACAACCTTATATCATTTCTTGGAACTCACTCAGCTGCTCACTCCCAATGTCAAGACCAAAGTTGTTCGCATTTTGATCGTCGCAGATTCGCTTGTACATATTTGATCATGCCTTGTTGGCGTGCCTCGTGCAACACCGAGAATATAAATTTATTTATTTATTTATAAGGCCACGCTGTCCCGTTTCCCTGACGGCGTTCAACATTCGTGCACTAAAGCAAGCCGACTTGCCGAACAACCTCCTGGTGGTGCCAGCTGGGTGGCTCGGGACTTTCCCGTTTCAGCAAATGGTTTGGCGGCAGTGTTCCAGGAGTGGTGAGATCTCACCTGGCAAGCTTTCTCCCTATAAAAAACCACATATGTCCGTTTAACAACACTGTGACGTGGCGGACGTGACTTGCCACTAAATAAAGTCACTGCCCCTTGCTTCATCCTGGCGAAGCATTGTATTCCAGCAACCTTATGCTGTAATTCTGGGGAACATTGGGCCCCGGTTTGACAAAGGAACAAACGAAAGGCGTATGAACTGAGCAATCAGTCACCGGTTCCCAATGGGCGCGATTCCCTGAATTCGCTCCGCTGCCTTGCGGGCAAGCTAATCAGCTAAAGGCTCGGGGTGTTTTCCCCTAAGTCAACACCTTACTTCGGCTTGGGCAACCGGATAGTATCTCGCCCTCTGAAGAAACCATGGACTTTTATGTGTTGTGTTTTATTTTACTATTTCTGTACCTTCTTTTGAGTCCCATGGTTTCTGATGGCTCTTGTCTATTCATAGACTGTTGCTAAACAATAATATATACAACAGGCTGCACTCGTACGTATGTTGAACACACTGGGTATTGAAGTGGGTTACGCATCAGAAACTCGTATCAATAAGCCTCATAGGGTTGCTGAATTACCTGCACCCGGCTTGTCCTCTCGATATTGGTTACGTGGTTCCGGAGAAGCTGACGTGGCAACCACTGATCAACCTGGTATGGGCATCAGTCTCAACCACAAGGCTGTTGATTGGTTTAGCGTGAACAGCCTTTTGTGTGGCTGCCTTACCGAACAACCTCCTCGTGGTGCCAACTGGGTGCTTCGGGATTATCCTGTTCCAGCGAATGGTTTGGCGGCAGTGTTGCAAGACGTGGTGGGCTTTCGCCTGACAAGCCTTCTCCCTATAAAAAGCCACATATGTCTGTTTAACAACCCTGCGACTTGGCGGAAGTGACACGCCACTAATTAACGTCACTGCCACTTGCCTCTCTCTAAGTGGCATTGTAATGCAAGGGTGTGTTGTACCCCTAGTCCTTCACGGATCGAAAGGCGTATGAAGCACTTGTTTGGTTACCGGCTCCCAAAAGGGTGCGATACCCTCATATCGCCATGCTGGCTTATGGGTTAGATCCAGGAACATAGGCTCGCGGTGGGTGATAAAACGCCATAAGGGCGCTTCGCTGCCGTGCGATCACCAACACTCGCAGGCGGACTGAGTATACCGCGAGTACGCCCACCCCATACGCGGATTCGAAACAGCGTCACAAGATTAGGAGACAAACTCGTTACCTCTGGGCTACAGGCCGACCGGGTTGTGGTCCCCCTAAGACAACCTTCTACTTCTGCATCGGCAGCCGTATAGTATCACCTACAATAACGAATCATGAAGGGATTACACTACTGCTTTCACACTTGGTATGTCTACTAGCTATACTGTCTCTGCTACTCAGCATCCGTTCACAGATCGCCCCAAGTCTCGTCTATTAACTACACTTATGTCTTCCCGGTCACCGACAAAACAGCTCATTGGTCGCATCTGACACAGTTTTGAGCCACATATTCCGTGTTCGTTGCCCAGTGGTCACAACATTCTCATACTAAAGAGAAGACCAAGCTTACTTTCCAGCTAGTTCTCCATTTTGCCTTGCAGCTTTCAGTGTGCGCACTCTGGTGCAGATCGGGCGACAAACATGCCCGGTCTGCACACTTGAGACACTCTGGGTGGACATTTGTTGCCTATCCGAAAGCAGGTTGCTAGACGCCAGTACCATCATCACAAGGAACTCTGGCAAACTCTGATGTCAAATAACACTCGCGCCCTTCCGAAGACGCTAATCCTGACTTCCTATTCCGCAATTGTTCTGAGGGTACAATATTTGTAAAAAGATATATATATATCGTCGTTTATGTGCAGCTTGTTTGAGGTAAAATCCATAATTGAAAAAATAGTTCCAAAGGAAAGTTTCAGCGGAAATGTTAACACAATAGTGCCGCACGATTTAATTCCGGAAATATTTATCTGCATATTTTCTAATACGTACTACAGACGTGAATTTATAGTATCATGAAATGTGGAAGTTTAAAGTACAAATTGACCAGTGTGCACACACACACACTCACACACACCTTGTGATCTGTACCCTGCCCGCTACTACGGCAGAGCCAGGGTCACAAATGCGTCTTTCTGCACACACAGTTGGGCCAAATTGTTTGATGGTCACGACCTGAGCAGATTGCAAAGTTACGGGGTTCATTGAGGTATAGATAACACGAATAGCGTGCACAGGGTCAGCCAGCAGGTGGCGGGCGATTAATGACGCTGGCTGTTGGCATGGAACTTCATTTCGCTTCATCGGCTGCGTATTCGGAGTGGCGGAGGCGGTCATCTGCGAAATGTGTTTACTGACACACGCCAGTATAAGCTCAAAAGCCTCCTTCCGAAATACATTGTGAAGCATCTGGAAGATTCTTTCAAGTTGAAATGTAAGATTGCTTAACTGTCGGTAAGAAGAGAGTTCCTGGATATGGTTTAAGTGTGAACCATTTCCCCGCTACCTATTTCGAGAGTCTTCGGGCGCAAAAACTACGATCGGACGCGAGAAAACTAAGGCGAATGACCAGGTGCTTTCTCGAGGAGACTGAAGAGAATCCCAAATGATACCGCGAGATGTACTTGGCCAAACGATCAGCAATCGACATGTTACCTTTGGTATGTTACTTCAATTTTGCAAACCTGTGTTACGATCTGGTATGCGCAATTACGAAGATCTGGATTGAACCTTTTGCTAAGTCGCTGAATCACAAACTTGGAGCATAATTTACCGTTTGAACCATCAAAATATGTTACCAACCCCTCCTCTGTGCCACTGACCCCGTTACAACTAGAGGTTGTGTCATGTGGGTTGAAATTTCGTGTTCCACCTGGAAAGACCAAATCATAGAAACCCAAACTTAAATAAAGGTGTTTTCTAGACAACTTGTCGGACTCACAGCAACCTTCAGATATAACGAGCAGTGCCTCAAAGCAAAACTTGGGTTTGGAACACCAGTATAGAATCTCTAGTTCTAGACAAAATCCTCCCCTCGAAGGCAAACATTTGGGGGCTCGAAAACAGATCAGAAGGAAAGTGGGTATCCATCACAGAGACAAATGTTCGGGTGCTGTGGTTTTACACAAATCCATATATAGAGCAAAACATGACGGTACTTAACGACCGTATCAACTTCGAACCATATGGCATGCCTAACAACCCAATATTTGCAAAAAAATATAATCGCGGATCTGGAAACCCTGTTGGCGGGAAACTTCATAAATGTCGAGACCACAAAATCCTTGAGACCAGGTGAAGGCAGACACCGTAGTTTTATGTGTTGCCTAAATTGCACAAGCTGGACATCCATCTGAGGCTGATTCTATCCATAAGCTATTCCCACAGTATAAACTAGCTAAGTGGCTAGTA
>OX104066.1:112766205-112866206 GCA_944474145.2 Dicrocoelium dendriticum
GTATTAAGGATGACAAACCTGGCTTGTAATCTGAGGTCCCGGGTTCTAGCCCGCGTAGGGGGACCGGGTGGCCATCACAGTATTCTTAACCCACGCGCGACTGTTGCTTGTTGCGCGGTAGCGAAATGTCAGTCCTGCTTACCGGGGTACTGCTGACGCCATTTTTATTAATAGGGGTAACGGTAACACGGCCATGACTAGACCAACTAAAATAACCAGTTTTGCCTCTGCATCATCCTGTGGAAAGCCTCGCATCAAGCAACAGTAGTTTGACTTGAAGAGCACCACCGATTTCTCAGTAGCATTCTGATGGAAATGGCGCTTAGCCACAGATTTAATTAGGCCAAAGTCCCTTATCCAGAACAGCGACAAGTATAAACCCTACTGAGCCTTTCCATCAATCACTTTTTACTCTTCGGATATGTCACTCAATAGAACCGTTGCAATTCGTTCAGGTAAGTGAAAAGCTTTTCACCTAGACAGCGTCACTGGCATCAAAGCATGGAGGTGTTTGATGTCAAACACAGCATGGTGCACATTCATGTCAATCACTAGTGGCCTCCGCAGATTTGAACACTGGTTCACAGGCACCATCTGATAGCTTCAGGACATATGGGCAACACTGCCCGTAGAGCCTATGGTCTCTGTAGATTATTGTATTCCCGAAATCCACTCAGTTCGGATAAGCAACTGGATGATAATTTCGAGAATGCACAAACATAAAGGGTTGGGCTGCGTGAGCAAGTGAATAAGCTCATCACCTTCAGTGATTGTTCTGTAACCAAACGACTACTGGTATAGCACCTGTCTAGCCTTGCTACGACGTTGTCCCCTTTGGAGATACGAAGATCAGACCAATATATATACCGCATTAATTTGCCCTTTTCAACAGCTCAAGTAAAGTAACATACCGAACGACGTTGGCGTACATAAAAAGCTGGTTATCCTCACTGACCCGAGACTTATTTACAAAGAGATAGTTTAGGAGCATGCAGGAATCGCGCCCGATGAATTTCATTAAGCGGAAGGCGAGGAGAGCAGCTTGCACGATCGTCCCACCTTTAACTACTACATTCCATTCAGGGGGAACGGAAATTATCTAAGATCAGAGAAAATAACTGAGCGATAAGAAGCATTTATCTGTTAAGGCACCTGAAGGTTATTTTTGAATTGTTTCGGGTAGGTAAAACAGCAGAAGATATGAGCTCGGCCGATTCCCAGGTCATGGCAATCGCGGTTAGATAAAACCGCTTTCACCTTCTTGGGTCACAGATAAATGGCAAATCTTTGTGGACTAATCTGTTTGAAAACCAATTTATCTCTTTCCAGTCGGTCTGTCATGTCAGCAGATGATGAGAAAACATATAGTAAGTTAAATATCTGAGGAATTTATCAGTCGACAGCACTTGAAAACAAGAGCAGCACCCAACCTCGTACTCAATATTCTGGAAAATACTTAGGCCGACTAAGAATTCAAACGTTTAAAAGGTTTTACAATGCAAATCGATTTTTTATAGACTTGTCTTGTGGTCACAATACAGTACAACTCCATATACTCTGTTTACGAACGATCTGAGTGGTTTTAACCTTCCCTTCCCGCTTTTATATAAACGCACTTCGATGGCACCTCATCTGTATGAAGCAATGACGAAGTATGCAAGTAAGCACGCTCGTCCACTCAAGTGCCTAAGATTTCACCGGAGAGAAGTTATTTTACAGCTATCATGATTGCAAGTTTAGGAATACGGCTGTGGTGCACAAACAATGCTTCGTGCGTCCACTAGGGGTCTGGTGCTTTATATATATATATACATGAGGGCATGGTGAATGGTTATACACCTGACAGCGTCACAATATGGTTATACGGGTATCTGAATTAGCTCATTCCTTTTCAGAAATAACACCCAGAATGAAATCGACCAACTTTATTTTGCAACCTTAGCGAGCGTTTGCACCTTACCATCTCGAGGGACGTATGGTCGCCACTCATCGAAGGGTGCAGGAACATTTTTGTCCGGCTCCACTCCAGCTCCAAATTCCCCTTCTGCGATGTAGTATGATGCAGTAGTGCCGTGAATCTTCCCCCAAAAGCGAAGCTTGGCGATACCAGTCAGTTTCAAGGATAACTTGCGTATACTCAACCAGATTCGAAGCATTTCTGATCGCCCGACACCTGTGAATCCAACAATATGAGATAAATTTGGCCATAAACCTCAATACCTCTTTAATGTAACAAATTAATTCAGCATCGCTACCACACTCCAGTTAGCACAGTTAACGACTGAGACACTTAATGCTTTATTTGTTTTGTATTTTCTTTTATGTGGGAGGTAAACCCCACCAAACTCGCAAGATCGACCTCCATCAAACACCAGCTTTAGGTTCACCATCCGGCATTATCTCTGAACTTGTTTTTATGGTTCATGGCAAATGAGCCTATCCACAAGCTAAGCATTTATCTTCCTTGCGTCCACAGAATCTCCTACAAATCGTCTTACTTAACTCTAATTGCTCGCATAATCCGTTTGTGAGGACGCTAGTCCAACCATGATCACAACTTACTAGCTTGGTTGTTGTGGCCAACCCATCACATGTCCCGTGTAACTCATGTTACATTGGCTAGCTGGAACAGAGCAGCTCATTTCTCATTGGTTGTGTGAAAACGGACGTCTAAAATTGATATGCTGTGTGTTATCTCTTTGTGTACCTCCGAATTGCTTACGGATATGCGTCCTGCTTTTCTGTTGTCTTCTTGATACATTTTGGCGTCGCGAGCACAAAGATGAACCTTTCCGTCCAGCCTCCATCTCCATTGTGATGTGATTGCGACTTCTGCGTACGCGAAGCGGGCACGGCGAGGTAAGCGATGACTAGGCATGCGAAGAACATGCCAAAACCACTGAAATATGCGCTGAGAAATTATGCCTCTCAGTAGCCGGCAAACCCTGTCTGATCTGAAAGTCCTCCATCGAACATCCTGATTGCTAGTATGACGTTGCCATCGTACACCAACAATGCTCCGAAGACAGCGGTGGTCAAAAACAGACAGCCACTCAACATCCTTCGCGCGAACAGACTATGTCCCGCAGCCGTAGAAAAGAACCGGTCTGACCGTGGCATCGTAAACTCGGCCCTTCAGAGATACTCAGATCGCCTCGACGACAGAGATGGCGGAGATTCGCAAAAGCAACCCGAGCCTTGGAGA
The DNA here is from genome assembly GCA_944474145.2 of Dicrocoelium dendriticum. Classification (NCBI taxonomy): domain Eukaryota; kingdom Metazoa; phylum Platyhelminthes; class Trematoda; order Plagiorchiida; family Dicrocoeliidae; genus Dicrocoelium; species Dicrocoelium dendriticum. The sequence continues at coordinate 112,769,411 of OX104066.1, forward strand.
AGCGCAAAGAGACCTCATCCATTTAACCATTATCGCTGACGCAGCATCCGAGGTAAACGAACTTGTCCACCACTTCCAATGAATGGCCTAGAAGGGTGAGTAGGAGCAGCGCGTAACCAGTTCCGCTGGAAGACCTTGCACTTCTATGGTGCGAAGGTCATTCCAAACTGAATGAAAGACATCTCCAACCTACACAAGACATTTTTGGCGGCCTGTGAGGAAGCGCAGATTACGGTGATGTCGTTTGCACACCCTAAATCCCGAAGTCGATTATCCGGAAGTAGCTGGACGCCGCTGGGCTCACGGTTCTCCAGAACACTCTCTAGAATTTCGTCCGTGGCGAAATTGAACAAGAATGGGAATGTTGGGTAACCATGTCTCACACCACTGGTGATATAAAGGGGGGTGAAATTCCGCCGTACAGCAGCATTCAGTACGACGCTTGAGAGTAGATGGCTTGAACTAAGGTGACATACTTCACGCGCATGCCACTTCTCATTAGACAACTCCAGAGAGCAGCTCTGTCGACTAAGTCAAACGCGGCTCGTAGGTCTAAGAAGACAACGATTGTTGACTGGCCAAATGTTTGACGATGCCCGAGCATTTGGCGGAGTGTACATACGTGCTCGATGCAACTCCGACCTGAGCGGAACGCAGTATGCTCTGTTCGTGTATCAGGCTGAGCCATTTTAAACGCAGAGCTGTGAGCAACCTGGAAGCAACACAGATGAGACTAATCCCTCTGTGGTTGGCGCAATCAGTTGGGGTAACCTTTTTAAAGGTGGACGCGATATACGCTAGCCTCCAATCAGATGGGATAACTTTAATGACCCAGCTCTCTCGGAGAAGAGAAGGTAGCTCCTGAAGAAGTGATTGGCCTGTATCTTTAAAAGGAGCGAGAAGGAGTTCATCTGAGCCAGGGACTTTGTAGCGCTTTAAGAGGCTAAGCTCATGGGCAACCTCAGCCTAGGATGGTGGTGAAGCGTCTACACACCAGTGAGCACTCTGAACTCTAGAATGGGAACTCATTGGTGCTGCTGGCCAATTAAACTGCTGCTCAAAATTCTCTGCCCAATGCTTTGTTGATAGTGGATTGGCTCACCATTGGTTTCGCATAAAACGTCGATTACAGTTGGCCTTTTGCCATCAGTAGATTGGATCAGGATGAAAAGCTTACGGATATTCACCGAGCTGGCCGCTTGTTCCATCTCAATGAGCCACTGCGTTCACCAGACCTCGCGATCTTCTCAAAGGAGTTGTTTTGGCTCAGCGTTAGTACTCTTGCGTAATGAATGGCATTTAATGTTAGCAGGAATTGCTCGACGGGCTTCGAGAAGTTGGAGCGATCGTGCAGAGATCCAGTGGTGGACAGGAATACTATTGAAGCCACATACTAGGGTTGCAGTTGTACATGGCGTCACGGATGTGTGTCCAGTATGTTTCAATGTCCGTGTATGACGCTGTCTTCAGCCTCGCGGCCAAGGCACCCTGAAGTGCGCGAAGAGCTTTCAGGGCAGTGGGCATAGCTCCGTCAAGCCGTTTCCGGCGACGCTGCTGCGAGCCACCGAAGCGTAACACACACCAACGCGTGCTCCGAAATGAGATAGGTACGGCTTGTGGTAGCAGACCAACCTGGCTCCGTTGGAAAAAATCCTTACAAAACTACCTGGATTTAATCAGCGATTTTCATTCTGCTCTTAGTGAGGAAAACAGTTTAAAGCTGCTCCGACATTTACTCGGAGATGAGAAGCAGCAGCAGTTGAGGATTTGGGCCTTCAAGAATATAAATCCCTTAAAGAAGCTTTCGGCACTCTCGATCGTACATGACGTTACCAAACGGATGTGTTTACTGCAATATACGTTTTTTACCGTATGCACCAGGAAACAGGCGAATCTTAGAACGATTACATTGCCCGGTTAAGTCGCGCAGTGGTTATTCGTCCATTTCACAGAAAAGATCGAAGGCTGTGTTGACTCAGCAACTAATTTTGTGGAATCACTGACAACCGTATACGTGAGGCGCAATTGCATGAAGAGGCGTGCACATTAACGTGGGATGGGACTTGAGAGTTAGCCAGAACGAAAACTGAAATCGCACCGCAATCGAAACAGTTCTGTTCGACTAACTCAGTTGAGATGGCAAAGGTGCAATCTTGCCGACATTTACCAGCGAACAAGCCATCTTGCTATGGTTGCGGAAGTGTTGCTTATAAAGCTAACTTTCCCAATTGTTCCGCACGCAGTTTTAAGTACAAAAACTGTGACAAAATTGGGCACTAGGCTCGATGTTGTCGGTCGCAAACCATTGCACTTATCAACAACAACGCTACACCTGAAGGCCATGTTGACGATCCATCTCAGGAGAACATTTATTTCATCAAAACTAATTATAGCACTTCAATAACAATATCTGTTAATGAACCAAAGTTTCCCTCCGCTGATTTTCGTACTGTCATTCCTTACCATCAAAGGCGCTGTTTCACTTAAAATGGAACTAGATGCTGCTTCTCCAGTTGCCATCGTATCTTTCCGATTTTAAAAACGCTACTTATCTCAGCATACTTTCCAGTCTACTTCGCAATCATTTCTGAGTTACAGTGGACACAACGTAAATATATTTGGATTCATTATCGGGCCTTTACGGCCGCATTCGGTCTCTGCGGATGTTGCAGTTTACATTGCTTCAGACAACAGACAACCCTTACTTGGAAGAGACGTAATGGTGGCTTTGCAAGTAGTACCATCTTTCGACCGCATGATCGTCTCTTCCGTGAACGTGACATACTGGATGGAACGTTATCCTACGCTTTTTCAGCAATCCATCGGACGTATTTCATGTGGTGTGCACTGCATTTAGTTGTAGCAGAATGCAAAACCCATTGCCATTGGTCAACCTCGGCTGCTTCCGCTAGCAAAACGTCAAGCTGTCTCAGCGGTCTTGCAAGAGATGCTAGCAAAAGATTTGATTGAACCCATCGACTGCACTGAGTGGGTGCATCCAATGGTAAGCCTCCTGAAAAAGGATGGCGCTGTCAGGATATGCAACGATTTGAAGGGGCTAACTAAGCAGATCCTTGTAGTGATTCGTGTTACCATCCAACGAAGAACGCATTGTACGTTTAGCTGGTGCAACCGTATTTTCCAGGCTAGATTGGAAAACTACGTTCCTCGACATGGCATTGGCCAACGATTCGAAGCATCTTACTGCCTTCCTTGTTTCCGATGGCTTATTTCAGAACAAAGTGATGCCCATGGGTTTGAGTTCTGCGCCCGCTGCCTCGCATAAGTTCATGACTCACGCGTTGGTAGGTATTGAGAGGCAGGTTGCATACATGGATGATATCTGTATTTTCGGCCGCACACAAGTAGCGTATGATGAAAGGTTACACAAAGTTCTTCGGAGTCTCAGTGATCTTGGTTTACGACTGAACGCAAAACAATGTCAATTCAATGCCCCGAAACTCTTTTGCTGGGTTACACCATATCGAGTGTCGGCATTCGCCCAAGAAACGAAAACATCCGGACCATCAACGAAGCGCCAACATGCAAGAAAGTGGCAGAACTGAAGTCTTTTTTGCGAATGTGTTCCTACAAGCTGGATTATTTCTAAAATGTTGCTACCCTAGCAGATCCATCACGACAACTGACAAAATAGTAGCGTCGTTCACTTGGGGAAGCTACCAGCAAAGTGCTTTCGATGAACTGAAAAGGAGAGTTGTATCTGCTCCCTTAGTTGCTATTTTTGATGAATCGTGAGGAACTTTTGTGTCGGCTGATGCGTCTGATCTTGGTCTCGGGGCTGTTCTGTCACAGCTACAACACAGAGAGGATATATTTGTTACTTACGCATTCCGGAAACTCTCAGATTCTGAGCGCCATTATTCAGCTGGGGAGAAAGAAGCTCTTGCTTGCGTGTGTGCTTATGAAAAGTGGTATCTTTTCCGATTCGGCCGTCGTTTCACTCTACGAACTGTTCACTCTGCCATTACAGTCTACCTCAGCAATGGATCTAAAGGATCACGTCCGATGCGGGCCGAACCTTGTTATGATAGACTGGCAAATTAAAATTTTCAAGTTGTTTACCGGCCGGGTTTGCAAAACCAAGTTGTTGCTGGATTATTTTGCTTACCCGTAGGGCTGGAGGATGACAAAGAGAGACTCAGAGAGGCTGTATTAGTCTTCAGCCTTGGCTCCTACCTAACAGCATTAACTATCGATGAATAATCCTCGGAAAATGCCAACGACCCGTTACTACATCAACTCAGCGAGTATGTGCAACAGGGATAGCCTAAGAACAACAAAGTCCCCGGTGAGTTCATTCCATGTTACGCAACTCGAGATGAACTGTCAGTGGTAGATGGTTGTCTGATGCGTGGTTCAGTGTTTATAGCTCCACCTCAGTTGGTCAACAAAATAACTACTTGGGCACATGAGGGTCACCCTGGTATTGTTCGGACAAAAAACCGCGCGAAACATTACGTTTGCTGGCCACAAATGGCATACAGTATCGAGACATTTATGATGAACTGTAATGCTCGCAGTCTAGCGGACAATACTTCTCTGCCAGTCGAAGACCCAACAAAGCCAATTACTTACCTGGGGAAATCGTGGGATAAGATTGCCATTTGTATTACGGCTCCTTTTGCCACCATTCCTACCAACAAGTGAACCCTACTTGTTTCTGGGTGCTTTTGCAGTAAATGACCTGAAGACGACATGTGGGACCAAGTGACCAGCTCAGTTGTGTTACGCTGGCTTAAATACCTGTTCAGTCGTTTCGGACTACCGGAAGAAATAGTCACGGACAATGGACCACAATTTTGTAGTCACGACTTCACAGTTTTCCTCCAGTGCCATAACATAAAACATTCCAGAACTGCACCTTATAATTCTGCGGCCAATGGCATGGTCGAGCGGCTAAACCGATCCCTCAAGGAAGCCATACAGGCCATCCAATTAGGAGGGTCGGATTGGGAAGATGCTGTCTTAACTGCTGTATTTTCTTACAGAACTTGTGATCACAGGGCTACCGGAAGAATACCAGTGGTGCTGATGTTAGGAAGGCCCTTACGCACCAAACTAAATGCTGCACATAACCTGCCATCTGCGGGACGTGCCGAAGTTTCAAATCGCATAGCACATTACCAAAATTCCTACGCCAGATCGTCAACTTCTATGCAGCCTGGAGCATACGTTCGCGTTAACAACGGGCTGTGCCTAAAGGCCTCCCAGCGCTAACAGAACCGTTGCGAATCGCCCAGAGACTAGGTTCAGGGACCTATTCTTTGGAAAAAGGCCTAAATGCTAACGCACGTCGGTTGCATGCGGCCCATTGACCAGCTACCCAGTCTCAAACTTTGTGTGAACACCAGGCCTAATCGCCGATACCAAAAAGTCAGCCTCGCCGGACCAGTAGACGCTCGAAGCCTATCGATCGAAACCAGTCCACTTGACGTCACTCATCAAAAGGGGGCAGATGTTGCGGGCGACCAATCACATGTTCCTCAGAACTCAAGTTTCATTAGCTAGCTGAACCAAAGCAACTCACTTATCATCGGCTCTGTGGGAAAAGCGGTTTAAAATCCATAGACAGGGTGTTTTCTTGATCATGTCCGCAGCTAAGAGCGGCTGCACTCAGATGCTGACGTACTCCGGTACGCTGCATCGCTAACTGTCCAATGGCGCAAATTGCTATACTACACTATACTCTTACAATGTGCTCCCGACAGTATGCTTCCCTTTTGCAGCGAAAGCAGACTAATAAAAACGTACATATTTGTTGGAAGCCAGTCATGAGGCGACAACAGCTTTTGTGGCGATAGCAATACGGCGCCCATCGACTGGTCATCACATACGGCCAGGCTGTTTTTCTCAATTGCTAGCACAGCGATGCACTAACCAGTCCGCAGGGAACCCTTTTGCTGACCTTCCACCTGCATGAAGGCCGACTACCGATTGATCGAAGCATGACATGCAACCGGTGTCTGGTTGACATCCAGTTATCACAGCCGAACGGCTTGCCTTTCGTTGGTCTTGCCCTGCGGTCGAGGCATAACGCATTCATTGCGGCTGGGGTGTTTGCTAACGTTCACATCTCACAGCCTAACGGCTCGGTGTGCCCCGCGATCATAAACACACATGCTGCGCCTGTCACCGCTGCCGGCAAAGCAATTTGCGCCATTGGACAGTTAGCGATGCAGCGTACCGGGGTACGTCAGCATCTGAGTGCAGCCGCTCCTAGCTACGGACATGATTAAGAATGCACCCTGTATTGTGTGTGATAACTTAGTTTACCCCTGAATTACGTGCTGATTTGTATTCTGCTTTTCTGTTGCTTGCTACAACATTTGTATTCTTGATGGTGGCTTAGGAACACCGCATGTGCATGTCACACACTAGTTTCAACTTCATTTACTCAGTCTGTTGAGTGGGTCATTTCTCCCCGATTGCTACTAAGTATACACATGTGACGCATTCAGCTTGATGACGAATCAGTTAGAAGTTGCGTGTTTGCTTTGTCGATTTCACAAAAGTCAACTACCGCCTTGATTTGTTTGTGTGGGCAAAAGTTACTTGTTGTGTACTCTTGAATCAGTTGGTTACCTCTTGTTACTGCTTTGCCAAGCAGGTGTATTTCAGTGATGCACCTGGCACGTTCATGTCATTTGATGCGGACAATTATCGAATGGCTTCTTGCTACCTATACGGTATGTTTGTGCTTATTTGTACGGATAAAGCTTGATGCGTATACTTCTTGTTATTATCGTTAACTTTAGAGCTGCCTAGATTTGGTTTGGAACTCATTCTTACAGTTCTGCTCAGAATGACTACTGCACGACTCGCTGCTATGGAATTTCATTTGATAGCAATGTCCTATTCCTCTTTTACTGCTGTCTGGACTCATGCGTAAAATAATTAGATGGATTCCCACCAAACCATTTAGATTGGCCCGGAGCATGAAAACAGCAAATTGTTGAGAAACTTTCATAATGGAAATTATTATGTGCTTCATCTCTGTACTTTAGCAATTATTTTTCGAGCACCGAGACGCGGTGAACCCTTATTTCGCGTTTCCGTGATGCCAAAGATAATCAATGGTTAAAAAACCGTTGTAATGATTGGTAATTAATCAGTCATCAATAATTACACCAAGTTCATCTCTACAAGGAGTACCATTCAAGGATATTGGATGGACTGCAACAGCGCAGCTGACTTCACCATTATACCAAATCGGATAAGATCTCCGGACATGCAGTCATGTGACCGACTACGGTACCGACATCCGAAGCGATAACACACATAATGTTTGCGCAGCGTTTTGAGCAACCTCTTTGTTTAGATTTTCCAAACTGTTAATTTATGTAATCGACGGGGTGTCCATCTACCCATACGCCATGTCCCAGAGAACCATTCTGCGGAAGTTGGTACTTGTAACGAAGCCGACAACTAAAACATTCATTTAGGTGAACAAGGAACAATTCCATCCACCTAGTGAGCTACAAAAGTATCAATACTTGCCACACCGGTATCCATTCGCTCACCTGCGCCTGCTTGCTCCACTAAGAACGAAGCTTGACCAAGGTTCTGCAGTCTTTGTATTTCATCATCGTCGTCATAATAGCCTCCCCAAGGAGCTGGAAGTGGGCTCGTTGAAAACACATTCTCATCCCACTTGTGTTTTGCGTGCTACGAAAGGAATGGTATGATAAATGAGATGGTCTTTAATATGTGTGAAAACTGACACGGCTCTAACATAGAATGGGTTAGTCATCGATACCGACTGACAATATAGATCCCATTGTCAACAAGCTGCAAGTTCTGACTAGTGCCTGCAGCGAAATTAGATGGCAAACATGCGCTAACCAGGATGGGAACAGAGCGACCTATGTACTTCTTCATCAAAAACGCTGGGTTAGACTGACCTTACAACTCTACCATCCCAATGTAACCGATAAAATTACCATGCAGTTGGATGACATGGATCTTACTCCGGATAACCGCGTCTGATACCTGCGCCGTCTGCTGATCTCCCTACACGATGCATGTACGCTTTCATCTTAACTACCGCTGTTCCAGTTGCTCAATCGCACTTGCCCAAGGGGTCACACACACACACGCCAATATTGAATTAGGAATCACCCTGGTGGCATATCCGCACTTGTCGTTCCTTTCAATTGCACCAAGACATATTAACCCACCCCTTTGAAGTTACTCCAAGAACGAAACGTGTTGTATCCAGTTATGCACTGAGCAGCGAACCAATAAGGTGGTGTAGTGGCACCCAACAAAAGAGCCGTGTATTCCGCTCGCGAACTTTGTGGTTTGTGATCTTGTACAGTGATATGTACGATGATTTGCACATTGTTGTGCTCTGTAAAGACCCGGTTGTTTATATAATGAACGGGTATTGTTTAGGTATGTCCCCGTTGCAATATACTGTTAATTTACGGCCTTGTTTTGGTTTCATCGAGTAGTATTACTAGTTGCTTGAGGCCAAAACACATCTATCCTTAACATCTAACGCTAGCTGCTCTACCTGTGCAGCCACAACAAGGGAAGGCAGTTTGTATTCCATGTTGGGCGTTAGCAGATGAATGTGATGGAAAGTCCAAAAAAACTTTATAGCCTTTGTTAGGTTAGCACATTCCGTTTCGTACTGCGGTTAGATTAGATTAATGGCGGGGACTATGCACGTATGTAGTTCCTAAAAGTGGATAGCACTTGCTAAACAATTTTATAGTTTTTACTTCCACGTGAAACGTTGTTTGAGATAGTCTTTCACCGAAGAAAACGATCATATGCGTGTCTGGTTTTAGGCCAAATCATCACTTGCGTGAGAGAATCATAGCGTTTTTTAAAAAGCGGCACATGCCCACCAACCGTTGTATAGCTTAAACAGATTAGGCGTGGCTGCTCAATTCAGGATAACCAGGTTTCGCAACAGGCTTTGTGTAATTCTAAGCGTGGTTAGTCATCCTGGTCTCACTTTTGGGTTTTCAATTGCAATGAAGACAAGTACAAAAGCCCTGGTGTTGTGTCTGTTATTATCTGAAATATATCCACATTGCTCCACTACCACCGTCGGCGAACACCACTTAATTTCCGTTTTCATTTAAGAGGGACATCGTTAAGAGAACCGAAATGTACACACACTTTACCGATTGATATTCTTGGTCTGTCTGCGCTTGGTGCGAGTGTTAGCAAGGGACCTGCCCGTCGAAAACCCTCCATCTCGATTACTGGCACCAGCAGGCTGTTGATGGGGGAGACCGGGTACACTGTCTCAAAGAATGGATCCGTCCAAGTTGGAACGGGCTACGGCCCAGCGACCACATTGTGTCCATTTGGTACACATGATTCCCTTGTTCAGAAGAATGAATGGTGTGCATGTTAAACGATTGTGGGCCGGCTCCGAATCATTTGTGGTTCCCGTCTACATACTTTCCATTCTAATTTCTTCAGGCCTATACCGTATATATGGTGAGGGTGTACGCAGTCGCAGTGACAGGAAAATCCGGACACGGGCGCCGCCAACATATGCCCACGCTGATGCTGGCTGACCTGGTCAATAACAAGTACCGCTTTTCAGATGCGAATATTCACTATTTCGACAGGACACTATTAGTGGAGACGCTGCTGCCATCAACAGTTCATCGGTATTGTGTCCCAGTGACGTGTACTCATCGACGCAGGATAAGTAGCCACTGCTGGTAAGAGCGATTTCCATTTAACGAACATTCGTGCCTAAGTCACTCGCTGTTGACATAAACGAAGGATTGAATGCAGGGTTGGCATTTCATAACATCAACCTGCTTACCATCTGCAGTTCCGATGCCACCAACTCACCTTTCCTTAGGCTTCTATCTGACCAGGCCTACAGGGGTTTGTCTTGAAATTCTGAGGACTAAAATTTTATTTATTTATTTACCGGTGATTGTGGATACCGGAGTATGAACAGACCTGCTGTTTATCTGTGTTCACGTGACGCTGTCAGATAACATGTTGTAACTGAACAGATAGTGGCTAATTTCACAAAAGTCATACCCATCAATGATGGTATGCTATGTACGTTCGTAGTCAGTGAATTGCTTCGCACCCTACGAACCGTGCTTACAGTTACCTTGAATAAATTACCCTGCTGATATATTCAGTTGGTGTTGTCCCGTCCCGCACTACAGACTGTTTTTCGGACGCTTCTCTGCCTTTTACTAACGCCGCATTTATCAAAATATGCCGCTTCACCTCATTTTGGAACTACTACAAAAGGCAGTAAAAAAAGCAGCAGTTGTTACACTCAACAGTAGGCTAATCTACTAAACTACCTTGGTCAGTATTATTAGTTTCTTCGGGAGAATACGCTGAGTCCCATCTATACAACTTTATGAAACCCCCTCGGTACACATTTCAGTCAGAAGAGACAGAGCTAAACACGTAGTGGCTCAGGTAGCTTCGAGTCGTATGAGGCCACGTCATCTCTTAATAGTGAACTGGATATCATCATCATTATCACAAGCATAGCACCATTGTTATGGACCGCCGCACTGCGACTATATAAGCATAGCAGAGAGCTGAGATTACTGCTGTAGAGTAATAAACGGAAAAATATGCTAGTAGACGTGTATTCGCGCCAAAGGAACGAAAGCAGGACCAGTAGACAAGAGGTCAATATGGCGCCACTGCTTTGAGCTAACCACAATTGCTCGGGCGGGAGGGACAGTGCATGATTTAAACGGCTAAGCAACAGCGGATGGCAACGTGCTGGCGAGCAATAGAAGATGGGATTGGCCTGGACGACAGTGAACAACCTGCATTTTCGCGCCACTGGACTTGGGCCATCGACACAGAGCGAGATAGCGGTTAACAAACCGGATGGAAACTACCCGGAAGGATGAGATAAATCAGAGCCCTCCACGCCAGTGCTAACAGTTCCTAGTTGAACCAAACCTAACTTCAAAAATGACAGGTTAAAAACTACCACCCTGCAAGTGCTTTATACATGGTGTGGATGAGTTTATGCTTCATAGGTGACAACCCTGGAGTCGCTGCTTAGGATTCGTTTCGATCATCCTTGGCTACGTATTCTTGGAATAAGGCTTGATCTAGTACTCAGATATCATAATCAAACCCTAAAGATACAAAAATACACATCAGCGCGACCGTTTTTCTAGGGGCTTTCGTGACCGCTGACCATGACTTACCTTCTCAGAGAGATATCTCAACACTACACACTGTAAACAGATTAGATGATCCAGCAATAAGCCATGGATGGAAAGGACTGAAGAACAACTTCCTCTAGACCTGTAAATTGTTCAACATACTTTATCTGTCAGGTATATTTTGCTGAACTCTCAGGCAGACCATGTGCAGGGACGGTATACATGATAGTCTCGAATCGTACGTAAATGAATGCCAATGGGCTGCGGCCAACACATAATTCTGTCCTTCCTGTGCAAATCTGTTGCAGGTAGCGTGGTCTATAACCCAGATTTCTATCCCACTATAATCCGACTTTCCTAAAGTCCAACTCAGTCGGGTATTGATTAGAAAAATTCATCTAGCGTTATCTATTTGTTTATTCGAGCACTCATTCCATGCATCAGTAGCGTAGCAATTGCTTTTGACTCCCCGGGGCGGTGGTAAAATGTTCGTCATGAGTGAGGACAGAATAGGCGCGTGAAGGCCACACAATCGGCTCAGAGTAAAGTGCACAGCAAACGGATGAGCGTTTGGGACACTGAGGTAAATGTGGTGCAAGTGACCACAAAGGGACAATTATGGGGATCGCTGGGAAGATGATTTACGCAGGTGTAACACAGAGCGCACTGTTACTGGTCATATAGAGTAACAGTAAGATATTCAGCCTTCAGCTTATTTTAAATTTTCCCCTTTATATTTGGTATGGAAAAGTTGACGGTACTAAAAGTGCCGCCTCCAGTCACATGCCGTCCCAGCCCATTCCTTGCTAAACCTTTATCGTACATTTAAACTTGTACGGTTTATGATTATGTTTAGGGTAGTAGGTTGCGATCACTGCACAAGCCATTATGACACCAGCGCAACCTCAAATTCGATAAATCTATGACATTCTTATTACACTAAACCCAGAATTAGTTCTCATGTATAATAATAAAAATGACTAAACCGGTTTCTAAACACAACCTGTGTCCTGACTGTGCACATACCCTCGTTTACTTGTTTGTACCGTATCCTGCTTATCAATGAATGAACCTACCTTTAGGCCTTAATTCTGAACAGTCGGTTACTGCACATCTTGAACCCCTTTGTTCTAGACATGGTCTTAGGTACTTATGTCTGCTTACTTCGGTTTGGCGGTCAATATTCCAGCAGCAAGCATTGTTCACTGAGGTTATTAGCTACTAAATTGCCTTCCTAAGTTTGTTGTAGGCCATAGGATGTAACTTATCCCCGAAGAGCTGTCCTATGCGATCTCTGGTAAGGCGCGCTTACTTGCACCAGACTTAGACACCTATGATGTTGTTGAGATGTCAGCCTCAAGCTCAAGGACAGTGTGCACAGTGCCTGTGTCTGTACGGTCTTGTTGTACAGCTCGGAAGACATGAAACGATTGCCAGTTTTTGCATCCGTTATCCGTTAAAGATTCTTGGCATATAGTGACAGCATCACGCGGGCAATACAGAAGTTGTGATAGAGAGTCTGGAGCAAACACAGCCTATATCCAAAATGTTATCATCTGACACTGTATGGGTTAACTCGGCCAGGTATGCCAGCCTATCGCCTTCCTCGTCGAGTGTTATTTGCGTTTCCCGAAAACGACTGGTAAAAATGCAGCTGTGGACGACCATACTTCTTCAGAAAAAGCATTAAGAATGCGATCTCATGTGCGTCATCAGTCAGACCAATCCGCTCAACAGTCTGGGGACCACACGACTCTGACTCCCATTGGTCGCGAACGTTAGCTCTTATGGGCCGCAACAGACATCAGTGGCGCCAGCATCATTTTGTCGTACCGCCTGTTGTTTATCGTTCAAACAAAAGATGTCTGGGAATGACGTGGGTGAAATACCGAAATTCTCCCTGCTTAATGTTCTATCAGTGAGTTCCTTTCCGTTATGATTCCGACGCTACATCAGCTGAACTCAGACCCATGTATGGCTGGCGGCAACCGGTACCCGACTTGCTTGTTACTGTAGCCTCTACAGGAACAGTCATAGAATCCTGCGCCTACAGATGGACCAAGGACAGCAAATCTTTCACCAATCACAGCTAAATCCACACACCCGATACTGTCCGAAAGAAGATAAGCATTTCCCGGAACATCCATCATTTCAGTAACTAATCGATTGTCACCATTTATCGTACCGATTACGAACTTTTGCAATGTTCTAACGCTTGTGCATGACTGCCAACCTCGTGAAGATCGACCAAATCTCTACTGAACTGTATTTCTGGACAACTGACCTTCCTATTCCAGAAGTCGAAGGTCAGCAAGAAAGTTATAAATACAACCAAGTTCTGCTGCAGTTGTACGGTATTTAGTTGACGGCGCTCAACGCCTTATTTTGTCAGTCATTGGAGTTCTGATTTTTTCTTCGGTCGGGCTAAATGTCTTGTGGGCAGTAAAGTGCATGTTTCGGAATGATGTCAGTTAAGAAGCTTATAACAAATGGCGACGGAGAACATTGGGAATATGACAACTTTTTTGCTGAACGCTTTCACAAGCTGCTTGTGCAGCAGGAATCACAAGTGGAGGCTAAAATGAAAATATCAAATAAATAAATAAATAAATAAAGCATTTATTCTCGGCAAGGCGAGGCACACCTTTACAGGCATGATCATTTTGACAAAACAATGCGTGATCAAGAAGTTGCAAAAATCCGATATGTTTGCCATAACAGTGCTTGTTTGTGTAGGGGGAATGTAAGTATGTAATTGTGTGTGCGTTTATGTAGCTGTTATTTGCGCTTGTAACTGTGCTGCTCCATTCTTGAATGTTTGCTGTCGTCTGCTAGGTGCGATTGGAAGATTGGTGTCCGTGGGTTGGAAAGGATTATCCAGATATCCACGGGGCAGTGACTTTATTTTGTGGCGAGCCACGACCGCCACGTCACAGTGTTGTTAAGCAGACATTTGTGGCTTTTTATAGGGAGAACGCTTGCCAGGCGAAAACCCACCACGTCCTGGAACACTGCCGCCGAACTATTAGCTGGAACGGGTAAAACCCGAACCACCCAGCTGGCACCACGAGGAGGTTGTTCGGCTATCCACAGGAGCAACGAGGCGGGAAATGCAGGCCAGCTCCGTTAATCCTCTCACGAATGGTGTCACTTAATAAGAAAACAGATTCTGGGTGCACATTCGAAACAAGGTTCAAGCGATGGAAAGTCATGTTCTGGACGGGGCTCATTCGTCAAGGTGGCTCCTGGAAGTTGCGATTGCGACTACGCAAGCTCGGCAAAATTGAGCATCCAAGGTTCATAGACCACATTTTGCCCAAACAGCCGAAGGATCTGACTTTTGACGAAGTAGTGTCGCAGCTGAAGGAAATTTTTGGTGAGTCAGTATCCTTGTTTAGTATTCGCTATCAATGCCTGAAAATTGTCAATCGGGAAACTGACGACGTTGGAGCTCTAACAGACATGACTAACTGTGAGTGTGCGCGTTTCAAGCTACGCTTTTTAACGGACGATCAGTTTACGTGTCTCATTTTCGTCAGCGCTCCACATTCCCTCAGTGATGCTAAGATCAGCACGCGGTTCTTAGCCGAGCTGGATCAGGATCTTGATCTGACACTGAAGGCCCTCGTAAGCGAATGTAATAGCCTGCTCACTCTGAAATACGACAATGCCCTGATGGAGCCCGTTTAACAGTATGTTATCGTGACCTTGCGCGAACGTGCGTGCAAATCGCCCACTTGTGCACTCGTGGTTTTTTCACTTCGGCTCAGCGGCAATTAGTTGCAAAGCTTTGGATCTATATTCATTTGTCGTGCTTTTAAAATCTCCATCTTTTGATACTATTTTTGAGTACACTTCAATGCTTTCTACATTTAGCACGAATTCTAAATTTCGGGCAGTGTTTCGTCGATATCCAAGCTCAAAAGTTTGCCTAACTCCAACCATCGGAGACATTGTTTGGTCTCACTCGATAGATCATTTCAACGGCTTTCGAATGAACTGTCACTCGTTCAAATCCAACTTTGCTTGGAGCAGCCACAGGTCAAGGCAAATTCACCCGGCGTGATCCTTAGACTTAACCACGAAAATTCTCAATCACACCCTCGTGTATTCTGCACCAACTTCAAGCTGACACATTCGACTGGCACGCCAGAGGACAGTCTGCGAACACACAACTGCAACGTGAACCCTGTGACCTTGCCGACAACGTCAATAACAGAACGACTTGTTACCATATAGGATGAGTCATTCAAGTGGTTCGTAACATTTTCGCAACAAGCGCGATACCCAGTGTGCCACATTCTAAAGGCCTATGTGGATCATGCTCCAAATATGTTAAGGGGGCATTTTGTGCCGTAACTGTTGCAAGCCCTTCCACCCGAGATGCCTCCGAGTTAAACCTAGTCAGGCCAAGTTATTAAACAAACCAGACTCTCTGTGATTCTGCGTGGAATGCACATCGATCCCACTGATAAAAAGCGTACTCCTATTATCTCAGAAGTACGACCAGCTACTAGCTAAGTTTGAGGAAATGGTGATCACCCAAATCACTACGGTTGGGTTAGGCATAGCGGACTGTGCAACCCAATCCTCCCCTTGGTTGCTGCTGCTATCCCGAGAAGAACTGCTAGTAAAACCGTGAGCAACACGAGACCTAGAGTCCGTAACATCAAACGCTATTCCAATACCACACGTGGCTCACATTTGACTAATTCGGTTCCCAGGTTTATCGGAGTAACTACACGTAAGACTACTTCCAAACTCCCGACGTAGTGAGTAGAAAAAGAGCAATCCGGTACTAGTGAAGGCTGGGTTACGGTTGCTTCCAAGAAGAGCCGTCATTTAAAATTAACATCACCCTCAAATTGATCGGAAACTGAGAAGCCTAGCGGTGATTTCTTAGTGCAAGCACCACCGGTTTCCTGAGGTACATCCCCGAGTATTTCAATCACTAATAGCAATATGTTGAAAGGTGTAAAGAAACAACTACCTGTACTGAGTGTACTGTGCTCCAATATCCCAGAATCAAAGTAGACATCAGTCAGAGGCAGGCAGTTGGATGACCTCAACCAGTGAGACATTATTAGTAATCTAATCGGAGTTGTACTGAAACCTGTACACGTACTGCGTATTACACGACACCCCAACTCTAAACATTTCGGAAAGCCAAGACTTCTGCGCGTTGTGCTGAACTCCCTCACTGAAGTAGCATCAATACTACCGTCGACAGGTAGTCCTAGAACTGAACACTGCTCAATCCGTACCTTTCCATGTATCCCCTGGAACGAGCGTTATCTACTTAACCGCACCTTAGAGGACTACCGGAACGGAACTTCTACCAGAACCATACTTCTTCACGGGGTTCCTGAAACCGAAGCATGTGATGAGCATGAAATTACAACCCATGATAAAGAACAGTGGTGTTATATTTGTGAAACACTGCTTAGATAATGCGTTAGCGAAATCCGTGTAACGGCTGCGTACCTCACCGAACTACAAAGAAAGTGGCCCGAGAGTGTTGAAGGTGGTCCTTCAGTCAAAACATATGGTAGCACGGCTGCTAAAAAACTGGCACATGTTCCGTTGCAGGCTACCATCTGAGCTTCGGCTGAAGACAGTCAGCGATATGTCTCCTAGAGATGATATGTCACTCAAAGAACCAAACGCGATGGGATCTGTGAAAGAACAATGCACCAGTACTGTGTCGAATGAGCCCATACAACCTGTAGAAGTTGACCAGACAGCTTTCACTGTACATAACAGATTAGACGCGGGTCTAAGTAAACGGACAATGAATAAGACCTTAAACCATACACAAAGTACACATTGAAAAAATGCTTAGTCGCCGGCCACTCACTGATCGGCAAAACTTCACGTATGAATTGCACAATCTCCGACAAACTGCTTAAATCTGAGAAACTTTCATGTATGTACACTAACGCTCAAGGGCTCCTCAGTAAACTTACTGAACTTCGACTACGTCAGGTTGCGAATGTTTGGGACATAATTTCTATTACCGAAACTTGGTTACACCAAGAGGTGACTGATGCTGTGGTTGAGATAGCCGGAATGTCACTCATCCGGAACGATCGCCCCTACTCTACTACCGCAGGGATCTGCACTGTGCAATAGTTGATGATCTGGAAATTCATGTTACCGACTCACTCTGGTGCCAACTCCGACTAAGACACAATGACGCATGTCTCGTAGCTGTCGTTTACCGCCTCCCAAACATCCATTCCAGAAATGGATTACCGCTTGATACGTGGCATGAACAGAGTAACACGTACAATGTACAGTCTCGTTCTCATCTCCGGGGACTTCAATCTACACGATCTGGAGGTATAAGGCATCACCCAGTAAACAGTTCAAAGCAGACTTTAATGAACTGGTCGCTAATATCCCTTTGTAAAATCATCTCACCATGCTCACTAGATTCAGGGCGGCAAACAAACCGTCCATCTTGCACCTTGTGTTCACGAATGAAGAGCTCATGGTTGATAAGTTATTGGCGGAGCGTCCATTAGGTCTCAGTGACCACGTTGTAATAACGTTCAACTATGTGTGTAATGCGGAGTATCCATCTGAGTACACGAAACTAACTCATACAACCACACGCTATCACATATTGAAAGAACTCGTCGACGCAGCTGCTTGAGAATCCTCAAACAACAGTCCTCTTTACAACGTTTGGACAGAGTTGCTAGACTCAGTGACATGGTCAACAAAGCATCAGGGACCAAGCCCCTTCGTCCCGTAAAAATGCCTTCAATTTAAAGGAGCAGTAGTCAAAAATGCATAGCAATAAGGGATGCAGCATGGCGTGCCTACAAGATTAACCCCGACTCAGAGACTTGGGGCGATTTCCTGACCCATCACAACCATTGCACTGCACTTGTCCGTGAGGACAAAGTAACTTATCAACAGTGCCTAGCCAAAAAATTCATGGCAAACAACAAACTGCTGTATGGGCATGTCAACAATCTTCGTAAACTGAAGCATGGAATCCCTCCAATTTTCACAACAGGCGGTAGCGTACAAATCGCCGAGGAAGCAGCTAATGCTCTGAGGCAAATTATGCCCCAATTTTCGAACTCGAAGCCCCTACGTCGCCTATCACGACAAGCACATTACTGACGCCAATGTTTACACATGTAATTTTCAACCCATCAATTGTGTTAAGATTGTTACTCTGACACCGTGATCATAGATCTCCGGGAGCAGACAACATCCGCCCGAAAACATTGAAGGCTGTGGGCAACAAGCTAGCTGAGCCACTGTCACAGTTCTTCCAAAGGTGCTTTGATAAACAACAAGCCCCCACTATGTGGAAGCGTGGCATTATCACCCCAATTTGAAAAGGCGAGGGCTCTTCAGATCTTGAAAACTCTAGCCCAGTGACTCTCCTCCTGTGCACGCGAAGTTTATGGAAGCGGTCATGGCTGAGGCTGTAATGGACTACCTGAAAAGTGTAAAATCCTGTTACCGGAGCAGCATAGCTTCCGTCAACACCGGTCATGCACCACCAACCTACTGATTGCACGAGGTAGTTGGACGGAAGTGGCTGTTGATGGCATCGGAGTTGATATCATCTATCTGGACTTCTCCAAAGCTTTCGACCGGCTGGCTCACCGCATCCTACTTTATCGGCTGCAGAGCTACGGAATCGGAGATCCTGTAATTGGTTGGATTGGCAACTTCCTTCACCAACGGAAGATTCAAGTACGCGTTTGGGGATCACTCGCTAACCCGATTGAGTAAGAATGTTGTGTTCTACAAGGTCAGTGCTGGAACCGCGCTGATTTCTGGTGTTTAATTATGACCTAGCAATAGTTAGCTCCTCAAATTTCCTGCATTGTGCCGATGATGCCAAGATACAGCTGGCGATTGGTAACATTGATGATCACGATCTACTCCAACATGACCTAGATTGCATTTATGAATGGTCAATGAGGAAGCAGATTTGATTAAACATAGCTAACTGCAAGATTATACCTCGGCGTCACCAGCCGCTGAGCGCTTACAAGGTTGGAGACTACATCTTGGAGAAGGCCTCTCATGAGGCGGACCTGGGGCCATTGGTACAGGAAGATCTCGGGTGTTCAAAAGTAGCAGAGAAGACGACGAGGATCGGCAATCAAACTTTGGCCTGCTTTGGAGAGCCTTCGGTCGATTTGAACTCTCAGTCTTTCCCCAAATGCTTAACGCTTACATGCGACTGCAAGTGGAATATGCTACTGGGAGGTGATAGCCGTGGCAAAAACAGGATCTCTTTGCTCTCGACACTCCTCAACGAACGGCAATCAAAAACGTCAGGGACATCTTCCATCTGCTCTATCAGCTCAGCTTGGAATCTCTAAGAATGTACAGCAGTCGATATCGGCTATTGCGGGAAGATCCCAGAACGATTTAGCAGATTCCGAAGAATTCAAACCCCATTTGCTGACCGCTGCTAGTATTGAACCACAACACTAAGCTAAGACGTCATCCTCTGAAACTGACAATTCAGTATAGCCAGCTTGAATGTCCTAGAAATTTCTTTTCCTTCCGTGTGTGCCAGATTTGGAAAGCTCTCCTTAATTATGTCTTCTCTGCTCCCAATCTGGCGATATTTATACAACGAGTTGACGATGCATTGCCCTAGTTGCATTTCATTTTACAACTTGTTAGCCAGGGGGGCACAAAACGCAATCTAACGGTGTCTTACCAAACTCAAAACCAATGGATTTATGGATTTATACTTTTAATACGCGAACATCTCCGCTGTTCTACATAAGCTTGTGGTGAGTCCACCAAAACGCTTTTCACTTTTCACTATTATCATGCCATTTACTTTTCGCAATAACTTTCATCCCAAGGGACTTGTTAAGCATTTCTTTTTTTACCCGTAATGCACTATTGTTCCATTCCATTGTACCACCTGAA
Source organism: Dicrocoelium dendriticum (assembly GCA_944474145.2). NCBI lineage: Eukaryota > Metazoa > Platyhelminthes > Trematoda > Plagiorchiida > Dicrocoeliidae > Dicrocoelium > Dicrocoelium dendriticum. The sequence continues at coordinate 112,789,492 of OX104066.1, forward strand.
ACCGCGACCACGGTAAAAAATTGCGCGGACTGTCAGCACATGCAAACCGTTCAACAACAATCCGAACAAACGTTACACAACATGCGGGTCATGCAGCGAATGGCAATTCACAACATTTTGCCCATTCAGACGTCATATTTGTGAAATTGTCATAAGCGGAGGGTTAAGGAGGAATTCTCCAGTCAGATCCGGACGATGAACCTGAAGAAATCCCATGGAAAGAGAAATTTAGACAGGATGAATCAGAGTCTCTATTCCTAGTTGCCGCAGTCCGAAGCAAGTCTAAACCTCAACGATGGTTCATTATTGTGTGCAGCAATTGGTACACAAAAAAGAAACTGTAGATCGACACGGCCTCGGACATTATGATTATTTTCAGAAACACATGAAACCACATAAGGAGACCAAAGGTTGTCAAGTCTCAGAAAGTAGCTCACAATGCATCCGATGGTGTGTTAAAATTGGTCGGGGAACTTAATTGCAAGATTGCATTCAAAAGTATGGAAGTGCCAGGGATTCACAACATAGTCCTTGAACTTCCATGGCCTTGATTGGATTGAAAACTGCAAATCCCTGATATTCCTTTGAATCAGATCTGCAGCTGAATCCGAGAAAGTCCAGACCTACCATCGAAGTCCGTCGGAGATTTGACTCGTTCGCTTAAGCGAAAATGTGTCTGTCTTTCAGGACGGCCTAGGTGATTGTACGAAATACAAGGCAACGCTGAGCCTACGACCAGGAGCCAAACCAGTCTTTATGACTGTATATAACCATGTGCATCGACCAACCAGACACTGCGGTTCAAACAAGCCATCACTCCTGGACTTAATCCTGACTAATGAAGAGTTGATGGTTGAGTCAGTAGCATACGATCCTACACTGGGCCGTAGCGACCATTCAGTCCTAACATTTGGTTATGTGTGTTATACCAGTATTGTTGCTAAAGAAAGAGCGACTCAACGAACGATTACGGACAATTTTAGGATGTAGAACATAGCAGCAGCCGTTGACTGGGACCTACAGACGCACCGCTCAGCGAATGACGCGCGGAATGAGCTGAAGGATAAAATCAATTGGATCATACAATCAGCATCGATGGTTGTACCACGTAAATGGATCAACAAAAGAGACGAAATCTGGAGGCAACATTCGCTAAGTCCATGTGATATTACATGACAGAATTACAAAGCAATCAGAAACTAATGCGCGTCGCTCATTAGGGTCGATAAGTAAGAATGGCAGGAGAATATGGTGCTGAAATTTACGAGTAACACCAAACTACTTTACATATTTGTGAATGGCAAAAGAAAGGTTAAGCCCAGAATACCACCACTCAAGAAGGCCAGTGACTTAAGAACTACTTCTCTGGATGCCGAGAACGCTCCACGCCTGCAGTATGGCTCGGTAGCTATAAATATCATGGAACCTTCGCTCTATCAACTCCCAACCAATGTCGTTGGCTTATCCAGTATGACCTTAACTCCAGCAGCTGTTGCAAGCAAATTACAATCTCTCCGAGAGTACAGTGCCCCTGGAATCAACATGATCTGCTCAAAAGTATTAAAAACCCTTGCTCCCACCATAGCAGCACCACTTGCAACCTTTTTCCAGAGTCTGCTTAACTCCCATACACTCCCATCTGAGTGGAAAAATGGAATTATCACTCCTATATACAAAGGAGGTAAGCGCTCAGCAACTGCCTTCGTGATTAAATCGCGCCATGCACGCCGATCAACCGCCTTCGATTCCCATGATCTGCAATCAAGATTAGAACGTGTGAGGCTCACTTCAATCATGTCTTGGTAACGTAACTTCGGTTTCCCCACGTGCCGCTTCCCAATACTCAGCTGACCGTATAAGAGTTGTTTCGGTATCCGCGTCGAATCCATATGGCTCATATGACCGAGCCATCTCAGGTGTCTCAATAAAAGTATGCAGTCCACTGCATACACCCCACTTCGGCGCAACACTTCCGTGTCTGCAACTCTGGCGCCCCAGCCGATCCGCAAAATTCGTCGCAGACACTGCTGATGGAACCGCTCGAGATATCGCACATCCCGACGGTACATCGTCCACGTTTCACTGCCGTATAGAAGAACGGACAGTACCATGGATTTGTACACCATCAGCTTGGTGCCAATGCTAAGCTGATGGTTGTTCCACACTCGGTACTCAAGCTTCCCGAATGCCGCTGCCGCCTTCGAGACGCGATTACGCAACTCAACGTGTAGCTGCTGATCAGTCGACATCACACTCCCAAGGTAGCAGAAGCGGGAGGTGGTTTCCAATACTTCAGCACCAATGCTGATTTGCGGCAATATTGAAGATTGCACCTCCGGTGAAGGCTGAAAGAGACAGACATTTTTGCTTGTGTTGATGGTGAGCCCGAATTTGGCCGCTGTCGAAGCCAGAGCACTAGTCATGTGCTGCAACTCATCCGCGCTGTGTGAAAACAACGCACAGTCGTCAGCAAACAGCAACATACGGATAGATGTTTCACAGATTAGAGTTCTCGCACCGAAACGACGGATGTTCAGCAAACTAGAATCAATACGGTGCTCCACACGAACACCGTAGGCACAAGCCGCATCAAAAGCACAAGACAACATTGCATGAAGATAGATATTAAACAGGGCAGGAGCTAAGACACAGCCTTGCTTCACACTAGAGACAACTGCAAAGTCATCAGAGGTCTCTCCACTCAGCTGCACGCTCGCTCGCATACCACTGTGCAGACATTCAATTAAACTTACAACCTTACGCGGGCAACCAAACTTACCCAACACTAGCCACAATGCCTCGCGGTTCATCGTATCAAATGCCTTGGTGAAATCAACAAAAAGCGAGTACAATGGCTGGTGTCGTCCTCTGCACTTCTCTTGCAACTGACGAGCCGCAAACACCATATCTATAGTGCTGCGACCCGAACGGAATCCACATTGCTCTACCGCCACGTTTGGTTCCACAACCTGACTGACGAGGCGATTGAGCAGGATTCGGGCAATCACCTTGCCCACACAACTCAGCAAGTTGATGCCACGATAATTCGTGCAACATCGCTTGCTACCTTTGCCTTTGTACAGTGGCAGCACAAGCACATCCTTCAGCTCAGCAGGCACCTCCTCCTCAATCCACACGCGTTGCACCAAGTGGTGCAGCGCAGTCAACAACGCGGGTCCACCGTGTTTCAATACTTCAGGTGGGATCCCGTCACCTCCGGCACATTTGCCGTTTCGCAGCTGAGCAAGTGCTCTCTGCGTCTCAACCAGTGTCGGCGTATCCGCCAGATCCGCCTTCACATCGTGCTGCGTCAGGCCGTTCAATGTAGGCCAGTCGATCTCTGAACGGTTGTTCAAGAGACAGTCAAAGTGTTTCCGCCAGACCTGCATTATGTCTGCAGTCTGGGTGCAGGTAGCGCCTGAACTACCATCGATCAGTGTCCTCAGCGGCTCCAATCACGGTCCATACACCGCCTTCAAGGAGTCAAAGAATTCCTTGTGTTGACGACGTTCGGCGTATCATTCCATCTGCTTCGCCTTCTCCGTCCACCATGCATTTTTAATGCGACGGAGCTCGCGGGTCAGTCGCCGTCGAAGTTTGCGAAACTGACTATTCTTCCCCAAGTCACTGGGGTCTGCAACATGTGCAGCAAATGCCGCATTCTTCTCTGACACCAATGCGTCAATCTCCACATTGTTGTCATCGAACCAATCAGGCCGCTTACAGTTTGCGCGCCCGATGGTCTCCTCGGCAGCAGCTGTCAACTTGTCACGAATCTGATGCCACAGGTGGCCCACTGTGGCTATACAGTCCACATTACCACACAGGCGTGCAGCCATCGCCTTCTCCAGCTCAGTACGTTTCGCCACAGTACCGAGGGAGAGAATGTTCAATTTACGCCGATTCACGGCGGGAGTGCAATACATACATTTACGAAAATGTACAGTTTGGTCCGAACCAATTTGTGATCAGTGCCACACTCATCTCCACGCAGTACACGTGTCATGCGCACTTCACGCATATCACGCTGACGTACGATGACATAGTCGAGCAGGTGAGCGTGACCACTCCGTGGGTGCGTCCAAGTTGCTATATCACTCGCACTCAGTGCAAACCGAGTGTTCGTGATCGTCAGGCCGTGAGTGGCACACAGTGAGAGCAGCCTGTCACCGTTCGCATTCGCTGAACCAATGCCATGCGCACCGATAACATCTGTCCACGCTGATGCATCACGCCCAACGCGCGCGTTGAAATCACCCAGTAGACATAGTCGGTTGCTCCTCGGCACAGACCGTATCACGGAGGATAGCTCAGTGTAGAACTGAGCACGCGTGTCATCATGATAACACATGGTCGGACCGTACGTGCTTATGAAAGTAGCAAACTTACCTCTTCCGAGTCGTAGGCGAACAGTCATCAGTCGCGCGCTGATGCCCGTTGGTTCACCTACCAACTGCCCATGGAGGTGATCGGATATTGCAAATCCGACCCCATGTTCACGTGGTGCTGAGGCGGCGTTGCCCACCCAGTAGAATGTGTAGCCAGCACCTGCTTCATGTAACTTACCTTGCTCAGCGAGCCGAGTTTCAATGAGCGCCGCAATATCGATGTGGTAGCGCGCCAGCTCCATTGCGACCAGTGCAGTGCGTCGCTCCGGGCGCTCACCCGAATTTCGGTCCAGTAGTGTGCGCACGTTCCAGCACCCGATGCTGAGTGCTTTGCGTGCAGGCATACGATTGCATTGGTGGGCAATCGCACGCGAGGTGGTCATTGTGCTTCGGAGGTTTGCTTGAGGGACTCCGCGCGGAGCCTTTGGCTCAATAGCCTGACCCACCAGGCAGTGGAGAGCAGATCCAACTCGGGAATGTGATTGCAGAGACAGATTGGGATCTGCTTGACGGCCGTCACACGCAGCCTTTGAGGTTCTGGAACAATTATCATATGTTTTGCGACCGTAGTAGGATACGCACCTGCGACCACGGCCAGAGGCAGTTGGGTTTTGGCGGGTTTTCATCAACTTGACCAGGGGCTGCCTGGCTTGATGCGGGCAGTAGCAAACCATTGAACACCCGAAGGTGTCCTCCCACCGTCAGAGACAATGCGTGGCACTCGTGCTCTACGCCAATCGAGCTGTGAGATTATAACCCGTAAACCTGTTGTCTCCCATGGCTAGGTTTTACTGGAAGTGGGCCATCGACCACTTCCTAACCTCCGGAGAGGATGGACTAGGATACTGCCAGGGCGCCCAATCCTGACAGGAGAACGACTCGGGTCCTCAGCCAAAGCCTTCGATTAAATGAACACCCGAAAGGCAGCGGGTCTAGCACATGGTCATTTCACTGACTCATGCGGATTGGTGTCCTGGATCTTAGCAGGGAGAAGGGCGAAACCCAACTCCCACCCAGCGGTCGCCTGGAGGAGGCGTCCAGGACATGAGCAAATGGCACAACAGTAGCAGCAATGGGCAGACCATCTGTCAAGATCTAGCCACCACCAGCCTCAGCGCACCATGGGCTCTCCCGCCGGCACAGAGGTTACATACATACTTACATATAATGTGACACTAAATGGAATGATTCAGATTAAACCAGCTAGAAGTGAACATTCCAGTCTCGGAAGTAGAACTACTTCGTTTTTATGTACATCAAATACCAAGTCCAATTTTTGCGAACAACGCTATCGCCAGTTTTATGGTGTCGCAATGGGGATTCCACTCAGACTGGTATTCTTACATCATTTCGCAGCCCATCTTGAGAAACAAGTCAGGGAGGCGATCAAAAAGACAGTGTTGTTTCGTCGATACGTAGATGACATTCTGTTACTCTGTGCCAACAATGACCAGTTAACCCAACTGGTTACCAAGTTGACTAACCAGCATCCAAACATCAGAGCGACAGCATAACGCGAACAACAAGATACCCTCCCATTCCTTGACATCCTAATAGAGCGCAGATGGCACAATACACACTTCATTACAAGGCAACGTGCAAGGGACGATATTTGAATTTCTTAACCTCGAAGCGTTACAAACAAGATCTTGCGAAGTCTCTGCTCAACAGCGCTGGAAAAATATGCACTGCTGCCGTCATGGAACAAGAGTTGCGGCTGTGAAACAACGCCCTCGTAGATAATGGGTACCCACCGTCTTTCATCGCTCAGTTTAGTGCTGAGAAAGCGAAAAAATGTATGCCCACGGTACCCAAGGTGAAGGTAACTCTGCAACTGCAATTCAAGGGCGACGACGAATGCCAGGTTTCTTTTAACGCCGATTGAAATCCGCAGTTACACGCGTGTACCCTGCGGCGGAACCAGTACTTATCAACACAGCGCATCGTACCCCTACTCCGTCGGTTAAACCGCGCTGTCATTTTGAAGCCGTTCACCCATCCTATACCAATTTACATGTACTCTCAAGGTCGAATACGTGGGCTCGACAGAACCAGGGTGAGGGTCGTGGAGCCTTGACCGGTGTGAGTCAGTAAACACATTTCGCAGATGACCGCCTCCGCCACTCCGAATACGCGACCGATGAAGCGAAATGAAGTTCCATGCCAACAGCCAGCGTCATTAATCGCCTGCCATCTGCTGGCTGACAACCATCTTGTTACCTGTACCTCAGTGAACCCCGTAACTTTGCAATCTGCTCAGGTCGTGACCATCAAACAACTTGGCCCAACTGTGTGTGCAGAAAGACGCATTTGTGACCCTGGCTCTGCCGTGGTGGCGGGCCGGGTACAGATCCCAAGGTGTGTGTGCGTGTGCACACTGGTCAATTTGTAATTTCAACTTCCACATTTCATGATGCTATAAATTCACGCGTCTGTAGTACGCATTAGAAAATATACAGATAAATTTTACTGACTTAAATCGTGCAGCGGTCTTGTGTCAACTTCTCTGCTAAAAGGTCAATTAGAGTTGATTCATGAAATAACACTATCCACCGTTCGTTTGTGGTTTCCGCTTATGCCCTATCGACTAAATTTCGGATACTGTCTAGGACACGTATCAAGAAACGAACACGCTGCTATGCAGTGTTATCAGTTCAGATCTCGTAGTTGTTGCAGTAGATATGAATGCCCAGTTATGTCAACTGGGCTCTTCAGGAGCTCGGCTAGGTGGTAAGTATGGACTTGGCTCCCATTCTATGGACAATGGCCAGCGTCCGTTGCAACTATGCGGAGCACCGGCTGTTTTTAATAACACCGCTTTTAGACACACTGGGCGCCGAAGTGCTGTTTCGTAACCCTTATAGCTGGCCAGTGGTAGACACAGATAGATCAGGTTGCAGTAAATCACAGGTACTGTGGTTCTATCCTGAAATATCGCTTGCCCTAGAATTCTTACATGGACACTGATCAAGCCTTAGTAGGATGTCGTCTTTCTATTAAGTTTACCGGGAGTACCAAACACCTCCATCTATTGGTAGCTGGTTCCCGGTCAGATAAACCTACCAGAATGCACTGCTTACCGACCATGCACTCTTATCCGAATGACAATGGGCTTCAGTGGAATAGGATCTGGGCCGCTGTATACGATGCGGGAGCCCCTGCTTGCGGCACTATCAATCGCCACCGTATCAGTCAGTGGATGCTTGAGGGGTTGGGGTACCTGCTGGAGCCCAAAGGAAAACTCACGGGTGGATCCGAGCACAGTGCAACTAGACAGATTATTAGGAGCGAACTAAAGCGGATGCTGCGTGTTGGCAAGGAAGTATGATAGAGCAGTAGGGCTCAGTAGATGGCGGAGACGGGAGAAGTAGACAGTTATCACAAGCTTTACCATCTGATCCCCACCACTCGTCCTAAGAGAGCCAGGGTGAGTGAGACAATCAGAGACAGCGTGGGTGCCCTGATTCATAATGATGTCATTAGGCGGAGCACTTTCGAGGACAGTACGGTTGACCCCTGCTCCCGGACCACTGCTTGCACATGTGATGCCGTATGGGCTTTGTTTGGTTAGTTTAGAACCTTCATCAGAAGTTAAAGTCCGAAACGCGACCACAGTACTTAATTGTGTTCGGGCTGGTGGACCGGATTCCCTCGCAGGTGCCCTATTTAAGGATGGTATTGAGGTCCTCTGCAAAGCACAGAACTCCCTGTTCGAACATGTCTGCAAGGAAGAGACTATCCAAGCTAAACGGAGTTAATCGGTTAAAGTGGCTGTATACAATAATGGCAGTCGCACGGACCGCGCTAACCACAGTGGTATTACTGACGCCTGTGGTGACAAAATTACTGGCCTCAATTCTCCTTCGTCGCCTCACTGCGTAATGGGAATCTCGGAGAGAGAAGAGCAGGCAGATTTCCGCACTGGATATGTCTGTATAGACCATTTATTCGTTCTGCGGTAAACGTTGGAACAGCGCCATGCATACCGAGGACCGACAATAGCTGTGTTCTTCGACTTCAAGAGTGCATTCGATTCAGTCGAGCGATGCATTCAGTTTGAAATACTTGCGCGGAAAGATGTTCCCATGAAATAAGTTCACATGTTACGTACCTTGTACTGGAACACCACAGGGTGCGTCAGAGTAGATGATGACTTATCAGAAACCGTCATGACAAGGAGTGGTACTCGTCAGGTTTGCCCAGTTTTGTGATTTTTGTTTAACTTTTGCATAGTGTCTTCCCTTGCGGAATCCCACACTGCAGGCGTTGCGGTGTTGCCTTCTGAAAAGCAAGTTGATTAGGCGAACGAAATCGTCTTGCAGTTTAACGATGTTGATGCTTCCCAGTCAACCCAGAACATTCTTGTAAGTGTGGTCCCATAACTTAGCTTGCGCTTCCTACCTTCAAAGCGCAAGGTCTTGTTACAAAACCACCAGCCATTTGATAACCCCTTGCCCGTTGATAACGAGGAACTCGAAGTATTTGGTCAATTCACTTAGCTTGGTAGCTGCTTCAGCAAAGATGGGCCCATAAACCTAGAACTGTATTCTTGAATCTGAGCCATCTCTGAGGTTAGAAAGGGGTTTTCCTCGGTCTGAAAAGTCGTGTTTACAAGGCCACACTGACGGACGCCATAGTCCATTGTAGTAAAACTTGGACTTTTCGATCTGCGACATTTTCAAGTCTTTGACCATCGCTGTCTTCGGAGCATTTCCAGTGTCGAGTGTCACCAGCGTGTCCGCAACCATGATGTGTGTAGCCGAGTGTTAGGTAATGATACCCAAGATAGTTCCTTAGGATAACAGATAGCATTGAATAAGCTGCGTTGGCTGAGGCACGTACTACTTATGACCGGTCACCGCTTACTTAGGAGGGCCCAGTTCTATCTGCCAGATGTAAAGTAGCACAAGACAGGAGGTTGGCTAAGGTTGAGTTGGCAGCGGGAAATGAAGTCACGGACTACAAACCGGGGTGACGTTGACCCGTTACGCATTCCAGGTACCCGCCTTGCGCTCGGCTCGAGACTTTAGAAAACATGGCTCGCAGTCGGCACCACTGGCAAGTCTGCTGCCGTCTCGTAGTCGAACTGCCTTTTTAACGTGTGCTTGGTACTGACTTATGCTTGATTATGATGCGGGACAGTGAAGGTTGCAAGTAGGCTATCTCGTTGATGCCACCTTATCTTTACACGCTAGCCAGTTGTTTGTGACGGTATGTTGTTGACATGGTGTAGGCACCATGACCCTGAATGTTGGCTTAGGATATTAGGGCCTTAGGGTAGATCACGCTTCTCTCCTTCTTATTATTCTTCGTTCCGTAAGTCACCGTAGTTGTACGGCAGCGAAGCATCAGTTCAAATGGCTGATGTGCTGCTGGTGACGATGGTTATGGGTAGGGGAGCAAGTTACTACGCAATAGCTGTGCGCTGGCACACGCGTAACGTATTACTTGAATGGAAGAATGAAGTGGGGCAGGTACACTCATCATATAGTGAAACGGAATTAACGTAATCACGCTTAAACACGCCGCTATTTGACTCTTCCTTCTCCAGCTTCCCCCTCAGAGTTAAGTTCAAATTTAAGTTACTACTAAGGCTAAAAGTAATTATACATGCCGTGGTCAGGTGGTCTTGGTTGGTACAGGCTTATGGTGCCTGACATTGACTTCGCAAAGGAAACGTAAAAATGCCCTTCTTATTTCTCGGGCGAGAGAAATTGGATCCATGAACGAACTATGTGTACTGAAGTTAAGTTAGACTGAATTCGACCCAAGGACGGAGTAAGTCAAGCACACGGATACCACAGCAATCATCATACGCTTGTTAAGCATGGGACACAAACTGGACTACAAGTCGTTGCCCACTGTTTGACTGACAATTAAAGTATCCATTTTTCTGCCTAAACTTAGTTTTTCAGAATCGAACGATTTCGGTCCATTTTTGGAGAACAAAAACAAACAGTGATGAGGTTGGGGCTGGCATAAGGAGTGGCATTTGCCAGCGCGGAAAACGATTAGTATGGGTATGGATTAGAACGTGTGATAACATATACACATTACTGACCACGCGGGCGTCGCAACCTCTTATATCCGTTCAACAGGTTAGTACATATATAAGTTAGTTCCAAACAGCATTGTGATACGCACATCTATCCAGTAACGGCGCGATCGCATCTCTACAACTTAGCAATGAAATGTTACATTTGCATCAAAAATTTTGTTTTTTAAGCTCAACTTACATGCAACAACGTCCTTTCCACTTTGGCATGCAGATAATCAAGACTTTCTTCCCTGTCTGCTGGGGCTGTGGCCTCTATATCCTCCTTCACAAGCCCCGCACCCGCTCCAGATCCGCCAGCACCCCCACCTTTCTCTCTTTTCACCTGGCGACTCAGCTCCTCAAACTGATCGAGCGCGTGTGTTGGTTGTTTTTCCAAAATCAGTTTTAATAGAGAGACCAGATGTTCGTACAGGTTGCCTGTTCTGGGGTCACTACTGCGGCTTTCGTCGTGTAATCCAGGCCCCCCACCGTGCATACTCTGCAGTAGGGCCTTACCACGAATGAATTCCTCAACAGCCGGCAGCTCTGGACCAAGATCCGCATATCCCGGACTGGTTTCAGCCATCACAATCAAGGCCACACTAGGCCAGTAGCACGTTCAGGGATTTTAGATAATTTGAACTGCAAGAACAAACCGTGGACGCGTTTGACATCATGCAGTTTGAGGCTATAAGTTTGAGAGTATTGATGAGACAAGAAATGGCAACCGCGAAGATGGTGAAAGGATAGTATGTGGACGAAAAACACAGGTAGGTAGCCTGTCTCATCTTTTTCTCGTATCAACTGTTGGCTTGTAACTGAAGTTCGTGAGCTTGTAAAGCTTGCGGAAGGAGAATAAGGGTTATTTACAATCACTTAGAATCATTCAGGATGCCACTAGCGAAGTGTTGTAAAACATGGTCGCCTTGCAATAGAAGTAAAAAAAGTGGAAGCCACGGACAAACTGCAGAAAGTTGAGAATTTTGAGAAGTATTCGATGCCTAATCCAAACCTCTGCAGTTAGATTTAGCTTGGAGTAATTTTCCCTGGAGCGACGTAGACTGGGAGGCGATCTGATAGAGAGGTTTAAGATAATGAAGGGCCTCAGGGGCATCAAGCGTACTGATTTGTTTGAGCTGGCTGCTTTCGATCATTTGCTAGGACATCGTTTGAAGATCATGCAACAGAGCTAGATTAGACCAGGGCGAAGTTTTTCAAGAATCTTCTGGTACACAGCTGAATTAAGTTCCCTTCTGCGCTAGTGCACTGCAACACTATGGCAGCATCCAAAAAAGTCTAGATAAGTGTTGAGCAACTTTCCAGAACTAATGTAATTTTATCGAAATGTAGCAGTATGACCTCGTGCAGTGATATTTGATGTTGCTCCATGAAATTGCAAAGATTGCTCTCATTCTTAATTCATTTTTGCAGGAGCAAGGACAGGCGATCAAACGTCGAAGTGCCGGTGGCTCTGGTTCGCTTACCGGTACCAGAAGCAGGACGCTCGTTAGGCAGAAGTCAGTGTCGTCCTTGGATCTTGACCTTACCTGAGTCGCTGCGACGTTTGAAGAAGCAGTGTACCGATTTTCCGTCTTTTTATAGGTGGGCCATGGAACCCTTGAGCGATTAGATTGGAAGTTACAGTTACTTACTCGAATGCCGGCGCAACATCGACCCTCACATGCTAAAGACAATAATGATAATAATGTGTATGCTAGCCGCGCAAGAAGCGAACCATTTACTGCATGCTCATGTTTTGTATCAACACGCGCTTTAATCAGTACTGCAGTTCATTCCTTAGATCCACCTCCACGGGGTCAGGATAAATCGGAGAACAAATCTGTCCCCTATTGACAACTGGGTGTTGCAAAATTCATCTCATCGCACCTGGATGGAAACAAGCTTGGTTTTAACCACTTACACTTGAGGCTCCAGCTTCCAAAAATGAGTCGCAGCATATTGAATGGTCATGTATTCACTAAATCAACAAAGCTCTCTAACTGCAAATCTATTTAGTACATAAAAAAGGGGTTCACAAGGGCGATTGTCGCGATACAAGCGCCTATTTGCTCTGATACAAGCGGCATGCTACCACGCAGTTACAGTGCACTTTAGTCCCCATAACGCAACGAAGTACCTCAAACCTAAGGTAATTTACTTGTAAATGTTATTTTAGATGACATTTGATCCTCCCATGTGAAGTAAATCAGATCTTACCTCAAGACAGCCAAAGGGTGGCGGTTCAGTATGTTGGTACAACTATCGGCGCAATGTTTAAAACACCGCAGCCGCCTAACACGGATCAATAGAAAAGGATCGATACAGTGGAATCAGTACTTGGCGGTCACCTTTTGGGTGTATGCAGGCCCTAAACTGTGCCCAGTCCTGGCGTGTTGCCATTAAAGGGATGAAGGAATACTCCACCTTCACACAACTAGTAGAAAGCCATTTAAATTGCTTAGCCTAAGTAAAAAGCATCAAAGTGTTCCCTGGGAGCCGATCACTGGTATCAGATAACCAGAGATTACTACATGGAAATGTTGGTTCACTACTTGTTCGATCGCCAGCTGACGTTCTATGCAGGTCAGGTCAGGTCAGGTCAGGTCAGATGGACGATAGAGGCTTCCGCCTAACGAGCGTCCAGTTCTTGTGTCGGTAAGTGAAGCGACCCCCGGCACTTCGACGTTGGATTGTCTCTTCTTGCTTCTGCTATGGAATGAAGCAAGAACAAGAGCAATCTCTGCACTTTCATATGCCAGCATCAAAATACACTACATATTAAAGTACAACTACAATATCTCTGGAAAAAGGATAGACCAACAATTGTCTAAGCCCCTTTTGAAGGCTTCCATGGTCTCAGACTCCACTAAATCAGAAGGGAGTTTATTCCAGTAGTTAACTACCTTCCTGGTTGAGGAAACAAAGACGAGGAATGCCGATGACTCGAAACCATTCGTGATATGACGCGTAACCGAAATCTGTACATAAATGTTTGAACATGTGTTTAATGTTCAACCATTAAAAATGACAAGAAAGGAAACATGGTGTGTAGAAAGGCAATCAGGTGTTCAATTTCTTTTATGTGACATATCTATGTGTCACGCGTCGATTTCCATGTTAATCGATATATATATATATATATATATATATATATATATCGCAAAATGCGCAAGCAGTTCACCGGTACGTAATACCGACTTACGGCATGATATTTTTTCAAGGCGATACTGCTTCACATTCTAGCCACAATTTGTTGTCCATGGCTGTCATCATAACTCTTCTGAAGATGCAAAATGCGCTCTACTGTGTCACACAAGTAGAATCATTTTGTGGACTCCTTGCTAAGCTGGTTGGACTCCCACTTAAACGATCGAACCCAAGGAGAGAGAATGGACGCCGCAACGGATAAGCAGCAGTTTCAGGGAAGTGTGTTTGGACCAGCACTTTTCCTAAATCTATAAACAGCAAATGCGACCCCACCCGAGACAGTAGCTTTACCGGTTTGCAGACGACGCTAAACTGAACTACTCATTTCTATCAGACCAAATACAACTATGTCTAGGAAACATACGTGAGGACCTATCTGCTTTAAGTAATTCAAGTGAACGCATGCTAATGAAATTCCCTTAAAGAAATCCAAGATACTTAGACACAGGTGCCGCATCCCGGAAGGTTCTGTCGCTCTTGTAGATAAAGCGATCGCACTAGGATTCAGTTCGGGAGTGGGGAATTAGGTACCCTAATTCCTTTAATTTCCACGCACATGTATTCGACCAAATTACAAATCAGATAGCTATCCAGCAGGTACACTAGAATTTTCATCTTGCATGAAACACGAAGTATGCCATTCAGAATCATCGTAAGACTTACTCTGTTGCATTGCATAATCATTCATAGCCAATTGGCCAACTTGCCGAACAACCTCCTCGTGGTGCCAGCTGGGTGCTTCGGGATTATCCCGTTCCAGCGAACGGTTCGGCGGCAGTGTTGCAGGATGTGTTGCGTTTTCGCCTGGCAAGCCTTCTCCCTACAAAAAGCCACATACGTCTATTTAACAGCCCTGCGACTTGGCGGAAGTGACACGCCACTACATAACGTCACCGCCCCTTGCCTCTCTCTGAGCGGCATTATAATGCAAAGGTGTGTTGTACCCCTGGTCCTTCACCGATCTAAAGGCGTATGAAGCACTTGTTTGGTTACCGGTTCCCAAAGGGGTGCGATACCCTCATATCGCCATGCTGGCTTGTGGGTTAGATCCTGGAGCAGAGGCTCGGGGTGGCGCCACTTAAGCTAAGCCACTACTTCGGCCTCGGCAACCGGGTAGTATCACGCACATGACGAATCATGAAGAGATTACACTACTACATTTACTATTGGTATGTCTACTAGCTATACTGTCTCTGTTGCTCAGCATCCGTTCGACGATCGTTCCACGTCTCGTTTATTAAATACACCTATTTTAGTGCGACGGAAGCCAGTGACTACTCGCGAACCGGAACGACAACAAAAACGGGATTGTAGAGAATTAACAATGGGTGCAATGGATGTGAGGACAAAGGGATCTGCGAGTTTTGCGGATTGAACCGATAGCCGGTAACGGGCGGCATCTGGTAACCAGCCTGGGCCCAGAACAATGGAGGTGTTTGTCGAGAACACAATGAATCAGGCAAATACGCCGCTGGCGAAGCCCACAGGAGTGAACGGGGGTTGAGTGATACAGCCACGGGAGATCAAGTCGTGCGCTTTCGAATGACTCACAGCCGGCCAGAATCGGATGTAGCGAAGGGGAGATACGGGCTAGAAAGAGGGAAGGATTGTCTGGAAGCCCAACCTCGTAGGCACTTGGAATGGCCCGTCACACAAATCTTCATCCGCGCTGCATCGTGGAAAGGTGACACAGTCCAAATCTGTACATGTTTGTGTCAGTGGCACGTTCTTCTGGCGATACACGCTCTGCCCCCCATCCCCGCGTCGTTTTCGATGCACTGTCTTTCCCAGTCACAGACACAAACAGCTCACTGGTCGCATCTGACAGAGTTCTGAGCCACATATTCGGTGTTCGTTGCCCGGTAGTCATAACATTCTCATGCTAAAACAAAGCTTAAGCTTTCCTTCAAGCTGGTTCTCCATTCTGCTCTGCAGCCTTCAGTGTGCTCACTCTGATGCAGATCGGACAACAAGCATGCCTGGCCATCACCCTAGAGACACTTTCGGTTGACAACTGTTGTCTTTCCGAAACCAGGATGCTAAACGCCAGTACAACCATCACAGCGAACTCTCTGGCAAACTCTGTCGTCAAATACCACTTGCGCCTTTCCGCAGACCCAGAGGCTACCGTTTCTGGCCAAGCTGATTTTAGGGTTGCACTGAGTGACAGGGCTGAGGTCGCTTTGCTTGACTGGATCCCAGTCAACAGTCGGTTATATGCAGTTAGACTACGAGATCCATGTAAGTTAAGTGAGTGCCGAGATGTTATAAATGCCCCGTTTGTCATCTCCGTCTACGCTCCTACAGACTGCAGCACGGATGCAGTCAAGGATTGCTTTTCCTAACAGCTACATGACCAGTAGCGTTCCACAAAAAATCTGTCACGGTCATTCGTGCTGGAGATTTTAACGCACGACTGGGCCGTTTGCCAAGCGAACACCATCTTGTGGGTAGTTTTGGTCTCAGTAAAAGTCGATCAAACAATTGTGACAGACTACTGACTCTTTGTTCTGATCATTGCTTGTTTATTTCGAGTACAAGTGTTCGTCATTCGAAAAGACAGACTGTTATCTGGCGTCCGCCTTCTCAAACACAAGAATGGTCCTAGCTTGACCACGTAGAAAAAAGCCACAGATAGCGCGGGAGCGTAATAGACTACCAATCGTACTAGCCAACCGGTCTGGACGCTGATCACGCCTTGATTTATGCCAAGCTTTGCAAGCGTCTCGAAGGACCACCTAGACGCGCGCAGTACCGACCGAAGGTCGAAAATCCGCAACATCCTGCGACGTTAGCCAAGTATCAGGCTTCTCTGTCAACACTGCTTGCTTCATCCTCTGACGATGGTCTGAATTCACATTGAATGCGTATTAATGACGCCTTAATTTCTGCCAGTACTGTCAGTTGTGGAATTGCTTGTCACCCGCCGAAAAGCTTGAGCACCACTGCCCCCTTGTCGCTGATAGCCAGACGTAGCTTGATCCTATACGACACCATCTCTAATGAGGAACACCGATCTTTGGATTGAGCGTTGCGTAGGAGCTTACAGCAGGATCATGAGGTCGGTGATGTGAACTTGCCGGAGAGATGGAACTTGCTAATCTATAGCGATACCGGAAAACTGTTCCACCTCATCTGAGTCACGGAAGACTTCCGATCAGGAGTAAACGAAACAATCTGCGAAGATCATGGCTCCCTAATCACTAATCTTCAACGACAGTGGGCCGAAGCCTTTTTCTCGTAGTTTCCCTGACCGTCAGCTCCATCTGTGTGGAAGACGTGCGTCATCTTTGACCTTCGACAGTAGCTGTTTGCGGAGGATTGCCCGCATGCGTTGGCAACACCGAGTGTGTACTGATGAGGTTAGACACACAGCGCCTTGTGTAAGGCGGATGTTTGCTTTGTGATGTCGTCCGGCTGCGTCAAGTAAGATGGTTTGGCCACCTCCTGTACATGCCTAACGAGCATTTACCACGCCGCCCTCTATTTGCGCACGTAGGGTTACTTTGGAAAAGGCCGCGTGGAGGTCAATCGTCCACCTGGCGACAATGCATAAAATCGCTAACATCTTGCCTGGGCATCGTTAGTCCCGTTCACCCCCCGGCTAGGGACCCAAAGATGATGGACGTCAATGACTCACAACGCTGGAAGCAGTTGGGAAAATACCAGTCGCAGTGGAAGCAGTGCGCGCAAGTCTGCCTGATTTCACGTTTACGAAAACATTAACTCTTAAAAACAGCAAAATATTACGAAATGGCGTGTGTAAAACCACAAAAATTTGTTGTTCCATTTTCTCATTTATTATCAAATTCTGTTATATGCTTTGTACGTTATATTATCCTCTATTCCATGGTGCTGTGTAGACTGTCCCACTGATCTTCCCTCTCACCGGGAAATGTGGCGGAAAGTGTTCTGTCTGAAGCGTTATAAGACACCCGGCCTTGATCGTCTGCCTCCTGATATATTTAAAGATGGTGGCTATTAGCTGATTGGAGAACTCACAGCTTTGTTCTTAGAAGTCTAGTCAAAAGAGGAGGTTCCTTCATCCTGGAATGAGTCGATAGTCGTTCCCGTCTTCAAAAAGTGCCTGTGGATAAGGTGCTCCAATTACAGGGGCATATGTTTGGTTCCCATCGTTTGTAAGACTCTGGTGTCCATCACTAATCGCAGGCTATCCCCAAGGCGTGAATTACTACAGCGAGAAGAACAGGCTGTGTTCCGTCCCGGTCGCGACTGCATCAATTAGATTTTCATATTCCTCCAGATTCTCGAACTCCGCCACTAGTATTAAAAGTCAGCGATTGCTGTGTTCCTAGCTATCCGTGCTGCCTTCGATTCCGCCAACAGAGAATTACGTTTCCGTACTGCGTGCTGTGTATGGTCTGACCTCGGGTAGAGTTACGGCTTATGTCAAGCCTTCCTTTGTTGTCACCAGTGGGGTTGGACAAGTATGCCCTATCTCCATTCCTCTACAAATTTGCCATTGATGATGTCTTCAAAAATGATCTAGAGGACTTGTTGAACGCTAGCGTCGAGCTCTTCCCAGGCAGTCGGTGGTTGATTTGGATTACGCTGGTGATATCGTCTTGTTTGGTGACGGTCCGCAGGCCGTCCAACTTGCACTTAACCACCTGGCGATTGAAGCGTCGAAGTTTGGCATGCACTTTTCACCATCCAAGTGAAAATCAGTTTTCAAGACTGGTATAAGCCCCTACCTGCACTCAGTATCGATGATGAGACGCTGGAAGTTGTATAGAGTTTTGTCTACCTGGGAAGTTGCATCATTGCTGGTGGGACTGTTGGAAATGAGATTACGGTCCGCATCACAAGAGATCCTCTTGCCTGCCCCAGCCAGAGGCATTTATGGCGCCACCATGATATCCGTTTCTTTATCAAATGGAGAGTTTATAGTGCGACTGGCCGTGCTGTACTGTTGTACGGTTGCGAGAATTAACCTGCTAGTACAGATGACCTGCGCCGACTGTCTGCCTTCGAGAACCGTTGCATGTATAACCATGTCACTACGCCCACACCATTCATAATAGCAGACAAACCATCCATAGTGGACACTGTGTTCACGAATGAAGAGCTCAAGGTTGACAAGTTATTGTTGGAGAGTCCATTAGGTCTCAATGACCATGTAATAATAATGTTTAACCATATTTGTTATGCAGAATAGCCATCTGAACACTTAGAACTAACTCATACAACCACTCGCTACCAAGTCTTGAAAAAACTTGTCGAGGCATCCGCTTCTGAATCCTCGAACAAATCTCCCCTTAACAACGTTTGCACAGTGTTCGTTGAAAGACTCAGCGACATGGTCAACAAAGCATCAGAGACCAAACCCTTTCGTCCCGCAAGAATACCTTCAATTCCAAGGAGCAGGACTCGAAAATGCATAGCAATATGGGATGCAGCATGGTGTGCCTACAAGATTAACCCCGACTCAGAGACATGGGCCAATTTCCTGACACATCGCAACCATTGCACTGCACTTGTCCGTGAGGACAAAGTAACTTATCAACAGTGCCTAACCAAAAAATTCATGGCAAACAACAAACTGCTATATAGGGATGTCGATAATCTGCGTAAAATGAAGCACGGAATCCCTCCACTTTTCACAACAGGCGGTAGCGTACAAATCGCCGAGGAAGCAGCTGATGCCCTGCGGTTACGATACGTCTCAATTTTCGAACTCGCAGCCACTACCTTTCCCATAATGTCATGCACATTACCGACTCCATTGTTTACACATGTAATTTGCAACCCAGCAACTGTGTTAAGGAAGTTACTCTCACTATGCGATCATAGCTCTCCGGGAGCCAACAACATCCGCCCGAATGTACTGAAGGCTGCGGCTACCAAGCTAGCTGAACCACTGTCACAGTTCTTCCAAAGGTGATTTGATAAACAACAAGTCCACACTATGTGGAATTGTGGCATTATCACCCCAATTTTTAAGGCGGGAGCTCTTCAGATCCTGCAAACTCTCGCCCAGTGACTCTCCTCCCTGTGCACGCGAAGATGATGGAAGCGATCGTTGCTGAGACTCTAATGGACTAGCTGGGAATATACAACATCTTGGTAACAGAGATGTAGGGGTTCTGTCAACACCGGTCATGCACCACCAACCTACTGATTGCACGAGGTAGTTGGACGGAAGTGGCTGATGATGGGGTCGGAGTTGACGTCAGCTGTCTGGACTTCTCCAAAGCTTTCGACCGTCTAGATCACCGAATCCTACTTCGCCGGCTACAGATATGGAGTCGGAGATCCTGGGGTTGGTTGGACTGGCAACTTCCTTCACCAACGGAAGCTTCAAGTACGCGTTAGGGGATCACTCTCTAATCCGACTGAAGTAGAATGTTGTGTTCCACAAGGCTCAGTGCTGGGCCTGCGCTGATTTCTAGTGTTTAGCAACGACCTGGCAAGAGTTAGCTCCTCAAATTTCCTGCTTTTCGTCGACAGCGTCAAGATATAGCGGGCGATTAGTTACAATGAAGACCACGATCTACTCCAACATGACCTATCTTGCATTTATGAATGGTCAACGAGGAACCTGCTTCAATTGAACATAGCTAACTGCAAGGTGATACCTCAGCGTCACCAGCTGGTGAGGGCTTACAAGTTTGAAGACCACACCTTGCAGTAGGCCTTTGAGGTGCGCGACCTAGGTGCATTGGTACAGGAAGCTCTCGGATGTTCAAAACTAGCAGAGAAGGCGACGATAACCGGCAATAAGCACTTCGGTCTTCTTCGCAAAGCCTTCGGTCGGTTTGAACCCTCAATCTTTCCTCAAATACTTAGCGCCTACTTGCTACTGCACGTGGAATATGCTATCCAGGCATGGCAGCCATGGCAGAAACAAGATCTCGTTGCTCTCGAGCCTCCTCAACGAATGGCAATCAAAAACGTTAGAGGCCTCTTTCATCTGTTCTGTCAGCTCAGATTGAAATCTCTAAGAGTGTACAGCAGTCGATATCGGCTTTTGCGGGGGGGGGATCTCATAATGGTTTATCAGATTCTGAAGAACCCAAACCACATTTGCCGACCGCTGCTAGAATTGAACCACAGCACTAACCTAAGAGGTCATCCTCTAAAACTGACAATTCAGTATAGCCGACTTGAATGCCGTAGAAATCGCTTTTCCCTCCGCATGTGCCAGCCTTGGAACCCTCTCCCTAATTATGTCGTCTCTGCTCCCAATCTGGCGATATTTAAACAACGAGTTGACGATGCATTGCCCCATTTGCATTTCATTTTATAACTTGTTACCCAGGGGGATACACAACGCAATCTAACGATGTCTTATCAAACTCCCAACCAATGGATTTATGGATTTATACTATTAATACGCGAACATCTGCTATTCTACCTAAGTCTATAGTGAGTCCACCGAAACGCTTTTTCCTTTATCATGAAATTTTCGTTTTGTAATAATTTCCATCCCACGGGACTTGTTAAGCATTGGTTTTGTACCCATAATACACCGTTCTTCCATTGTCTCTCTCCCGTGTGTGATGGCTGAATCACGTAACCAACGGCGAAGTCAGACAGCATGTCGTGGGTGGAGGTAGCCACTCTCTCGAGACGCTCGTCTCGCTGCGCCGATTACGATAGCTTGGGCACGTACTGGGTAGCCCGTTCATCGTCTTCCACGTCGTGCCTTGTTTGCGATCGTTGGACAGGAATGTAGGAGGCGGGGTGGTGCACAGCTTACAACTTGAAGAAGGAGGATAAAAAATCTGACAAAACAGCTGGCCTCGGTTAGTTCTTCTTACTCTAGGGATGGGCTTCCAAAGACTCTGAGTGCCATTGGTTGGAAAACTTGGAACGCATGGCTTATAACCAAACTCCGTGGCGGTCGTGTATCTCTGCTTGTTGAGATGATTCCTCTTCCCGCCCCCAAAATAGACATCTAAAAAACTCAAAACGGTGAGTTGGACAGCGGACAAAAGCTTGCACGTTTTCTTCCTACTTTTGCTAATCCTGTTTTACTATTCCTCCATGGTTCCGATGGCATAATAACTGTACACAACTATATATATATATGCACTTTCTCAGAAGTATGATGGACTGACAAAAATGGTCGAGTAAAGTTTTGCTACCAGAATAGCTTCAGTAGGAACAAGCACAGCAAAAGGTGTAACACATGGCTCTCCACTAAACTCCGCTGTAAACCAATTCCATCATGCCGGGTAGTACGCTAACAAAGTAACTCCTACAGATACCAGCACCACTGCAAATCGCCCAAGCGTTTCCGAACACTTAATCTCCAGCCAATTTTGCTTGGTTTCCTCCAAACCCACTTCCTCCCACCAGGCTCCGCCGAAACTCATGAAAAGTCAACATTAGTGGTAGCTGAGCCGTAGTTGCATCCAACAATACTCCAAACTCAACATCTACTGTTCTACTGCCACACTCCAAATAAATGTGAGTCAAGGTTGCACTGTTGGGTAAAAAATCGCGTCGCTTAGTCACTACCCATACTCCCCTGAAAGACACTCAGAAGCAACGGGATATCCTATCCATACTATGTAGCAACGTTCCGGAGTCAACCTCGAATTCATTGAAATGTAAGCAGGTGCTTGATCTAAGCCAATGACACAGTATAAGCAACCGGCTTTGTATTCCGAGTAAGACCTTATACCCCATCGCAATGAAGCTGGACATTACCGTGGTGCGATGGTTTGTGTGCCTCAGTGATCCGTTGAGCTATGCTGGGTGGTGCTTTTTTGCACCTTCAGAGCCACTCATACCAGATTGCTCAATGGTTAGAGGTCAGACAAACTCAGCCTCCTAGTCTTACAGGTTGGGGGTTGGAATGAGGGTGGCACCTTATTCCTTAAAACGGACTCCTTGTAGCCCAACGCCAAACCCGCTGCCTTGCAGTCAGGTTTTTGAACCAAAGGCTTTGGTTGAGAACCCTAATCGTTCTCCTGTTTAGGCCTGGCAACCTGACAGTATCCTGCCCACGCAATACAATGAATCTTTCCTCAAACAATTTCTTGATGCTCTGGCCACGGCAGAGGATAATCAACGGTGCCCTATCTGCTGCATCGGGCAGGGTGGATAGGGGTTTGGATGCTACTGCTCAAGCCTTCCCGTCTGCTTATTCCCCCTCTTGCGCTTTTTCACCCTTATCGTCCCGTTCCAACTTCACTTTTATCTCCCTGTTTTCAAACCCCAATTCTCGGCCCTCTTCCACCTTGCTTCAATAGTCGCTTGTCTTTTAGTTTCAACTCACAGATGAACGCAGAGTGTCATTCCTGCACTGTCAACTGGCCCATGTCCCATCAAGCGGTCCACTTCAGTTCATCGACTTCCATTTGGAGTTCTCGATCCTTCTTCACAGTGGCATGCCTCAATGTTCACTCATTGCTACAGATCGGTCAACAGGCAGCACTTGCCCTAACATTAGAGACCCTCTCGATCGATATCTTTTGCTTATCGGAGACCCGCCTGCAAGACTCGAGCTTTGTACTCACTCTGCGATCCCCTTCAGGTGACGCAAGCAGTATATTCTCACTGCGCCTATCCGGTGACGATGCAGCTTCGAGCACCGGCCAAGCCGGTGTTGGTATTGCCCTAAGTACCCGGTCTGAAGCTACACTGAGTGATTGGATTCCAATCAGTAGCCGGATGTGTGCGAGCCGATTGGCTGGCTCGTTCCAAACTTCGAAGTCGCATGGGACTAACAGGTGTCTATTCGTCATCGCTGCCTATACACCGACAAACTGTAGCGATGACTCGGTAAAAGACGACTTCTATCGCCAGCTGAACGAACTCCTTCGCCACAGAAGAAGCTCGGACACTGTAGTGCTGGCTGGGGATCTGAACGCTCAAGTTGGAAAATTATCCACAGATGAGCTGCATCTGGGCGGCCAACATGGTATAGGCTCCCGTAATGATAACGGTGAGCGGTTACTTCATTTGTGTGAAGATGCTCGCTTATTTCTTGCGAGCACTAATTTCCGACACAGCACCCGCCGGACGGTGACTTGGCGCCCACCAGCCTCGAACCAGCTATGGACGCAAATCGATCACATTGCTATCAGTTACCGCTGGAGAGGCTGCGTCCAGAACTGTCGCTCGATTTGGAGCACAGGTGTTGACACCGATCATGCACTTGTATGTGTTGACCTGCGGATGCGCTTTGGCGGACGCCCACGACGATTTTATGAGCGCATTGACACCAGCCAACTGGCGAAACAAGCTGTTCTGAATGCGTATCAGTGTACGCTGTCATGCGAGTTGGATAAACTCTCACTGGATGCAATTGAAGCTCACTGGTCTCATATTCACCAGACGTTATTAGCAGCAAGAAAATCCTCATGTGGTATGTCTAGTCGCCAACATTGACATTGGGTCTCTTCACAGTCTCTGGAACTTATGGATGCTCGCCAGCATATTCCGGCTGGAAGCGAACACAATGAAACTCGCAAAGTGCTCCGGGCAAAACTCCGGGCTAGCCTGAAGAGACCACGAATCCTGGTGGTCTCATCGTGCATCAGAGATGGAAATGGCCGCTGCCCTTGGCAACCATCGTAAGTTATTCCGTCTGATACGGGAAACGGGCAGCAGGAGGCCTGGTGTTAGTGAAACAATTTGTGATGAGAGTGGACAGCCTACCCACAACTTGTCAAAACGCTTGGAGCGTTGGGCTGAGCACTTTGAAAGGCAATTTAATCGACCGGAATTGTTAGATTTCTCGCCGGCCAGTGATCGTTCTGCTCCGTGCGCTGTCCCTTTGGATCCACCCTCTCGCTCAGAAGTCGAAAGTGAGATCGAACCGTTGAAGTTGAACAAAGCCGCGGGACCAGATGATTTTACTCCAGCCCTCTTCAAATTCGGGGGACCTGCTCTTGTAGATGATTTACACAAGTTTATAGTCAAACTGTGGGAGCAGGAAACTGTCCCAACCGATTGGAGCCGCTCCGTCATAGTCCCAATTTTCAAGGGAGGCTCACGATCGGAATGCGGCAGACATAGAGGAATCAGTCTGATTTCTATTGCCTCCAAATTGCTTGCTTCTGTCGTCCTTCACAGACTGAATGGCACCCGTGAAAGCCAGATTCGTGAAGAGCAAGCTGGATTTCGTCGAGGTCGTGGCTGCATTGACCACATCTTCACCTTGCGTCAGTTGTTGGAGCACCGTCACACATACTGGCGGCCCACTGTAGTCGTGTTCCTCGATATCAAAGGTGCATTCGACTCAGTGGGTCGACAAGCACTTTGGGATTGTTTACCCAGGAATAGTGTGTCTGAGAAATATGTGAATATTATCCGAGCATTATATGCGCGTAGCTCGGGCAGACTGAGGGCTTACGGCAAGTTGCCGTCGCCTTTTAATATCTCCAGCGTTGTGAGACAAGGATGCCCGCTGTCACCTTTCCTCTTCAAATTCGCTGTTGACGAAGTCATGGAAATCGCGTTCACAGGACACGGCTTTGAAGGTGTGGGTCTGCTCCCAAGAGCACGACTTCTTGACTTAGAGTATGCTGACGATATTGCCCTAATCTGTGACAGCTCACAGACGTGCCAAGCGGCACTGGACAGATTAGCACTAGATGTCCGTCACTTCGGGCTTTGCTTCGCACCCTCGAAGTGCAAAGTGTTCCTCCAAGATTGGTCTGGACCGCCTCCTACGCTGACCGTTGGTGGGGATCAGCTAGAAGTCGTTCAAAAATTCAACTACCTGGGAAGTTGTATCAGCGCCCGTGGGATTGAAGATGAGATCACGAGTCGTATAGCGAAAGCTCGGGGCGCTTTTGCTAACCTTCGCCACTTATGGCGCCGGCGCGACATCACTCTTGCCCTGAAGGTTAGAGTGTACAATGCAGCGGTACTTTCGACCCTACTGCACGGTTGTGAAACCTGGCCGCTTAAAGCAGCGGACCTGAAGAGGGTTGTTACGTTCGACCACCGGTGCTTTCGTAATTTAGCTCACATTTTGTTGGAACACCGATTAAGCAATGAGCCTGTTCGACGTCTTGTTTACGGCACAGGAAAAGGAACTGAACCACTCAGCACCCTTATTTCACGCAACAGGCTCCGATGGCTCGGCCACGTGTTGCGCATGCCAGCCCACCGACTCCCGCGACGTGCGTTGTTTGCGCGCCGGGGGTGTGGATGAAAGAAGAGGAGGGGTGGCCAAGCGATGACTTGGTCCAAAGGAATGAAGGCCCTCACTTCGGAGCTGGCCTCGGTTGGAACGTCTCGGCTCCCTGGTTGGGGTCCGAAAGATGATGAACACGTTTGGTTGAACACATTTTTGATATGGCTAGGAGCCGACCTCAGTGGCGTTCGTGCTGTGAGTTTCTTTGTCCCACCCCAGCCCTCTTAGCCTCCCCCTCCAACCACGATCTTATTATTTAGCCTTATATAATTTTGCATAGTAATTATTTTTGGGTGCACAGCAGCCGGCTGGTAGCTTACCGGAACGATGCCCATCCGTTACCGGTAGCTCAGCCAGCTTGCATCAGTTGCTTTCTTTCTCCTTTTTTGTATGTATTGCGGCACAGTAGCTGAGGTGTTCTCCACCTCCAGCTAACGTGTGGTATGATGATATGATGAAGACCTTATACATGACGAGTATCACTCGCCAACTGAATTTAAAGCAATATGATGATTCCAGGCTTATTGGGGTCTTGCTCAACTCTGTCAATGGGGTGGAAACAATGTTGATTATGACAGCTTGTCTTCAGAACGGATCTTGTTTTGTCTCCGTATTTTTGGACGTTTCATGGTTTGAGCACTAGCGACATTGCAGAACCATTCTTTCCATGGCTTTCCCCAGTCGAACGAGCACGATGAATGCGAAGCAGCTGCTCACGACCAGCAGTGTTGGCGCTATTTTTGTGAGCCCCTGCTCTTGGATGACGTTGTAGCTACTTCCCTCTCAAGGCTAACAAGATCAGCCAGCTACATAGGATGTGGCCCAAGGATAACTATGGTCTTGTTACAAACTGGGCAGCTGGCACTTAGGCTACTGGAACAATGGCTCTCACTTTGGAACCTACTGCCAACCGTGCTCCACTTCGACGCTGTGAGCGAAACTGTCGTCCGGTTTAAAGCGCCAACTCATCAGACAAACGAATTGTGGAACCCACTCGAAATTCAAGCTGTTAGCATATCTGAAAGAAGTGTGGACCTTCCTATTCAATCCTGTAATCGCTCTGCGTCTATCGTGCAAACTGAGTTGTCAGGGACTAATTGCGATGCCACTGAATCCACTTCCAAGAGACTAGCCGAAAATACCACGAAAAATGGCTAGCGTCCGACCATACAGCGGTCGACAACCGTTTATCTGAGCCTTATGTCTTTCAGATCGTCGCTAAGAAGCGAAATAGTTTTGTGCGTGTACACCAATGCCCAAGACCCCTTTAGCAAAATCGCAGGAGCTTCGGTTGCCTCAAGCAACAAACGCTTGGGATCTCATCTCCATAGCCGATACTAGGTTGCACTCAGAGATCACGATTCAGGGATTGTCACTGTTCTGACACGAGCGCCTCAGCAGGGAATTGATATAATCCCATACTTGTACAACTACATACACTGCGAACCACTGGATGATCCGGAGATGCGGATCACCCATTCTCTACGGTGCCGTTTGCGCCTTAGCTTCAATGACAGCTGCTTCATGACAGTCGTTTTTCGCCCTCCATCGTCTTCTCCAGAGATGGATTCCTTCTTAATATCGGCACTAACAAAATGCTTACTCCCACCTTGCATCCACACTCACAAGAGATTGCAAGGTGCAAGACCTGGAAGCCTCGGCACCTTCTAGTGGAACATTCAAGGCCGAACTGCAAGAGCTTATCATAAGTATTCCATTGTACAATCATAGTAATTTACCAGCTAGAGAGTTGATAACAACTCATCGGTACTTGACCTCGTACTAACAAATGAGGAACTCATGGTCGACAGGCCATTGGTAGAAACCC
Source organism: Dicrocoelium dendriticum (assembly GCA_944474145.2). Lineage (NCBI taxonomy): Eukaryota > Metazoa > Platyhelminthes > Trematoda > Plagiorchiida > Dicrocoeliidae > Dicrocoelium > Dicrocoelium dendriticum. The sequence goes on from OX104066.1 coordinate 112,817,073, forward strand.
AACTAGGAATGAGCGATAATGATACCATACTTTACAACTATGTGTGTTACGCCGAATATTCGGAGAAACACGCTGCATTAAAACGTACCATTACAAGCTACAACATTCTGAACAATCTTGTTGCGACGACTGATTTGAAATTATCACAAGTTGGCTCATCTCACAGTGCTTGGATTCAGTTTGTTGCATGCTCCAGCTATCTGATCGCAACTGCTTCAGAAACGAAGAGGGCCCGTTCCACCAATCCATCGTCGTTCATCTGCAGTAGAACTCTAAAATGCACGTACTTGAGGACTGCAACTTGGCACACTTACACAGGCTGTTCTGGTCCCGAAACCTGAAGCGACTACGTGATCCGGCACAACGTTTGTAATACGCTTGTTCGTCAGGACAAACTGTCTCACCAACAACATTTGAATTATAAATTAACAACAGCAGAAAACTCCTATATAAGCATGTTAACACTATTCGAAAGGTGCAGCGAGATGTCCCCACACTTAACACGACAATCGGAGGGGCACAGAGCGCTGAACATGCAGCCAACGCCCTACGGATGCAGTATGCCCCGAGCTTCCGTCACTGTTATCTACCTACATCCACAGCACCAATTTCATCATGTACTAACATCGCTTTTACTACACAGATGTGTTGAAGAAACTGCTCTCACTGCGCACATACCGTTCTCCCGGAATGGATGAAATTCACGCGAGGGCGCTGAACGTAGCAGCAACAATTCTGGTAGAGCCAGTATCGCATTTCTTCTAAACGTACTTGGATAAGGACACTGTGCCCACCACGTGGAAACAGTCTGAGCACGCCACTTTTCAAAAGTATCATTCGTTCGGAACCTGCAAACTATCGCCCAGTGGTCCTGCTCCCTTTATTCTTAAAGGTGATGGAGGCAATCATCGCTGAAGCTTTAGTCCATCATCTAGAAGGCAGCACGGTTCCCGTCAACACCTTTCATGCACAACCTACCGGTTACACGCGGTGGTTGAACAGAAGCGGTCGATAAAGGGAGCAGGACCGACGTCAATTACCTCGATTTTTCCAAAGTCTTCGAGCGCACGTAACACCATATTCTGTTTCACGGACTCGAAAGGTATGGGATTGTGCATCCTGTGTTTAGGTCAATCAGGAAGTTCCTCCAGAATCGGCAACTACAGGTTAGATTTCGGAACACGATGTCCGGTCCGATTCATGTGCAATGTGGAGTTCTACAAGGGTCAGTTGTGGGGCGCGTCTGTTTCTTGTGTTCATTAGTGTGCTTGCGAGTCTGATTGCCTCAGATTTCTTACTATTGGCCAGTGATGTTAAGATGTGGCGCTCCATGGCCGACTCAGGAGATCACCATGGACTTTAGCGACACAAGCACAGGGCGTATCAATGGCCACTCCACAATCTACTCCAGTTTAAATTAACAAAATGTAGGATGGTTCACACTAGTCACCAGCCGAACAGAAAATACAATCTTGAGAACCATGTCCTGTAACCAGTCACCCAGGAGCACGACCTTGTGGTATTTATCCGGGCTGTTCGGAACAATCTGCGAAGAAGTCGAAAACTGGGAACCAACACGTTGGCATGCTGTACAGGGCATTCGGGCGGTATGATCTGTCTGTCTGTTTGTAGTTGCTTAATACCTACGTGTGGCCTCATATGGAATAGGCAATGCGGGCCTAGCAGCCCTGGCACAGGCAAGACCTTGCAGCGCCCAAGACTCCACAGCTAAGAGCCACCAAGCACATCAGAGGGTCGCTCCACCTTCCATACTAATTTAGGATGATACCCTTAAGATTGCACAGCGGTTAGTATCGGCGAGGCCATCTAATAATGGCCTATTGGAGCATGAGGAACCCCAACCGGGTCTATCGTCACCTAGTGCGACTCAGTCACGAGACGAATTTGAGAGGCCGCTAGTTCAAATTGGCCAAGAACTACAGTCAGCTAGAATGTCGGCAAAACCTTTACTCTCTTCTTGTCTGCCAACCATGGAAGGTCCTCCCAAATTAGATTGTATCCGCTCCAACTTTACCTTGTTTAAAAAAGCCTTGACGTTGCGCTAACTCACCTACATTACGAGGTGTAGCCTGTGTACATTTACAAAGTATCTAACGCGACGAAAATTGCACAACCAAGATTAACCTACACAATCGAGATTAGCTCTTTTCTGCATGTCACTGTGGGAACACTGTGGTGTATCCAGCAAATGGCTTTTCATTTTGTCACTCTATCTTCTTTTCATTACTTTGTGGTTCTGATTCTGGCCATCTCACTAGACTAGTTAAGCATATTTTGTTTCTATCCGTAACCTACTATTAGGGAAGGCTACTTCAGTTGCTGACTGCACACCATAGCAGATCTGGCGAAAACACTGAAGGTCGTCGGCCAGTTGCCGGGTGGTCTACACACTCTGCTTGCAGTCATGAGGTCACCTGTTCGAATCCGTGTAGCGGTGAGCGTCCTCGCGGTATAAGCAGCCCACGCGCGACTAGTGGTGGTCAAGCGGCAGCGAAGCGCCGTTACGGCGTGCAGCTGACGAAATACTTTTTCTGTGAAGGTTTCTTGAACAACCGCTCCGAAATTGACTAGCCTACGTTGCGTGGGCTGCAAACACAAGTAAAGATGACACACCGACACTGCATGAGATGCAGTGAAAAGTGCTCAGCTGCGAAACGGTAAGTGTACCGGAGCCGATGAGATACCGCCAGAAGTGTTGAAACACGATGATCCGTGTTGGTACACCCACTGCAACACTTCGTGGAACGCATGTGGATTGAAGAAGAGGTGTCTGTTTACCTAAAGAACGCTGTTATGCTGCCACTGTGCAATAGCAAATGGTGCAAGTAATTTTTTGCACGAAGTATCGTGGCATCAACTTGCTGAGTTGTGTGAGAGTGATTACTCGAATCCTTATCAGCCGCCACGTCACACAGGTCGTTGAATCGCACTTGACGGAAGAGTAGTGCAGATTCCATTTGTGTCGTTGCACCATAGATATGTTACACCCAACCGAAATCAGAACAGCGTTATAGTAGTAAGAAAATTGAGTAGGAAGCGGGAAACGGTATAATCCACTCGGCACATGTAAGGACGTAAAATCTGTCTGCTGCGCGAGTCACATGAAGGCAAGAGCGATTTCCAGTTCGAAGCGAATCAATATCGGACACTGATTGGTTGACACACAAACACGCACGCACTGAAATACACGCGCTCCTACGCAGCAGCCTTTGCGGCTGAATAGCGGTGGATGGATTTGGCATGACGGATGACCGCACCACCCTTCCGCCCGTTGGTTTGGGCTAACTTGCCTGATCGTTTATGAAAAAAAGAATAGGGGGGCCCTTGCATCGAGCCTTGTGATACACCACACCCACCACAATTGCGTCGGACAGGGATTATTGGAGGTGAGAGTACGAGAATCGATGTCCGACGCAAGTGAGGTGGAGTGCGGTGTACCATAAAACTCGTCGCTAGTACCGCGAGTCTTCTTGACTTTCCTAAACGGTCTAGCAAGGGATATTATTAGTAACCTAATCGGTGTTGTACTTATACCTGTACACGTAATGCGTATTACACGACACCCCAACTCTAAACATTTCGGAGAGCCGAGACTTCTGCGTGTTGTGCTGAACTCCATCACTGAAGTAGAATCAGTACTACTGTCGGCAGGTAGTCTCAGAAATGAACACTGCTCAATCCGTATCTTTACAGACAACCCATGGGGCGAGCGTTATCGAGTTAACCGCACCTTAGAGGACTACCGGAAGGAAACTTCAACCAGAACCATACTTCTTCACGGGGTTCCTGAAACCGAAGCATGTGATCAGCATGAAATAACAATCCATGATAAAGAACAGTGGTGTTATATTCGTGAAGCACTCTTTTTGGATAATGTGCTAGCGAAATCCGTGTCACGACTGCGTACCTCACCGAACTACAAAGGAATTGGCCCGAGAGTGTTGAAGGTGGTCCTTCAGTCAAAACATATGGTAGCACGGATGTTACAAAGCTGGCACATGTTCCGTTGCAAGCTACCATCTGAGGTTCGGCTGAAGACAATCAGCGATATGCCTCCTAGAGATGATATGTCACTCAAAGAACCAAACGCGACGGGATCTATGAGAGAACAACGCACCAGTAGTGTGCCGAATGAGCCCATACAACCTGTAGAAGATGATAGTGACCAGACACCTTACACTGTACGTCGCAGATCAGATACGGGACTAACTACACGGACGATGAATAAAATGTTAAACCCTTCACCAAGCACACATCGAAAAAACGATTAGTCGCCGGCCACTCACTGGTCGGCGAAACTTCACATATGAGTTGCAGAACCTCCGAAATATTGCTTAAATCTGCGAAACTTTCATGTATGTACACTGACGCCCAAGGGCTCCTCAGTAAAATTACCGAACTTCGACTACGTCAGGTTGCGAATGCTTGGGACCTAATTTCCATTACCGAAACTTGGTTACACCAAGAGGTGACTGATGCTGAGGTTGAGATAGCCGGAATGTCACTCATCCGGAACGACCGCCCCAGCAGAGGAGGTGGCGTCCTACTCTACTACCGCAGCGATCTACAATGTACAACCGTTGATGATCTGGAAGCACACGTTACTGACTCACTCTGGTGCCGTCTCCGACTGAGGCACAACGACACGTGTCTAGTAGCTGTCGTTTACCGCCCCTTAAAGTCCACTCCGGAAATGGATTCCCGCTTGATACGTGGCATGAACAGAGTAACACGTACTATCTACAGCCACATTCTCATCTCCGGGAACTTCAGTCTACATGATCTGGAGGTTTCGGCATCGCCCAGTGAGCAGTTCAAAGCAGACTTGCAGGAACTGATCGCTAATATTCCTTTGTACAATCATGTCACCATGCTCACTAGATTCAGGACAGCAAACAAACCGTCCATACTGGACCTTGTGCTCACGAATGAAGAGCTCATGGTTGACAAGTTATTGATAGATAGTCCATTAGGTCCCAGTGACCATGTAGTAATAACTTTTGACTATGTGTGTTATGCAGAGTATCCTTCTGAACACTCGGAACTAACTCATACAATCACACGCTACCAAGTAGTGAAAGAACTCGCCGACGCAACTGCTTGGGAATTCTCAAACAAAAGTCCCATTGACAACGTTTGGGCAGAGTTCGTTAATAAACTCAGCGACATCGGCAACAGAGCATCAGAGACCAAACCCCTTCATCCCGCGAAAATGCCTTCAATTATAAGGAGTAGGACTCGAAAATGCCTGGCGATAAGGGATGCAGCATGGCATGCCTAGAAGATTAACCCCGACTCAGCGAATTGGGAAAATTTCCTGACCCATCGCAACCATTGCACTGCACTTGTCCGTGAGGACAAAGTAACTTATCAACAGAGCCAAGCCAAAAAATTCATGGCAAACAACAAACTGCTATATAGGCACGTCAATAAGCTTCGTAAAGTAAAGCATGGAATCCCCCACTATTCACGACAGGCCGTAGAGTACAAAGCGCCGAAGAAGCAGCTAATGCCCTGCGGCTTCAATACGCCCCAATCTTCGAACTCGCAACATCTACCTGTCCCATAATATCAAGCACATTACCGACACCTTTGTTTACAAATGTTATTTTCAACCCATCAATTGTGCTAAGGAAGTTACTCTCACTGCGTGAGCATAGTTCTCCAGGAGCAGACAACATCCGCCCGAAGGCACTGAAGGCTGTGGCCACCAAGCTAGCTGAACCACTGTCACAGTTCTTTCAAAGGTGCTTTGATGAACAACAAGTCCCCACTATGTGGAAGTGTGGCATTATCATCCCTATTTTTAAAGGCGGTAGCCGTTCCGATCCTGCAAACTATCGTCCAGTGACTCTCCTCCCTGTGCTCGCGAAGGTGATGGAAGCAGTCGTCGCTGAGGCTTTAATGGACTACCTAGAAAAATGCAACATTTTGATACCGGAACAGCATGGCTTCCGTCAACACCGGTCATGCACTACAAACCTACTGATTGCACGAGATAGTTGGACGGAAGTGGCCGATGATGGGGTCGGAGTCGACGTCATCTATCTGGACTTCTCCAAAGCTTTGGACCGCCTTGATCACCGCATCCTACTTCAAAGACTACAGAGTTACGGAATCGGTGATCCTGTACTTGGTTGGATTGGCAACTTCCTTTACCAACGAAAGCTTCAAGTACGTGTTAGGGGATCACTTTCTAATCAAATTGAGGTGGAATGTGTTGTCCCACAATGCTCAGTGCTGGGACCGCGTTTATTCCTGGTGTTTATCAACGACCTGGCAAGGGGCATCTCCTCAAATTTCCTGCTTTTCGCCGATGATGTCAAGATATGGCGGGCGATTGGTAACAAGTCCGATCAGGATCTGCTCCAGCATGACTTAGATCGCATTTACGGATGGCCAAAGAGGAACAAGCTTCAATTGAACATAGCTAAGTGCAAAGTGATGCATCTGCGTCACCAGCCGGTGAGCGCTTACAAGATTGGAGACCACATCTTGGCGAACGTTTCTCAGGAGCGTGACCTGGGTGTATTGGTGCAGGAAAATCTCGGGTGTTCAAAACAAGCAGAGAAGGCGACGAGAACCGGCAATCAACACTTCGGCCTTCTTCGCAGAGCCTTCGGTCGGTTTGAACCCTCAATCTTTCCCCAAACGCTTAACGCCTACGTGCGACCTCACGTGGAATATGCTATTCAGGTGTGGCAGCCGTGGCAGAAACAGGATCTCGTTGCTCTCGAGACTCCTCAACGACGGGCAACCAAGAATGTCAGGGGCCTCTTTCATCTCCCCTATCAGCTTAGACTGAAATCTCTAAGAATCTACAGCAGTCGATATCGGCTTTTGCGGGGGGATCTCATAATGGTTTACCAGATTCTGAAGAACCCAAACCACATTTGTCGTCCGCTGCTGGAATTGAACCACAACACTAAACTAAGAGGTCACCCTCTGAAACTGACAATGCAGTATAGCCGGCTTGAATGCCGTAGAAATTTCTTTTCTCTCCGCGTGTGCCAGCCTTGGAACGCCCTCCCTAATTATGTCGTCTCTGCTCCCAATCTGGCAATATTTAAAAAACGTGTTGACGATGCATTGTCTCACTTACATTTCATTTTATGACTTGTTAGCCAGGGGCTACAAAACGCAATCAGACGATGTCTTGCCAAACGCCTAACCAATGGATTTATAGTTTTATATGTTTCATACGCGAACATCTCCGCTATTCCGCATAAGTCTATAGTGAGTCCACCACAACGCTTTTCCCTTTATCATGCAATTGATTTTCACAATAATTTTCCATCCTACGGGACTTGTTAAGCAACGCTTTTTTACCCGTAATAAACCATTGTTTCATTGTTCCATCACTTCCGATTTCCTTTTCTTCGAGGATGATATCAAGTTATGGCGATTGAGCAGAGAACTGAACGACCACGAAAAGCTCCAAAGTGACCTCAACACGATTTCTATCTGGTCAGTTTATAATGAACTACAGTTCAATGTGGAAAAATATCGCGCTGTTCAATTACGCCATAGTTATGACAACGTGTATAATCTTGGGTATTGCAAAGCACTTCCCAGGAACGCGACCTCGATGTGCTCATTCAAACTAACTTTAATGGTTCAGGGCAGTCGGAGCCAGCTGTGAAAAGAGCCAGCCAACACGTCGGCTTGCTGCCAAGAGCATTCGGAACTTTCGACCTACCCATCTTCCCCATGATGAACAATTCTTACCTCCGTCCTCACGTTGAATACGTCATCCAAGCTTTGCAACCTTGCTTCAAGTGCGACCTAGAAGTGTTAGAGAAACCACAACGCAGGACCACAAAGAACGCCAAGGGTCTACGAAATCTGTCCGAACGTCAAGGCCTGTAGTCACTGGGAGTTTTTAGTGGCCGCTACTGAAGGATACGCAGCGATCTCATATTAGTCTACTAAATATTGAGTGACCCCAATCACCTACGCCGTCACATTGTGTAACTCAGCGATCGCACCAATATCAGAAGTAGCACTCAGAAAGTAACTGAACGGTTGGCAGCGTAGAAGGCGGGCCGAATTATTGTTTTCAGGTTTCCTAATCATCATCATTATACACGTTAGCTAGAGTTGAGAAACACCTCAGCTACTGCGCCGTAACACATAAAAGAAAAAATTAAATGTAACAGTTGCAAGCCAACTGAGCTTCCAGCAACGGATGGGCATCGTTCCGGTAAGCTAGCAGCCGGCTACCAGGTAACAAGAACAATTATGATGCAAAATTATATTATGCTACGAACTGAGCTTATGGTTGGAGAGGGAGGCTAAGACGGATTGGGTGGGGCAAAGAAACTCACAGCAGGAATACCACTGAGGTCGGTTCCTAGCCATATCAACAAGTGTATCCAGTCAAACGTGTTCATCGTCTTTTGGACCCAAACCAGGGAGCCGAGACGCTCCGGCTGAAGCCAGATTCGAAGTGAGGTCCTTCATTCCTCTCGACCAAGCCATTGCTTGGCCATCCCTCTTCTTCCATCCAAACCTCCGGTATGCAAACAACGCACGTCGCGGAAGTCAGTGGGCTGGCGTGCGTAAGATGTGGCCGAGCCATCGGAGCCTAGTGGGTGAAATAACGGTGCTGAGTGATTCAGTTCCTATTCCTGCGCCGTAAACAAGACGTGGATTAGGCTAGCTGCTTACTCGGTGTTCCCAACAGATGTGAGCCAAATTGTGAAGGCACCGATGGTCGAATCTAACTAGCCTCTTTATGTCCGCTGATCTAAGGGGCCAGGTTTCACAACCGTGCAGTAGGGTCGAAGGTACCGCTGCATTGTACACTTTACCCTTCAGGTCGTGAGTGATGTCGCGCCGCCGCCATAGGTGGCGAAGACTAGCAAAAGCACTTAGAGCTTTTGCTATACGGTCCTTGATCTCCTCCTTGATCCCAAGGGCGCTGATACAACTTCCCAGGTAGTTGAATTTTTGAGCGACTTCTAGCTGATCCTCACCAAGGGTCAGCGTAGGAGGCGGTCTAGGCCAATCTTAGAAGAATGCTTTGCACTTCGAGGGTGCGAAACAAAGCCCGTAGTGACGGACAGCTAGTGCTAATCTGTCCAGTGGAGCTTGCCAGGTTTGTGAGCTGTCACAGATTAGGGCAATGTCGTCTGCATCCTGCAAGTCAAGAATTCATTCACCTGGGAGCAGATTCACACCTTCTAAGTCGTGTCCTGTGAAAGCAATTTCCATGACTTAGTCAATAGTGAAGTTGAAGAGGAAACGTGACAGCAGGAATCGTTGTCTTACACCGCTGGAGATATTGAAGGGCGACGACAACTTGCAGTAAGCCCTCACTCTGCCCATGCTACGCGCGTATAATGATCGGATAATATTTACATATTTCTCGGACACACTTTTCCTGAGTAAACAGTTCCAAAGGTTAAATCGATCAACCGAATCGAAAGCACATTTGATGTCGAGGAACACGACTACGGTGAGCTACCAATATGTGTGACAACGCACCAACAATTGACGCAAGGTGAAGATGTGGTCGATGCAGCCACGACCCCGACGAAACCCGGCTTGCTCTTCATGAGTCTGGCTTTCACGAGTGCTAGTCAGTCTGTGAAGGATTACAGAGGCGAGTAATTTGGAGGCGATGGGGATCAGATTGATTCCTCTGTGATTGCCGCATTCTGAATGCGAGCGTCCTTTGAAAATCGGAACAACAACGGAGCGGCTCCGGTCGGTTGAGACAGTTTCCTGCTCTTACAGTTTCATTAGCACTTCATGTAAATCATCATCAAGAGCAGGTCCCTTGAATTTGTGAGGCCTGCAGTAAGATTACCTGGTCCAGTGGCTCTATTTAGCTTCAACAGTCTGATCTCACGTTTGACTTCTGAGCAAGAGGGTGGATCCAAAGGGACAGCTCGCGGGGTAGGGCGATCAGTGGCCGGCGAGAAATCTGACCATTCCGGACGAGTACATTGTTTTCAAAAGGCTCAGCCAAACGCTCCAAGCGTTTTGACAAGTTGTGGATACGCTTTTCACACTCGTAATAAATTGTTTCATTGACACCAGGTCTCCTGCTGCCAGTTTCCCGAGTCAGACGGAATAACTTATGATGGATACCAAGGGAAGCGGCTACTTCCATCTCTGAAGCACTATGAGACCACCAAGATTCGCGGTCTCTCTTTAGGCTAGCACGGAGTTTTGCCCAGAGCTCTTTTCGATTTCCGTTGTGTTCACTTCCAGCCGAAATATACCCGCGAGCATCGACAAGTTCCAGTGACCGCGAAGTGACCCAATGACCCTGTTGGCGATTAGACTTACAACACGGGGATTTGTTTGCTGCTAGTAAGGTCTGGTGAACATGCGACCAGTGACCTTCAATTGTCTCCAGTGAGCGCTTACTCAACTCGCATAACAGCGTACTTTGATAGGCATTCAGGACAGCTGGATTTGTCAGTTGGCTGGTGTCAATGCACTCACAGCGTCGTCGTCGGCGTCCGCCAAAACGCATCCGCAGGTCAGCACATACAAGTGCATGGTCGGTGTTCACACATGTGCTCCAAATCGAGCGACAGTCCTGGATACAACCTATCCATCGGTAACTGATGGCAATCTGATCGATTTGCGACCAAGGCTGGTTCGAGACTGCTGCGCGCCAAGTCACCCTCCGGCTAGTGCTGTATCGGAAGTTAGTGCTCGCAAGAAATAAGCGGGCATCTTCACACGAATGAAGTAACCACTCACCGTTATCATTATGGGAGCCTACACCACGTTGACCGCCCAGATACATTTCATCAGTGTACAATTTTCCAACTTGAGCGTTCAGATCCCCAGTCAGCAGTACAATGTCTGAGCTTCTTCTGTGGCGAAGGAGCTCGTTCAGTTGGCGGTAGAAGTAGTTTTCTTACCAAATTATCACTAAAGTTTTTGGGCGCCTAGGCAGCGATGATGAATAGACACCTATTAGTCCCGCACCACTTCAAAGCTTTGAACTAGCCAATTAATCGGACCGCACACATCCGGCTACTGATTGGAATCCAATCAACCAGTGTAGCTTCAGCCCGGGGACTCAGCGCAATACCAATACCGGCTTCGCCGGTGCTCGAAGCTGCATCGTCACCGGATAGGCGCAGTGAGAAATGGGTGGTGGTGTCACCTGAATGGGATCACAAAGTGTGCACAGAGCTCGAGTCTTGCAGGCGGGTCTCTCATTAGCAGCAGAGATCGATCGAGAGAGTCTACTTTTGGGTATTTGCTGTCTGTTGACCGATCTGTAGCAATGCGCGTGCATGGAAGCATGCTAATCTGAAGGAGGATCGAGGGCTCCAAACGGAAGTCGATGAACTGAAGTGGACCGCTTGATGGGATATGGGCCTGTTGACAGGGCAGGAATGACGCTCCGCGTTCACATGTGAGCTGCAACTAAAAGGTAAAAGCCTAGCAAAGCAAGGTTTGGGGGTTGAAAACAGGGAAGATAAAAGTGAAGCTGGAAGGGGACGGTGGGAGTGAAAAAGCGTAAGAGGGTAGAACGAATTCGGGAAGTCTTGAGCAATGGTATCCAAACCCCTATTCATTCTGCTCGATGCAGCAGATAGGGCACCGTTGATTATCCTCTGCCGTGGCCATAGCATCAAGAAATTGTTTGAAGAATGATTCATAGTATTGCATGGGCAGGATACTGTCAGGTTGGTTACCCAGGCGTAGACAGGAGAACGATGAGGGTTCTCAACCAAAGCCTTTGTTTCAAGAACCTGACCGCAAGGCAGCGGGTTTGACGTTGGGCTGGATAGAGTCCGTTTTAAGGACCAGGAGGCTGAGTTTATCTGGCCTCTAACCATTGACCAATCTGGTATGAGTAGGCCTTAAGGTGCAAAAAGCACCACCCAGCATAGCTCAATAGATCAATGAGGCACACAAACTACCGGGTTTACCAACGCTGGAACTGTCTCCCAAACTCAGATGTTTCCTACCCCACTTTGGAAATTTTCAAAAATCTAGTTGATCTTACTCTTGGCCCCCATCACTTCGTTGCCTAAACTGTACAACTTTAGGATATGTTAATTATCCCTCCAAACCGGATCAGCATGTTACGTAAACCTGAGGATGCGGGACAGAAGTGAGTACTCTACTTTTTAATTTCCCACGGAGTACATCAACTATATTTGCCCCCATGTTGCCTCGTCGTTCGCATTCAATTGCCACTTACACCACTCTCATTCAGCGGCGTACCTGCTCGATAAATTCTCAAAAATACAACCTACATCTTTTTTTATATTGTAGTTTTGACCTTACCATCCTGCAGGACTTGTCAAACAACAGCTTCTGTACCCGGCATAAATCATTGCTCATTGTTCATTGGCTGGTCGGCGTCGACGATTAGAGCGACGTAAGAAATATTCAGGTATTGGTTGTGCGTAGGTCACCTACATATCGGTCGGCGATTGAAATGGTAAATCTGGTTCAGCGTTTGTTTCTCGGTTCGACAGTCTTGGTCGCACATGCTCCAAATAGCACCGCGCGGTCCGGTCATCCTCAGTTTCGGATTCTACGATCAGTCCATAAGTTGTTTTCACGACAGCCGGCTCCGCCCCAGAGTCTGTAGGTAAACGGACGTAAATAGGGTCTGACTCTGTCACAATTCTGTCCCTGCTGCCATTATCAAAATGTTTCTTTGCCCGTTGTTGCCTTTCTGTAATTTCCAATGCAGTAAATGTAATCGTGTACGCAGGCGTCGACGGAACATTGACTCTGCCGGGCTTCTACCGGTTGTCTCTTTTGGCATGTTCCGGTACGCGAACAGAGAACGACCTAAATACACACACAGTGGAACCTTTAGTTGTTTTGTTAGCGGGTTTTTTCACTGTCTGTATCACCTTCTTTGCCAACCCGCTGGAGGATGGATGATAAGGTGCAGTAGTTATGTGTGTAACATATAGACGACTTAGTGAAGGGGAGCTGCATGTGGGAGAACCGAAATTACCTTATCAAGACATGATCAATGTGAGTTCATCACGAACTGAGGTTGATTTCAGGGGTTGGGAAGCAATGGCAGTTGAAAAGCGATAGCATATCATAAGAGCTGTTATCCAGGGGCGTGAGAAAGCACTGTCGCATGCGGAAAAGAAGCGCCGTGTACACAGTAGCGACAGATGCCGATGGAAGATAGCCTTTCCACTTCTCGCGTATGGTACTGCGGCACATGCAGTCGCGAGTGCCTCAGCCAAGCTTATCTGGTAAACTACCAGCGTATCCACGCGAGGCCAACATCTGAACGTAGACGGGTCAGCATCATTAGCGCTAAAGTAACTTCGCTGCTTCGGATTCCGTTTACTAGTCCGCGCCAATATTGCCCTCAATGTCGTCTCAATTTGTCAGTACGCATACCTGCGCTTATATTTTGTCTTTCAGGTGTTGGTTGTTGCTTGCTTCACAGCAAACAATATTTGACCATTCCATTTTGTCTTTGAACTCTTCTGTTACTCGTCCGCATATTTCCTGCTTATTTTGGCGATTTTTTTACGATGAAGTTTATATCCCCTGATTTACCATTACAGATGACTAGGATCATAATTGCACTACAGCAGATGTAATGCACCTTTATTTGTTTCAAAAGGTTTGGCAAACGACCGATTAGTGTATTTGTTATACTGTACAACCATTTGCTTTTAACTCAAAAGCTTTATCGGGCGAAATGAATTAGCTTATACATGAGTGTCAGTTTAAAATAATAATGTGCAAGCTACATACAGAGGTCGATAAACTTTCATTTCATTGGGAAAACGTTACAGTGGTCAAAGGTTATTGGCTTCGCGTAAAAACCGTGGGTCCCAATTGAGGTCAAATGGGAATTGTTACCGCCAACTCGGCAGTGGATTCAAGCACCACGTAGACTCCCGGGTCAATTCAAAATTCTAAGCCGGAAATCCGCTACGGTGCTATTTTTATGAAAAGTCAGGGCAACAGATTATATACTGATCATTACAATGTCCACTACAGCGTATACAATAGTTCTATTCTCAATGTAAAATCGGGTCCAAACAAGACCAAACGCCGGCACAATTAACTAAAGTCCAACCGGTTACACAGTAGATTACGCAATACAGTCAGGCGCGATATAAAGCACAACGATCAATAGTCCAAACAATCAAGCCGTAAGAATGTCAGCTAATGGGAGTCCTGGCAGCGAATAGGTATGGATTTTGGGCATGCTTAGGTGGAATCCAACAGACTGTGATTTGTCAGTTACAGGAATAAAAATGCTTGTCAGAGGGTAGTTATACACATAGTGGGCAAACTGAAGTGGTCAGCTGGAATGAACTTCGTCACTGATGAAACTTGTCTTTGATACTGAAGGATTCGATGGAGTGATGTTTCTTGTCCATTCTGACTTCGAATCCATCCGCCGATGCGTATCAATCTGGCCGGAGTAAGGCTGGAAGCCAGGCACTAGGCAGCCGTACTCCGACTATCCTATTCTCGCAGTTGTTGTTCTTGGTTATTTCTATAGACTCAGCAATTAGCCTTTGTTGGGCTGATCGCAATCTCTTTCTGATAACGACATTTTCAAAGTCAATTTTGTGGTCTGTCTCTAGAGCATTCATTGCTACCGCCGAGTCTCTGAAAAGAGCTCAATACTTGAGCAAATTCCTCGGAGATCGTGATATATGCCGTCCACCTTCTGAGATTCTTGTGCGTACTTCCCTCACAGTTTGGCTTATATATACTTGCACACAATCTTTGCATAGGATTCTGTAAATGCAGTTAGTTGCTCTATCAAAGGGAAGACAGTACTTTAAATACACAAGCATCGACCGTAGCGTTTTACCCCTTTGGAAAACTACCCTTATGTTCTGTTTCTTCAGTACTCTTCGGATCGCTTCCGAAGTTCTTTCTTTTTACGGAATACCCACTGTCACTATCCAATCCGTGGTTGGCCTTACACGTGGGTTAAGACATTTTAGTAGGTCTTTTCACCAATCGCCTCGAATATCCTTTAGCTATCAAGTTTTTCATCGCCACTTTCTGAGTGGCTATTTTATCTTCTTCCACCGTCTGTTCACATTTCACTCTTTTAAAAGTTATTGTCTTACCTTCATAAATATTCTTTTATTCCATCACACACCATCACCTATCACCCCTACATATACCCCATCTATCCAATCCTACAAAATATTAAACAACAACCCTATCCACAACTCAATCCCCACCTACACCTCAAATCCACTAACACAAATAAAAACAATAAATCAATAACCCATTCTACCCCCCCCCCCCCCCCCCCCCCCCACCCCCCCCCCCACACCCCCACAACCCCCCCCCCCCACCCCCCCCCCCCCCCCCCCCCCCCCCCCCCCCCCCCCCCCCCCCCCCCCCCCCCCCCCCCCCCCCCCCCCCCCCCCCCCCCCCCCCCCCCCCCCCCCCCCCCCCCCCCCCCCCCCCCCCCCCCCCCCCCCCCCCCCCCCCCCCCCCCCCCCCCCCCCCCCCCCCCCCCCCCCCCCCCCCCCCCCCCCCCCCCCCCCCCCCCCCCCCCCCCCCCCCCCCCCCCCCCCCCCCCCCCCCCCCCCCCCCCCCCCCCCCCCCCCCCCCCCCCCCCCCCCCCCCCCCCCCCCCCCCCCCCCCCCCCCCCCCCCCCCCCCCCCCCCCCCCCCCCCCCCCCCCCCCCCCCCCCCCCCCCCCCCCCCCCCCCCCCCCCCACCCCCCCCCCCCACCCCCCCCACCCCCCCCCCCCACCCCCCCCCCCCCCCCCCCCCCCCCCCCCCCCCCCCCCCCCCCCCCCCCCCCCCTCCAATCCCCCTCATACAAAACCCCCCACACACCACCCAAACACCCCCCCCAACCACCCAACACACCCCTATACTCCACCCCCACCCACTCAACCACACCACCACCCCACCCAACATCAACCCCAAACCCACCCACCCAAACCCCCCCCACCCCACCCCCCCAACCCCCCCCACACCCCCCCACCACCACCCCCCCCCCCACAATCACCTCTCCCACCCCACACCCTCACAACCACACACCCCCCACCCCGTCACCCCCCCACCCCCACCCCCCCCCCACTCCACCCCCCCACATCCCCCCCCCCCCCCCCCCCCCCCCCCCACCCCCCAACCAACCCCCCCCCCCCACCCACCCCCCCCTCCCCCACCCCCCCCCCCCACCCCCCCCCCCCCCCACCTCTACACCCCCTCCCTCTACCCCCCCCACCCCCCCCCCCCCCCTTATCCATTTCTTTCAAATTGCTGAGCTCAGCGAACACACAGACCACCAACGGAACAACCTGAGCTACCAACATTTGCTTCTATATCACATTGTGTTTGTTGTTTGATGTTCCCGGTGTGGCAGCGCTTGGTATGGTAAGGTGCTCACCTGTCGAAATACAGCTACCTTGATTAGGCTAGCTCCAGAAGACAGTTGTCGTCACCTGGGAAGACGGGATGCACCGTCTTGGTAATCATGCTAAGCTCAAAGTGTGGTTCCATGCTTCCAGTGGAACGGAGTACGGCGCAGCCACCAACTTCTGTACGTCTGGTACGCATGATTCTCCAATTAGATAAACAACAATGCTGCTGCTGTGCTTCTCGAAAGAATGTGGGCCAACTCGGTTGATGAAACGTGGCTCCCATCCACATGCCTCTCAATCTAATTCCTTCTGGTTTACACTGAATATGGGGTGTGTGGATAGTGCTGTGGGTGGGGCAGCGCAAGCCACCCATGGTCCCGCTGTAGACGCACGCGTCCTGTGGCCCTCCCATGGAGACCTCCGGGACAAACAAATCCGGAACCGAGTGCCGCCAATATTTTATATATATATATATATATATATATATATATATATATATATATATATATCAACTGTCCAAATAGTGGAAAGGGAGATATCAAGAAAACCATGGGAATCAAATGAAATACAATTTGCTCTATAATAGAACCAACAACATACTTTTCTTTGTTTTTTACACGCCGAATTTTTTCTCATTTTATCCTCTTACATGCTTGCACTATTAAAGATGTGGATCGATGCAATTATGCATACAGATCTTCCACTTATTTCGGTTACGTCTCTTGGCTTTGAGCATGTCAAGCCACGGATATTCCGTATCCTTGGGTCCCCATTCAGGAAGACGTATGGGTCCAACGGCGGCAAAACTTTACTACAGCGAGGTCATATGCTGTCACCAAGTGGATGGCTAACCACCACGCGGTCGCCTCCAGCCCGGTCCTGCGCAAGCGGATGGAGCACAGCGTCGCAAACGATCAGGTGGCTTGGGTAAGACGTGCCTGATACATCTCAACCGGTACAGTAAAGCCAGCTCGTTGAAAGGAATATTCGCATTCCCCAGGACGCGACTTCTAACGTCATCAATGTGAACTCGGTATTGCCCCCACACATGAGTGATTTTCCTCAAGCAACCGCTGTCGAAGGCGGAAAGATGGCGCATATCCTTCACGCAAGTTGTACAGGGCTTGTTTTCTTACGACAACCCTGAACGAACTGATACATTGTAAACGCTGCACTGTACCGAGACGGAGACATAACGACGATGCCACCAGTACCTCCAATTGACAAATGCTGATCGAGCTCTAGCGATGCGAAAAACAACCTTTTTGTTAATTGTGCAACCGGAAGAAACAAAACTCCCAAGGTAGACGAAAATAGCAAGTTGTTCAAACCGTGCATCTCCAAGGCTGAGCACGGGAGCAGGTGCGAGAGGAAGTTCATCTGAGCCTGCAGGCTTGGATCTCTTCAAATGTCGAACTTCGAGACACGCTTCTGCTTCTCTGGGTGGGTCCAGTGAGGCTGGGTTGGGCCAAAAACGGATACTACTGCTCCGCTGTAGGAGAGATGCCGTCCATCTGGATTTCTTGAAGACATTCGACCGACTGGACCACTTCACAAGCTTCAGAATTATATAATCGGTGATCGCGTTCTGGGTTGGATAGACTACTTTCTCGTTCAACATCACCCTATTGGAAACAATCGAAGTTCAGTGCGGCCTACTTCAGGTCGCAGTACTCGGGCCCCGCCTGTTCCTGGTCTTTATACATGTCCTCTCAAGCATACTATCTTCAAACTGTCTACTATTTGTGGACAATCTAACTATAAGGCGTGCTATCGCTTTAGTGGAGAATTACACAGCCTTACAAGATGACCTGGACAAAGCGTACACTTGTTACACCGAGAACATGCTGCAGTTTAACGAGAGCAAGTGTAAAATTCTGAGCATGCAGCATCAGAGTACTCACAACTACCGCTTAGGGCCACAGAATCTACAGCAAGCTTCCCATGAGTGAGGTCTTGGCGTGCTCGTGCAAGAGGACCTTGTATATTTGAGGCAGACTGAAAACGCATCAAAGAAAGCAAGCCAGCAATTCGACCTTCTTCGTAGAGCCTTCGGGAGATTTGTCGCCTCAATCTTTCCGAAAATGCTTAGTGCGTACTTGACGCCGCATGTGAAATACGCTATCCATGCATGGCAACCCTGGCGAACGCGCTACCTCACCGCGCTCGATACCGCACAACGCAGGCCGACAAAGGACGTCAGCGATTTGTCCCGTCTTCCCTACCCGCTCACGCTGAAAACTCACAAAATGTACAGCGAACGTTATCGACGTCTAAGGGGCGATCTCGTAATGCTGTATCAGACCCTAAAAACCCCAACCACACATGCCACTCTCTTTTGAAACTCAGTCAAAACCCATGTCTAAGGGATCGTCAGTTTAAGCCGACTGGAAGGTCGACGAAACTTTTTCTTCCTCCGAGAGTCACAGCCTTGGAACGCCCCACCGGTGCAAGTAAGTAATGCTACTACTTTATCCCTTTTCAAAAAACGACACGACGATACTCGGATACAGTTACACTACGTGATATAGTCTATGATCATCAGATGATGGTATTAGTGCACAATAAACACTGGAAAGTATCATAACCCTTAGAAAATCCAAGCAAGAATACTCGCACATGTGCTACTCGAAAGCACTTGGCGAGTCATGTATGTCACAGTGCTTTTACTGGCGCCCCTTTTTAATTTTGTAATTATCACTCTAACCATCCTACGGGACATGTCAATCATTCTCTTCTATATAATTCATAAATCATTGCTCCATTACATGGAGGAGGACCACTGGGAGCATTTTCGCGGATTCTGTGCGACTGCCACTTATAAAAATTGGCGTTTTCTGTCCATTTGCACATGGCACCACCACTTGTTTATCCAAGCACGGTTGTAAGAAATGCGATTATGCCTTGGTCTGCGTTGTTGATGCTACGTTCAGCGCCCTCGGGTGAATGTCATCGATTTCGATAGAAGTGCATGCGCGCAGAGAGCGCAGTTTCCCCAACGCAGTTCTAGTGGTAATGGTGATCTGTGCAAGTCTTGAAATTGGGGTGATGGGTCGGGTATGTGACACCAGCAGACTCCTCGTTGGAAGGTAGAAGCATACTGCATCAGTAGTGCATTGGCTGCTTCTTCAGCGCCCTGTGCGACTCTAGCTATCGTGTTCATAGGGGGATATGGTGTTTCAATTCGCGGATGCTGTTAACATGCTCATATAGGGTCAACTTTACTAGCTACTTTGTTCTCACGGGCAGGCGTATTACAATGGTTGCTTTGGGTCACCTAGCAGCTCCAGGTTTCCGGACCAGGACGGGTTGTATAAGTTTATCAAGCAGCATTCCTTAGTTATATGCGTTGCTGAACTCTGCTTCTAATGAACTACTACGTGTTTGTGGAACGACTATTGCTTAGTTTCTGAAGCAGTTACCACAATTTCGCTGAAAATTCAAACGAACGAAATCCAAGCGCTGCCAGGGAAGCGAATCGTTATGAAGTCCCAGCCGATCATCGCAACCAGGTCTGTCAGGATGTTGTCGCATGTGATGGTGCGGTTGGTTTATTGTGTTCCTCCAGGAGCTCAGCGCAACATACATAGTTGTAAAGTATGGTGACATTGTCGTTTAGTCCTAGTGGAGTGCCTATCAATGGTTTGTCGACCATGAGCTACACTATTCCATTTAACGTTTTTGTCATATGTGATAACCCAACTCAATTAGTGCGTCGTTACATGATGTCAGCATATACCAAGATTCAATCAGACTGTGCCAATGTTCAACCAAGTTTCGGTGAGTCATGCGCCCGTGAAGCATAAAACATAACTACGTCCGCTGCCCTTAAAGAGTGCACTGAGTGCACTAATAAAACCGGCCCTATCCATCTATTGGTATTCTATTCACCTACTGGGGTTTGTTCTGCTCATATCAGTTTTCTTTCCTCCTGTTGCGGGCCCGTCAAATATCCCCGCAAAAACACGCCAGAAACTCCGGCCTAATGGCTATGGAAAGCGAGGTCCAATTCCTTCCCACAACGCAGCAGCGTTCAGCCACTCCGGGACGCGGCCCAACTGCGCACCTGTTGACAATATTCTTTTACAAACTACCACCCCGTCGTGGTAGCAATTTTCCCTAACTTAACGACCCATTACATTGGCTGTGCTTCGCCCTTTGTTGGTCGTAAAAGAGCCTTCAGAGGACCACCTGCCTTTCTCCCTCTTCGCCGTAGTTGGGAGTCAGTCGGATCACGTGATTTTGGGGGCGTCGATAGCCGGGCAACGTTCGCGCCTAAGGCACTGGCACGCATCTACCGTAGCCCCCTCTCATGTGTGTGCGCTCCGCGGGCTTAGCGTCTACCCGGATACGTGCGGCTAGGATCGCTCTCACGCTCGCTCAATTTCCGTCTCACCAGCGCGTACTCCCGGCTGAGCTAACGCCATCAGGTCAGCGCAAATCCGTTAGATTGGCTAGCCTTCCAAGCCGTTCTCGTAGGCGTGCTCTAATCGTGCTAGTGACAATCTTATCAGGCGTCCCTCAATCGTAACACCTGCTCATCTTTACTTTTAACTAACATTTACCTTTTCACACTACCAAGCCTACCTTACAGCTCTCATGTCTACATGAGTGAAAAGTTGAGGCGAGCCGACTTTCTTCGCACTCTCCTTCTTATCTTATTAATCGTTTTTACTCGTGAGCACAAACCGCACAATGTCACTAAAAGCTGATATGCAAAATATATTGAATGCTCAGTATCATTCGTTACTACCCGCTGTCAGTGGCGTTATGACTGCTTTTGCTGCCCGGGGCAGTGCTACGATTTTCATCTATCCCGCGGAGTTTGTAACCCCTAAATCCTCACAATTGTGAACAGTCCTTCAATATTTCACTCCATAGAACCATAAACAGATACATAATTATGGAGTGCTGCTATAAGTGCAGGCATTTGTATCGTTCCAATACTCGTGTACAAAACTTACAAACCCACTTTCCTTGCTTTATTGCGGCTAAAGTATCGATAACAATCTCAAAATTCAGCCTATTGGTTTGCTCACTCTATGGAGAGAATCCACAAGTCCATAAGCCTTATCTGGTTCATTGATGCTCGAAGGCAATTCTTTATAAGTTTGAGTTTTGACCAAGAACGCTCACAGATGACAGTGATACTAACTCGGGTACGAAAGCTGCGCAACAAGATCACAATATTCGGCGCAGATTCCCAAGGCGCCATCTTTTATGGAGCTTAAAAGCTCAAGACGTCCACTGATTTTATCGTTTACTGAAGCCTCCACAAAACACTGCGATCCTCCCCTTTCGCCAAATAATAACATTTTCCTTATCCTCTTCAACTCCGTTAAACTGACAATCATGGCTATCCTCAAGCAGATTTGCCAGTGCAAAGAGAGCGTATTTGCTGCATGGTTATGAGCTTGCAGAAACCTGTGCTATATTTCCTTAATTAACCAGTTTATGACAGCCTTTCCCGTTCCAACTAGGCAGCAAATCCCAGCAATGTATCAAACAGTGCCTCACCATACATTAGTTTATTTTTGCGGATTTGACACTCCATGCTTCTCTCCAACTCACTGAACTTTTGGATTCATTCATTGCACTGTCCACTATCTTCTCTCTATTCTAAAGAAGGTAAACTCTTAACGCTATGAGCTTGACGAAACTTAGCTGCAGATCCAGCTTTCTTAGTTAAAGATACTGCTGTGCATCATTGATTTCTGAGAGAACAAACTTCCAAAGGTTCCGAATCGAAATTAACAAACACGACTATTGAGATGAAAATTAGATGCACTATATGTTGTGGTTGCATTTTCTCCTACTGTGAGCTGTTCAAGATCAGTGGCGAGTCCCGAGTTTTTCTGCACCGAAGCACTTACAGCGTCTGCCCGACTATTCCATCTAGTGTCCACAGCGCTTTCTATACTTAGAGCATTAACCTGAATCAGGATCTAACAACGATAGCTAAATGTAGAAAATGACTAGAATAACCAATCCGTTGTACCAAATAGTTAACAGAGTGAAACGTCGCAGAAGTTGCATGTACACAATCCTGATTCAGGGAATGGTTTGTGCGTACCGCAAATGTAGCTATGGGGCTAATTTCCCAGATGCGTCTCTGGAAACATTATCGGTAACCCGCCACAACAGCAGTATTGTCTAATGCTTGGTCATAGCACTCCTCAATCTGAGGTCCATCCTTCTCCGATTCTGTCAAAATCAGTCCGGAAATTTTCTCTGCGTCTCTGCAGTTGATCTCAATGGTAATCACGAAAGTCAGTCACTAAAGGAGGTCACTCATGCACTTATCTTGGGTCATCGAAACCTTTGCAATGACTTGACCGATCTACAATGCCCTATTGGCGAGAAGGATCCGGGAGTTTTCCTTCAGGCCGACCTTGGATGCTCGATTCAAGTTGAAACGGCGTCAATGAGGGGGATTCAACGCGTGGGCTTCCTGAAGTGAGCATTTGGACTATTTGACCCTTCGATTTTTACCCAACTTCTCTGCTCATACATACGGTCACATGTGGAATACGCAATCTAGGTCTGGCAGCCATGGCTGAGGAGAGATCTCGCCGCCTTGCAGGTATCCCAACGCCGGGCAACCAACAATGTCAAAGGTTCGTATAATTTCCCGTATAATCGAAGGTTTCGAGTACTCGGAGTCTTCAGCGGATAATATCGGCGATTGCGCGGGGATCGCATTTTGATTTACCAAATATTGCGAAATTTCAACTACATGTGTCGCCATTTGCTAGAGCTCGGTCACAACAAACTCGTTAGAGGATTGTTTCATCTCTCCTACCAACGCAGACTGCAGGCCCTGAGATTGTACAGTGGTGAATATCGACGTCAGCGAGGAGACCTAATCATGGTTTACTTAATACTGACGAACCCAACTCACCCACGTCGCAATCTGTTGCAGCTGAGCCAAAATACCACCCTGAGAGGACATAAGCTCAAACCGGCTACGCACGACAGTCGGGTTGATTGTCGACGCAATCTTTGCTCCCTCCGTGTGTCCCGCGCCTGGAATGCCTTCCCGACTCATGTTATCCTTACCCCTACATTAACGCTTTTCAAAAAACGCCTTGGTGAAACGCTT
This sequence comes from Dicrocoelium dendriticum, assembly GCA_944474145.2. Classification (NCBI taxonomy): domain Eukaryota; kingdom Metazoa; phylum Platyhelminthes; class Trematoda; order Plagiorchiida; family Dicrocoeliidae; genus Dicrocoelium; species Dicrocoelium dendriticum. Next base: position 112,840,520 of record OX104066.1, read on the forward strand.
TCCAACTTGAATTTCTTGATATAGTCCGTTCCACTTGGAAGACGAAATAACGCAAACCTAACCATGTGTTCAACGGCCCTCTTCGCAACGTGGCGGTGAGGTTACGTGCAGAAGTGTACATGTGAGTAGCCTGAATGTATCTAAACTGGATTAACATATCACATCTGTCAAATGAAACAACCCACGAGGGAGCGCAGTTGTTTCATTTTTTTCTTTCTCACGGATTTATTGAACTATAACAGTACTTTATACTATTTTGTGTGTGCACATCCCATTCCTTTAAATCTTAATTTTTACTTCAACCATCCTACAAGACTTGTCAAGCACATGCTCTTTTACCGGTGATAAATCATTGTTCATTGTGTAATAATTTGTGATGTCATAATCTCAAACTGGCAGAACAGCACAATCATTTGAAATGCCGTTGCAATTTCTTTTCCGTACGCCTTAGCAGAAAGTGGAATGCCCTACCGGAATCTGTCATATGTGCTCCCACGCTGGCAGAGTTCACAGCCCGAGTTCATGGTGTACATATTTCGTTGCACCATCTCACATGACTCATTACCCGTGGATAAACACGTCTGTAAGCGATTCCCCTGACGGTCAAATCCTAGATTTCGTTCCACTTTTTCACAATCTGTATGTGTACACCAGGAGAAGACCCGATTTTTACCAACATCTCGTTTGCCATCATTGCTTAAGGATTTACCTTCGATTTAGAGTCTATACTACGTGTATCAGTGATCACCGATGTAAACCCAATTTTGCTGACAATTTCTCTATATGTTGAAGTTTCATCCTGACCATCCTACGGGACCTGTGAAGCATTAACTATTTTGCCTGTATAAAAACATTGTTTCTTAGTCCCACTGTTTCTTCATTGATGTGTGCAAAGCCGAGAGAGAACAGACGAGATAAAGATGTGACAGACGGCACAAATGTGCCTTTGGTTATCCAGAGCAAGATTGCGATGTTCAACTATTGTCCTATCCGGCAATTCTGCCGTTTACAGTTGGTATCAAACATCCATATGTACTAAAATGCCGCCTGCTGTCACATACCACCTGGCGCGGGCTGCCGTCCACCCATCCTTGCTACTTCCCTGGTTGCAAGCCATAAATTATGCCTAAGAACTTGCCTTCTTTCTTGGTGGCAGCTGAAAAGGCATGCAGTCGTTGGCCGCTCTTAAATTTAATGTTGTCGCGTGCCTGGCAGCTAGTTTGCGTTGTGCGCACACAAAACTCTACCTTCTGCCATCAGCAGCAGCCGGTTGTTTGTCTCACGCGCTAAGATTCTCGATTATACTGGCTCCAGAGTTTGTGTGAATTGTTGTTGGGGGCACCGGGTGTACGGCCGTCGTGACCTTGCTTGGCTCATAGAGTTGTTACATGCATCCAGTGTCGAGTGGGCTACGGTCCAGCCATCGCCTTGCGGATTTATGGTACGCATAGCTCTCAAATGAGATGGACAGGAGTGCCGCTGCCTTGCATGTTGTAGTGGGGGCAGGCTCCGTTAAGGAAAGCGGCAGCCACCCACCTGCCTCCCGGTCTTATTCTTTTGGGTTTACACTGGATATGGGGCGTATGGATGGAGCGGTGTGTGCTGCAGTGCAAACCACCCATGACCCTTCTGTCGGAGCAAGCGTCCTGTGGCTGTCCCCGTAGAGGCATCAGTGGCAGGAAGAACCGGAACCGGATGGTGTCAACCATATAATGACACTAATGATGTAGTAGAGTGCGTGCAAGTAGAACAGTGAGTTTGATGGGTTCCGATGGCCTTACTGATTCTGAAACGATTTATTACTCAACATGGCAAACCAATTACACACCCGATTCAAGTAGAAAAGATTTCCGTTGCAGTCCTGAAAAATAACTAAGCATATATTCACTCTACATAATAAGCGGCTGCGACCATGAAGAGTGCACATCAGTATCTATATAAGGTATATCATGTAGGCGGACATCCAATAGAAGAGATTGAATTGCATTTGGCTACAGCCAATAATGTACATATTCTGGAGGTCCATAAGTTGTAATTCGGCATTACTGGACGACACGGTTTTGCAGTTTCCAGTCCTGTTCATGCCGCTTGTAATCAATGCCATCCTTTTGATTTACAGTCTCAATTTGATTCGTCCTATGTTTTTCTCTTGATCACTTCTTGGTAACCTAGCTTCGGTTTTCCAAGTGTCGCATCCCTGCGCGCAGCTGATGATATAGCAGTTGTTTCGGTATCCTCTTCGAATCTATGCTCCGGACAGTCCGATTCACCACAGGTGCCGAAGCAAAAGTGTACAGTTCACTGTATACATGCCACTGCGACGCTGTACCTCCGTGTCAGCCACTTCTTCACCCCAACCAATGTGCAGAACCAAACGCAGGGAATATTGATGAAAGCGCTCCAAATATTATTTATCTTTCCAGTGTAGCATCCAGGTTTCACTGTCATAGAGGAGAATGGACAGTATCATCGGTCGTTACACACACAATTTCGTCTTAACGGTCAGCTATTGATTCTTCCACATTCGATTCACCAACCTACCAAATGCAGCAGCCGCCTCCGATTCTCGGATACGCAGCTCGCTCGTCATCTGCAGATCGATCAACAGTACACTCTTTAGGTGGCAAACTCTAGAAGTGGTTTCCAATCTGGATTTTAGGGAGACAAGGATTCAATGTATGTTGAGGGCTGAAAATGACAGACAATTTTGCATGTGTTGGTGATTTGTATAAACTAGACTGCTGTGGAAGCGAGAGCCGTCTTACTTTGCCGATGCTCATCCGCTCATTGGGAAAACAGCGCTCAATCGTAGACAAACAGCAACGTACATATGGTTACCTCACACACTAGTGTTCATGCCCCGACATGACGGATGTTCAGCAACCCACCATCAATATGGGGCTCCACAGGGACCGTAATCACAAGCAGCATCGAATGAACAAGAGATTATTGCGTGTAGGTAAACATTAAACAGAGCAGGAGCTAAGACACAGCCTTGCTTCACACCAGATTAAACATCAGTCATCCGAGGTTTGTCCACACAACTGCAGCCTTGCCCGCATACTACTGTGCAGATATTAGATTTGAATTACAAACTTGCTCGGACAACCAAACCTACCCAACACCAACCACAGCGCCTCGCAGTTAACTGTGTTAAAGGCTTTGGGGAAGTCTAACAAATCGAACGGAATCTGCGCTGTCCTTCTGTCACGTGCGTTCTGTCGACCGGTAGCCAAGTGGTCTGCACTCCTGACTTGCAACCATAAGGTCACCGGCTCGAAACAGTGTAGGGGTAGGCGTCTTCGCGGTATACGCAGCCCGCGGGCGATTGCTGGTGGTCGCGCGGCAGCTTAGCGCCGTCAAAGCGTACAGCACATGAGTTCAACCACCTGAGCGACGAGGAGGTTGAGCAGGATCCGTGCGATCACGTTCTCCACACAACATAGCAAGTTGATGCCACGATAATTCGTGCAACATTGCTTGCTCCCTTTGCCCCTGTATCGTAGTAGCATCAGGGCATCCTTCATCTCGGTTGCACTTCATCTTCAATCCACAAGCGTTGCACCCAGTTGTGCAGTCGGTTGTCGAGCGTTGGCCTTATGGTGATATATGTGGCCCATATAACCTTCATAACTGCAAATACCGCCTCTGTTTTTCGTGTCTGTTTTCTGTGTTTTGCAACAAGTAATGCCTGTGCATTTGGATCTGCTATGGAATAATGTGCTGTGACATTCACTACTCCGGATGTGCAAGGTATTGACAGGGTTGTTCCAGTCCAAATTCATGGGACGCAATTTACACCGAGTTCCCTCGGCATTCGGATTGCTTAACTTCGTGAAACAAATTATTAGAAATGGTCCCTGTGGGCAAGAATGCATCTAGACAGCCTTATTCGGGTAATAGAGCATGAACAGTCGGACTACTTTCTGTTTGATTACGCTCTTCCTTCCTTCGGGATAAAATTCAGTCATTTGCATGTAACCAGCCGAGAACAAAAGCGGTTCTCGGCAGTGTGGTACTCTTGGACTATACTCAAATCTCTTTTCACGGTAGCGCAGGTGATACTGACGAAACCGAAGTCAAATCGCAGGTATTTGGTGCAGTCACATTGCCGCCTATCCGAATTTACATGAGCACCTTACGGTAATAAAAACATCTTAGATTTCTGTTCGCCATAAAATGCCACTGCAACTGTGTACTGATTCACCTGCCCTGATGACACTTTTATGTCAAAAGCGAGACGTTGCCTAACAAACATGGTAACCAATTGCTACCAAACCACTCTGAACTCATGACTTAGCTACCGGTTCCAATTACATTCCGCGATTTTACCTTGGAGATTATGCTCCAAAGTGCACAATGTGCTAACAACAAGTTGTTTTTCTTCTGTGATAATCGAGTGACGATCAAAGCGTACAATATTGACAAAATGGTTTATCACGTATGAGATGGTTGGTATTTTTTGCGTCCTATCTGAAAGCAGCGTTGGTACTGTGGATCCGGAGGACTTGAGGAGTCCAGACCTCGCAAGATGGTCTAGGAGGACCAGTAGACCAATTGCATCGTTCATGGGTTGCTCGAACAGTTACGGCCATCATGATGGCATAGTTGCACACCTTGCAGTGGTGAAATAGTTCTCCAACTATTGTGTGTGAGTAAGCGCGCAATGAGTGCGTGTAAAGATTGTTTTGCCCCACAGGCAGCTGAACACAATCGCTGCCCACCCAACGCATTTAGAATCCATAGGGTTTGATAGACTGACATTTTTGCATAAATACTTTTGGAACTGCTGTAGTCGAATGGTGAACACGTGCTAGATGAGCAGCTGGGGAACATCACCTCCAGTGCGCTAGCAACATATGTGTTCGAAAAGGAACATCTTCTTCCATATTCTTCCATACGGGGTGTGGCCATTCAGCGTGAACTGCGTGGTGTTGGGAGAGAGAGGAACATCGAAATTGTTCACTTACGTTGCGGTCCCAGTGATTAAGGTGGCCGAGGTTTTCTTCAAAGCAATTCGTGGCGTCATTTGAGATCACCTATTGCAATTCCGACACAAGAGTGGTACTTCAAAGAGAAAAAGTGTATAGGTTAGTGGTTCCTTTGAAGTGTGAAAATGTGCCATTGTGCGTATTCCTGAACATCCCTTCGTTCGTTTTCCAACTTGATGTCTTCCGCATGGGGCTATACTGCTGGCGGTCAGAATGACCCAGAGGACTAGATGCAACAATTGTGTGACCCTCAGGTTCCCGCTTGTGAACACACCGAACAAATAGCAATAGCCGACTGCGCAGGCCTCAACAAACCGAAATGGTCTATCATGAGGAATGATTTCCTCACCACGCGCTGTTAGGTAGACAAGTGAATAAAATATGTCTTTTGCTATGATTGTTGAACAGATAGAACAAATTAATTAAACTACAGGATTTGGGCTTTACAAGAAGTTGCTCTCCCACAGGGTCACATATAGAACAGTAAAAATCTCTCATACTCTTGTACCAGAAGACGTGACTATGTTCAGATGATGACTAACAGGTAGGGGCATGCTCGGAAGAATGAAAGTACGGTATTTAGCTTGGATCACTTCACCGTCCAGGTATATTTGTTATATAACTTCTTCCTTTAGCTTAGCTCATTCTTCTGGAATTTTCAAATGATTTATTCCGTTCATTGCATTCACGGATGCCATCTGAGGTACAGTCCGTGGAAGAAATGAACTAGTGTGACCGATGAAGGAGAAGCTATGTATAATCATACTTTCACTATGTCAGCACCAAAGTTCTTTAACTCGGTTAGCTCCTTTGGAAGTGCTCGAGCTAGCAGAAGCATGGCTAGGAATCAATCTCCCAGGAAGGAAGTGATCCAGCTATACGAACAGTATACTCACCAATTAACATGCGAAAAGATGTAATATTGGGCTCATTAGCAGTGGAGATGTTGGCGAGCCCAGGGGGCGATGGGTCTGTGAATGAGAGTTCACGTTTATACCAATTATTATCAATATGGCTTGCGGCATCCGATTTTCGATTTGCCTGTCACTGTGGCCAGTCACAGGACGCCTGCGCCTACAGAGGGACCATGGGTGACTTGCGCTGCACCAACCACAGCTCCATCCACACATCCCATATCCAGTGTAAACCCGAAGGAATAAGACCGGGGGCCAGACCGGGAGCCGGCCCACACTCCTTCACAGGCAAACACAAGCACACTATATTTGGGAATCAGGCGCACACAAGGCGGTGGTTGGACCGTAGTCCGCTCCACACTGAGTGCATGGAACAACTCCTCGAACCTAGCATGGCCACAAGGACCACACACCCCGTCCCCTCCAACAACGACCAACAATCTCCTGGAGGTAATACAGACGAGGTAGTAGGTAATAGACAGGTAGGCACCTGGTCAACAGATTCATCAAGCGCAGCCACACCGGGGATATCAAACAACAGCCAATCACTTGAAACGACAAGGCGAAATAAATAAATCGAATAATGAATACAGATGCGGTGACATAGTTCTTCACTAAATGAGACTATAAAATAAATTGGTTACGAACAAATCCAGGCTAAGTTCAAGAGATCGGAAAATAAATTTTAAGAAAATGACACAAACGCGAAAATCTTACCGAAGTTAACTACCATGAACTTGTGTGACCTGTGCACGTTTAAAGAAGATAGTTCCCGCAGGCAATAGGAAACCGACAACCTAAATTAAAGAGACCCAGCATGTAAGCAAGCGGTTAGCAAATCGAATGCAGCGTACCTACAAACGCTGCGCCGGTTCTGCCTAAGTATTTTTCTCTTCGGTTTTGCCAACTCTGGAACTGTCTCCCAAACTCAGATGTTTCCTCCTCCACATTGGAAATTTTCAAAAACCGATTGGTTCTTGCCGTTGGTCCCCAACACTACACTACCTAAACTGTGCTACATAGGGATTTTTTAATTATCCCTTTAAGCAGGAGTTATAGGCATCGCAATGATGCTAGACATTATCGTGGTGCGATGGCTTGTGTGCCTCAGCGATCCGTTGAGCTATGCTGGGTAGCGCTTTTTTGGCACTTTCAGAGCCGCTCATACCAGATTGGTCAATGGTTAGAGGCCAGATAAACTCAGCCTCCTGGTCCTCCAGGTTAGGGGTTGGAATGAGGATGTCTCCTTATTCCTTAAAACGGATTTCTAGCCCGACGTCAAACCCGCTGCCTAGCCGTCAGGTTTTTGAACCAAAGGCTTTGGTTGAGAACCCTCATCGTTCTCCTGTCTAGGCCTGGGTAACCTGACAATATCCTGCCAACGCAATACAATGGACTTTACGTCAAACAAATTCCTGATGCTCTGGTCACGGAACAGGATAATCAACGGTGACCTATCTGCTGTATCAAGCAGAGTGGATAGGGGTTTGGATACTATTGCTCAAGCTTTTCCATCTTCTTACTACCCCTCTTACGCTTTTCACTCTTACCGTTCCGTTCCAACTGCACTTATATCCCCAGAGTTTTCAACCCCCCGATCCTTGGCCCTCCCCAAACATGATTTGCTAGGCATTTATCTTCTAATTTCAACTCACATGCTAACGCAGAGCGTCACTCCTCTCCTGTCGACAAGCCCATGTCTAACCAAGCGGCCAAGCCCAGTTCATCGACTTCCATTTGGAGTCGTCGACTCCCCTTCAGATTGGCATGCTTCCATGCACGCGCATTGCTACAGATCGGTCAACAGACAGCAAATACCCAAAATTAGCGACCCTCTCGGTCTATATCTGCTGCCTATGGGAGACCTGCCTGCAAGACTTGAGCTCTGTGCTCACTTTGCGATCCCTTCAGGTGACACCAGCATCCTTTTTCTCATTGCGCCTATCCGATGGCGATACAGCTTCGAACATCGGCGAAGCCGGTGTTGGTATTGCCCTGAGTTCCCGGGCTGGAGCTGCTCTGGTTGATTGGATCCCAGTCAGTGGCCGGTTGTGTGCGGTCCGATTAACTGGCTCGTTCAAAACTTCGAAGTCGCGCGGGACTAACGGGTGTCTATTCGGCATTGCTGCCTACACGCCCACAAACTCTAGCGATGATTTGGTAAGAAAACGACTTCTACCGCCAACTGACCGAACTTCTTCGCCACAGAAGAAACTCAGACACTGTACCGCTAACTGGGGGTCTGAACGCTCGTTGGAAAATTATTCACTGATAAACTGCATCTGGGCAGCCAGCATGGTGTAAGCCCTGGTAATGGTAACGGTGAACGGTTACTTCCTTTGTGCAAAGATGGTCGTTTATTTTTATGAGCACTAACTTCCGACACAGCAGCCGCCGGAGGGTGACTTGGCGCCCACTAGCCTCGAACCAATCATGGGTGCAAATCGATCACAGTGCGATAAGTTACCGATGCAGAAGCTGCGTCCAGAACTGTCGCTCGATTTGGAGCACATGTGTGGACACTGACCATTAACTTGTGTGTTGACCTGCGGATGCGTTTTAGCGGACGCTCACGAGGACGCTGTTAGAGCATTGATACCAGCCAACTGGCGAAAACAGCTGTCCTGAATGCCTATCAAAGTACGTTGACATGCGAGTTGAGTAAGCGCTCACTTGATACAGTTGAAGCTCACTGGTCTCATATTCACCAGTCCTTACTAGCAGCCGACAAATCCCCGTGTTGTAAGTCTAATCGCCAACATGGACATTGGGTCATTTCGCGGCCTCTGGAACTTATCCACGCTCGCCGGTATTTCCGGCTGGAAGCGAGCACAATGAAAGTAGCAAAGAGCTCTGGGCAAAACTCCGTGCTAACCTGAAAAGAGACCGCGAATCGTGGTGGTCTCATCGTGCACGAGAGATGGAAATGGCCGCTTCACTTGGTATCCGTCGAAAGTTATTCCGTCTGATTCGGGAAACGGGCTGCAGGAGAACTGTGTCAGTGAAACAATAAATGACAAAAGTAGACAGACTATCCACAACTTGTCAAAAAGCTTGGAGCGTTACGCTGAGCACACTGAAAGGCGACTTAATTGGTCGGATTTGTTAGAATTCTCGCCCGCCACTGATCGCCCCGCTTCCTAGACTGTCCCTTTGGATCCACCCTCTCGCCCAGAAGTCGAACCTTGAAGTCGGACTGTCGAAGTTAAATACAGCCACCTGACCAGATGATTTTACTCCAGCCCTCTTCAAATTCAGGGGACCTGCTCTTGTGGATGACTTACACGAATTACTAATTAAACTGTGGGGGCAGGAAACTGTCCTAACCAACCGGAGCCGCTCCGTCATAGTCCCAATTTTCAAGGGAGGCTCACGATCGGAATGCGGCAACCATAGAGGAATCAGTCTGATCTCCATCGCCTCCAAATTGCTTGCCTCTGTCATACTTCGCAGACTGACTGGTGCCCGTGAAAGCCAGATTCGTGAAGAGCAAGCCGGGATTTCGTCGGGGTCGTGGCTGCGTCGACCACATCTTCACTTTGCATCCATTGTTGGAGCACTGTCACATATATTGTCGGCCCACCGTAGTCGTGTTCCTCGATAGCAAAGGTGCATTCGACTCGATGGATAGACGTGCACTTTGGGACTGTCTATTCAGGAAAGGTGTACCGGAGAAATAGGTAAATATTATCCGATCATTATACGCGCGTTGCTTAGGCAGACTGACGGCTTACGGCAAGCTGTCGTCGCCCCTCAATATCTCCAGCGGTGAGACAAGGATGCCTGCTGTCACCTTTCCTCTTCACCTTTGCTATTGACTAAGTCATGGAAATCGCGTTCACAGGACACGACTTAGAAGGTGTGGATCTGCTTCCAGGAGAACGACTTCTTGACTTGGAGTATGCTGACGATATTGCTCTAATCTGTGACAGCTCACTAACGTGCTAATCGGCACTGGACAGATTAGCACTGGCTGTCCGTCACTACGGGCTTTGGTTCGCACCCTCGAAGTGCAAAACATTCTTCTAAGATTGGCCCAGACCGCCTCCTACGCTGACCGTTGGTGAGGATCAGCTAGAAGTCGTTCAAAATTTCAACTACCTGGGAAGTTGTATCAGCGCCCGCGGGTTGAAGATGAGATGCGATGAGAAAATGAGAAGAGATGAGAAATCTCGAGGCGCTTTTGCTATCCTTCGCCACCTATGTCTGCGGTGCGACATCACTGTCGCCCTGAAGGGTAGAGTATACAATGCAGCGGTACATTCGGCCCTAGCGTACAGTTATGAAACCTGGCCCCTTAGATCAGCGGACATAAGGAGGCTAGTTACGTTCGACCACCGGTGCCTTCACAAGTTGGCTCACATCTAGTGGGAACACTAGGTGGGCAACGATCGTGTTCGACGCCTTGTTTACGGCACCGTCATGTCACGAGCCAGGCTGCGATGGCTGGGCCATGTCTTACGCATGCCAGTCCACCGACTCCCGCGACGTGCATTCTATCCTCGTCGCGGATGTGGATGAAAGAAGAGGAGAGGTGGCAAAGCGATGACTTGGTCGAGAGGAATGAAGGTCCTCACTTCGAAGCTGGCCTCAGTCGGAGTGCGTCGGCCCACTGGTTGCGGTCCAAAAGACGATGAACGCGTTTGACTGAATATACTTGTTGATATGGCTAAAAGCGGACCGCAGTGTCGTTCGTGCTGTGAGTTTATTTGCCCCACCCCATCCGCCTCAGCCCCCCGCTCCAAGCATGATCTCATTATATAGCATTTTAGAATTTTGCATAGTAAAATATTTTTCCTGCCGCATAGTAGCTGCCAGGTAGATTACCGGAACGTTGCACATCCGTTGCCGGTAGCTCAGCTGGGCTGCACCTGTTGCATTATATTCCCTTCCTTTTCAGGTGTTGCGGCACAGTTGCTGAGGCGTTTCCCTCCTCTAGCTAACGTGAATAGTGTGCGCATGTGTGTGTGCCTAAGTTAACTGAAGGACCCGTCGTCGCTTCGGTGGTGGACCCGATTGACCTCGATCATGGCTCAGTAAGCCTGCCTGGCTCAGGCACTCACGACCGTATGTGCTATAGCACCATGCGCTCGATGTCGATGGAGTACAAACCATCGGCAATTTCCGATTCTACACTTGCCGCCTCTTAACTGCATGCAGAGGACCTTCTCCCGAAATTCGGCAACTGCCTATGGGACAAGATCAAGTCATGCAAGCCGACCAACCGCCTTCGATTCCCATGACCTGCAATAAAGATTAGAACGTGTCTCACTTTGAGCATGTACTGGTAAGGAAAATTCGGATTCCCCACATGCTGCTTCCAATACGCAGCTGAAAATATAATACTTGTTTCGGTATCCGTGTCGAACCCATACGGCTCACGTGAGCGAGCCACCTCAGGTGTCGCAGCAGAAGTATACAGCCCACTGCATCCATATTGCTGCGACCAGACGGAATCCACACTGCTCTTCCATCCCGTTAGGTTTCACAACCTGACTGACGAGGCGGTGGAGCATGATTCGGGCAATCTCCTTGCCCACACCACTCAGCAAGTTAATGTCACGATAATTCGTGCAACATTGCTTGCTACCTTTGCCCTTGTACAGTGGAAGCACAAGGGAATCCTTCAGCTCAGCAGGCACCTCCTCCTCAATCCACACGCGTTGCACCAAGTGGTGCAGCGCAGTCAACAACGCGGGTCCGCCGTGTTTCAATACTTCAGGCGGGATCCCGTTGGCCGCAGCACACTTGCTGTTCCCCAGTTGAGCAAGTGCTCTCTGCGTCTCATCCAGTGTCGGCGTGTCTGCCAGACTCGCCTTCACATCTTGCTGATTCAGGCCACTCAAAGTGGGCCAGTCGATCTCTGAACGGTTGTTCAAGAGACAATCAAAGTGCTTTTGCCAGATCTGCATTATGTCTGCAGTCTGTGCACAGGCAGTGCGTGAGTTACATCGATCAGCGTCCTTAGTGGCTCTAATCTCGGTCCATACACCGACTGCAAGGAGTCAAAGAATTCCTTGTCTTGGCGACGTACGGTCTAGCATTCAATCTGATTGGCCTTCTCCGTTCACCATGCATTTTTAATGCAACGGAGCTCTCGGGTCAATCACCGTCCAAGTTTGCGAAACTGACTCTTCTTTCCCACGTTACTGGGTTCTGAGACATGTGCAGCAAGTGTTGCATTCTTCTCACACACTAATCCGCCAATCGTCGCATTGTTCTCATCAAAACAATAAGGGCGCTTACAGTTTGCGCGCCCGATGGTCTCCTCGGCAGTAGCTGTCACTTGCTCACGAATCTGGTGCCACAGGTCGCCCACATTGGCTATGCATTCCACATCACACAGGCGTGCAACCATCACCTCCTCCAGCTCAGTACGTTTCGCCACAGTACCAAGGGAGAGAATGTTAAATTTACGCCGATTCACGGCGGGAGTGCAACACATACATTTACGAAAATATATGTATAGTTTGGTCCGCACGAAATTGTGGTCAGTGCCACCCTCAGCTCCACGCAGTACACGTGTCATGCGCGCTTCACGCATATCACGCTGACGTACGATGACATAGTCGAGCAGGTGAGCGTGACCACTCCGTGGGTGCGTCCAGGTTGCTATATCACTCGCACTCAGTGCAAACCGAGTGTTCGTGATCGTCAGGCCGTGAGTGGCACACAGTGAGAGCAGCCTGTCACCGTTCGCATTCGCTGAACCAATGCCATGCGGACGGATGAAATTTGCCCACCCCGATGCATCACACCCAACGCGCGCGTTAAAAGCACCCAGCAGAAATGGTCGGTCGCTCCTCGGCACAGACCGTATCACGGAGAATAGCTGAGTGTAGAATAATTCACGTGTGTCAACAGGATAACACATGGTCGGACCGTACGTGTTTATATATGTGGCAAACTTACCTCTTCCGAGTCGTAGGCGAACAGTCATCAGTCGCGCGCTGATGTCTGTTGGTTCGCCCATCAGATGGCCATGAAGGTGCTCGGATATTGCAAATCCAACACCATGATCACGTGGTGCTGAGGCGGCGTTGCCCACCCAGTAGAATGTGTAGCCAGCACCTGCTTCATACAACTTACCTTGCTCAGTGAGCCGGGTTTCATTGAGCGCCGCAATATCGATGAGGTAGCGCGCCAGCTCCATCACGACCCGTGCAGTGCGTCGCTCGGGGAGCTCACTGGAGTCCCGGTCCAGACGATCAGGGCCGGGTGCCTAAAAACGCTTCAGGCAGAAGATTGTATTCCACATTTCCCGGCGAGAGGGAAGATCAATGGGATAGTCCACACAGCATCAACGCACTATATATATATATATATATATATATATATATATATATATATATATTCATGCAATGAGTTATTGTGCTTTTGATGCCGCTTGTGCATACGGTGTTCGTGTGGAGCACCTTATTGTTGGTAGGTTGCCGAACATCCGTCGTTTCGGTGCGAGAACTCTGGTCTGTGAGACATCTATCCGTATGTTGCTGTTTGCTGACGACTGTGCGTTGTTTGCACACAGCACGGATGAGTTGCAGCACATGACTAGTGTTCTGGCTTCGATAGCGGCCAAATTCGGGCTCACCATCAACACAAGCAAAACTGTCTGTCTCTTTCAGCCTTCACCGGAGGTGCAATCTTCCATATTGCCGCGAATCAGCATTGATGCTGAAGTGTTAGAAACCACCTCCCGCTTCTGCTACCTTGGGAGTCTGATGTCGACTGATCAGCAGCTACACAGTGAGCTTCGTATCCGCCTGTCGAAGGCAGCGGCGGCATTCGGGTAGCTCAAGTACCGAGTGTGGAACAATCATCAGCTTACCACTGGCACGAAGCTGATGGTGTACAAATCCATGGTGGTGTTCGTTCTTCTATACGGCACTGGAACGTGGACGATGTACCGGCGTGATGTGCGATATCTCGAGCGGTTCGATCACCAGTGCTTGCGACGGATTCTGCGCATCGGTTGGGGCGACAGAGTTGTTGACACGGAAGTGTTGCGACAAAGTGGGATGTATGCAGTGGACTGCATGCTTTTGCTGAGACACCTTACTTCGCTCGATCAAGTGAGCCGTATGGATTCGACGCGGATACCGAAACAACTGTTATATGGTCAGCTGAGTATTGGGAAGCGGCATGTGGGGAAACCAAAGTTACGTTACCAGGACATGATTAAAGTGCGCCTCACACGTTCTAACCTTGATTGCCGGTCATGGGAATCGAAGGCGTTTGATCGGTGTGTATTGCGCGATCTAATCACGAAGGCAGTTGCCGAAGTGCAGGAGAAAGACCTCATACATGCAGAGAAGAAGCGGCAATTGCAGAAGCGGCAAGCGCTGATGGGTTGTACTTCATCGACATCGAGCGCATGGTGCTGCAGCACATGCGGTCGCGAGTGCCTGAGTCAGGCAGGTCTAGTGAGCCATGAGCGAGGCCACTCGGGACGACTACCGAAGCGACGATAGGTCCTGCTATGAAAACAGGCAGAACCGGCGCAGCGTTTGTAGGCACGCTGCATTCGATTTACTTACCGCGTGCTTGCATGCTAAGTCTCTTTATTTCAGGCGGTGGGTTTTCAATTTTGTCCTAATGCTTTTCTTTCTCATATAAATGTCTACCTGTACCCTCTTCTATAAACTTGCCCACGTAGCTTAGGCCAACTGTAATTAGCTTCGATAACATTTTCGTGTTTGTGGCATTTCCCTAAAATATACTTTCCAACCTCGTGAACTTATCATGGATTCTTTCTTAACAACTTATTTCATATGCTCATTAATTTAAGCTTTATATCCTTTTCTTATGCATTACTCGATTTATTTTCTTGGTTATCTTTCTTTCAAGTGATTGGCTCTGGTTTGATATCCCCGGTGTGGCTGCGCTTGATGTGCATGTTGACAAGGTGCCTATCTGTCTATTACCCACTACCTCGTCCATACTGGCTCCAGGAGACAGTTGGTCGTTGCTGGAGGGGACTGGGTGCACGGTCATTGTGGCTGTCTTAGGATCAAAGAGTGGTTCCATGCACTCAGCCAGCCAGCCACCGCCTTGTGTGTGCGATTGATTCCCAAATGCAGCGTGCTTGCGTTTGCTTGGGAAGTGGTGTGGGCCGGCTCGGTTGATCAAACGTGGCTCCCATCCACATGGCTCTGGGTGTTATTTATTTGGGTTTACACTGGATATGTGGTGTGTGGATGGAGCTGTGTTTGGTGTGGCGGAAGCTACTAATGTTCCCTCTGTAGACACAGGCATGCTGTGGCTATCGTCATTGAGGCAAATCCGAAACCGGATTGCACCAACCGTAATGTACGTATTGAGTATTTGTAACCAGTATTTGCCAAGTACCGTACTATGCTACTGCCTCATTGTCCCTCATAACTCGAACGCCGGCTATCTTTGAAATGATACTTCCGGATTGCCAGAACGGTGCTGTTCGGGACGCTTTGGATACTGTTGGTTCCAATGCACGAATTTCCTTCAGCTGCAAAACCTTGGATCATTTACTTGGATGATCTGTCCGTCGTTCTCAACGCTTGATTGCTGTGCCCCACCGCGCTTTGAGTCAGGTCCGTCTTGCAGATACGGCAGCGTTTGCCAATTATGAGTACGTCATACCAAATAATTTTATTGGTTCCGGCGATTCCATTGCAGGGATTCCTTTTTAGCACTGGCGAAGCCGTACGTTTTCCGTATTCTGATTTATGAATAACCCTAATGTGTTCGAAATCCTAATCTTTAAGATCCATGCTTCATGGTATTTCATGTAAACCGTGATGAAATGGGTCGACTTTCACTAAAAGCCATTTACAGCTTGGTAGGAAATAAAAGTTTGGTTAGGGATCGCAATAAATATTGAAATACTGCCTAAGGTAAAGCTTGTGCTGTGTAGCCCATCGTAAATTAGGAAGACATGGCTGCGCTCACCAAGTTGTTTACTAAGTTTACGCGTGGATATTTATAGAGTATATACACTACTTGTGAAAGTCCACTCGGCTGGCTCACCCCTGTTCCTTATCTTAACTTGCTGGTTCTATTTGCATTGGTTTACACTTGTTCACAACGTTCATCTTGTCTAAAATTCCGTCGAGTTGCGTTGCTGACTTTCTGGGTGGAGTATACGAATTGCTCGATTGGTCACGTCCATCTTGTCACACGTTCCTTCTCTCCGCCCGGTGCCATAGCAATTCTTGACTCAGGTGCGCTAAGTCTACTCATGATCTGGCAAACCAATCAGCTTCTTCACTTCTCACGGGTACACGGTCTTTCGCAAGACTGAATTGGTCCTGTGCATTTGAGACCTGCTGGCACCTGACTGTTCAACTGCACACTCAGTGGATGTTAGTTGTAGCTGGCTGACTGTCCTCTCAGAGCCCGACGTGCGTGCGCGCAGATGACTCACTGTTCGTCCGACCACTCCGCTTCCGATAACATGCTCACTTTTAAGTGGGCTAGGTTGCATCTGTTCGGTACTCCGCGAAATGCTGCGTAGTGTTCCATTAGCCACCTGCTTACCTTATCATTGTGTTTACACTCACCATTGGCTGCAGCCATCATCACGACATTCATTGGATGTATTCGGCTGGTACCTCATGCTGAGGTTTATGTTGCATGCAACATGTTTATAACGACAGTTGGGAATACCGACTTACACATGCATATAAAGTATAGCTTAGCCTGAATGAAAGGCATCCCCCCTATTTTGGAAACACTGCGCCAATTTTGCTTTGTTATTTTACTTGGACTTCCAGGTTGCTTCTTTGACGTCCCCGAGGTGTGTACGCTTGATGTGAATATTGCAGTTTGCCTTTCATTTAATAAACCTCTAGTTCAATGATACTGCCTTCACGGAATAGTTGGTGGTTGCTTGGACAAAAACGGGGTGCAACTTCTTGGTGACCATGCTAGGCTCAAAGTGTATTTCCATCTATCCAATGTGGAACGGGCTACGGCCCAGCCACCGCCAGGTAAACATGATTAGCTAAATTGATACCCAGGAATTCTGCTGTTGTGCATATTGTAAGGGTGTGGTTTAGTGGGAGCCCGGATACCTTGTCCACACAGACGGATGGCCAGCCATCCCAATTGGGTCTAAGTTTTGTCACTCTCAAAGTTAAATGGGCAACTAAATGTCGTCATATGTCCAGCTGTGTTGTGAGATGTTAGTGTGCGGTATTAACACCGTCATTCTTTGTCTATAAGTCTTTACTTTTAGTAAAATTGGAGTTTCAGTCAGCGTGACTGCCCGTTTGGGGGCCCCGAGCTACGGTTTATATACCCCTGGCTGTCCGAGTTGGACACATTTAAGATGAAGTTCCGTCACTCAAAAGAATTCTCAGTTTGGTCTTCCGGTTACAGTGTTGCATAGGTAATATTTCGAAGTCGTTTTCCACTTGCTGTTGACGGTATTTTTGGCCATTTGCAGCATTCACGGTATATGCCAAGGGTATGTTGGAAAACGCTCCCAAGGTGCCCAACTGGGATGGGCAGGGGCATAAAAATAGTCCCTCAAGACATTCAAACGGTCACGAACTGATATTTTTCGTCCACTCGTTTCATGCGGGTAGCGACTCCCAAAACTGGCAAAAGATGTAGAAATATATTCATTTTTACAGTGCAAGCCTCTTGGTTAACCTAGGTACAAAAACCGACATCGTTGACAACGCTAGCTGGAGGATCAAAAATTGTATAATACACAGGAAAATTGTGCGTTGCAACAGAAAATAGCGCCAAGGATAGGCGGTAACATATTCAAACAATCGAACCTACAAACCAGTTCAAAGCCCACAGCGATCATCCAAGTGAACAATGAAATAATAACATTTTGAGAATTTCCCACAGGTAAACCGGGGAATCTCCAGAATGCGAAACCGAGTACGTTGCTGAAAAGTGGCTCCTATCCACAGAATACCGGATATATTAATCCATGTAAAAGCGCATACAGCGTGTGGCGATGGAGCTGTGGGTAGGGCAGAGCAAGAAACGCACGGTCGTTATGTACAAGCACGTGTCCTATGGCTGGCCTAAGGAGGAAGCAGTAAGAGCAAAGCCCGAAAGAGAAGGAAAATTCACAACAGGTGCAAAAAAACTAAGTAACAAAAATCTGGTCCAGCTACTCGGTTAATGCGGGACAAAGGGTCCCTCCTTTGGGTCTGAGGTAGAGCGCACTAAATTGCCAACCTTACATACAGTAGATGTTGGTCTATCTCAAAATCTCTCACCCGGTCACGTGGATGTGAACGACCGGTATGCATGCATCTGGGTACATATGTACTTGTCAGTCTCGTCCATCGTGACAACGCTGGATGACGCAGATGGTTGAGTTGGAGTCAACCTACGGCACGCCACAGGGCAAGTTCACCGATCGATACATACGGTGTGTCGGGCTGGTTGAAACGGAGACAGGCGCACAAAATGGAAGTAGCAGTGCCTCATTACCCGGTTACTGCGGTACAACGGTAGTTGCGCTTGCGCAGGCGTAACTGGCCTGCGCAATGTGTGCAATAGGTGCCTAGTGTTATCCCACAACAGGAGTGAAACTCCCCTTTCGCGACCACATGCCCGAATGAAGATGTCAATTTTCGTTTACCGCTTTTAAGTATTAGTTTTCAGTGATGCTTTGTCGTCTAATAATCCGCATTGTTGGTGTAAAAATGCTGAAAATTCACCCATAAGGGTGGATAAAGCTTACTTTGACTGGAGCTGATAATGCGGAAATATGTTGTTCCTCAATAGTACACTGGCGTGGAAAATGGCAGATATTGTGTATAAAGAAGAGCCGCAGCTAAGGGCAGGATGTTTCAAAAATATATTATGATACTGTAGGACACTTCTGTCGAGACAAAAATAGGATTTCAACGCTGAAAATACCTTCTGGATTATCTCCATTGCTGAAATAAGTGAAAGCCATCTGGTTTTCCGGTATCCCAGAATGGGTTGGTATTCCACCATTGAAGAGTCACGGAATTCCTTTAGCTCTTCAACACAAACAGTGTAAATGTAACATAGGAATATATTTTCGCCACAACTGTTTTAACATCAATAGGACGAAAGCCAGCTGCCTTTTACAATGTGTTGTGGACAATGTGAGCCACACAACTAGTTCCCACTAGTGTTACTCTAATCGGGAATTTCAACTTCGCAAATACATTGTTTGGTCATCTTCTCTGAACGCCACCGAAAGTTGTGCTGGTGTTGTCAGCACAGAATCCCACCATTTTCTAGTCATATTATTTCGTTCAAACACATTCTTTATAAATATACAAATGGCGCCCGATGTGTCATCGGTAAGTGACTGTAGGTCTAATAACTAGACAATACCCAATGACCGTAAGAATATTTCACAAGGAGTGGGAACACCTTTACTTCCTTGTGACTTGAGACATCTGTGAATATTGACACGAATCTTAGCTTCTCCAGTTTCTCTTGAAGTTTCTCTTTGGCTAATAGGAACAGTATAATAGTAATTATTATTATTATTGTTATTATTATTATTAGTGCATCGCATTTTGTGAGGGCACGAGCAAACTTCGGCGGAAACACTTTCCCTAGCAATTTCTCTTTGATGCAATTCATAGAGTGGAAAGCGTGTTTGTGAAATACAGCGTGATAAGAGAGGTATATTCTGCAGCTGCTAATTTGGCTTCTGTGTTTCCAAACGTTGCTGATCGGAAATAATTATTTCAGGGGTAGAAGATGCTGCTTAAAACGCTGCTACCTTATAACGATCCGATATAAAGTGCTGTATGATACCTGGTGTGTCATCGTGTGTCATAGAAACCGGATTTGCATTTGCCACACGGAAGATGCGAATCGTTGTCGCGTGTTGCCTTCTTAATGCATGGAAAATCGCTCTCCCTTTAAGTAATCATCTTACACCTTCGTTTAAACATGGTTTTCTTACGAAATTTGATAAAATGCAGGCCTTCTCTACTAAAATCCACTAAAGTACTGGTTTCTTTCACCTACTTTCTGCGTGCTCAAAGCGGGACGTTCTGAGGTCTACGACCTCACTGCAGCTCTCGAAGGTGTGGCGGGTTGCTCGAACCGTCCGGCAGGCCATACATGCAAGTCTTGTACCCCGCCGACCCAGACCGAAAGTGCGCGCTGGGTCAGAAACGATGAACTGCACTGTCAAGGTTGCGACAGACACCTGACCCACCTCACGACTGAAGCAGGGGCTAAATAGTGAAAAGACCTAGTGGCCATGTGCACAACTGAATGGACACTTGCAACAAGTCCAGAGAGCCTGTCCTTACGTGGCATAGTGGTCGCGTACCGTGGCCAGATGAACACGTGCGAGCGAGGGAACTAGGGCATGACGTGTTACTAAATTCGGCCGCGCAGTATTGTTCCTTTGTGGAGGAATGCCCACCATCGGTTCACATACTACGCCATAGTTCGGTTTGCGTCAGTGCGACACTACAATTGCATGTGTGACCAGTCTCAGGAAATTCATTAGTGTCAGCATTGATCTGTCGCTTTGCCATCACAGTCTCTCGCCCCACCGGGAAATAAACTATTTTGTTAACTTAGTTCCCTACAATAGTTTGAAGTACATAACGAGAAGACGATCACTGGTAAATGCACGCTTTTCGTATTGTCTCATCAGTGCCAATACAATAACTAGAAATTATCTTATACCTTTCCAAGGGTGTTACCAACCAATCAAATGTAGTGAAGTGAACGGCAACAATCGTCCTAGGATCGGGGTATCCGTAAGTTAGCAGCTGACTGTTTCTGCACACACCGGACAGGTCTTAGCTAGTTGATAATCACGGCCTCGGAGAACCGCAAGAAACGTGGATTGGGATGGCGTAGTCTCCGAAATGCGCAGTCGTGGTCAATCCGAGAACGGGTCAGTAAAACATGTCTGCTTATCGATGATGCTGGAGATTTGCGTGCACACAGAATATTGGGCGAGAAATGGCTGACCACACATTGAACCCATTTGACCAGGTGTTCCTTCACTCTGGAATTCAAAACACTCCCATTGTTGCCTATCTACCTGACGCCGCAGATATAATTAAATTGGTAAGTACAGTGTGATTTGGCGCTGATGGGTTACACTTACATTACTCAAAGTAGCGACAATTTCAAGGTTCTGTTGATCACCGGAACATCTGCAGCGCAGTAGGTTCTGTGAGTGGCGGAGATTAAACGGTTGATTGTCCTCGTTGCAACGGCGTTACCCTTACATAGGAGCTCGAGGTATAAAGTTACCTTAGATGTAGTCAAAAACGTATCTTTCGGCTGTCTGACTTGGATATGCGTCGTGATGAGGCGCTTATGGAGAGCGATTTTCCATTCATTAAGAAGGCAACACGCGACAACGATTCGCATCTTCCGTGTGGCAAATGCAAATCCGGTTTCTATGGCACACGATGACACACCAGGTATCATACAGCACTTTATATCGGATCGTTATAAGGTAGCAGCGTTTTAAGCAGCATCTTCTACCCCTGAAATAATTATTTCCGATCAGCAACGTTTGGAAACACAGAAGCCAAATTAGCAGCTGCAGAATGTACCTCTCTTATCACGCTGTATTTCACAAACACGCTTTCCACTCTATGAATTGCATCAAAGAGAAATTGCTAGGGAAAGTGTTTGTGCCGAAGTTTGCTCGTACCCTCACAAAATGCGATGCACTAATAATAATAATAACAATAATAATAATAATTACTATTATACTGTTCCTATTAGCCAAAGAGAAACTTCAAGAGAAACTGGAGGAGCTAAGATTCTTGTCAATATTCACAGATGCCTCAAGTCACAAGGAAGTAAAGGTGTTCCCACTCCTTGTGAGATATTCTTCCGGTCATTGGGTATTGTCTAATTATTAGACCTACAGTCACTTACCGATGACACATCGGGCGCCATCTATATATTTATAAAGAATGTGTTTGAACGAAATAATATGACTAGAAAATGGTGGGATTCTGTGCTGACAACACCAGCACAACTTTCGGTGGCGTTCAGAGAAGATGACCAAACAATGTATTTGCGAAGTTGAAACTCCCGATTAGAGTAACACTAGTGGGAACTAGTTGTGTGGCTCACATTGTCCACAACACATTGTAAAAGGCAGCTGGCTTTCGTCCTATTGATGTTAAAACAGTTGTGGCGAAAATATATTCCTATGTTACATTTACACTGTTTGTGTTGAAGAGCTAAAGGAATTCCGTGACTCTTCAATGGTGGAATACCAACCCATTCTGGGATACCGGAAAACCAGATGGCTTTCACTTATTTCAGCAATGGAGATAATCCAGAAGGTATTTTCAGCGTTGAAATCCTATTTTTGTCTCAACAGAAGTGTCATACAGTATCATGATATATTTTTGAAACATCCTGCCCTTAGCTGCGGCTCTTCTTTATACCCAATATCTGCCATTTTCCACGCCAGTGTACTATTGAGGAACAACATATTTCCGCATTATCAGCTCCAGTCAAAGTAAGCTTTATCCACCCTTATGGGTGAATTTTCAGCATTTTTACACCAACAATGCGGATTATTGGACGACAAAGCATCACTGAAAACTAATACTTAAAAGCGGTAAACGAAAATTGACATCTTCATTCGGGCATGTGGTCGCGAAAGGGGAGTTTCACTCCTGTTGTGGGATAACACTAGGCACCTATTGCACACATTGCGCAGGCCAGTTACGCCTGCGCAAGCGCAACTACCGTTGTACCGCAGTAACCGGGTAATGAGGCACTGCTACTTCGATTTTGTGCGCCTGTCTCCGTTTCAACCAGCCCGACACACCGTATGTATCTATCGGTGAACTTGCCCTGTGGCGTGCCGTAGGTTGACTCCAACTCAACCATCTGCGTCATCCAGTGTTGTCACGATGGACGAGACTGACAAGTACATATGTACCCAGATGCATGCATACCGGTCGTTCACATCCACGTGACCGGGTGAGAGAATTTGAGATAGACCAACATCTACTTATGTAAGGTTGGCAATTTAGTGCGCTCTACCTCAGACCCAAAGGAGGGACCCTTTGTCCCGCATTATCAGAGTAGATGGAACAGAGTTTTGGGGCCTATTATTCAGCCTTGTTGTTACTGTTTGCCACGTCCATGACAATATATGTTTTTTAAATGGCTGTTGATGCGCACGCTGTTTGTTATGGCTGGTTTGCAGATCATCTCCTCCTAGTTTTTCCTCCTTTTCATTTGACCTTACCCGTTTCCCTATCTTAGTCAACGCGGATTATTATCCCTCATCTGGTTGCTGTATATTGGGTTTATAAGCAATATGCCACGATTTACCATTTCCACACAACGGATATTGTGCACGAATCTATTCCCTATCGAGCAGCCGTGTCACGACAAGTTGTGAGAACCACTTAGTAACTTAGTGCATGTTGGACGTTTGGATTACCGTAGGTCACCGCAGGTCGTACCACGAGTTACTCTAATGGGAACACGGGCGATTCCGAGCACTGGGACTGCATTCGCACTGATGTCTTCAGAGTGGCTAGCTATTCACAGTTCATTGGTCCACCGGTCCCGCCATTGTTAGAGGCATCCAAAACAGAGTAATGGTCATGTTTTTCATCAGATGCTGTATATTTAGACCACAGAGCTCCCTGAACAACTCTGATCACGACGGCTAGGAATCCGGGTTTTGCTTTTCGAGAGCCGACGCATATGTTGATTGTGACAAGAAGTCACAAGCTGCATTACGTTAAGTCATGTCGTGCAACGGGTAAGTAACCGAGTTTGAGGCAACTTCAGTGCTCCTCGTTCTCTAATCTGAGCTTCACAACTGGTTCCCTCCTCGTCCGGACTTACGCAGAAATATTACTGGGGGAAGAGCCCGGTGTATAGAGATTGGTGACTGGCGCCTGTACTCAATAAGCCGAGCATCCCAGTGGCGAAGTCATCCGTCGGCTTTGTTAAAATACATCCAAATTGAAACGAAACCGATAATGAAGTTCTCAATAGATGTGCCTCTGTCTTGGTTACGAAGAACGGTCCGAAGTTGTGGGATATTTTAAATTAGGGCATGAATGTGTGAGGGGACGTTTCACGTTGTAACGCTTTTCAGATCATAAGCAAGTATCCATATCCACTCCGCCACTATAACAGGCTCATTCAAACAATCGCGGACTAGGCATGCTATCTCCACCACAGTGGTTTCGCAAACCAGGTGATAGTTACTGCCTGGAGTTTGTGAAAAGTTCAAACACAATGTGAACGAAGTTATCGAGATTAGTCAACTTATGACGCAAGTGGTCCATTGTACAACAAACAATCGCTATGATCGCATAATCTCTCCCAACGATGACAGCAGTGGTGAGATATTCGTAAGTAGAGCAATAGTCAGTTGCCCTGAAAACATGTCAACACAGACGAACCAAGTGCAATTGAACGAGAACTGGCCAGTAATTTGAACACACACGCCGGGCATGGGCCTAGTGGCGTTGACTCGGCAAGTGGGGATGATGACAGATTATCCGCACCGTGTGCCTCACATGACCTGACAGCCGCCGACATCGCGTCCCCACTGCTTGTCCATGATATTGCCATGTGGACACATGCGCGCTAAAGTGGTTACGTTTATCCGCCAAACTACGCCATCGTATGCCAGCATGACGTGTGTGAAACGCAGTCTGGGGCATAAAATAATGCACGCCAAACTACATGCGCAGTTTCGTAACTCAGTGTCTCACTAGTCTGCAGTCAACTGTGGAAAATTAGTGTTCTTTGCCGTGTTGATGTTGAGTTGGAGCTGTAGAAGCGACACGCAATAGCGGTTAATTGCTTTAATCGACCACTTGAGGACGTGGTTGGGCAATTCTGCACAGGGAATGGGAAGGCGTCCAAACAGTCAGTATCCGCATTTCATTCACCACAATAGCCCGCTCAGTGGTTAAATGCTGTCTAGGAAGAATAACAATTTATAGGTTGAATTTCATCACAGCTAGACTCCGTTAGACCGCCATCACACGACCGACAAGACGCTGTACGGTCGTGACAAGCCGTGACACGGCCGGGAAACTTCTGGAGCCCTGTGTATTCGGGTCAGATGTAGCCAAAGCATTTGCTCCTGGTTCTTTGGCAGCGGCAACGGACGAGTACGTAGACGTGCCTTTAGCGTAGCGAGTATGTTACCGTGTGCCTGTACAGGTTGCGCCACAGATTCACTTTCGCGCAATATCTCCTGGGTTAGGATGGGAGCTGATGGAGGGAGTGGAACTTGATTGACTGTCTGATTTCAAATTGAGGTTGTCGGTTTACCTGGCTTCGCGGTATAACTCTATTTTGGTCACCATGTTTAGAAGCGGATCCAAGCCAAACTGTGGTTGGATCCGAAAACGAACATTTTTCAAGTACAAATTCCTCGAGTATCACCGCTATGTTATCGCATTTCTGCACCTAACAAATGGGTGAGTCATTCAGTGAGTGCAGAACAAAAATTGGTTTGCTTTATTGTACAGATATTTTCACTTACCTTCCAGCCAAACGAGCGCACTTGACGTGACGGTGTTTGTTACACTCGAACCGCAAAGTACCAATACAAACCGGTTTTTACAACTGCGAATGTCGTTCACTTGCGGCTGCCTGCGATTAGTTGTATGTTTGACTTGGTTTTGGGCCACGTTCGTTATACATTTTTCATTGAGCTTAGGCCCAAACAGCGAGCGAAGCAGCTGTCTATACGCAAGCGCACTGGGTCACGCAACTATACCATTCCCCGGCCAAGTTGTCCTCTTGGGCAACAGAAATAATCTGAGAGGGCATTCAACATGAGTCTACTCAATG
>OX104066.1:112866305-113076639 GCA_944474145.2 Dicrocoelium dendriticum
GGCTATACACGCACACCTACACACCTGCACAAGTGAGTGGGGTACGCACGGAAAAAATTAATTGAGTAGACTCATGTTGAATGCTCTCCCAGATTATTTCTGTTGCCCAAGAGGACAACTTGGCCGGGGAATGGTATAGTTGCGTGACCCAGTGCGCTTGCGTATAGACAGCTGCTTCGCCCGCTGTTTGGGCCTAAGCTCAATGAAAAATGTATAACGAACGTGGCCCAAAACCAAGTCAAACGTACAACTAATCACAGCCAGCCGCAAGTGAACGACATTCGCGGTTGTAAAAACCGGTTTGTATTGGTAATTTGCTGTTCGAGTGTAACAAACACCGTCACGTCAAGTGCGCTCGTTTGGCTGGAACGTAAGTGAAAATATCTGTACAATAAAGCAAACCAATTTTTGTTCTGCACTCACTGAATGGCTCACACATTTGTTAGGTGCAGAAATGCGATAACATAGCGGTGATACTCGAGGAATTAGTACTTGAAAAATGTTCGTTTTCGGATCCAATCACAGTTTGGCTTGGACCCGCTTCTAAACATGATGACCAAAATAGAGTTATACCACGAAGCCAGGTAAACGGACAACCTCAATTTGATATCAGACAGTCAATCAAGTTCCACTCCCTCCAGCAGCTCCCATCCTAATCCAGGAGATATTGCGCGAAAGTGAATCTGTGGCGCAACCTGTACAGGCACACGGTAACATACCCGCTACGCTAAAGGCACGTCTACGTACTCGTCCGTTGCCGCTGCCAAAGAACCAGGAGCAAATTCTTTGGCTACATCTGACGCGAATACACAGGGCTTCAGAAGTTTCCCGGCCGTGTCACGGCTTGTCACAGCCGTACAGCTTCTTGTCGGTCGTGTGATGGTGGTCTAAAGGAGTCTAGCTGTGATGAAATTCAACCTATAAATTTTTATTCTTCCTAGACAGCATTTAACCACTGAGCGTGCCATTGTGGTGAATGAAATGAGGATACTGACTGCTTGGACGCCTTCCCATTCCCTGTGCAGAATTGCCCAACCACATCCTCAAGTGGTCGATTAAAGCAATTAACCGCCATTGCTAATGCGTGTCGCTGCTACAGCTCCAACTCAACATCAACACGGCAAAGAACACTAATTTTCCACCGTTCACTGCAGACTAGTGGGACACTGAGTTACGAAACTGCGCATGTAGTTTGGCGTGCATTATTTTATGCCCCAGACTGCGTTTCACGCATGTCATGCTGGCATACGATGGCGTAGTTTGGCGGATAAACGTAACCACTTTAGCGTGCATGTGTCCACCTAGCAATATCACGGACACGTAGTGGGGACGCGATGTTGGCGGCTGTCAAGTCATGTGAGGCACACGGTGCGGATAATCTGTCATCATCCCCACTTGCCGAGTCAACGCCACTAGGCCCACGCCCGGCGTGTGTGTTCAAATTACTCGCCAGTTCTCGTTCAATTGCACTTGGTTCGTCTGTGTTAAGACATGTTTTCAGGGCAACTGACCATTGCTCTACTTACGAATATCTCACCACTGCTGTCATCGTTGGGAGAGATTATGCGATCATAGCGATTGTTTGTTGTGCAATGGACCACTTGCGTCATAAGTTGACTAATCTCGATAACTTCGTTCACATTGTGTTTGGACTTTTCACAAACTCTAGGCAGTAACTATCACCTGGTTTGCGAAACCACTGTGGTGGAGATAGCATGCCTAGTCCGCGATTGTTTGAATGAGCCTGTTATAGTGGCAGAGTGGATATGGATACTTGCTTATGATCTGAAAAGCGTTACAACGTGAAACGTCCCCTCACACATTAATGCCCTAATTTAGAATATCCCACAACTTCGGACCGTTCGTCGTAACCAAGACAGGGGCACATCTGTTGAGAACTTCATTATCGGTTTCGTTTCAATTTGATGTATTTTAACAAAGCCGACGGATGACTTCGCCACTGGGATGCTCGCCTTATTGAGTACAGGCGCCAGTCACCAATCTCTATACACCGGGCTCTTCCCCCAGTAATATTTCTGCGTAAGTCCGGACGAGGAGGAAACCAGTTATGAAGCTCAGATTAGAGAACGAGGAGCACTGAAGTTGCCTCAAACTCGGTTGCTTACCCGTTGTACGACATGACTTAACGTAATGCAGCTTGTGACTTCTTGTCACAATCAACATATGCGTCGGCTCTCGAAAAGCAAAACCCGGATTCCTAGCCGTCGTGATCAGAGTTGTTCAGGGAGCTCTGCGGTCTAAATATACAGCATCTGATGAAAAACATGACCATTACTCTGTTTTGGATGCCTCTAACAATGGCGGGACTGGTGGACCAATGAACTGTGAATAGCTAGCCACTCTGAAGACATCAGTGCGAATGCAGTTCCAGTGCTCGGAATCGCCCGTGTTCCCATTAGAGTAACTCGTGGTACGACCTGCGGTGACCTACGGTAATCCAAACGTCCAACATGCACTAAGTTACTAAGTGGTTCTCACAACTTGTCGTGACACGGGTGCTCGATAGGGAATAGATTCGTGCACAATGTTAAGCGAATTGAATTGAAGACATTGGGGGCTCAGTGGTCGTTGGAGGTTGTCCATCCGTTGACTCAACTAACCCTGTAGTTGTGCGTCGATTCAAACAATGCATCTTCTTAGGTAGTGTATTCTTATTCAACATGACGGTTCCCATGCGTGAGTATATAACTATTCCCGGTGAACTTGGATATACTTTCGTTTCAAGGTATGTTTATCTCTACCATGAAGTATAATGTCCCATAGACTATACAGCTCGACAGTGGGATCGAAATGTAAGTGCTCCTCAGGATTATTATCGCAATTCCCAATGAATTTCCAGCTTCCAGCACCTCTGCTCAGTTTGCCACCGCCGGAAAGAATAATAAATGGCAGCACTTGCTACTTGACACACGAGACTAGTGCGTGGCATTACAGACCTTGTTCGTTGCTCGCTGATAAAGTACTATCACAAAAGGGCATAGCCGTTGTGTGCATCGCAACATTAGTGAGTAAATAAAGCCCACCTGCAATTCTCATCCACTTTCGTTCACGGCTGCCTAAGCTGCACTACCAGAGTACAGCCAAAGGGATTACTAACACCGTCGGACGCTTTGTAACTGTTTTCGATAAGGCTGAGTTGTAATCTCGAATTTGACAGGCGCTTTTCCGGAAAAGGAATTTGGAACTGACCCCAAGGCGGGAATAGCCCAAAGCCAGGCACAAGGCACGTGAATGTACTGCTTCTGGCTTCTGCGTCCATAGTCGCAACGATTTGTACATGAGCTATGTTCCCAGCGTCGACATATTCAGCTGCTCCCAAGACCTAATCCCCACAACCACACAGACGATATCTCACACTGCAGCTTACACAGATAGCTACCACTTTAGTCTTTTTCTGTAGTTTTAGAAGAATCTCATGTCAATACTGGATATTTGGTCCACCTTACTATCAACCAATCCATTGGTCAACACAATGCGGTAACCCATAGCCATAGATGTGCTCTGTCATAGACCCTCAGGCGCGGGAACTTCCATTGTTGGAATGCGCGTAGATAAAGTTGGGGAAATTGCAATTCACAACTAATAACATAGGCCTTAAATGTATGAGGTTTCTAAGTTCTTCCTTTATAATGGAGGCATTTTGTTTTGACACTTCTTTGCAGCTAAACCCAGTGTCCGAATACGACGGTTACGTGTCCCCAGGCGGATCACTCGACAGACACCAGCGAACCGCCGGATCGGTCAAGCGAAGCTGTTCACCATGCTCTCAAGTCTAGCGAATGTGAAATCAGTCATTAGGACAGACAGATGACCAATTAGCTTACAGCTATGAAACCGTTTAATATCTAAACAGTGCCCATTTTTCTGAACCACTAGTTCAGGAACTCGTAAATACACATCACAGCTTGGAGACAATATTAACCTTATAATTATCCGGAAGTCACTTGAGAATTCACACTCAATCCTACTTTGGCGGATGCGCTTCGCAGCAAAATCTGTTCACTTGGTTAAATTCAGACCGAAAGAGAGGATATTTTCTCAGTGTTTACATAGTCTACAATATTCGTTACAGAAATGATGTTGTTAACATGTGAACGCTGAAGAATGTCCTAGGTCTCGGTCATCTGTTTGATCTATCGATCGTCTGCAAGACGGAATTAGATCGCCTACATGTAACCATTGACTGATAGGGTATCAGTGTTTCCAGATATGTGTGAACCGGGGAAAGTGAAAATGGGTCAATGGCGTGCTGGCTGTCGATTGGCAGACTGGAAGCCAATGCATCTTTCCCTTTCCTCCTGACCCAAGCGGGCACACGAGCGGTGGATACGCGGCATCATACAAGCTACAAATCTCGTCCTACATTTCTCATCCATACTTAATTGTACCGTTTACACGAAACTATAATTGCTACTACTGGTGCATTGCACTGCGCCACATTGTCATAACTAACATTGAGCTGACGGTCATACTAAGTGGTACGAAAATGGAGATAGGCAGGATCCAACGGTAAATTCTCACACACATCACTCCTGTGTCATGGAAGACGGTGTGGACGAAGAGGATGACGTCCTTACGGATAGCATCGACAAGATTGTTGGTCCACAACTGCGCAACCATTCGATCACTGCTAAACCGGAAGGCCGGGCTCCAACCATGACGATAGAAGCTGTGAGGGTTGGGAGGCCTATTAAAGTGAGTTCGATGCAACTGACCTTTATTCGAAGGTTTGTGCATGCTGATTCATAATAATAATAGCAGGAACAATAATAATAATAATAATAAGGATGTATAGTTCTCTTGCGACCGAGAAACCGTACCCACAAAGGGATGGGTCGTATTTATACGTACAGCATACTCAGGCATGCATGGTTGTCAACGGTTGTGGGTTATACAGGGATGCAGTAGGCAAGCTTGGGAAGAGTAATCGGGGTTTTCACTGTCCTTTCCGATCAGAACACTAGCACTCACAATTTTTGCTTCTGATGCAGATCAAGGATATCATGGAGGCTGCGGCCTCATGAAATGGGAAGAAACGTAACCAGGAAATATGGCCATTGGAGCCATCAACCTAAATCAAACGATGGAACAAGGGAACAATGATGTATTACGGGTAAAAAAGCATCGCTTAACAAGTCGCGTGGGATGTAATGATTGCGAAAAGTGAATTGCATGATAAAGTGAAAAGAGATTTGATTGACTCACCATGGACTTATGTAGAATAGCGGAGATGTTTGCGTATTGAAAGTATAAATCCATAAATCCATTTTTTTGGGAGTTTGATAAGACACCGTTTGATTGCGTTTTGTTGCCCATGGCTAACAACTCATAAAATGAAATGCAAATGAGACAACGCATCGTCAACTCGATGTTTAAATATCGCCAGATTGGGAGCAGAGACGACATAATTAAGGAGGGCGTTCCAAGGCTGACACACTCGAAGGGAAAGAAATTTCTACGGCATTCAAGCGGGCTATACTGCATTGTCAGTTTCAGAGGATGACATCTTAGCTAAGTGTTGTGGTTCAATTCCAGCGGCGGACGGCAAATGTGGTTTGGGTTCTTCAGAATCTGGCAAACCATTATGAGATCCCCCCGCAAAAGCCGATATGGACTGATGTACATTCTTAGAGATTCCAGTCTAAGCTTATAAGGTGGGTGAAAGAAGCCCCCGACGTTCTTGGTTGCCCTTCGTTGAGGAATCTCGAGAGCAACAAGATTCTCTTTTTGCCACGGCTGTCACGCCTGCATAGTATATTGCACGTGCGGTCGCACGCAGGCGTTAATCATTTGGGGAAACATTGACTGTTCGACCCGACCGAAGGCTCTGCGAAGAAGACTGAAGTGTTTATTGCCGGTTCACATCGCCGTCTCTGCTTGTTTTGAACACCCGCGATCTTCCTCGACCGATACACCCAGGTCACGCTCCTGAGCGATCTATTGCAAGGTGTGGTCTAAGCTTGTAAGCGCGCACCGGTTGGTGACGCAGATGTATCACCTTGCGCTTAGCTATGTTCAATTGAAGCAGGTTCCTCTTTGACCATTTATAAATGCAATCTAGGTCATGTTGAAGTAGATCGTGATGTTCATTGTTACTAATCACTCGCTATATGATAATGATAATAATGATAATACTTTTATTTCTCTTGATGAGAGAAACTGTGTCTGTAGCGGCACTGATCAATTTGTACAGAAGAATTCATGCTCTTGCATGGGTGAGATGCATAGGTGGAGTATTGGGATATGTGTTTCACGTATTAACATTCTGGCGAATGGTTGAAGCCAAAGCCTAGTTATGAAAACATTGGTGTTTTTATGTTTTTGGGCCCCTCTTGAAATAGCTCATCAAGGGATTTTTTCTCTCAAAATGCTCCAGCATTTTGTAACAGTGACTTGTGCGGTACGCGGTCGAATGCTTGGTATATGTCCAGAAACTGGAGTGTTCCTGCATAACCGGAATCGATTGATTCTGAAATGTGATTAAGGTAATGCAGTTGACAGATGGTGCACGATCGCTTATTGAGAAAAACATGCTACGAATTTTTTATCAGGCCAATCGAATCAACAAAGTTCATCACCTCCATTCTGATCCGGTTTTCAAATAGTCGAGTGATTATCGCGGTGTGATGGATTGGTCGGAGTTATCAATCGTTCGTTTGGAACCTTTATGCCGAGGCATAATAAATGACGTTTCCATTGGTCTGGAAAGTGGCCAGATTCCAGCGATAGAGTGAAAATGCTCATCAGTAGCAATGGTATATCCGGTCCTCCTAGTTTAATGGTGGTTGGTGAAATGCCATCAGATCCCAGCTTGGAAGATGGCCTGATTGATTTGATCACTTGATGGATAGCGTTGAGCGAGATATTGACTCTGCTTAAGAGGTTTTTTCTGTGAGCTCTGTACACATAGGCACCGGATCAGCTTAGCGACTCATGGTAGTGGCAAAAGGTCACTGTATGCTTCACCGACTTCAGTTGGGTCATGGAGTAAGTGACCCTCACCATCAACATTTTCGGTAATCAGAGGAGAGCAGTCACTAGTTCTACGATGCAGTATTTTGACAAGCTCCCTAGCTTTGCAGCTTGTTCGTAGGGCTATATGTTCTTCATTTTTCATCATGATAATTGCGCGTGTTTGTCTGTTGCTAAATTCACGCAACTGTAAGGCAAGTGAAAAGTCATGGATTCTTCTGTATTTTGCAGCTAACTTTTTGGTTTTTTGCTGATTAAGTGCTCGACGGAATCTTTGGAGACATGAGGGGTATGAATACAGTGTGGAGCAAGGAGGACTATAGCGTGATGGATTGGTTTATAACAATGAACAATGAACAATGATTTATCACGGGATAAAAGCAAGTGGTTGACAGGTCTCCTAGGATGGTTGGGTGAATATGATGAAATCAAATTATATCTGAGTCATCTACCGAACGTCTGCCTAGATGAATACTTAGACAAATTACATCAGTGTAAAATTTAAAAAACATCGAGCATGAACGTCCATAAAGACACTGGGGTGCAGTGATCGTTGAGGTAAGGAGTGAGAAAAGTAAAATATGGTCGCTCACTTAGGCCCATTTGATAAATAAATCCTGTTGAAAACATGCTTGACGTAATTCACAATAGAGGAGCTTAGGTAACGAAATTTTGGGAGCTAAGAGCAAAATCTAGTCGTTTTTTGAAAACATCCAAGATAGAAGAGGATACCACTGAGTCTGGGAGTGCGTTCCAGGGCTGGCAAACCCGAAGGGAAAAGTAATTCCGTCGACACTCTAGACGACGATATTGTTCCTTCAAATTTAAGCAGTTACCTCGGAGTTGCGTGTTGTGGCTAAGTTTCAGCAAATGGCGGCATACGTGGTTGGGGTCAGTCAGCATCTGATACGCTAATATGAGATCGCCGCGCAGCCTTCGATAGCGTCCGCTGAAAATTCCCAGCAACTTCAGCCTTCAGTGGTAAGAGCGATAGCGCAGGCCCTTTAAATTCTTTGTTGTTCTCCGTTGTGGTGCTTCTATCGCTTCTAGGTCGCGCTTCAACCAAGGTGGCCAAGCTTGGATAGCGTATTCAACATGCGGGCTCACGTAGGAATTGTGCATCATTGGGAATATCGATGGGTCAAATCTCCCGAATGCCCTTCGCAGCATGCCAACCTGTTGGTTGCCACTTTCGCAGCTGTCTCAGCCTGTTTTGGACAGTTCAGGTCGCTCTGTACGAACACACCAAGCTCACTTTCCCGGGAGCTGGTCTGCAATCCGTTTGTCCCAAGTAAAAATCTATGGCGTAATTGTACAACGCGACATCTGTCTACGTTGAATGGTAGGGCGTTTTGAACTGCCCAGTTCGACACTGTGTTAAGCTCGCACTGGAGCCGTTCATGGTCTTCCGGTCCTCTGATCCTTCGCCATATCTTGATATCATCAGCGAAAAATAGGAAATCGGAAGTAATTGCTCTCGCTATATCGTTAATGAACACCAAGAATAGACGAGGTCCAAAAACCGAGCCTTGTGGTACTCCACAAGCCACATGGATTACATCTGACAATGATTCTTGGACTCTCACCATTAGCCGTCGTTCTTGTTGAAAATTTCTAATCCAACTCAGGATTGGGTCACCAATGCCGTAGTTACGAAGCTTCTGAAGGGGAATTCGATGGTCTAAGCGATCAAATGCTTTTGAAATGTCCAGGTAGATGACATCGACTCCTACTCCATCATCAACAGCTTCAGTCCAGCTATCACGTGCAATGGTTCAATGGTTCATTGGTGTATGATGGGATAAAAGCATAGCCTTACAAGACCCACAGGATGGATATGCAAAAGAAAATTAAAATCAAACTGTTTCAATGTGGAACGTGAAGTATCAGTGGTTTAATCATTGCACTTTATCAAAGTGTTGTATATCGTTTATCACTAAGATGAAAGTCTAAGAGTCTTTCGAATGTCGTCATGTCTGGTACGTTCATCACATATTTTGGTAATGCATCCAGTGAGAACAGACGTTTGGTAAGTAAGAATACTTTCTACAATTCAGACGGGAGTGTTGCGTCATTAGTTTCAGGTGGCTGCCTCTGTTTTGTTTGTAAGGGGCTAGAGTCAACAGTGATGTACATGGATGCTCGCTTTCAGTTAGTATCCGGTATGTGAGAGTAAGATCTCCGCGAAGCCGTCGGTATTCTAATGAGAACACACCAAATACACGAAGACTCAGTCCATAACTTATATCGGATAGTCCACGCGTCGCCTTTGTGGCTCTTCTTTGGGGCTGTTCCAATAGGCGGAGGTATCGTTTTAACCATGGACACCAGGCCTGAATTGCATATTCAACATGAGGACGAATGTAAGAGTTAATCAACAATGGTACTAGCTGCCGCTCAAAAGTGCCGAGAGCTCGCCTCAAAAGTCTCAAGTTCAAGATCGCCACACTTGTTGCTTTCAAACATTGGAGCGAATTTCCAAGACTCTCTTGCACGATTATACCTAAATCGCGTCCACTAGTCACGCGTTGCAGGACGTGTTGCCCCAAAAATTATTTGTTGACGAAGCTGCTGCGCACTGTCAGCAGGTGGCACTTTGCAGGGTTCAGTGGGAGCTGGTTCCTTTCTGCCTATTCATTAATCCGGGTCAGATCTTTCTGGAGATAGACACGATCGGATGCTGAGCGAATTGCTCTCCATATTTTATTATCGTCTGCAAATATTTGCATTGGAGATAGAATGTCTGCTGGAAGGTCGTTAATGTAGACTAAAAACAGTAGCGGGCGGAGGACGGATCCTTGTGGTACACCACTGGAGACGCAGACTTTCAGAATAAGTGTCGGCTACCCTTACCTTGATTGCTCTGTCGTGTAAGTAGTCTTCCAACCAGGTGAGCAGGGAACCGTTGATACCGTAGGCAGCAAGCTTTTGGAAGAGGAAGAAGTGATTGACTCTGTCGAATGCTTTAGCAAAATCCAGGTATATCACATCTATGGGCACTCATTCATCAGCCGCCCTGGTCCATAAGTCCCGAGTAATCAGCAAATTGGTGAGACAAGATCGTCTACGTCTAAAACCCTGTTGGGCATTAGAAATTATTTGTTGAGTTTCAAAGTATCGCGTGTTCATCTGCGAATACCGGTTCCATCACTGTTGATAAAACAGGAAGGAGAGTAATAGGTCGGTAGTTAGCAGGATCCAATCGCTTACCACCTCTATATATTGGAGGGATAATTCCATTTTTCCACTTAGATGGGAGCGTGTCGGAGTTAAGCAGACCCTGGGAAAAGGTTGCAAGTGGTGCTGCTATGGTAGAAGCAAGGGTTTTTAGTACTTTTGGGCAGATCATGTCGATTCCAGGGGCACTGTACTCTCGGAGAGACTGTAATTTGTTTGCAACAGCTGCTAGAGTAAAGATGACGCTGGATAAACCAACGACATTTGTTGGGAGTTGATAGGGCGAAGGTTCCATGATATTTATAGCTACCGAGCCAAACTGCAAGCGTAGAGCGTTCGCGGCATCCACGGCAGTAGTTGTTAGGCCACTGGCTGTCTTGAGTGGTGGTATTCCGGGCTTAACCCTTCATTTGCCATTCACAAATATGTAAAGTAGTTTGGTGTTACTCGTAAATTTCAGCACCATGTTCTCCTGCCACTCGTACTTATCGACCCTAATGAGCGACGCGCATTAGTTTCTGATTGCTTTGTAATTCTGCCATGTAATATCACATGGACTTAGCGAATGTTGCCTCCAGATTTCATCTCTTCTGTTGATCCATTTACGTGTTCTACCCCGGATCCACCTATTGTTCCGGCGCGATGCTCGTAATGGTACAACCTTCGATGCTGATTGTATGACCCAGTTAATGTTGTCCTTCAGCTCATTCCACGCGTCATTCGCTGAGCGGTGCGTCTGTAGGTCCCAGTCAACGGTTGCTGCTAAGCTACTCAGCTTAATCTAGTCCGTAATAGTTCGTTGAGTCTCTCTTTCTTTAGCAACAATACTGGCATAACACACATAACCAAATGTTAGGACTGAATGGTCGCTACGGCCCAGTGGAGGATCTTATGCTACTGACTCAACCATCAACTCTTCATTAGTCAGGATTGTCCAAGAGTGATGGTTTGTTTAAACCGCGATGTCTGGTTGGTCGATGCGCATGGTTATACAAAACTGCCGTATTGATGATTTCGAGGAGTTTCGATATAAATGATAGCCCAATAGGGGATATTGATGCTATTGTGGGAACATTAAAGTCACCCATTATAAGATAGTGAGAGTACTTTTGTGAAACAGCATAGCGGAGGGCGTTTAACAGAAGGTTATCGCTGTCTGCTGATGACTTCGGAGGTCTATAAATAACTGCTAAGAGGCTAGCATCACTCCTCTTCTGTGAACCAACATCTCGATCTGCTAAGTGCAGTCGGCAAAATAGTGCGTCGGGAATAACAAGGGAATTTTCGGTAAGAGCCTCACATTTCAAATAATCTCGATAGTAGAGTGCAACACCGCCACCGCGAGATGGACGATCATTTCGAGTGACTGACATCTCACTGAGTTTAATCTCTGGATCAAGTATGTCGTTTGAGAGCCAAGTTTCAGTGACTGCCATGAGGTCCCAAGTTGTTGTTTTATGTCGGTGGCGCAGCTCCGAGAGCTTAGAGTACAACCCCTGAGTGTTGGTGTAGCAGCATTGTATTTGTTGACGCATCTGGAGTTCGGTTCTCTGTGAGTAACCGGCACAAATAGTGCCGGTCTGCTGAAGTTTTTTGAAACGGTTGTTTGCACAGTTGGCTGGTTTGAGATGGGTACAACTGAGGCTGGTTTATTTGTATCTGAGGTCTGTACTAGTTGAAGGAATGGTATTAACCGTACTTCTGGTGGCCCAAATTCTATGACATGCTTGGATTGCCACTGATGCCATTTCGGGCGTAGCCAAGGTAACTTTCAAAATTCGCGGCTCGCTACCTTGGTAGTTTGTGGAAGCAATTAGACGGGTGACATCAAAAGCCACGACATTTTGCATATCGTATAGTTCGGCGATGTACCTCCATTCTTCGACGTCGTGCTTCTGTCGTTCACTACTATCGTCATGCTTCCATTCTGGCACACCATGAACCAGTACCACTTTCTTCATCTCATTTTGACGTGACGAACTAGGGTTGGATTTCCGCTTCTCTCTTGCTGCCCATGGCCTGGCAGGAAAAATGCGGGCACTGAGAGATGAGTTCACTAACATGTGGCTTGCTAAGAGAACATCTTCCAGGTCGCGCATGTTGTCAAACGTTACTCGCAGTAACCGAGGTTCCCCTACGTGTGGAGATGATGAATTTCGTGAAAGATGTGTAAGACTAGTTGGGAGAACTTTCAGTCTGAGTGCGCAGGTTATTTCAGCCCACCGATTTTGCTCCTCGGCTTGTCTACCTTATAGCGATTCGCTAGTGGGTTCTGTGACATTTGAACATAACACTGTCGTCGTCTTTTGGTTGCGTAGTAATTGCTTGTTTTTCATTTCCTTGCGAGCGTAGGTTTGTCGAGTGGGGTGTCTGGCTTGTCTTCCGTGGATGATAGGCGAAGACTACAGCAAGAATTTGTACGTGCAACGCCGTTAGTTGCACTATCTGTAGGGGTCAATTGTTGTTGCCCAGCTACTGACGGAGGTGCGCGTGCAGTTTGTGCGTAACTGCATGCTTTGACGCATTACATGAGATTTGGGATACCGTTCAAGCGACCTGTTTTCACTGCTGTTTTTCACTAACGGTGCTTGCCTTTCACTGGACTGGGTAGCATGGTTGCTAGAGAGCTTTTGCCTTTTAACAGGTCGGGGATTCGGGCTACGGATGCACTAATCTGCAACTCGAGTTCTGAGATTTTCCCTCCCAATACCGCGATCAGTTCCTTTTGGTCTGCCGACGTAACATCCAGTGCTTCACACCTTGTCGTAAGCGTTTGAACAATCTTAATTATCGGACTATCTGAACATAAGTCACAAAACCACAAGCTATCTCTCGATACGCTGATAGCTCCGTTAAGTGTAATGTTCACATTTGCTGCGTCGTATGAATTGGCACAGAACGAACACGTGATTTTAGAGCGGATTTCAGTTCCCCGCTTGTCTAAGCTACGGTTGACCTTAGGTTTATTGCTCACTGGATTCCCGGTTGACAAACTTCTCCGGCCTATGGATCAATGGTCGTATGCACTTTTAAGTTGCGTTGGTCAAGCCGTTTGGGCTGTCTGTTGTCTGCTCCGGTCAACTGGTTTGGTGGTGGTGCGTCACCAGGCACAATAATGGCCAAAATCACACAGGCTTCGTGCAGTGAAATGCACGTAAAAATATGGTGGCGAGATGACAAAAATGCTTGTACCTATGGTATACCGTGGTGCACAGTACTAAGTTATATATTGTCTGACAGCCTTAAAGAAGATCTGTCTCATGGTATTCCAAAGGTGCTGATGAAATTAAATAAGCAGTTATTCAAGTTGGCCTTAGTGAATAGACTTCCGAAGATTTTGTTTGTGGTGTACCAGCGTGTCGTTGGACTTACTTCAAAAATATAGACGCCATTGGATAGAGCTCAGTGATCCGAATCGATCGAGCGTACTTCCGAAGACGTGGCACAATAATGTGAAGGGATACGTCCAATTTAACACAGAGCACAGGATTGCACGATTAGCACGCACCCGCTGACAAGTTGGTTAGTATTACACGAATGCTTTTGACGAAATCCATGTTGTTCTGGAGCTATTAAGTTGTGGGTTTCCAGATACTGCATCAGCGCATCTGCAGTGATTGATTCCATCACTTTGGATAGTACAGGAAGTAGTTGGCAGGATCATTGCGGCTACCTCCTTTATGGATAGGAGTGATGACCCCACGCTTCCATACTGGTGGAATACGGTTCTCCTCTAGACATCGCTGATAGAAAACAGCCAGTGGTTCTGCTAGGTCACTAGCAACCGCCTACAGAGCCTTTGGTCGGATGTCATCAGTTCCGGGAGAACTGTGGATACACAAACATAACAACTTCTTCAATACAGCTACCGCAGTGAAGGCGATTTTGTCTAAACCCGACGGTGGAGTATTAGAAATGAGGAGAATGTTTGAGCTCGTTAACTGGTGGAAAATTTGGGAG
Organism: Dicrocoelium dendriticum; assembly: GCA_944474145.2. Classification (NCBI taxonomy): domain Eukaryota; kingdom Metazoa; phylum Platyhelminthes; class Trematoda; order Plagiorchiida; family Dicrocoeliidae; genus Dicrocoelium; species Dicrocoelium dendriticum. The sequence goes on from OX104066.1 coordinate 112,880,436, forward strand.
TAATGAAGCCGTAGGAGATCAGCTGCTTCCATTGCTGATCGCGTGCACCCATCAGCCGTGACTAATGCTGGTACCCCCCGCTTCACTTTTCGAAGGCCGTTAACGTGCCTGTACAGAAGTTTGCGGTTCGTGCAGAATCGCTTCATTAACTCCTGCTGATGATTGACCTTGTCTTCGCGGATCAGTTTCATACAGAAGTTACGATGTGTCACGTATGCAGTCCAGGTTTCGGCATTCAGGCAGTCTTGGTGATCTCGCCATGCCAAATCCCTCCGGGACATACATTTACATGTTCTGCTCCTCAGAAATGACTTATGCTTGTTTTTGGGTTGGAAGGACTTCTGTTCCGATGCGTGCGCAACCAGTGTGCTAAACGTTCTTGTAAATGTTTCCCAGGCAACATCTGGGGGGCATTCGGTTAAGAAAGTCCAAGATGTATCCTTAACTAGCTTAGATAGCACATTGTAGCGCGTGACAGTATGCACTTTATCCTCCTCCTTTTCAGGGTACTCCGCATAGCATAGCAAAGAGTAGAGTAACATGATCACTACGACCCAGTGGTGTGCTTGTTACTATTCTATCAGTCATGAGTTCTTCGTTAGTTAGCACAAGATCCAGTATCGACGGCTTGTTAGCAGTTCGAAATCTGGTGGGAGAGGTTACGTGGTAGTACAGAGGGTGGCTAGCAATAAGCTCTTGCAAACAAGCTTTAAACTGCATACCGTGGGTTGCCGGCGTTTCTGTGTCGTGCACGTTAAAGTCTCCAAAGATAAGAACGTGGGTGTTGGACTTGTTCAAAACAAACTGAAAAACGTGGTGCAGTTTGGACTCCATTTCCGACGTTGAGTTTGGTGGGCGATAAATCAAGGCTAGTAGACATTTGTCCTTGTTTCGCCACCATAGGCGGTACCAAAGCGAATCAGGGGCTCGGATTTTCGGGTGATCGATAACTTTACATCAAAGGTTTGTATTATAGTAAAGCATCACACCGCCACCCTTTCCGGTTCTATCGGTTCAAATCAGCGACATACAGGGCAAATTGATCTCAGAATCGGTTACCCCAGGGCTTAACCATGTCTCTGTAATCATGACGAGGTCCCGCGGATGTGAGTCATTCAATTCTCCAAGTTCGGCCAAATTGCTTAGAAGGCTTTGGGCGTTTGTGTACATGCAAGATAGGGCTTTTGTTGTTAGGAGTGCGTTGACGGGTGTCAATTTTGTGTTAGTTTTTAAGTCGTTCGTTAGGTGGCCGACCATTAATCGTTTTCTGGTTTTTGTATTTCAGTCAAGTTGCATGGCATTGTTGAGCGCTCCTGAACAGACGTTTCACTCGTGCTGTGCTCGGTCCTCCTGTGTGACGTGGGCGCTGTTGTGTCGGTCTCTCCGCAGCACTGTGCAAATAAAGAATTTGTAGCGTTTGCAAGTTCCATCGAATTGCTTCCGACTTTTGGCCGTTCGCCTGATACCTTTAGGCGGTTCTCTGTTTGCAGCCTAGTTCGAAACTTTAAGCAGCTATCCAACATAACTTGCGTCATTCCCTCGGTGTAGTATTATTTTCATTAGCCCTGGACCGCAGCCCTTGTAGTTAGGTGATGACGGAACTCTTGTCAAGGATTTGGCCATAACATTGTCAACAGAGAGTGCTTCGCAGATGTAGCACCACTTCTCTCGGTCATGTGTTTGCGCATCGTGATCAAAAGCATGCAGAAGCTCGGGAACACCATGAACAAATAATGTTTTCTTGCTATCCCTATTAGCAATACCGCGTTGCTCCACTGTTTCTTTTGCGCGGTCTTTCCAAGGTAGATCAGGTAATATGCGCACTCCACTCGGTGAGTTGCGAAGACGAACTACTGAGAGCAGGACAGCGTCTGTCTCATCTGAGTGTAGTGTTACTCGAAGATTTCGAGGTTCACCAGAGTGCACTGAGGTCGGGTGACGCGCTACGCGTTACAGGCTCAACCCGAATACCAATCGCCTCGCAGATGGAACTCCACTGGCTGCGATCGTCTTGCAACTTGCCTTTTATTATGCCAGAGTTGGATTTGGGAACATTGGTGCACACGAGAGTTAACGCAACGGGGTTTTGTCTAGCGAGTGTTGGCTTTATACTTTTGGCTGGCAATTCGGGTTGCTTAGAAGGCACCACTGGAGTTGACGGTGAAAGCTTCTTTGCGCCACGCGTGCTCGGTACTGAAGATAGACCTATGTGTGTCCCTCCCGGTGTGTTTGTCGACGCAATCGATGCGTACGTTATCTGCTTGTTATCTGCACCGGACTGCGTTCGGCTCTGAGCTGTCGGTGTCATGGCTGAATCTCCAAGCGAAACGTCTATGGTTAGGGAAGTGGAAGCAGGCATGTATGAGGCTTGTCCACTTATGGGAGTGAGGTGACCCAGTGAATTTAGAGTCACAGACGCTGCAGTGCGGTTGGAGCGTCTAGCTCTCTTCTTTGGATTAGATTCGGAGCTTACTTTTACTGGGCGAGGTATTATCGTGGTCATATTTACCTCCGTGGGATCGATCTTAGTATTTACAAAATGCGTGATTATCTCAGTCATCCTATCGCACTTTTTCATGAGCAAAGATAAACAGTTGACAATTGGAATGACTTGACATGTTGGGCAAAACCAAATTGTGTCAGCAACTTGGTTTGTCTGTCTCACTTCTTGGATGGGTTTTCCTACACATTGCGGACAGTATGATCTAATGTTTAGGATTTTGCTGCAATTGTCTGCGCAACATAGGCGACGTTGAACCATTGAAATGCTAGTCGTCCTCTTATTGTTTATAATAGGGCCTATCTAAGCGCTCACCTTGATGAGTGTTCTTTGCGCCAGGGTGACGCAAGAATAGGTCTGAACACGCACACCAATTGAGAGTTGTTCACAAAAAGCGGCAGTGTGTGTTAATCGGCCTGCCTTAAGCGACGATGCAGGTGGAGCGCTGATAAGCGTACCTAGAGCTGTTCAGTTGATGAGCGGAGCAAAAAGGCTGTAACTTTGTTATGCTGCAACTTACAGGGATGGTTGCCGCGTAGTTTGGGAGCCTTCAACTTCTTCTTCCGAATGAGACCAAAATCTTATCCGAAAAACCGGTTAGATGTGGTTACACAAGTGGAATTCGGCAAAGGATATGCCGAAAACTGGGAACTGGAGAAAGAGTATAATCCACACAGGTTCGATCCAAGAGTTGGGAAGCACTGAGTAGAGCTCGTCGAACTGGTTCGAACGAGTGCATGCACAATATAGAACTGCTCTGCAACGGTGTACACACTGGTAGAGAGGAAATGTACATCCCAGTCGGAGAAACGAATGAACTCTGAAAGCGTTCCAAGTATATTTTGTGGGTTGCAACTGGCGTTGTAGAGGAGAGTTTAGTGACCATTTTAATTTGGTAGCTGAGTCGGATCATGTTATGGTCGCTGCCAGGGAGATTGTTTAAGATCTCGGTCTGTGGATTGGGTATCCCCAATGTGAATATTAAGTCTAGTACACTGGTGGACCTGGTTGGACTGGTAATCCATTGTGTCCAGCCCCCAGCTCTGATGGAACAAAGAAAAGAGGCTTACAAGGTAGACATTGGGTGGGATAACCAGCGTATTTTCGGTAGGTTGATATCGCCGGAAATAATCTGACTGTGTGGCAACTCTGGTGCGTAGTCAAATGCAGATGTGATGCTGGTGATACTTACGTTAGACGCATTCGGTGAGTTGTAGATACACGCGAGCAGTGTGTAAGATGAGACACCCGCAACTGACAGCCAAATAGATTCAGGGATATTTTCCAATTGTGAGTGGTCTATAGGTTTAGCTGTAAAGGTTTTGCATAGGTATATAATACACCTTTACCTCTTCTGTCGCAGCGATCTATTCGAAATAGCTGGTAGTTTGGAATCGTCAGAGTAAAGTCAAATGTATCTGAAGAACACCATGTTTCAGTGACGAGGATCGTTTGTGGGTCAGTGAAATGTGCAAGTGTGTGTATACGATGAAGTTTGTTGAGTATGTATCTGGCATTAATCGCAATCACTGAAAATGTACTAAGTATTGGAGAATGATCGCTGTCTGTTGTGTGACCGCCTGAATCTTTACTTCCGAGGATGGTGCACATGCTAGGTAACTGCGAGTATGGTGATCCCGTTAGGCATTGGAAGGTTTGTTGTTAAGGGCAGCATGTCATGTGTGGATATCGAGAGAGTTGGGGGCACGGCGGGAACCAGGGCATTATGCTTAGGTTGCCGTTGGTTTGAAAATGGATTAGCTTCGTCATCTGGACAAATTGGAGGAAGAGTGGGATAAAGATGTTGATCACTGCCGGATGTATCTGAGATGAGAATGAGTGCGAGTCCATTCCCGTCGCCGCTAAAAAATGGTTGTTGGGAGAAGCCGCTTGAGAGGTTGAATGAAAATGGAAAAGTGCGGGTGGGAACATAGTCCTACTGGTCCGCATCCTTCCATTATCTGTACACTTCCAGTGCTTGTTGAGGAGTGTAGAATGATAATTCGGCGCAGTCAAGAGACAGTTGTTATTGGTCTTATTCAACATGGAAGGTTGCATGCTCTGGTGATTATAGGAGGTTGGTCGATAGGGAATTTTTGGTGTCACCGAGTATTTAGTATCCATGCGTTTTTAAAGACACAGGTCCTTGGATTGGAGAGGTCGTCATTGCGCGACACTGGCCTATGAACTACGTCAGATTGTCTATCCTTGGACGTGTCTTGGCTTGGGCCAAGTTGTGATATATTCAACGAGTTGTCATTATTCCACTCTTCCAGGCCTTTAGATTATCCTTTAAGCCTTTTTGCAGGAGGAGCTCGATCTAAGAAGAGTGTTGTTGTCATCGGCGAAAAGCAAGAAAATTGAGGAGATTACTCTTGACAGGTCGTTGATAAACACCAGAAATCAGCGCCGTCCCAGCACTGAGCCTTGTGGAACACAACATTCTATCTCATTCGGGTTAGACAGTGATCCCCTAAGACGTACTTGAAGCTTCCGTTGGTGATTGAAGCTGCCAATCCAACCAACCACAGGATCTCCGATTCTGTAGCTCAGTAGCCGGTGAAGTAGGATGCGGTGATCTAGGTGGTCGGAAGCTTTGGAGAAGCCCAGATAGATGACGTCAACTCCGACCCCATCATCAGTCACTTCCGTCCAACTACCTCGTGCAATCAGTAGGTTGGTGGTGCATGACCGGTGTTGACGGAAGCCAAGCTGTTCCGGTACCAAGATGTTGCATTTTTTCAGGTAGTCCATTAAAGCCTCAGCGATGACTGCTTCCATCACCCTCGCGAGCGCAGGTAGGAGAGTCACTGGACGATATTTTGCAGGTTCTGAACGGCTACCGTCTTTAAAAATTGGGGTGATAATGCCACACTTACATATAGTGGGGACTTGTTGTTCATCAAAGCACCTTTGGAAGAACTGTGACAGTGGTTCAGCTAGCTTGATACCCACAGCCTTCAGTGCTTTCTGGCGGGTTATCTGCTCCGGCAGAGTTATGATCGCGCAGTGAGAGTAACTTCCTTAGCGCAACTGATGGGTTGAAAATTACATGTGGAAACAATGGAGTTGGTAATGTGCTTGGTGTGATAGGAGAGATAGAGGCTGTGAGTTTGAAAATTGGGGCGTATTGTAGCCGCAGAGCATTGGCTGCTTCTTCGGCACTTTGTACTCCACCGCCTGGCGTGAAAAGTGGAGGGATGCCCTGCTTCACTATAAGAAGATTATTGACGTACGTATACAACAGTTTGTGTTTGCCATGACTTTTTTGGTTAGGCACTGTTGATAAGTTGCTTTGTCCTCACGGATAAGTGCAGTGCAATGGATTCGATGAGTCAGAAAATTGTCCCAAGTCGCTGCGTTGGGGTTAAGCTTGTAGACACACCACGCTGCATCCCTTATCGCCATGCAATTTCGAGTCCTGTTCCTTAGAATTGAAGGCATTTTTGTGGGACGAAGGGGTTTGGTCACTGATACTCTGTTGACGATGTCGCTGAGTCTATCAACGAACTCTCTCCAAACGTTGTCAAGGGGACTGTTGTTTGAGAATTCCCGATTGAGATCAGACTGATTCCTCTATGGTTGCCGCAATCCGATCGTGAGTCTCCCTTGAAAATTAGGACTATGACGGAGCGGCTCTAATCGGTTGGTACAGTTTCCAGCCCCCACAGTTTAGTTAGTAATTAGTGTAAATCATCCACAAGATCAGGTCCCATGAATTTGAAGAGGGCTGGAATAAAATCATCTGGTCAGGTGGCTTTATTTAACTTCAACCGTCCGACTTCAAGGTTCGTCTTCTGAGCGAGAGGATGGATCCAAAGGGGCAGTCAAGGGAGCGGGGCGATCAGTGGCGGGCTAGTAAGCTAACAAATCCGGCCAATTAAATTGCCTTTCAAAGTGCTCAGATTAACGCTCCAAGCATTTCGACAAGTTGTGTATAGGCTTTCCACTCTCGTCATAAAATGTTTCACCAACACCAGGTCTCCTGCTGCCCGATTCCCGTATCAGACGGAATAACCTACGATGATTACCAAGGGCATCAGCCACTTTCAGCTCTGATACACGATGAAACCATCAGAATGCGCGATCTCTCATCAAGTTATCACGGAGTATTTGCCCGGACTTTTCTGCGAGTCTCATTATGTTCGCTTCCAGGCGGAATATGCCGGCGAGCATCGATAAGTTCCAGAGACCTCGAAGAGACCCAACGTCCATGTTGGCTATTGGATGTATCACATGAGGATTTGCCTGCTGCTAGCAATGTCTGGGGAACATGAAACCAATTGTCTCCAGTGAGCGCTTACCAACTCGCATGTCAACGTACTTTGATAGGCATTCAGAACGGCTGAATTCCTCAGTTGGCTGGTATCAATGCGCTCACAGCGTCCTCGTGAGAGTCCGCCAAAGCGCATCCGCATGTCAGCACATACAAGTGCATGATCGGTGTCAACACCTGTGCTCCAAATTGAGCGACAGTTATGAACGCAGCCTCTCCAGCAGTAACTTATCGCAATGTGATCGATTTGCGTCCATAGCTGGTTCGAGATTGGTGAGCACCAAGTCACCCTCCGGCGGGTGCTGTGTCTGAAATTAGTGCTCGCAAGAAATAAGCGAGCATCCTCACACAAATGAAGTAACCGCTCACCGTTATCATTACGAGAGCTTACACCATGTTGGCCGCCCAGATGCAGTTCATCAGTGAATAAATTTCCAACGAGCGTTCAGATCCCCAGTCAGCAGTACAGTGTCTGAGTTTCTTCTGTGGCGAAGGGGCTCGGTCAGTTGGCGGCAGAAATCATTTTTTACCAAATCATCGCCAGAGTTTGTGGGCGTGTAGGCAGCTGTGACGAATAGACACCTGTTAGTCCCGCGCGACTTCGAAGCTTTACACGAGCCAGGCAATCGGACCGCACACAACCGGCTACTGATTGGGATCCAGCCAGGGGACTCAGGGCAGTGCCAACACCAGCTTGACCGGTGCTCGAAGCTGTTTCGTCACCGGATAGGCGTAATGAGAAATGGATGTTGGTGTCACCTGAAAGGGATTGCAAAGTGAGCACAGAGCTCGAGTCTTGCAGGCGGGTCTCCCATAAGCAAAAGATATCGTTTGAGAGCATCTCTACTTACCGCGCAAATTCAGTCTGTGGGCAACATACGTACATTGTGTCATGCCACTCTGAAAGAGTATCGAGGGCTCCAAATGGAAGCCGATGAACTGGGCTTGATGGCTTGCTTAGTCATGGGTTTGTTGACAGGGCAGGAGTGACGCTCCGCGTTCAAATGTGCGTTGAAACTGGAAGGTAAAAGGCTATCAAAGCAAGGTGGGGAAGGGCCAAGAATTGAGAGCTAAAAACAGGAGGGATAAAAGTGAAGGTGGGACGGGTGGATAAGGGTGAAAAAGCGTAAGAGTGGAATAAGAAGATGGGAAGGCTAGGGCAGTAGCTTCCATATCTCTATCCATCTCGCTCGACGCAGCAGATAGAGCATCAGTGATTATCCCCTGCCTTGGCCAGAGCATCAGGAACTTGTTTGATGAAAAATTGACGAAAAAATTGGTTTAAAAATCTGCCCGCAAGGAAGCGGGTTTGGCGTTGGGCTACAAGGAGTCCGTTTTAAGGAATAAGGAGCCACCGTCATTCCAACCATCAACCTGGAGGAGCAGGGGGCTGCGTTTGTCTGGCCTCTAACCATTGACCAATCTGATATGAGTGGCTTAAGGTGCAAAAGGCACCACCCAACCTAGCACAATGGATCTCTGAAGTACGCAATCCATCGCACCACGGTAAGGTCCAGCCTCATTGCAAACTACGACTTGTCAACACGCTGATCATTTTTCACGTTCTCACATTTCACGTTCTCTCAAATCGTCTAACTCACAGTGGGTTAGAACTCAAAAATGTGCGATGTCTGAATGTAAGCTCTCTCGGAAACTAACATTTGCGAAATACACATCCAACGGTCGTTTGAACTGCTGTACTCAGCTCGCTTCCACTATATATTCCGTAAACGGTTCCAGACCTTTATCACAATCCGTGAAAACTTTTGGATATGGCATCTTTAAGCAGGTATCGGACCACAGTACTTGTAAATAGTTCCGGAAGAATTATTTAATAAGCTAAATAAGCACACTTAAATAGCTACATGAATACACCCTATTCAACTGTCACATATACGCATGCAGTGTTAGCTGTCTCTCTCACTATCAAAGCAAATGCTCACTCTGAAGCCCAGATTGACTGAATTCTCTGGGACAGACAGCAGCCAATTTCCGAAATATGGCTTAACGTCGATGCTGACCTCACCATTCCATTAGATCAATCGAAAGGAAGGTCATGTGCATAGCGGATAACAAGCTAACTCGGTTGGTAAGTAGACAGGCAGGTCAAACCTGAAAGAGAAGTTTTCCTCTCTACCCAGTGGCCCACATGTGGTAGTGAATCTAGCTCAAACTCTTTACATCGAACTCTTACATAGCGTAAACGCTGGCTGAAAGCGTGGTTGCGCTGACTGACCGAATGATATGTCCTGACTGCCATCCATAAAGTCTGGACAGTACAGCTGTGTGTTCATAAATTTGTGCCGAGGCTAAAAATTATGCGGCATATACTGTGGTTACACTAATCAATCTTACTGCATTTAGCAAACGCTATCGCACCATTGCTGTACATTCAGCCAAGGTTAGCTGCGCACGACAGTTGCTGACAAGGTCTTGACTTTCGTGTCGCCGATGACGGCGGATGCTGGTGGTGGTGACGATCTATATAGTCTACGTGACGTCGTTTAGATCCACGCAGGGGCTCACTATGTAACGGTTAAAGGTCAGCTAGGCGCCATGTTTGTCTGGTATGCGTGCTCCTCCGTGATTACCCGTAAGTAGCGTACCACCGGAAAGCCGCGCGAAAATTCAGATTTGTGAATTTGATGGAAATATCAGATCCTGTAAGAAAATATAGTTTATGTTAGTTCACGAAATTGCTTTCTGAGAGATGAGTACATAGATCCAGAACAGACACAGGTCGGTGTTTGGGGAGCAATTAAGCGCGCATTTGCTTTAGGTGCAGGTCGTAAGAACGAAGTTTCTTACGATTTAACAAGTAGCAAGGTTACAATTATGTGTATAGAGAGTTGTACAGATTAATGCAACCTGAACACTGCAAGCAGAGGACGCTGGTACAGACGCTTCTGTTGATGTGGCCGCAGTGTCGCTACGAACGCCGTTCTCCTCAATCATAGAGGGTGACTTGGTTACACCTGCCGCACCATCGGACAGACGAACTGTCGAGTCTCATCTGCGCATAACAATCAGTATCGATTGGAGACTCGGGTGGGTGTGAAATGCAGACCATCTGAATTTGACCAACCCTACCCTAGCTTTCTTATTATATTGGTATGTTTTAAACAATTTTGCATATGTATTAGCTTGACGAGAACTATCGAAAAGAAACTACTTCAATGAAATGAAAGCAGCGGTAGTTTTCCAGCAATAACGATGCTTTCAGTGGCCTGAGGATGTGGGATTTTGGTTGCGCATCAGGACGGTAAATGACTCATCGGGGTTGACTTGGTGGCCAATGCCCAACCAATGCCCTGTGATTGTCGAGAAGCTCGGCTGCTTGATTCACTCGATTCCGTCGGCAAAGATCGCATTTGGTCGCGTAACCATTTAAGGACCTGCGCACCGTTTCTGACACCAAATTCTCGGTCAGTGCGCGCAACATAGCTGTCTCCATAGGTTCACTTAACTTCTATCAACGACGGGACATTTACCGCCTCGTCGTCGGTGTCTTGATCGAATGCATAAGCAAGGGCTTTGTCGATATGAGCAAACGCAGCTTTGCCACGTTATACGCTCTTTTCAGTGAGACGCTACTTCACTTCACGGTCACTCAGAATATGATCACCTTTGAAGGACAACACAATGTAAATCGCTCCTTTCTGACCGTTGGTGTAAAATCTGGCCTGGTTACGTCGAGGTGGTTTTATGAATTGCGATAGACAAACTCCAGGCTATAATGTATCGAAAGCAGAGGAGGCGTAACATCGAACCACCTCCAGCTCTTACTCTGTTTCTATGGTCTGTGGTGCAAATGATATCTGCTCGACAAACCAATGTTACTACAAAGGAAATTCTGTGCTGTACGGGGAAGAAGTTTTAAAATGCAAGTAGTAATTGTGACAGCAGTAAACAGGTCCACCTGGGATGGTTCTTTGATGGGTTGGTGGAAAACTTTCAGAAGCGTAGCAGGAGCAGCACTTGCTCAATGCCTCAACCCCCCTCTTAGCAAGCGTTTGTTTAAGAGGTTTGGTGATTGATCTGTTGATGCGATCAAGCACCTTGAGTTTGCTCCGCCCCGACATAAGTGAGTTCATCGGGAGCACAGGATGGTGCCGCATTTCTGAGATAATCTTATCATCGGAGGAGCACTAACGTAATTTTTACGAGAACATTGTTAACAAATACACATGACAAATTTGTAGATTGTGCAATGAATGAGCAACATATTTGCTGGGACACAAATCTCGTGAACCGCATTTTCATGGGGTCTATCTATTTGATAAATCCAGAAATACATAACAAGCCAAAATGAACGAGTTCCTTTCAGGTGATTCGTCCTCGTTCACTCCGCATCATTAGCGAATTTGCAGTGTGAATTGATCCCCATACCTTTTACTTTTCATCCGTGCTGATGTGACTCGAATTGTTCGTATGTCACACAAACCGGTATCCAAATTCGTCGCACACGCCCTAACGAACTTGAGAACGGAGATGCACTTCAAATCAACAGATCCCGACTGAAACTTATGCCACCTACCACGCAAAATTTACAAGTTGAGTGCGGTCATGAAAGGTAGTATGCTTCATGTATTTTAAGCGGTCAACAATGCAACAAAAGATTTAGCTGGATTGATGCTGCTGTTTTGGTACTCGAATGTACTATCCGGCCTATCCATAAGTACATTAAAGAATCACTCCCAACTGGTTCCGCCCACTGTGATAGTGAGAACACGAGATGAGCCGGACACGGGGCCTATCTATCTCAGCAAGCAATAATGTTTCTAGAAAGCACGGGAAATTCGAACGTACTCACATCACTAGTTGAACTCAGCTAGCGGGCAAAATGAGGTCTTCACTGAATGATTTCGTTTCATTCGAATGTACCATATTTGTGTATCGACCGAGGAGACTAAGCTTTAGATTTAATGTAGTACCACTCATTATCCAATGTTTTGTCGTTAACTTCTCCTGTGACCCAATTGACTTAACCATGGACCAGTAACTGTCGGGTTGCGGGTTTTAGCCCTACAAAGGCCAAATGGAATACACACTGTTGAAGTTTCTCTGGAGGATAAAACAGCTCTATGGTACATTTCTGGTCGCGTGAAAGCTGTTTGAATGAGCCAACGTGTGATAAGCTACTACTTACAAATTTATAAGGCTTATCGAGTAGATACCATATTATGCCTAATAGAAGCGCTGATGGACGGTAGGCATAAAACGGGTGGTGGCTCTAGCTTGGTCACTAGAGGAGGGAAAGAGTACTGACACAGACCTAAAGCCGTGGTTTGCTTTGCTTTAACCAATATCTAGCAGACTAAAAGTTAGTCAGATATCCACCGCACAATTCTCGTAATCTGTGAAGCGCAAATTCGTTTTAAGCTTGAGTAGTCTTAAGTGGTTGCAAAGTTAACTGTCCAGTTCAGTCCATCAGTGTGGATCCTCGATCCATTCACTTACCCACACAAGTAGTCAAGACGGCTCAGTTAGAATAAGGTGACCAAAGCAACCTAAGACCACTGGCATGACAATAGCAGTGAGGGGATTATATCACATCTACTCCAGGTGGCGGATAGAGCTATTTCATTGTCTACAAAGCGTTGTACCGGTGCTACTTTGTTTGCAGTTAACTTGGCAAAGCAGTGTGCAAGCCAGATAAATTTTCACATAAACGTGCATAGAACAGAGTTGGAAATAAATGGGAAACATGAACAGATACTGAAAATTTCAGCTCCATTGTTTGCATTTAGTAGGAGCACTGTATCTTCCAAGCCAGAAACTTGAACTTCTTGGAGCATCAGGTTTCGCTGATGACTTACTCCGCAACCTAAATTACACTACGGAACATGTGCCGTCGGATAGCTCTCATTTAGCAACGAGCCGGTGCTAAACCGACCGTATGACAAACATACTAGTCTGACCAAATCCACTGTGATAACTAGTCCAAATTAATTTCCTGTAATTTGTTGTCCGATTCTTTAGTATCTTCTTTGTATATGGAGTACGGTCAACATTTTCGTTTTTTAGCGCGGGTCACTGAAGTAACCCAGAATTAATTCGGTCGCTATAGATACAGTAATAGCGCTCGAACTACCCCAGTTTTACTTCAAATTATATCACTGTCCAAGTTTAGATTGCATGTTGACATCCAACTTTACCACGGGTAGGGATGTCTATAGGCATTTTGGGGAACCTGTCGGGTGGTTGGCTTTCGATATGTAACTCCAGTTTGGACAATGATGGACGTTCCCCAAAGCAACAGTGAATTCGTCGCTCGCGGTTCACAACGAGATAGTGCTCAGAAGCTTAGCCATCAACCCTACACTTAGCATTCCACTCTCATCTCCAACTACCAACCTAAGGAGATTCCAAACCAGCAAATATGTTATGCAGTGCATAGTTAGGAGCAGGCGGCACCCAGAGTTCTCCATGGAAGCCATGGCAAAAGCAAGACCTTATCGCTCTGGAACTGCCACAACGAAGGGCGACGAAGAACGTAAAGGGCCTGTTTCATGTCCCCTACCGATTGAGGCTGAAAACCCTCGGGATCTACAGTGGACAATATTGACGCCTGCGTGGCGACTTGATAATCACTTATATGATCCTGAGTAATCCAAACCATTCTTCTCGTCACCTACTAAAGCTGAATAGCAATACCACACTCAGAGGACACCATCTAAAGCTGGACACACAATACAGCCGGTTGGAATGCCGCCGGAATTGCTTTTCTCTTCGTATGTGTCAATACTGGAACGCTCTTCCCACATACCTTGTTTCTTCCCCCACGTTAACGGTATTCAAAAGACGTCTGGATGATTCGCTTACCCACTTACATTACGCTATATAACCAGAGATGTTTACGTCAAGCAAAGCGAACAAACGGTGCTCATTCTCAGCTTTTGTGCTTCACTACTTACACATTGCTGTTGTGGAATATAGTTTCGGATATATTACAACTGCATTCATAAATTACCTCAGTCCAAGAAAGCGGCGCACAAGTAAGCGTTGTCGTTTCTTTTGTTCTTTAGACATATCTTCCCCATATAACTTCTCATGTTACTCTACAGTAACAATTCAGTACACATACTAAAAAGTTTATATGAATAAGGGGCACTTAAATCGCTAGACGTTGAAAGTGACTATTTACACGTATGTTTACTTTCACTTCAACCATCCTATGGGACTTGTAAAGCAATCGCTATTTTACTTGTAATATTTCGTTGTCCATCATTGTTCATTGTTCATGGTTTGTTAGCACTATCCGTTTTGCGCATGACTCTTAATTCACTTGCGTTTTCCCGAAGTGTCCAAATGATGATGATGCCGACCGTGAGGTACGTTACCGGGAGCGAACTTAATTTGTTGCAGTTTCATCTGCAAGTATTTTTCACTGCTGAAGCTTACTTGCCACATTTCCTGTCCACTTCCGGAAACCTAGTTTCAACTGCTTGTGTCTAACCCCTAGCTAGTTTCGTCTGATTGTGTCAATAAGTACTTTCACCAGGCCCCACCCAAACTGCTCGATTTTGGGTTTTCCATCTGATGAATTAGGATTAACCATAAATTTTCTTGACCACAGCTCTACTGCTTTTCTTGAATATGATCACTCCGTACTAGCCGAGATATTTCAAGGCAATAAAGTTTTTAAAGCAGACCATTTTATGAACTATTAGAGGAAGACCGTTAATTTGCTATTTAAACGATACCATTCGAAAGCTGCGTTCCTTACAACCCCGTTTCATGCGCTTACCTTTGTGTGACCCATAGGCACCACTGTGCTCAGTTATCTCGGTTTAATCCGTCCCACTAAGTCATTTCAGTCACTTTTGTGTTACCTTCGCTTATGAAAGATTCCTTGGGAACTAATTCTTTTAAACAATGTAAGAATGCAGCTGCAAACACTGTATTCCATGACAGATTTCCAATTTCTCCTCAGGTGGAGGTGGCAGGCATCGAATCTGCAATCATTGGGATGTTAGTTGGGACCTCTACCTTTTAGCCACGAGGTCACGACGGGCAGGAATTGATACATCGGTTAATGGCTGAATGGAGGGACACTTGGATTGCACGTTGTGTGGTTGGATTGCGACGTGTAATCTCAATGTGCACCGTGATTCATATAGAGGGAAACCTTTGTCAGTTCCATCACCGGGATCTTAACTGAGCAATCAGTTAAATGTTGGGTGGTATCCATCCAAAACACTTCCAAATTGGTGTTTACTTCGAATAACATACAAATGACCTGGTTATATGCCTTCTATCTCTACCTGAGGAGGTCATATAGGTTAGAAACGGGTCGTAGAGTGCAATGTTCTAAGTTGAGCAACACCCAACATTCATCTGTTTCACCAGTTAATCGCTTCGGTGAAGAGTCTACTGGTCACGGGTACTAAAGATCACAAGGGGTAAATTGTCCATATGCCCGAACTTACTAGCCTTGGAAAAGATAGCGTCACCTTAATCTCTATACCCACCTTCCCTGCCCACAGATATATGCCGAAATACTTTCGACAATCTCTAATGAGATATCGCTGGACTCCCGTGGACCAAAACAGATAAAACGGTTATCAGTGATTAAACCCGCACTGTTCCAACAAATAACGAACTTTCCCCGTCAATCGCTTCCTAGGCCTGCTCTGCCACTCAGTGCACGCCCCATTAAAAAAATCTACTTCCTGCACGCACTTATCTCACTCTGATGTACAAATCATACTTGTGACAGAAATGTGGTTAATGGGAGACATTTCTAAGTATAACGACCACATAATGAATAATAAGATCTTTTTTGGTTGTCGGATATCCAAACTACAAGCTGGTTGTACCATATACGTACAGAATGCCGTATGCACATCAACGATCGTTTTATGGAACAATGGAACAGTGGTATATTACGGACAAAAACGCGGATGCTTAGCAAGTCCTCTAGGATGGCCAAAAAGAGAACCACAACATAGTGAATAGAAAACAAAGGGATAAAAGGAAATGCGTTTTGGTGAATTCACCACAGTGTTAACACAGAGGCACGCAGAAAGAGCCAACCACAGTTGTTCGGGTTAATTATGGTTGTGCAACATTCGTCGCATTATATCGTTTGTCGAGATGCACAGGCTATATCTCGTAGTGTAGGTGGGTTAAGGCAACATCAAGCCGTTTTTAAACACAGGTAAACTGGGGGCGAAAACCACGTAATTTGGGAGGGCGTTCCAAGGCTGAAACATACGAAGAGAGTAAAAGTTCCATCGATATTCTAGCCGACCGTATTGTGTGGCTAACTTGAACTGGTGGCCCATCAAGTTCGTGTTGTGGCCCATCAAGTTCGTGTTGTGGCTTAGTTGTAGTAGGCGACTACAGACGTGGTTGGGGTTCCTTAGAATTTGGTAGGTCATACTAAGGTCGTATTGTAGGCGTTACTATCGGCCACTGTACTCAGTCCTCAGTCTAAGTTCACAAGGAAGATTGAACAACCCTTTGACGTGCTGCCTGGCTTGTTGCTGTGGAGTCTCGAGTGCTACAAGGTCTTGTTTGTGTCAGGACTGCCACACCTGGATGGCGTATTCCACATGAGGCCGCAAACAGGTGTTAAGCAACTGCGGACAGACAGAGGGATCAAACTGCCCAAATACCCTCCGCAGCATGCCAACATGTTGGTTCCCAGTCTTTGATACCTTCCCAGGTACTTCTGAGCAGCACAGATCAGCTTGAACTAGTACCCCAAGGTCGCGCTCCTGGGTGACTGCTTGCGGGACATGATGTCCAAGCTTGTATTTGATGTTCGGCTGTTAGCGAATGCGAACCACCTTACACTTCCCCGAATTGGACTGGAGCAGATTGTGGAGTGACTACCCATACTCTCTGTCCAGGTCTCTCTGAAGTGCACTGTGATCTGCTAGGTCGGTGATCGCTCGCCACATCGAACAGCAAGAAATCTGAAGTAATCAAACGAGTAAGCGGTCCCAGAACTGATCTTTGTGGAGGTTGTGAAACTTGGCTGTACCCACGGACGTCGCGGATTTTTAGATCAGCGTGTGCTGGATACTACGTTTGCCCCAGGCTACTGTGTTATCAGCGTTTTATCTGTGTGAATTGTGTACCAATATTCTTCTTTTGGCATATTCTCCAAGCGGTGCAAATTTGGCGACTATTCTTTGGCTACTTCCGGAGATCTCATTGATTTGCTCTATTGCCACCTTTGTCCGCCATCTTGGATTTGCTCTAGCTTGTGACGCCGTCTCAAGCTACTTGTAGTTCGCGTTTGAAAGTTGTGGGAAATAAGGCTCATGCACGTCGGTGCTTCGGCTGTGATGTTTTGTTCCATATCTTGTGCACTGGCTTATCCGCTGACGTGTTTCGAAAATCGCTCAACATCCGACATCGTTTTTTTTCAAGTTCTGTGTGATAAGCGTAGCGATACAAGACATCAGAATACGCAGAGACCGCAAACAACTACGGGAAAATCTCTCCTTCAGATAGAAACAAACCGTTCACCACGTGGGATCAAACGCCCTCGTGAAAGTACCTCTGTCACCTCGCCTTCTATTGTCACTCCGCGATCTGCTTCACCACCAGCGTCTTCGACCCCAGCCGAGCCCCAGGTTCAATGTTCCCCACCAATGGAAGACTCAAACTCGGAAGCTACGAAATGCCGCTTCACTGATCGGTCCGTGGATTTCTCAGAGGCTGTCTGTGAACTTCTGAACACCGAGGATCCATTGACCACTCAAAAGCGCAAGGGCCCACGTAATCGAGTTCAGACGTCACCTGCTGATAAACAAAATCCAATCAACTAAGCTCCTCTGGTTCTGCTCCCACAGGCTCGTCACTGATTTCGTTGCGGTGTCATAATCTCATGGTCTTCCACGTACCGGAGTCAAAAGAGGAAAACCCACAGATACGTTGTGATCATTATGTTGAGTTCCTCTAGGGGCTGATCGATCGACTCTTGGATGTGGGCGAAGACAGTGTGACGATTAAACAAGTAATCCAACTTGGCCAGAAAACTAACCAGTCATTTCGACCTCTGAGGATCACCTTTGCAAATCCCAATATGCCGCAGCTCATACTGTCTCGTCTGTCAAGGTTGAAAGGCATAAAAGTCCACATCCGCCGAGACTTGGAATCCGAGGACAGGGATCGTTTGAGGACTGTGGTTATTGAACTCGAACGCCGTACAGAGGAAGGTGAAACTGACTTACAAATTGTAAATTTTCGGGTGATCAAGAAGGGTGTACGAACCCGTATCAACCGGTTGCTCAACCTCCAGGCACGTCCCGCGGTACCTCCCAGGACCGTGTGGCATTCATCAACGTGTGCAGCCTAATGAACAAACGTGATGAACTGTGCCGCTTCGTTGTCTCGGAGCGGCCGGACATTTTAGGACTTGCAGAGACTTGGCTGAACTCCGACGTCACACCCCAAGAAGTCGTGTTGTCAGGATACTCTTGTTTCCGATGCGACTGAAAATCAAAAGCTCACGGTGGTGTTCTGTTGTACATAAAATCGTCGCTATCTGGCAAACTTACCAGCACCCATCGGAGCGAGGATAGTTTATGCGAGCAATTGTGGTGCACAATCCACCTCAGGGGCGCAGAACTAGTCGTGGGGTTATCTACCGGAGCCCATTAAACAGTTGTTGCGATTGGCTACCACATGTACAGAAGCACATGAGCCGCTCTCACTTCTCACTGATGGGGATCTAAATTTATCTAAGATATTTTGGCCAGACGTTCGACTTCTTCCCGGTCATGGCAACGTTGAGGCACAAATCGCTAAAATGAACATTGAAATTGGGGCAACGCAACATGTCATCCAACCGACGCGCGTAACTCCGCACTCGGCATCTTGTCTGG
This sequence comes from Dicrocoelium dendriticum, assembly GCA_944474145.2. NCBI lineage: Eukaryota > Metazoa > Platyhelminthes > Trematoda > Plagiorchiida > Dicrocoeliidae > Dicrocoelium > Dicrocoelium dendriticum. The sequence continues at coordinate 112,899,058 of OX104066.1, forward strand.
ACCTAATGTTTACGAGCTGCGAGCAAAAGCTAAAAGAGATCAGAGTCATCGAACCTCTGGCGAACAGTGACCACTGCTCCATTGTGGCAAGCTTAGAACTGTCGTTACCATATTACAATCAACAGAAGCCGACATTCAACTATTGGAAGACGGACTTCAACGGGCTCGTCCAAGCTGCAAGTCAGACTGATTGGCCACTACCACAGGATGCATCACTTGAGGCCTGTTGGTCATTAATGAAGGGGAAGCTTAACTCGCTCTGTACTCAGTTCGTTCCCCTTAAGTATTCAAAGATCAGACCTGTCAAACGAAATTGGTTTGATACAGAATCTAGCCAGTTAGCGCGACGGCGTCACAAACTTTGGGATGGATACATCAGCTCGGGTTGTGATAATTACGCAGTGTACAAGAAACAGCGTAACTTATGTAACGCCGCAAAGATCAAGAAACGTCAGCAGTTCGAAGAGGAACTAGCATCCTCGGCCACAACCGCACCCAAAACAATATTTGCCTACTCGAAACGTCAACTGCAACCTAGGAGCAACCTACCGGTCTTAGAGCGCTTAGACAGAAAGACGCTTATTTCAAGCCCGGAGCGCGCGGTCGCATTGGCTACGTACTTCCTCACTGTATTTTCCAGTAAACCGGCAGCGGTTTCAGTACCGGCACAGGTTGTGCCAGTCTTGCTTGACAATCTACAATGTTATGCAGTCGAAGTGTACCAGCTACTCGTCAACCTCGATGGTGCAATGACCCCCCGGACCAGACGGACTTCACCCACCAATACTCAAGTCTCTATCGGTTATCATCTCACCAGCCGTGACAAACCTTTTCAATAAATCGCTCTCTGAAGGATCTGTCCCGAACGACTGGTAATGTTCGATAGTGAGACCTCTTCCCAAGGGTGGTGATCCGAGTAAACTAGAGAACTACAGACCGATCTGTTTGACTTCGGTATTATCCAAAGTGCTCGAGAAGGTTGTGAAAAAGTGTCTGCCATCGTTCTTCGAATCGATGGACATTTGACGCCAGCGCAACACGGCTTTACGAAAGGGCGATCCTGCATCACCAAGTTGATGTACACAAACGACCAGTGGGTACGAGCTCTCGATGAACGGAAGGATGTTGACGTGGTGTACATCGACTTTAGTAAGGCGTTTGACAGAGTGAACCACGAGGTACTCCTTGGTAAACTGAGGACATACGGAATCGGGGGCATGTTACTTCAGTGGTTACACGAGTTTATTGTGGGACGAAAGTTTAGAGTACAGGTCAATGACTACCTGACAGACTGGTTCCCATCGACTAGTGGCGTGCCTCAAGGAACTGTACTTGGGCCAGTATTATTTCTTATTCATATCATCGATCTTCCGCAGCAGCTGCAGTCACCATGTGCCCTGTTTGCAGATGATTTGAAAATCTGGAGGATCATTGAGAACTAGGGCGACTGCGCTCGCCTCCAGCATGACTAAGAGCGACTGTCAACGTGGTCCACTGAAATGCAACTCCCTCTTAACGCAAGCAAGTCGGAGTTCATCAGTATCACCAGACGTCCAGCCACTCGATCATACAGCTTGGACGGCCAGTTGTTCCATCCCAATACATCTGTCAGAGACTTAGGAATTCTCTCATGACATGGTATGAGATCACTAGAAAATACAGAGAAATTGTACCGTGCGGCACTTCGTATGCTCTGGGCATTAAGGCGCAGTTTCTCCACATGGTCCGAAGAAACCGTCCCTCGTTTATTCACCTCCCTCAGTAGACCAATCCTTGAATACGGTGCCCCAGCTTATCATCCGATAACCCAGTGAGAAACTGAAAAGCTGGAGAAAATACACCATATCGCAACTAGAATGATTTTGAGTCTACAAATGCTTCCGTATAAACAACGTTGTGAAAGGCTCGGACTCTACACACCATCCTATCGCCAAGAATTGACCTTATTATGACCCATCGAGCACTACACTTGAATCACTTCCCCATACTTCGGTCAATGTTTCACCTGCGGGAACCCTGTAACACCCGAGGACACCGTTACAAAGTCAGGGTCCCCAACATGAACAAAGTATGACATCAGCTTTGTATCGAACGAAGAATCGTGAACTTATGGAATACACTACCCAAAGGATTAATAGGGGCCGATTCTGTGAAGTATTTTAAATCGCGTATCGACGATTATTTCGGAAACCTGTGCTTTTGTGAAAGGATGCCCATACAATGCCAAAATAAGACATCGTATGCCCGGAAATAATGACACCAGTACAAATTCCTAACCGAACAAGGATAAACGATTAACGGACGAGACACAACTGCTGATGATTCATAACTAAATGTTTTTGATTTTTCGTAATTCGGTAGAGTTGTACAGAAACCTTTCTACTTGCACTTAAATACAGTTGCAGTCTCAGTCTCGGAACTCCACATTCGACATAAATCGGATCGAACAGCACACTTCAACCTTGACCTGCAGTTGCCGATCTTGCAGGAAATTCCTGATCCACCCAAGGACTGGATTACCAACTCCATAGCTTTCGAGTCTGTGAAGCAGAATGCGGTGATCCAGTCGGTCGAAGGCTTTGCTGGTCGAGATAAATGACGTTCGTCCCTCTGCCTGTATCGGCCTCTTCCGTCCAACTAATGCCTGCACGCAGTAGATTGGTAGTGCATGAGCAATGGTAGCGGAAACCGTGTTGCTCGGGTGCTATGATATTGTGGCGTTCTAGATAGTCTACTAAAGCCTCAGCGATGATTGCCTCCATCACCCTTGAGAACACAGGTAGTAGGACCACTGGGCGATAGTTGGCGGGTTCCGAGCGATTACCGCTATTGAAAATTGATTACGCCATGTTTCCACATGGTAGATACAATTTGTTTATACAAGCATGTTTGGAAGACATGCGATAATGGTCCGGACAACGTGGTTCCTGCTACGTTCAACGCCCTTGGATGGACATAGTCGATTCCGGAAGAGCTGTAGGTGCGTAGTGAGAGCAGTTTCTTCAGCACAGCTGCGGCAGTAAAATTATTGGTTGTGAGTGTTGTAGTTGGGGATAAGGATGTGGGTATGTAACAATGGTGGACGTCTCTTTGGAAGGTTAAGGTATACTGCATTCGTAGGGGGTTGGATACGTTTTCTGCACACTGTGCCACTCTGACTGGCATGTTAAGTGGGGCATACCGAGCTTCACCTTCTGGATGATGTTAACATGCTTGTATATGTGCTTTTTGTTGTTGGCATATTTACAGGCCAAATATTGTTGGTGAGCCACTTTGTCCTCACGGACAAGCATGTTACAGTGGTTGCGCTGGGTCACGTAATCGCTCCAGCTTTCGGGACAAGGACGAGCTCTGTAAGTGTGCCAAGCTGCGTTCCTTATTGACATGCGCTTGCGAGTTCTATTTCTGATGAAAGACGAGGGATTGGTGGAGCGAACCCTCGTTATTGCTGAAGCATTTACGATTAGATTGCTGCATCGCCCAACAAACTGAATCCATGCGCTATCAGGTGAGCCACTTTTCAAGAACTCTCAATTTGTCGTCTCAACTAGGTTGTTTAACATGTCGTAATGTGTAATAGCACGTGTTAGTTCTGTGCGTTCCTCAGGAAATTCAGCGTAACACACATAGTTAAAAGCACGATGATATGATCGCTTAACCCCAGTGGGGTGTCTAAAATGGCCTGTCGATCATGAGTTCCCCATTTGTAAGGACGAGGTCAAGTACCGGTGGTTTGTTATCAGCTTTTTACCATGCTGAGGTTGATGTTGCATTCGTGATGCTTCTCCACCGCAGTTGGACTAAACCAACTTACATTTAACTGGGTATTTTTAAGCTGGATACAAGTCATTCCACTTTATTTGGTTTGTTCTGCTTACCTGAATAATCTATTAACTTGCACACGTTGCTTACGCTAATTGCGCTTACCTTCGTCCCCTTTATTGCATTTGTAGCATTTTTTGAGTAACTGCTAAATATTTCGTACTTATGGCGGATTCAATGCTAACAAACTTACTTCATATGTTAATTTAGCTAAGAGTTGTCTGCTTAGCCATATGCTTAAACAGATATACTTTATCTGATAATGTTCTTTCAAGTGATTGGCTGTTGTTTGATATCTCCGGTGCGGCTGCGCTTGGTGTGCGTGTTGACTAGGTACCTACCCATCTAATACCCACTACCTCGTCCATACTGGCTCCAGAAGACAGTTCCTCGTTGCTGGAGGGGCCGGGGTCCACGGTTCATGTGGCCCTGCTAGGCTCCAAGCGCACACAGTTTGAGTGTGGAGCGGACTGCGGTCCAGCCACCGCCTTGTGTGTGCTTGATTCCCAAATACAACGTGCTTGTGTTTGCCTGTGAAGCAATTTGGGCCGGCACCGTTGATGAATCGTGGCTCCCATCCACATGCCTCCCGGTCTTATTCCTTCGGGTTTACACTGTATATGGGATGTGTGGATGGAGCTGTGGGTGGCGCAGCAATGAACAAGGAGCTTATACTGGTTAAGAAGCGTTACTTTACAAGTCCCCTTGGATAGTTGGTGGGAATATAGATATAACCATAATGACAGGAATTATAGTAAAAACGTTGGTACTTTAAATATGGAAATAAAGATTTACCGTTTCCTCCACTGTATTCCTGTAATACGCTTAGATTCAAAGCACCCACAATTAACATCAAATAATTCCATGGTAAACTCCAAGTGTAAAGTGGAGATGTAGTGCTGAGTGACAAAGTGTGTGGATGAGTGCGTCATTCAACCGTCTTTTAAATACTGTTAGTGTCGGTGCAGAGACGATCGATTCTGGGAGAGCATTCCACGCGTGACAGACCCGCATGAAAAAGAAGTTTCTGCGGCAATCCAGATGGCTATACTGTTCTGCGAGCTGCAATGGTGGCCCCTCAGGTTTGTACTAGTGCTGAGTCTCAGTAAAGTACGGCACACATGATGTGGATCTCGCAGAATCAAAGATGTCATAATCAAGTCTCCTCGTAGTCTGTGATAGCTTCCACTGAATGCCCCCAATCGTTGCAGCCTCACGTGGCATAATTGATTGCGCATTCCATTTACCTTCTTAGATGTCCGACCTTGTGCCTGCTCCAGTGCATTAAGGTCGTGTTTCAGCCATAGATGCTAGGCTTGAATTGCCTATTCGACATGGGGACGAACGCATGCACTGAACAGTTGTCGAAATATGGGACTGTTTACTTGTGCAAAAACGTATCGTAACAGCCCGACGTGTTGGTTTCCAGCCTTCGAGGCGCTTGTGGATTGCCTGGAGCAACCCAAGTCATGTTGAACCAGGACATCCAAGTCACGTTCAAGAATTGATCGCTGTATTATATTCCTTCCGAGCCCAGTGTGAGTAGCTTCTCTGATGTCCGATGGAAAGTATCTTGCATTTACACACGTTGAAACGCAGTAAAGTTTGGGTTTAGCTACTGATATACCGTTGCTAGTCATTCTGAAGCACATGTTGGTCGGCGTTCACCGGGAACCTGCGCCAGATCTTGATATCTTCGGCAAACACGAAGAAGTTTGAAGGGATTCCGTGTGCAAGGTCATTAATCAACAGCAAAAACAAACGCGGACCTAGAACTAAGTCTTGCCGCGTACCACACTCGACTTGTACGGGGCCCTATAAAGAATTCCGAAATCTGATCAATAATTGCCGTTGAAGTAGAAAGTTGGCGATCCAGCTTAAAAACGGTCGCCAATCCCTTAATGCTGGAGCTTGTAGAGTAGTATCCGATGGTCTAGACGATCGAAAGCCTTGGAAAAATCCATGTGCATCACATCAACGTCTACTCGAGCGTCAGCTGACTCAGTCCAACTACTGCGTGCGATTAGTACATTCGTTGTGCATGACCGCTGTCGACGGAAACCGTGCTGCTCAGGCGTGATGATGTTGCAATTTTCCAGATGACACATCAGTGCATCGACTACTACGGATTCCATGACTTTGGGTAGTATGGGAATAAGGGATACTGGGTGGTAGTTTGAGGACTCAGTACTGCTTCCACCTTTGTGAATCGGAATTATGATTCTAAGCTTCCACATAGCGGAAACTTGATTCTAATATAAAACGCGCTGGGAAACTGCGCTAAATTTTCTGCCAATTGTCCTGCTGCTGCTTCCAATGCCTCTGGACGAATGGTGTCGACACCCGGCGAGCTGTGTTTGCGCAGAGACCTCAGCATTTACCATACAACCACGCGGTAAAAGTGATGTGTGTTTGCTCTAGCGGAGAGTTGATAAAGTTTGGAAGATCGTTTGGTGGCAAGACCCTTTGGAACGTGTGGGCATATTGCATCCGCAGCGCGTTCGCTGCTTCCATAGTCTTTCTTGTTGTGTCATCAGCCGTGCTGAATGGAGGCAATCCTTGCCTCACCTTTAACAGGCATTTGACGTGCTTGTACAGCAGTTTGTAGTTAGCAATGAAGAATTTTGTGATGTTTTGCTGATATGCGGCTTTGTCATCTTTGTGTATTTGAGTGCAGTGCTTACCTTAGGATATGTAATTGTCCCCAGTTTCTGATGCTGGAGCTTCTCCACACACTCGCCATGTTGTGTTGCGTACTCTCATCCATTTTCGAGTTCCGCTCCTAACGAAGGAAACTGATGCACACTTATTGCAATCTTTTATCTCAAAAGTCCCTGCAATAAGCTGACTGAATTTGTTGACTAACTCCAGTCACGCGACTTCCGGGGGTTCTTCGTCAAGGAACGACCACGTTATAGTGCTGACGAGCTGCACTGCTCGATCGTGACGTGTGATGGTTCGCACAGTCTCATCGTTCTCATTCCGATATTGTGCATAGTAGGCGAAGTTGAAACTGATCACAGCCTGATCACTGCGACCCACTGGACAGTCTAAAACCCACACCTCAATCATATGCTCCTCATTCGTAAGCACAAGATCCAGCACAGATGGCTTGTTACCTGTTCTGAACCGAGTGAGCAAAGTGATGTGATCGTAAAGTGGCACAGTGGTTACGAAATTTTATAGATCGGCTTTGCATTGTTCTCCCATCTTGGCAGGTGTTTCTACACTATGTACGTTGAAATCACCCAAGATAAGTATGTGAGTGCACATTTGTTGTAAACTGCATCTTAAAGCAGCCGCTGGGTGGCAGTTGATTACGGGTGTAGAGTTAGGGGGGCCGTACACCAAGACAATAAGGTAAGCATCCCTGCCTTTTAACTGCAAGCGGCACCAAAGAGACTCGGAGAACTGGGAGTCTGAATCCTCCACGGCTTCGCACTGTAAGTCGCTTCGGTGATACAGGATTACCCCGCCTCCTTTTGTGAGCGCATCGTTCCGGATCAGTGACATGCCCGGTAGGGAAACTTCAGCGTCGTCATTCCCGTGTGCAGCCACGTTTCGTTGTTACCAATGACATCGTATGACCCGGAAGCTTGGCGATGTTTCAGTTCGGCCAGTTTATTAAAAAGACCCGGAGCATTCGTATACAAGCAGGTCAGTTTGTCGGTTTATAGGAGCCCACAGAGGCAGGGAGGTCAAGTGCGGGAGAATGCCGAGCAATGGGGGATCAACAGTTGCCCGTTTGTTGATTGGACAATTATGCCACTTTTGCAACTTGATTCGGCCAACATAGGTACCAACCTTCTTCTCGACCTTCGTCAGAGTCGATTAAAGCAGGAATCAAGTTAGTCTTCCGTACATTCGTTGGTATGCTTGCTGCTTCAGGTGATCTAATATTTGGGTTGTACAAAACCTCTGCGCCCTTTAACTGAAGTTCAGAAGAAGAATTATCCGATTTCTCCGCCATCGATCCAAGACATCTGTTGTTTGTTGCTCTGACTGAACCACCAGTTTTAAGATTCTAGGGCCGCATCCTCTATACTTTGGTGAGAGAGGTATCGCGGTGAGCGATAGGGCCACAAGGTTAGCCAAAGAGTGTTGCACGAATGAACCGTGCAAACCACCCATGGTCCCTCTGTAGGTGCAAGCGTCCTGTGGCTGACCACAGTGACAGGCAGATCCGGAAACGTATGCCGCCAATTTGGTAGACGGGCTAATATGATTGTAAAGCGGGATACTTGCGATAAGTCATTGCAGTTCGGCCTTTTATGTTTCGCTGGGGCTGCCGAGCTTTCCAAGTCGTGTATGTTAAAATCGTTGGAACTACGAACGTGGCTGTAATTCGGGAGTAAGCTTTTCGTCAGTGATGATTTTAAGTGAGAATCCATCTCTGCATTGGACGATGGAGAGCGATATACGACTGCCACGAAGCAGTTGTCGTTGTGTCTGAGACGCAAACGGCACCAGAGGAATCGATGACCCGCGGCTCCGGATCAACCATTGGTTCTCATCGTAAGTCGTTACGATAGTATAGGATAGTGCCACCTCGCCTGTTAGTAAGATGGTGTCGAAACAATGACATTTCCTGAATCGCGATCTGGGCATCCGTAATCCCTGAATGCAACCAAGTCTCGGTTATGGAGATGAGATCCCAAGCGTTTGTTGCCTGGTGCAACCGAAGCTCAGCGATTTTGTTGAGGAGGCCTTGGGTATTCGTGTACATGCAGGAAAGTGTTCTGGTTCTCATCAACCATCCGAGGCACCTGTGGCTAGAATGATAGGTTGTGCCAACCGTTGTATGGTCGGCCGCTATCCATTTTTGTAGTATTATCGGCGAGTAACCTGGAGTTGGGTTCGGTTGCATTGTGAGTAGCCCCTCTGACAAATCAGTTTGCCCAATGCTTGGGGACTGGCTGCGGGATTGCATAGGAAGTTCCTAACTTCCTTCAGACTTGCTTCCGGTGTGAATTTCGGATAAGATCAAATTCATTTACCTGCTGTGGTGGTGCTTTAGGTCGGATGACAGTTTCGCTTGCCGCTTTGAACCGAAGATCGGTTGGCAGTCTGTTCCGAAGTAAATTCCGGCGTTCCAGTAACGTAAGTGCCAGCTGCCTAGTTTGTGATACAACCCCAATTATCCTTGGACCGCACCCCTCGTAGATTTGTGATCTTGGCAATCTCAAGAGAGAAGTAGCAACAACCTTATTCAAGAGAAGGGTCTCACGAATATAATACCACTGTTCCTGGTCGTGTGTCTTTGCTTCGAATTCATCCTGTTCGTGAGACTGGAGACGCCTTGGACAAAACGGTTCTGGCTGTGGCGTTCAGCCGGACCTCTTCTAAGATCTGCCTCGCTCGCTTACGCTCGCTCCAGGGAACATCTGGAAAGACGTGGACTAGACCGATTTCGCTATGGAAACGAGCAGTCGAAAGCAATGCTGCTTCCACCTCGTCGACAGAGTTTAGCACAACCCGAAGAAGCCTGGCTTCGCCATAATGTCTGGAATTCGGGTGGCGGGTGATCCTCGTCAAGTTGGAGGGTTTAGTCAGAATACCGAGAAGGTTATTTATGGCGTTCCATTGGTTCAGGTCATCCACATGTTTCCCGTTCAACGAATTCGATATTCACTCAGGAACGTTGATACACATTATCGATAGCGCATCCATTTGTTTCTGAAGGACTTTCTTGCGAGTGTGGAACGTAGTTGGGCGACCCAGCGATTTGCTGTGCATCTGTGCAGCGTTGACTTTCATATTAGTTGTAGGTATGGTTATATAAACAGCAGTACCTAATTTTTGAGTGCACTTTGACGCAAAGACGGCCCAGCTGCCACTGGAATTTGCATGTTTCCTGGGTTTCGACGATGTCTAGTGCGAGGAAGGGTTTGGGGAAATTATTGTATATGGGCTGAGGGTTAGGTGTTCGAGAACGCGATTTGGAGTACTGGCAGCGTTTGAAGGTGCAACTTTATTAAGGTAGCATTCGGCGTTGTTGAGTTGGCTTGCGGTAGAGTTAGGCGGAGGGGCCAATGTCAGATATTCTGCCATGCTTGTTCCTACCGAAGCTATTTTGGTGCCCAGCATCTCAACTACGTCTGTAAGTCTTCCATACTTCTGGGACATTGCAATTACGCTTGTAACTATTGAGACATTACTACACTTCGCACAGAGCCAAAATGAGTTAGTCCTGCTGCTGATCAGCCTGCACTCGCTTGGTGTGATTTTTCCGTACTTCGCATAGATTTGACAATTTCCACAGCAAACTTCTATTTTGACCATCGTTATTGCACGTTCCACAGGCGCTTTTAAGAACCGCGGCTGGGTTATTTGCACTCATCAGGGCACGTGAACGTGTAATGGTTAGTCCTATCCAGGACCCTGGATTGATTGATCCGGAGTCAAGGTCAGCCCGCCGAGACAGTGGCTGTCACAATGTCCGTCTTGCGGCCGCGCGCAGATAGTGGGATTCAGCGGTGCGCGCACAAGCACGCGAAGACGCAGCGTTATTGATGTGGTCGCGTTACACGACGACGCACGCAGGACTTCGGCAAAGTACCCTAAGTGCTTCGGACGTGACGTTTAGTAAGTGAATGACGCGAAATGTCTTGTAACTTTGTTATGCTGCCGTCTGTAGGGATGGTTGCAGGGTCCTTTGAGAGTCCTCAACTTCTACGGAATGTGACCAAAATTATCCTCGAAAAGCATGGGAGTGATGTGATTTCACAAGCAGAACTCGACGAAAATACGAACAGGAGTAACAGTGTGATAAACACAAGTTAGATCAAAGAGAAGGAAAGCACTGAGTAGCGCTGATTGAACTGGTTCGAAGGAGCACACGCATACGAATTTGTGTAGCGAACTGGAGTGACCACAGCGAGGGGAGCGAGAGCCGAGAGAAAGTGCGGCCGTACGGCAAACAGCGTTAGCGTCTATGTATATGCACAAGTCGGGTGTATATACATGCACTCAAATTAAGCTGTCGCAGAAATTAACTCACTACAAGTTGTTGTCATATAGCAGACCAACCGGCTAACTACGGAGGTGAGAACTTCAACATGCCGGATTTAGCGTGCACCTCAAGTGATCTACGTGGGAAATACATGAACCCGATGTCTACATTCATACGGGTCGATCTAACATGTCACATCTCCAACTAGAAAGGACCATATCTTAGACCAAAAATCCACCATTGGCGTATTATCAGCATTCACCGAGTTTCTACAACACTTTTCTGGTAATGATCACAGAGTCGTATCATTTTTATTCAGTACCCCCACATGATACCAAACATCAACTGTGCCCAAGTCACGAACAGATACCAGGAAGTATAAAGACATCGACTAGGGTCTGTTTGGTAAGTTAATGAGATCTGCTCAATAGGACAGCTTTTTCATAATGGAGACTCACAAGCTACAGCAGATGTTCTCTACAACAACATAAATATATGTTATGGGTAGAAATTCGTCACATATAGGCTCACTCAGACAGCCCTCACACCCCCGGAAAAGCACTGTACGTGCTTTTCATCCTTTCGGGAATCGTCAGCGGTGCGCATTCCATCGGACCGTGGTAGGGCTCGAACCCGCAACTCGACTGTTGCCAGTACGTGGTTGAGAGCACTAAGCTCCGGGGTACCATATATATATATATATATATATATATATATATATATATATATATATATATATATATATATATATATATATATATATATATATATAAACCGCTCCGCTCCCAGGCCAGTTTGTTCAAGTTTATTGTGTCATATATTGAATATCTGTTGTCATAAATTATATAATTCTCTATAATTTTTGATTCTGCATTATCCAGTGATATATTTGGATCCATTTCTGCCGTAATTTTCTCGTTTTTGTCTGCCTAGCGTTTCGTCGATCCTGGTGGTAACTTGCTCGTGTCCTGTCAAGTCCAGTTTATCTCGTTGTTTTCATTGTTATAGCAGTTTGGTCCTCTAGTTGGCGTAGTTCAGTCTAGTTAGTCATTTAGCGTTTTACGACCTAACTACCTGTAATAATTTATCATATCTTCTGTACCTCCCAATTACACTGATTTTCTCAAATCGATCTGTACCTACTTTTGCAATGGCGAAGCAGTCTCATTTTGGAATTTTGCTGCAAATTCGTTGGACTTCGAGCAAATGCGATTACATGCAGTCTCTGCAGTGTAAAGCTTCATATTTCTTGCATTGGTCTGACTGTTGACCAATTTTGTGTTATTCAGGGCATTTAGAACGAATTTTTGAAGACCGTTTGTAATCAGTGCCAAGCTAAACTTGTGCAGAATAGAACCGACATGTCTAACAAGCGGATCAGTGCAACGAAGTGCTCTAAAATGCCCAGATCGCCTTGTGCTACACCACAGTCAGGGAAGCAGCCAGCGCCTAGTACGACATTGTATCCGTCCTGAAAGTAAGGTGCTAAAGTTCCATCAGGCTCTCCCTCAAGGCCTACAATGTGTTCTGTTGACAGTAAAGCTCCAATTTGCAATAAGCAAATTGAGGATAACGAATGGAAAGTGCAAACACGGAAGAAACCAAGAGTAATATCTGGCGAGCTGAGCCGCCGTAGCCTCATGGTTTTCCCGCCCCTGAATCAGGTGCTTCCAATCCTCAGATGCGCTAGGAACATGACGTCGAGTTTTTGCAATCATTGATTGATAGACTACTCGATGTAAATGAGGGCGGGCTCAAACTGCAGCAGATCGCCCGTCTAGGAAAGAGAATAGAGGGCAAAACTCGGCCCATGAGGGTGACATTTGTCGAAGAAGCAAGTCCCAAGTTACTATTGTTCCATCTTAATAGGCTGAGGGGTCTAAAGATCCACGTGCGCGCTGACTTAGACCCGGAAGACAGAGAGAAACTCAAGTCTGCTATGATTAAACTAAAGCGACGCACGGAGGATGGAGAAACAAATCTCCGTATTGTAAATTTTCGGGTAGTTGCCCGGATTCCTCCACGAATCCGGATCAACAGGTTTCTAATGCCTCAGGCGCGCCCAGCGGTTCCTACCGCGGTCTGCGCGTAGCCTTTACTAACATGTGCAGTCTAATGAGCAAGCGCGATGTGCTGTACGACTTTGTAAGCTCTCAGCGAACAGACGTATTGGGCTTTACTGAGACATGGTTAAACTCCGAGGTAACCGCCCAAGAAGTGGAAATCACCGGCTACTCATGCTTCCGCTGTGATAGACCATCTAATGATCGCGGTGGCGTTCTACTTTACATAAAGTCTTCCTTGTGTGGGAGACTAGTGAGCGCCTACCAAAGCGCTGATGGTCTATGTGAGCAGTTGTGGTGTTCGATTCACCTCAGATACTGCGAGTTGCTCGTGGGCGTGGTATACCGCAGTCCACTGAGCCGCTGTTTGGACTGGTTGCCGCATGTCCGCAACCACCTGAGTCGTCAGATGTTCCTACTCATGGGCGATTTCAACTTGCCCCGAATCCAGTGGCCTGAAGCTGAACTTCTCCCCGGCCACTGTGAAGTCGAGAGGAGGTTTACGGAGTTGCTATTTGAAACCGGGCCACACAGCACATCAACAAACCGACACGCATTACTGCGCGCGCGACTCTATCGTGCTTAGACCTGCTTTTGACCAGCTGTGAGCAGCGTGTGCATAACATTCACGTCTTAGGGCCTCTGGGAGCGAGCGACCACTCGATGATCATAGGCAGCTTGGAACTACCGCTGCCGTATTCTCCCCCGCTAGAGTCAGCCTTCAACTATTGGAAGGCAGATTTTAATGATCTCATTCGATCAGCGAGCAAGATAGACTGCTCTTTACCGCAGAATTCATCTATTGAAACCTGTTGGGCTATCATTAAAGAGGGAGTGAAATCGTTGTGCGCCCGATTTGTACCCCTCAAATTTCGGAAAGTTGGGCCAGTCAAACCACAATTGTTCGACAAAGAGTACAACAAACTGGCCCAACGGCGATGCAGACTATGGAACAAATTCGTGTTATCTGGCTCTGATAAGGACTACAATGCGTACAAGGTACAGCGAAATCGCTGCAACAACGCGAAAACAAGAAAACGCAGAAGCTTCGAATAGGAGGTTGCAGCCGCCGCAAAAACTGCTCCCAAGAGGATCTTCGCATACGTGAAGCGGCGCCTGAGGCATGTAGCCAATGTCCCAGTGTTAGAAGTCTCAGAAGGACAGCCCCTAACCTCGAGTACAGATCGTGCGTCCGCATTGGCGGCGCATTTCGCCTTCGTATTTGCAACTGACCAGATGTCTGTAACGAGTTCGACGAGTACTGCACCAGCCGAATTTAACAGCCTGGACTGCGATATTGAGGATGTACGCAAGCTTCTAGCAAATCTTGACGGGACGAAGCCTGCTGGGCCAGATGGTATACACCCACTGATCCTCACGTCCCTATCGGCCATCATCGCGCCTTCTGTAACTGAACTGTTTAACAGGTCACTATCCACTGAACTGTTACCGGACGCTGGTAATGCTCAGTCGTAAAGCCTATCCCGAAAGGTGGTAACCCAAGCAAAGTTGATAACTACCGACCGATCTGCCTGACGGCTGTTTTGGCAAAGAAGCTCAAGAAGTTCCTGAAGAAGAGCCTTCTGCAGCTTCTCGAGTCGAAAAACCTGTTGACCTCCGCACAGTATGGTTTCATGGAAGGTCGCTCGTGCATCACCAACCTACTGTTGACGAGGCATGAATGGTTACAAGCGCTGAACCAAGGCCAATGGGTCGACGTCATTTGCATTGACTTCAGTAACGCTTTTGACAAGGTTAACCATGCGGTGCTCCTTGACAGGCTGAGGATGTGCGGTGTTGGTGGTTCGCTGCACAAATGAATCAGAAATTTCCTTGTTGATCGAAAGTGGAAGGTCCAGGTGGACAACCATCTAACTGACTGGTATCCATCGAGCATCGATGTGCCCCAAGGTACTGTACTGGGGCCGATATTGTTTCTGATCCATGTAAACGATGTGCCTCAGCTACTCCAATCACCTTGTGCGTTGTTCGCAGATGACTTAGACGTGTGGAGAGTAATCCGCACACTCAATGATTGTGATTTACTTCAGCAGGACCTCGACCGCCTCTCGACATGGTCTGCAGAGGTTAACCTTCCGATCAACCCTATCAAGTCGAAATTTATAGGATTGGGTAAGTGTAAGCACAGCCGAACCTACACAGTGGCTGGTCAACCGCTGCATCCCACGCCTTTTTTGCGCGACCTCGGTGTGCTCTCACGCTGCGACCTAAGGTCCATTGACAACACGAATAGGCTGTAATAAAACAGCCTTCGGATGCTTTGAGCGCTCAGGCGCAGCTTCAGCACTTGGTCTGAAGAGATTGCTACTCGCCTCTTCCTCTCGATAATACGACCAATGCTAGAGTACGGCTCTCGCGCGTATTGTCCCATCACCCTGGGCGAGGTAGCAAAGTTTGAACGGGTACAACAAGTAGCCACCAGGCTGATTCCCAAATTACGAGGTATGCCATACGAAGACCGATGTAAAAAACTAGGGCTGCATACCCTAGCTTATCGTCGGCTGAGGGTTGACCTCATCCTGATGCACCGGATATTACATCTGAGTGATTACCCCATGTTGAGACAACTGCTTCATCTGCGCACACCAAGCTGCACGCGAGGACACCGGTATAAACTTATCGTACCGAAGTTGAAGCGGGTCTCTCACCAACTATGTTTCGAACGCAGAGTGGTGAATGTCTGGAACGACCTGTCGCAGCACAGAGTAGAGGCGAACTCAGTGTCGAAATCTGAGAAGCTCCTAGACAAACACTTTGCAGAGGCGAAATATAGAGAGCCGAACGGTAAATAAGGAGTATATGTCTAAGAGCGACGAATGATAAAGCTACACAGAGAAAGCTCTACTCGCTGCTTCGAACCAGTATATATATATATATATATATATATATATATATATATATATATATATATATATATATATATATATATATATATATATATATATATACGAAAGGTTTACACACGTCGCGGATCAGAAGTCTTTGCACGGGTCACATCATGTCTGCACAGCTGACTGGGTGTTTGTTAGGGCCAACTACACGGGCGAGACTTCACTGGGGCTAATGAGCCCTTACTTTGCGCTGGTCCGGTGTGCGCCAGCATTGGGCCGTTTTGTCTCTTCAACAGACAGGCTTACTCCAACGGTGCATCGACACTTTCATCATATGAACAAAACACAAATGTCACCTAAAACAGCCATAAACCTCCAAAAGTTGCCAATGCTCCCGTAAAACAATTGACTTCTCCTTCTTGGCACAACACCAAACGTTGACCACAAGCTTACAGCTAGAATGTTACACCAAACCGATTGCTGATGAAAAAGGTGCACTCCGCAGCCAATATAAAAACTGTAAACGAACCAGCCTTTTAAAACACAGGAGTACCAAACGGAATGTTTGGTTGCAGCAGCTAACAGCGAAAATTGACCCTGCTCACTGGTGAAATATTTAGTCGGTACTTCTTCGCCTCGTTAAAGGTGGATAAGCCCTGCAAGATTGGACATGTTATCACATACAGTTGATCGACGTACTCATGTCAACTTTGAACTCCGTGACGTACACAACCTTATAGAACGCATAAAACGATCCACATTCGGCGGACCAGATAATGTATCTTCTGCACTTATCAAACTCTGGGCTGTCGTCTACCGTTGCTGTTATTGAATATGTTCACAACATCCATGAACTCTGGCACCATACCAACACCCTGGAAGGAGGACATTGTGATAATTCGACGTAAGTCAGGCCCCCTGTTCGAGAGAAAGAATTATAGCCTAATAAATCATACATCTATCCTGTGAAAAATGATGAAGCGACATATAAAAAGTACAACGCTCGACCTCCTACTGTCACGAAAGTCAAACAATGACTCCCAGCAATCCTTCCTGAGTGTCGTGCATGTATAAGGTATCAAGCTGTTTCCATATCATCTAACTGCTTCAAAAGATAACGGCATGTCTGCAACTGTTGTTTGCCTCGACAAGTACAAAGCTGTGGTCAAGTACCGCACAGAAAATTAATATTTAAATTGATGTCATATGGAACCGGAGAGTGCCCTCTTTCGTGGTACAAAGCGTATAATACAAATCCAACGCAAGTGATGCAGCGTAAGGAACATAAATCTGAACCAAACGCAGTCCCAAATGTTGTAGTACAGGGTAGTGTACTATCCTGTTCTTGATGTATGGTTGCGATTTCTGATACGGTGGACTTCGGAACACCATACCTTATTATCGACGATATCAAAATTGTTTACACCTTTCGCCCTGTTACAATAACTGAAGCTACCAACATGATCTAGCTCGACCTCAAAGTGCTCAGAATCTGGTGCTCAAAGTGGGGATGTTTTTTACGGCAGACAAGTGTTACGCAGTGTCATGCAAAAGCGACATAACATCCAGCGGTCTACATTCGTGATAAGCTAGCTAATAAATGCCACACCATTCGTGACTTGGGATTAAGCCATTGGTGCTCCGTCAACATCTCCAAATAAGTAGCTTACGTCGCTACAAAGGCCAGACAAAGCATTGGAACGTTATGTAGAACTTCCAAAGGAAAAAATCTATGCGCCCATTCGTCACTTTCTCGTCCCCTACTGGAATACTGCTCATTGGTGTACAGTAACACAAGCAAGAGACCGCATCATCATAAAATGTACAACGAACATTCGCAAAGCGCTTATTAGGTAACTCATCAAAATCAGAATACTTCGAACGATGTGAGAAACTCAAACTTGATCCCCTCAGACTGAGGCGCATAGAGCACAACCCAATCATATTCCTTGATATTCAGCACAAGAAAATGCACGTTTCCAACCTTAACGCAGCAATAATACACTCACCATTATGCAACACATGAAAGAAGGAAAATTATGTACTGGAATGCAGGTCGAAGATCACCAGATCCACCAACTTCAGTAACATGTATACCAGATTCTGGAACAAATTCTCATCGCAAATATGTGCTTGCAATTCAGAGAAGGAAGTTCGCACACGAACCAGCAAACAGTTGACTGTGCAAAGTGTGATCCACCTGTTGGGATGCCACATAACAAATTGCAAAACATATAAACGAGGCTGAGGATTCTTGTGCTCCAGAATACAGTTTACCACAGAAAGTAACGATTGCAGTGGGAAAGCTACTACACTCCCCACCTTCATCTTCTTTCCTCCTTGTACACGACTATGCCAACCACAAGATTATCAGCAACAAGTGGGTATTGAGGGACGAAGCCAAATGAACTCACTACTACATTCTCCGTCCTCATTGTCCATGTAGGTATTATTCTTATTGTAGGCTACTCTTACACCTCCTTTTTCTATTGCCTCTCTTGTTCCACTATCATGTGAGTGCCACAATATTTGTTCGATATTACTGTATGACCAAAGCAAAGCAACAGTCACAACTTACTATAAAAATTTACATCTACCTTATACTTGTGTCAAACTCATTTTCCTACTACACAAAATCAGCTTTTATGCTTTCCGTACACATATTCTCAAGGGGCCTACAAATCGCAATAGACATTCTGTGCAACAGCAGGTAACAAACTGGAACTCCAATCAACATATGGGACAATGGTTTATACGGGTGAAAAAGCTACTGCTTCACAAGTCCCGTAGGATGGTCATGGTGAAACTTCAACATATAAAGAAATTGTTAGCAAAATTGGGCTTACACCGATGAACTCACTGAGATACACGTAGTATAGGCCCTAAATCCAAGGTAAATCCATAAGCAATTACGGCAAGTGGGATGTTGGTCAAAATCGGGTTTCCTTCTGGTGTACACATACAGAATGTGAAAAAGTGGAACGAAATCTAGGATTTGGCCGTCAGAGAAATCGCTTACTGACGTGTTTATCCACGGGTAATGAGTCATGTGAGATGGTGCAACGAAATATGTACACGATGAACTCGGGCTTTGAACTCTGCCAGCGTGGGAGCACATATGACAGATTCCGGTAGGGCATTCCACTTTCTGCAAACTCGTACGGAAAAGAAATTGCAACGGCATTCCAAATGACTGTGCTGCACTACCAACGTGAGATTATGGCCTCGCAAATTACTGTTGTGACTGAGCGCTAGCAATTAGCGGCAGGTGTGGCTGGGATCTATCGAAATATGGTAAGTCAAGATGAGGCCCCCTGAGGTCCGCTGAAGACCCCGAGCACTTGAAACCTTCGTTCATACGGCAAATTATGCCCTATCAAAATTGAAATCGATTAGCATTAGCAATGTACCTTTTCTGATCATTCGTGGTCATTGCACTAGAACACGCTCGTATTAACTGAACTACCCATCATAGGCATATCTGGCTGAAAACTATAATACACAATGTATTCATTCATTCAGTTATTCAAGTGTTTCAGATTCACCCAGCCATTCGGTTGTGACAACTTTCAACACGCGCATTATCAGTTCTTGCGTCCTGTTCCCATAACGGCGTCAAGTAATTGACACTTCCACCGGCAGATCGTAAGAATGCAAGGTCTGAACAATTATTTATTGCGGCAAACATCAGCAACCATGTGCATTAGCTCTGACTACCAAACTTTTACCAATATGCGAACTCTATCCTGTTGGCTGCGTTGCGCACGCTGCTTCTGTGCCCATTTTTATGGCACATATACTGCGGCTCCTGACGTTTCTTCCTTTGGACTGTCGGTATAATCCGCTGTTGACCAGTTACCTTTTGGCTTTCTTGGTTATTTTATCTTACTGACAATTGGAGCAGTAGTAAGTGTTTATGGCCTACTGCAAGATGAGCACCCCCCATTCCTTGTGGTCAAGGTAAAGTATATTCTGCATGGTATTGAAGGAGCGGTCTATCACCTTCTCAGCGTCCGAGTCACATTTATATCAAAGTCGTGCAGGTTCTTTTTGTTGGTTGTCGTTGTCACTCGATAACGCGAATGACTAATCTGATAGTAAACCATTACTCTTTTCCTTCCATGGTACACAAACTGTCCACCGGTCCCAAAAGACTGCCAAAATTGTCCCACATGTATTCACTAGAATCAGAAAGTTACAATCTAATCGAGCAACACGTGATATGCTATTCTCTATGTATTCACACAAGGACGAACTCACATACTGATGATAAGGGAAAGAGACTTGGAAACTCTGTTAGTTCTAGTGCTCCAGTTAGAGAAACGATGATGGGGAGGGGGAGAAATATTTGTGGTCGTTGCTGGAGAGCAGAGATAATTGACAATATGTGTGTTCTATTGTTGAAAATTTTTGTTCAAAACGACTGGGATTTTTCTGTGTTGCTCTAACCGCAAATGAGCGTAGTTCAACGAACGATGTCAGGTACCGAGTTTACACTGACAAGTCCAATACGTGCGGAGTGAATCTAAGCACTTAAAGACCATCTGCGAGGAGGTATGTTGGCCCGTCCAATGTCACACTACAATGTGCTCCTTTGCCTTCCGTGACACCGGCAGGCATGAAGTAATTGTAACTGGTTAGGATACTCGTAGTAACTGAGGACAAGACACCTAAGTTAGGGTTTGTGTGGTGATAGCTGGTTACCGGTGAAGGAGTAAGTAATCTGCGTCGTTGTAAGAACTCTATAAGTTATCAAGATACCTTATTCCCAATGATTAAATTTGAGCGCTCGCACGAGTGAAAAATGGCCCATACGGAGTAAATGACTCAGCAGATGGAAGGAACATTGTTTATGTCTTTATTTGTGAGTTGTACGCCCATTCAAACGGGAGTGTACTCATTGTTAACCGGTTGAGCTTAGAACCAAAGCCTGGATCAATCAGCAATCAGAAGTCGGTTGACTGAAACTACGCGTGACCTAAATGTTATCATGCCAAACTGTTCACTGAAACTGTGTAAGTACTGTGTGTTCGACCCATATTTATTCAGGGAAAATAGCTTATTTAGATTTGACAGACTATAACGCATCGACCCACGGTCCTAATAAGGTCGTACAAATACTTGGGTTCAAAGCAGAACACTTAATGGATCAGCCAGATAGATGAGATTTGGAGATAACTTGTGCTGAGCCCATGTGATCCCACATGGTAGAATTAGAAAACAATTAGAAGCTAATGCCGTCACACCTTAGAATCGGCAAGAACGAATAGTAGGCGACCACGGATCGCAATTTCATGAGCAACATCAAACTGTTGTACAGGTTTGTGAATAGCAAAACAGTAGTTCAACCCGCTGTGAATACCGCGAACATTCTAATGAATAATGAACAATGAATTTACGCGGGTTAAGAAGCGTTGTTTAACATGTTCCGTTAGATAGTCAGTGAGAAGAACTAAATACTACTACTACTACTACTACTACTACTACTACTAATAATAATAATAATAATAATAATAAAGTTAGTATTGCAACCATGAAAACAAGGACTTGCCGTTCGCGCCGCTGTATTCCTGTAATACGCTTAGATTCACAGCACCCACAATTAACATCAAATAATTCTATGGTAAACTCCAGGTGTAAGATGGAGATGTAGCGCTAAGTGACAAAGTGTGTGGATGAGTGCGTCATCCAACCGTCTTTCAAATACTGTTAGTGTCGGTGCAGAGACGATCGATTCTGGGAGAGCATTCCACGCGTGACAGACCCGAATGAAAAAGAAGTTTCTGGGGCACTCCAGACGACTATACTGTTCTGCGGGTTTCAATGTGTGGCCCCTCAGGTTTGTACTAGTGCTGAGTCTCAGTAAAGTACGGCACACATGATGTGGGTCTCGCAGAATCAAAGATGCCATAATCAGGTCGCTCGTAGTCTGCGATAGCTTCCGCTGAATGCCCCTAATCGTTGCAGCCTCACGTGGCATAATTGATTGCGCATTCCAATTACCTTCTTAGATGTCCGACCTTGTGCCTGCTCCAGTGCATTAAGGTCGTGTTTCAGCCATAGATGCTAGGCTTGAATTGCCTATTCGACATGGGGACGAACGCATGCACTGAACAGTTGTCGAAATATGGGACTGTTTACTTGTGCAAAAACGTATCGTAACAGCCCCACGTGTTGGTTTCCAGTCTTCGAGGCGCTTGTGGATTGCCTGGAGCAACCCAAGTCATGTTGAACCAGGACATCCAAGTCACGTTCAAGAATTGATCGTTGTAGTATATTCATTCCGAGCCGAGTGTGAGTAGCTGCTCTGATGTCCGATGGAAAGTACCTTGCATTTACACACGTTGAAACGCAGTAAAGTTTGGGTTTGGCTACTGACATACCGTTGCTAGTCATTCTGAAGCACATGTTGGTCGGCGTTCACCGGGAACCTGCGCCAGATCTTGATATCTTCGGCAAACACGAAGAAGTTTGAAGGGATTCCGTGTGCAAGGTCATTAATCAACAGCAAAAGCAAACGCGGACCTAGAACTAAGTCTTGCCGCACACCACACTCGACTTGTATGTGGTCCGATAAAGAATTCCGAAATTTGACCAATAATTGCCGTTGAAGTAGAAAGTTGGCAATCCAGCTTAAAAGACGATCGCTGATCCAGTAATGCTAGAGCCTGTAGTGTAGTATTCGATGGTCCAGACGATCGAAAGCCTTGGAAAAATCCAGGTACATCACATCAACGCCTACGCCAGCGTTAGCTGACTCAGTCCAACTACTGCGTACGATTAGTACATTCGTTGTGCATGACCGCTGTCGACGAAAGCCGTGCTGCTCAGGCGTGGTGAAGTTACAGTTTTCCAGGTAGCGCACCAGTAGATCGACTACTATGGATTCCATGACCTTGGAGAGGATAGGAAGAAGGGATACCGGGCGGTAGTTTGAGGACTCAGTACTGCTTCCACCTTTGTGCATCGGAGTTATTATTCCAAGCTTTCACATAGCAGAAACTTGATTTTCATCTAAAACGCGCTGGGAAACTGCGCTAAATATTCTGCCAATTGTCCTGCTGCTGCTTCCAATGCCTCTGGACGAATGGTGTCGACACCCGGCGAGCTGTGTTTATGCAGAGACCTCAGCTTTTGCCATACAACGACGCGGTAAAAGTGATGTGGGCTTGTTCTGGCGGAGAGTCGATAAAGTTTGGAAGATCGTTTGGTGGCAAGACCCTTTGGAACGTGTGGGCATATTGCATCCGCAGCGCGTTTGCTGCTTCCATAACCGTTCTTGTTGGGTCATCAGCCGTGCTGAGTGGAGGCAATCCTTGCCTCACCTTTAACAGGCATTTGACGTGCTTGTACAGCAGTTTGTAGTTAGCAATGAAGGATTTTGTGATGTTTTGCTGATATGCGGCTTTGTCATCTTTGAGTATTTGAGTGCAGTGCTAACCCTGGGCTATGTAATTGTCCCCAGTTTCTGATGCTGGAGCTTCTCCACACACTCGCCATGTTGTGTTGCGTACTCTCATCCATTTTCGAGTTCCGCTCCTAACGAAGGAAACTGATGCACACTTATTGCAATCTTTTACCTCAAAAGTCCCTGCAATAAGCTGACTGAATTTGTTGACTAACTCCAGTCACGCGACTTCCGGGTGTTCTTCGTCAAGGAACGACCACGTTATAGTGCTGACGAGCTGCACTGCTCGATCGTGACGTGTGATGGTTCGCACAGTCTCATCGTTCTCATTCCGATATTGTGCATAGTAGGCGAAGTTGAAACTGATCACAGCCTGATCACTGCGACCCACTGGACAGTCTAAAACCAACACCTCAATCATATGCTCCTCGTTCGTAAACACAAGATCCAGCACAGATGGCTTGTTACCTGTTCTGAACCGAGTGGGCAAAATGATGTGATCGTAAAGAGTAGCAGTGGTTACCAGATCTTGTAGATCGGCTTTGCATTGTTCTCCCATCATGGCAGGAGTTTCCACACTACGTAAGTTGAAATCACCCAAGATAAGTATGTGAGTGCACATTTGTTGTAAACTGCATCTTAAAGCAGCCGCTGGGTGGCAGTTGATTACGGGTGTAGAGTTAGGGGGGCCGTACACCAAGACAATAAGGTAAGCATCCCTGCCTTTTAACTGAAAGGGGCACCAAAGAGACTCGGAGAACTGGGAGTCTGAATCCTCCACGGCTTCGCACTGTAAGTCGCTTCGGTAATACAACTTTACCGTTCCTCCTTTTGTGAGTCTATCGTTCCGGATCAGTGACATGCTCGGTATGGAAATTTAAGCGTCGTCATTCCAGTGTGCAGCCATGTTTCGGTGTTATCAATGACGTCAAATTACCCGGAAGCTTGGCGATGTTTCAGTTCGGCCAGTTTATTAAAAAGACCCTGATTATTCGCATGCAAGCAGGCCAGTTTCTCGGTCTATAGGAGCCCACAGAGGCTTAGGGGGGTCAAGTGTGGGAGAATGTCGACCAATCGGAGATCGGCATTTGCTCGTTTTTTGATGGGATATTTGTACCACTTTGCAACTTGATTCGGCCAAGATGGGTACCAACCTTCTTCTCGACCTTCGTCAGAGTCGATTAAAGCAGGAATCAAGTTAGTCTTCCGTACATTCGTTGGTATGCTTGCTGCTTCAGGTGATCTAATGTTTGGGTTGTACAAAACTTCTGCGCCCTTTAACTGAAGTTCAGAAGAAGAATTATCCGATTTCTCTGCCATCGATCCAAGACATCTGTTGTTTGTTGCTCTGACTGAACCACCAGTTTTAAGATTCTAGGGCCGCATCCTCTATACTTTGGTGGGAGATGTATCGCGGTGAGCGATAGGGTCACAAGGTTATCCAAAGAAAGTGTTTCACTAATGAACCATCACTGTTCTAAATCGTGCTTTCCTCTCTTTTGCACATCCTTAAAAGCTGTTCTTTCAAGCCTTGCATAAATATTTTGTTTAGGCTGTATGCTGGTAATGGCCCTCTCCGATGTTTCTTTTAGATTGTTGCGTGCTCCTAGGGACATCAGCCTAGATACCTATCCTACAGGATCCGTGTCTTTACGCGCTTTTGGTTTGGTTCCTTGGCTACAAATAGCACATCACCTTCGCATTGTCAACTCCTAGCAAATGTCATCGGCTTATCCAGTGTGACGTTTAGCCTATCGGTGGTTGCAGGCAAATTACAGTCTCTCTGCCAATTTACTCAAAACCCCTGCTCACGTCATAGCAGTATCTCTCGTAGCCTTTTTCTGGGTCTGCTTGACTCCCATACGCTTACATCTGAGTGGGAGTATGGAATCTTCACCCCTAAATACATAGGTGAGGGAGTGAATCCCGCAAACTACCGACCCATTACCCTCGTTGCTGTTTTATCAAAAGTAATAGAATCGTGAATCTCAGATGAAATGACGTGATATTTTGTAAGTCCACAACAAATTTCTTGTCTAAGATTGTTTCAGATGCAGACAATCCCGCCTCACTCATCCGCTACTTACTCGGGATTCATGGACCAGGGAGCCTGATGAAGCCGTCCCCATAGATGTGTTTTATTCAAACTTTTATAAGACATTCGGAAGAATCAACCACTTCGTGTTCCTCTAAAATCTTGCTTCCTACGGTGTTAACGGTCCCGTACTCACCTGGTTGAATGGTTACTTACACGATAGAACAATCAACATACAAATAGCCGACACTCACTCGGAATGTCTATGCGCCTCCAGTGGTGTACCTCAAGGATCCGTTCTCAGTCCGCTATTGTTTCTAGTCTACATCAATGACCTTCCAGTAAATATTCTATCCTCTATCCAACTATATGCAGATGATGTTAAAAGATGGAGAGCAGTTCGCTCAACATCCGATCGTGCAAATCTCCAGAACGATCTGAACCGGAAAAGTTAATGGGCAGAAAGAAACCACTTCTGTGCAAAGTGTCATTTGCTGACGGTGCGTAGCATCATTATCAACGCAGTTATTCTGGGACAGCACGTTTTGTAAAAGTTGCCTAATGAATGAGACTTAGGTATCATGGTTCAAGTAAGTGTTAGCGATTCGCTCTAATGTACGAAAGCCGCGCATGTGGCAACTTGAATTTGAGGCTGTAGAGGCGAGCTGTCAGCAAATTTGAACGAGCTTTATGGTTGGCGGCATCCGGTTTCAGATTTGCCTGTCACTGTGGCCAGCCACAGGACACCTGCGCCTACAGTGGGACCATGGGTAGATTGCACTGCACCACACACAGCTCCAACCACACACCCCATATTCAGTGTAAACCCGAAGGAATAAGACCGGGAGGCATGCGGATGGGAACCCCGTTTCATCAACGGAGCCGGCCCACACTCCTTCACAGACAAACACGAGCACGCTGTATTTGGGGAAACAAGTACACACAAGGCGGTGGTTGGACCGTAGTCCGCTCCACACTGAGTGCATGGAACCGCTCTTCTAGCCTAGCACGACCACAAGGACCGTGCACCCCATCCCCTCCAGCAACGACCAACTGTCTCCTGGAGCCAGTATGAACGAGGTAGTGGGTAATAGACAGGTAGGCACCTTGTCAACATGCACATCAAGCGCAACCAAACAGGGGATATCAAACAACCGCCATTCACTTTAAACGACAAGCTGAAATAAAATAAATCCAATAATGCATACAGATACGGTGGCATAACTCTTCGCTAAATTACTATTTGAAGTAATTTGGTTAGCAACGAATCCGCGATATGTAAGAAATGTCCACAAGTTACTTAAAAATGCTACAAACGCAACAAAAGTACCGAAGATAAGCACAATTAGCGTAAGCAACGTGTGCAAGTTAATACAACATTTTACAGGTAGGCAGAACAAACCAATGAAAGTGGAATGAAATTTATCCAGCTTAAAAAGGCCTAGTTGGGTGTAAGTTCGTTTAGCCCAACTGCGGTGAAGAAGCATCAAGAATGCAACATCAGCCTCAGCATGGGGCACACATACATACATGGTTGGCGGAATCCGGTTTCGGATTTGCCTGTCACTGTGGCCAGCCACAGGACGCCTGCGCCTACAGAGGGACCATGGGTAGCTTGCGCTGCACCACCCACAGCTCCATCCACACACACCCCATACCCAGTGTAAACCCGAAGGAATAAGACCGGGAGGCATGTGGATGGGAGCCACGTTTCATCAACGAGCCGGCCCACACTGAACGATCTTTATACCGCTGTTGATAAACTCATAGATTCGTCCCCACTTTGATTATGCACTTCAGGTCCGGTGCCTTTCGTGCAAATGAGATATTCCTGTTTCATAGCAACCTCCAAGAAGAGCTACCAAGGCAACGCATGGACTATCCCGTCTCAGTTATGAACTATGCCTTCGTTTATTTGGTATGATCACCTCAGTGTACCGACGGTTTCACGGAGATCTCGTTCTTACGCACCGGATAATTACTGAGAGCGATCAATCATGCAATTTACGACAGACCTTAGCCCCTTACAAGCAAATCCGAAGGCATCAGCCCAAACTAGCAAAGCAACACGCCCTTTTGGACTGTGGCATCTGTTCCCACCGAAATACACCATCAACACATGTGGTGAACGTACCAGAGATCGCAAAATCTGAATGACTGTTGGACATTCAACTTGATGATAAACGGCACACAACGGTGTGATAAACTGCCATGTCCAGACTACTGATAACTCACGTTCCACGTTGGAACACTTTGATTTTACTTTGCTTTTGCGTATCCATTTTGTGGGCCTTGTAAAGCTATGCTTTTTGCCCATCAGACGCTATTGAATTGAAATATAGTGTATAAAAGGATAAAAAACCGTAGCTTTATAAGACACACGTCCTGGGTTGTGGTGCGGACCAGCGGTCTCCATTGTAGCCTCACGTACATTCATTGACAACTTGCACTTGAGTACCGAGTTCTCAATAAATAAGCTGGAGAACCCTGTTGGTGACATTGACCTGGAGATTCGATTTTGCCAGATGTGATAAGGTCCCATTTGTCCATTTCTCCTGTAATTGGAAAACCAAGCTAGAGAAGGTTACCATGTCCGTTACAGACATTTATGCGGTGCTTTTTCTAAAAATCTTGCTTACTACAAAGTGGAGAAGTTTGTGAATAGAACGAACCATGGCTTGAGGCACTGTGGTTTTGTAGCATTAGCTGCTTCCTAAGGTTTTGTAAAGTTAATGGATAAAGTATACGAGGGTTGAGATCATGGCAATGGTTCTACGAAATCTCCGGATGGTTTGTTTCATTATAAGGATGTATCATAAGAACAACAATAAAAGAATTAACATGTGAGTACTACGCGGTAACTCGATTATTTGGCGTGTCATACTGATCGTGCTTTTTAACTGAAATAATGTGGAAAACAGTATTTGAATAAACGCTTGAAACGAAATTTGACTATTGTCAAATTTCCTTTGATCCAAGATATCTTGGATCGATTAAAGTGATACTGGCCAAAGCGTCTCCCTGACGTTAACTGGTAATTTTGCGGTTGTTCCGTTTTTTAATCCCGTTTTACACCCTGTTTTTCTTTTTTATTGTGGTCGTTTTACGGTTGTGTACGTGTTTTTAAATTCTGCTCTGTTTTCCACTTAAACATGGTCGTCTCGCGAAAAACCGAGGCGGATGAACCCCTTGCGTCCTCGTTTGATGAGTCAAATGCAGCATGCAGCAATTCTGCCTGTCCAAGGCCAGTTAGGGATTCATCTGGTGGTATGCAGTGTGATGTATGCTCCCGCTGGTATCAAAAACGTTGTACCGCCCTCCGAGCGAATCAGTACAATATGCAATCATCCAATGAAAACCTGTTTAGATGTGCTGATTGTTGCCCTCAGAAAGCGAAGCTCCCGGCTGTCACCTGTGCTGAATTCAAAGCACTGGCATCCAGATTCACAGTTGTTGAGAAGACGTTAGCCGAGCTTGCCACTCTTGCCTCGCCCAACTCTAAAGTGTAATTGATTATGAAATCCCTGAATATTGCGAACTTGGACGCTGTAACGGACTGTTCTTCTGCTGACAGTCCATCCGTTGACGAATCGTTCACCCTACCGGAAGCTCCAGTTCAAATGGATATAACTGACACCTATGCATCGGACGGCATTGTTGACTCACCCCAAATGG
Source organism: Dicrocoelium dendriticum (assembly GCA_944474145.2). Taxonomy (NCBI): domain Eukaryota; kingdom Metazoa; phylum Platyhelminthes; class Trematoda; order Plagiorchiida; family Dicrocoeliidae; genus Dicrocoelium; species Dicrocoelium dendriticum. Next base: position 112,927,865 of record OX104066.1, read on the forward strand.
AAGGCGGGCCACGGGCTTCTGAGCCATTAAAGAATAAGCGTAATATGGCAAGGAAAGCGCGCAAACCCTCCGCCCCAAAACCTGGGGTTGATGAAATGCTCAAGAAACAAGTGCCTGCGTTGGAAACACCACCTGGTATTGCAATTCCCTTAGTGAGACAAGGGGTGCCGTTGCTTCGGTCGCACGGATTCCTGTCAAAAAACCATGTGGCGTGGAGGGTAGAGCATGTGGAGTAAATACACCTCGTCGTGGCGATTCTTACACAGATAGCAGTGTGATTTACAGAAACGTCACTGAATCCACTGCCGCTCTTCCCACCGAGCGTATGTTTGATGGTCTTGGTTAGCTTAAAGTTTGCGTGACCAGGCTTTTACCACCAGGTTTCCCTGGCGTTACTGTCAGGAAGCTCATCAGGTTGGGGAACTTTCCGGTTGCTCAACCAAATCCGCAACCCCGTCTGCTTAAGGCGGTGCTCTCTACCCCAGAACAGCGCAGGGCCTTACTGAGATTTGCCACGCTAGTGTGCAACCAAACGTTCTGTTAGCGGATAGGTTAAAGTTAAAGGAAGCCATCAGAAACCTAAAAGCCTAACTTGCACCTGGCGAGCAAGGTCTCCGATTGGTAGGTTTTCAGGTGGTCAGCCGGCGGTCTTTTTCGGCCCTGTCAGAACCTATTCTACTTGCGCATTACCCAGCGCTGGTCGTGCCGAAGCCCTCCAAGTATTATTTAGTAACGTGCGTAGCCTGAGGAACACGATGTGCGAGGTGGGTCTGCTGGTAGACAAATCTCGTCCAGATATACTTGCTTTCACTGAAATGTGGCTGTCAGAGGAAAACAGATGGCGAACTATATCTGCCTGGCTACGCACTGTTCTGCGCTGTCCGCTCCATTGACCGTCAAGGGGGTGATGTAGCTCCTTATGTGACTTATCACTTCAACGTATTGATGACTAGCGTTTTGCAGTCTCTTGAAAAATCTGTTGAGGATCTCGCAGTCTTGATTTGCGCTTCCTCAGTTCAGGTTACGGTCGTGTTAGTATATATAAGCCCTATGAGCACCTCCAATGGAATCATTGAGTTTATACGCACTCACTCTATGAACAAGTGTCTGGTGCTGGGAGACTTCAACTTCCCAGAGGTTCATTGGGATGATCTATCTTGCAGTTCGGCGCTGGGATCGTTCGATACAGAACTGCTGGACTTAACCCTGCACGTACCACTACACCAGTTCGTGGACCACCCCACTAGGTACATGAGAAATTAGCAGCCATCCAGTTTAGATCTTGTTCTTGCTAGGTCACCTGACTTTGTAAATGAGATTACTTACGACTCGCCTGTTGGCGCTAGCGATCACGTTTGCTTGTCTTTCAAGTGTGCCCTTATCAAGCCTTACCAAGCTACTACCAGTTGGTATCCGAACATTTGGGCCGCGGACTTCCAAGCGATGCGGGATAGAGGTAGGTCATCCCCTTGTGTGATATTTGAGACCGACACTGCTCACATAGCCTGGGAAAAACTTAAGGCTCACCTCGCCGACATTTCTGCACCTCATATCCCACTAGTAAAAAGAAGGGAATCGAGAGCGCAGCCACCGTGGATAGATTCCGCGGGGAAGGACCTGATAAAGAAGCGGTCTAGATGCTAGCGAGTGTACCGAACAGCTCCGTCGAACAGCACATTTACAAGTATCGGTTGGTTCGAAATGAGTGCATGCTACATCTTAGGTTGGCCCGGCTTCAGTACGAAAAACGCTTATCTAATACTGCCTCGAAAAATCCCAAGAAATTCTTTGCTTACGTTAAACGACGTTGTGGTGCAAACTCGCCCATACCACCATTGCTTCCAGGAGATTGGACCCATGTCTTTAGCGACTATGACAAGGCATACGTGCTTGGTGTGCAGTACTCAAGCGTCTTTGTCCGCGAAACAAATACGCCATGCAAAGAGTTAGCTTCAAGAGTCTCTGAGGACTGTTGTCTGGATGAAATTCCTGTAACTGAGTCCCAAGTTCTCCGGTTGCCAATAGAGGTGAACCCAACTAAGGCTTCCGGGCCAGATTCTGTTCATCCAAAATTGTTGCACGAATTCGCAGTGGAACTCAGTGGACCTCTGACTTGTGTGTTTCAGAAGTCGCTCAACAGCCGTGCCTTACCTACCGAATGGAAGGAGGCTGTTGTCTGCCCGATGGGCAAGTGCGATGACAAAGACCTACTGGTTAATTACAGGCCTGTCGGCTTGACTACCGTGGTCGTTAAGTTACTTGAAAAATTAATACAAGGTATAGTGGAGAACCATTTAAACATGTTTAACCTGCTTCGCGTTCAGCAATATGGTTTTTGCAAAGGATTTTCGTGCCAAACGAACTTGCTGGTAGCTCGTGAGAGCTGGTCTGAAGCCACAGACAGTGGACGTACGGCGGATATGGTGTGCATTGACTTCGCCAAGGTCTTTGAGGCTGTCCCCCATTCATGGCTCTAACTGCACTTGAGGTCGTATGGAATATCTGGTCGCGCTCTCCAGTGGGTGTCAGCTTTTCTGAATGGACGGGAACAGTGTATTCGTGTGGGAATCAATCTTACGTGTCGACAAGCTGTCCTTAGCTGCGTTCCGGAAGGCTCTGTCTTAGGTCCACGGCTGCTCTCCGTCTACCTGAATGACTTGTAAAAGAAGCTTGAGGTACCATCGCTCTTATTTGCTGATGAGCTAAAGCTCTGGAATATTGTTGATATCCCTGGAGGTTCTGTGGCTCTTCAACGGGCTCTAGATAGACTCTGGGAATGGTCTGTCTTGTGGTTGCTGCCCATAAACCGGGCGAAGCGTTAATTGCTGCGTATCGGAGCGTCTGATTCCTCCACAAGTTATGTGCTCGACGGGAGTAAACTTCCTCACGTGACTCATCAGGTTGATCTAGGTGTCGTCCACTGTTCCACACTACACTCTGGAGACAACTGGAAGAAGGCGGCTAGTAAAGGTTCCGGATGTTGTGGTTTATCAGTCGTTCTTTTGGGACACTAACCGCTAGTGGGCTTTTAAGCTCTTCTCAACATTTGTGTTACACCACCTAGAATATTGCGTCCAGGCCTGTCAACCCTGCCTTGTCCGGGACAACATGGCACTAGAAAGGGTGTTGCTTGTCGGTACTAGGTTGGTCGAGGGGTTGCGAGGACAAATGTACCCCGAACACCTACTTAGTTTGGGGATGCATTCAATGCACTATCGAAGGATTAGAGGGGACCTAATCCTAAGCTACCGCATTTTTACTGGGAAGGTTGACGCTGAGTTGTCCCGGCTATTTAGTTCTGCTAGATTATCTGGTCTCCGCTGGCATTGTATGAAGCTGGACAAACCGCGGTCTGATCGAGTTAGAGCGGAGACCCGGTAATCGCGTCGATTCATCGGCCGCTGGAGCTTGCTTCCAGAAAACGTTGTCAAGGAAGCTACGGTTAAGGGGTTTGAGTGTCAACTAGATGCTCTTGGGTGGCAACACGAAACTCGCCTTTTTCCTGACTAATTCCCATCTTCATACTTCGATTTTATTTTCTGTACTTTTCCTCGCCATTGGTATTATTCTCTTCATTAAATTGATTTCCGTTACTCTTTCCCTTCGATTTTTCTTCCTCTCTTACTTCACCTAACTGACATAGCAGCGACTGCTAATGTAAGGAACGTGGGCATTAAATTGGTGGACCAGGGTGTTTTCAGGTGTTCTCGTTTTAGACCCATCAAGAAGTCGGAGCACCCCTATCAACTCCTGGATCGACGACCCGCTCAAGAAGGAACACTTACGGGATTCGTCCTATAGTTCCAGTCCAACTTGAACATGTCCCAAAATGTCTTCCCTCACAACCTCGTTCATCCTAGGCGAAATCTAACTCGCTGTTCCCATTGCAGATAGAGTGGCTCCGCTTTGAAATGGGTTAGAGGAAATTGGTTAAAGACATCTGCCATCAACCCGATAAGGCATCTCTATGTACTGATCCAAGAATCGAGGTGATAGACGCTTTGTTGATCCAGAAACGTAGCACTTCTATACATGCCATATTACTGTCCGGAACTGAAGCGAGTTCCAGCTAGGTTCAAAGTTCACAACTGCTTTAAAAAAATCCATCGTCTACACGGCGGATCGAGTGGTCAAACTGTTGACCGACTCGTTTGACCGCTTGTGTTCAGTCTGTATCTGAGTCCGCCTGTGAGTGAAGGTCGAAGGACTGAGTCCATGAGTGCATCATCCGTCTGTAAGTAAGATACCACACTGGAAACTACAGATGCTCGTTACTGCATGCAAGTCACAATGTGCTACAACAGAATAAGTTGTTTATTCGGCTTAAAATCAAGCATTTACTTCATTAAATGCTAAATAATTAAGTAACTTTAACGGGCAGCTAGATAGATAATTATGCAAACAAATGGATACATCTTCCGACAAAGTGCTGCGAGCGGACACCTCTTAACAATAGTATGTTTCAGACTCGGTTCCAGTGGTCGAAATGACCACAGTTCATTTCGTAGTGAATTGCGGTCCTGATTAAGATCGCATGTCGCAATCCATTCACAATCATGTGCTTCAAAATGCCTCCTAGTTGGAAAGAGACATGTACCAAAAATACGTGCACTGATATATGCAAAGTACCGTATTTTTCGGACTATAAGGCGCATTTAAAAACCTTATATTTGCTAAAACGTCGGCAGTACGTCTTATAATCCGGTGCACCTTATGGATGCATGATTGTGCGGAGGCCTAGTGATCTCGAATTAACTTCTATGTTCACACTGTGCTGAAAAATCCTCCAAAAGATTGCATTATAGCTTTGATTGTCTAAGCATCATCAATGGTCAGGAACCCCGCGTAGTCAGTTTTTATGTTGTCTAAACAGACTTGTGTTGGGGGTGGCGAACTCCGTGCAGGAGCCAACTGATTCGAGCATTTCTGGCGACGCTAAACCAACCAACTATTCGACCATCCACGCTGATATCACACATGTGATGGTTACTCCACCCGGAAAACTCACTTGGTCCAACAATACACCTTGCAAACACTGACCAAAACACGCACCTGTATCTCCCTGGTTGCAGGTATGTTCGAATACACGATCTGCGCTCACCCCAGTGTTACAAAGACTGCGGTCATCCAGACAATCGGCAACGCCCGTGTTAGTTTCACTCACATCATCGACCAAACTGATTTTTGGATTGACAACTGGAACATACGTCGTCGTGCGTATACTGCTGAGGGAGTAACAGTGCACATACGGAGAAATGCGGGATAACATACAATTTGGTCAACATATGAGATCAAACACGATAACAAATTTCAGTGCCAGTCACATGGTGGCGATCAAGACGAAGCTAGTTCACTTACCCCTACCACTTTTCTTCATACGTACTGTACTGCGACCTATCTGTAATTAAGGACCTCAAAATGACAACTGTTAAGAGACATGCTTATGAAGCGGATTTCAAACGCAAGGCCATCAGCTACGCAGTACCACAGGAGAATAGAGCAGCAGCGAAGCAACTCAACATTAATGAATCAATGGTAAGGAAGTGAAAGAAGTACGAAGACGACCTGCGCCAAGTAAAGAAGATAAAGAAGAGTTTGCGATGGAATAAAACAGGATGGTCACAGTTGGAGGATAACATTGAGCAGTGGATTAATGAACACAGAATAGCAGGTAGAAGCGTCTATACAGTCTCCATTCGATTCAAGACAATAATGATGGCAGGTGATATGAAGATGAACGACTTTCAAAGAGGTCCTTCTTGGTGCTTCCGTTTTATGAAAATGCGTCATCTCTCCATCCGCACAAGGACTACCACCTCGCAGCAACTGCCAAAGGATTACGCAGAAAAGTTGGTCATCTTCCACACTTACTGCAAGAACAAGATGACCGAACAGAAGATCCAGCCAGACCACACCACAAACATGGACGAGGTTTCTGTCAGTTTTGACATCCCCGTGAACCGTACTGTTGAAAATCAGGGACGTCTACTGTATCTATACACACCACAGGGAACGAGAATTCATCCTTCACGGTAATTCTTGGTTGCCAGGCTAATCGCCAGAAACTACCACCTATGGTCATTAAGTCTGACCTATCAGACTATTTTGTTTCACTTTGTGCGTCGTATAATGCGGTATTTGGAAACTACATATTTAATAGTTTCTGCTTGAGGAATTATTTGGAGCAAAAATGGCTTCCGAAGAATAAAACACTGCTTTAGTATGGTAGCACCAAGTAAAGGTTGTATTAAACAAGCAAACCTGTTGGCAGAATAACCGTTGAACCACTCGGACATATCGATACGTACCCTAAAAGTGAGCAATGATCGAACGTCTTTGGAAACATTTGTGTGAGGGAAAGATCTGAAACACTGCTTGTGTTTGCATCGGAAGCGGAGATCACTCAGTGAGAGGTTGGTTTTTACCTATAGTCCGTTCCACTGATCTCCTTGATGAAACCATTACTGCAGCATTGAGGGGGACGATTGATGGGCTCATCAGCTACTTTCCTGATCGTAACGTGTGGAGTTAACAGAAGTTTCGTAGTTTAGCTAGAAATGCAGGGCACCAGTCACACGCTATTTTGACATCGAACGGTGCGTTTCCTACAATGAAATACAGATCCGTAAAGATTTTGAGACGGAAATCTGCAAGTGCTCTATCCACCGAAAACATACAATGTTCGTTATTAATGCAATACCCGAAAAGTGGTTTCGGCGCATTTGTGAAATCCAGACTAGTGGATTTGCCCAACCAAGAGAAAAAAATTCCGATGGTCTCAGGAACAGCGATGTCTCTTGTTAAAGACCACAGAATCGCTTTGAATAATCGAGCTACGTATGGAAAATCTGGTGGACACGTGGAAAATCCGTATTGTACACCATGTGAAGCAGTTTTGTTGCACTTCCTTTGATCTGAAATTGAGGGACACTGAAGTGTTAATCCAACAGATTTGGGAAGGCAAAGTTTTGAATAGCTCAACTCCAAACTTCTCATAACTGGTCTGTAAGCTCCAATTAACGTCGTGATTGTGCGTCTTACCTAATATTGAATTTAAAGATCACATTGTGGTGCAATTTGAGGTACAGAACTTTGCAGCAAGCCGCAACATATTTGCTGCAAACGACAATGGATTCTAATAGGTATTTAACTGTATCTAATACGGTTGTGTTCTTCAGTGGGAAAGGTAAATTTCCACCCATTACAAGTTTTCACCTAAAGAACGTCTGTTTGCCTATCGTGCCCCGTATCTATTGCGTGAGCCCAAACGGAAACAAGCACAGTACCGATATAGTTGGCATAGCCGTAAGGGATTCTCTAACAGATGAGCTCAAGCAAGCCATTTGTTCACTTAACGAAATTCAGTGAATAAATTACGCCATCCGTAACCCATCACCAATATCACTTTAGTTGAAATTATCATTTCTTATTCTCTCCGAAAAATTAGCAACTACACAGCATGGTAGCGTGTCGTGAATCCTCTTCATCGACCTGCCATGTAGTACTCATTCAAAAGTCTTTTGCCCGTGCGCACACATGGAGTCGAATGACTGTCATTGGCCACCGAGTATGATATGTATTATATGATTCGCATTCAAGCTGAGAAATGTTTACTCGGAGGTAGTCTACAGGGCGTTGAATGACGTCACCTTGAATACTACTATCAATTGCTCCAGATGCACGAACGGTGATGCTGCTGATGATATTCCGCTAGAGGCTTTCCTGTAGCGGAGGCCGACAACACGTTGTATCCACCATTTGAGATAAGTGAGCACGGCTAAGGGGGTAAGGTTCTGTACCACAAAATCACTGTGTTGTCTACCTAAATTGAACACAGCAGAGGCTGCACCGCTGGGCGGGGCTAAGAGCAGAGTTTCAGACAGTTGACCTGTCCACTGATGCTCTGAGTGAGGTCTATTTAGGGGCCGCGTTAATAGTAAAAAAAATCGGGTAGCTAAAACCGTTAGCAGTGAGCGTTAAGGAGGAGCAGGAATGCTTATTCAACACACACAGTTTATCAGTCCATTTAGAAGTCGTGCTACCATGAATACCAGCATATGCTCAGTTTGCATTTATCCATGCTACTGGGTATCCTGATAATGTGGGAGTTATTTCCAGCAAATTCCAACGGAAGACATCCATCGTAGGTCATGAGTTATCAGTGAAGGGAAAAAGGTCTCATTGCTTCAAAATCGAAACATTGATAGATTCTTGCTACTATTTATCCAAACGATAACACAACCCCTTCATCACGTTTTTGTTTTTGCTGCGGGGCTGCCTTGTTCTTTGTTCACATGGCGTTTCAAGCAATTTCTTTTCCACCTTCGAATGCGATATCGTGTAAAGCAAAAACCAACAAAAATCCTCCTCGAGGTGGTGCCACTCACGTTGCATGTCTTGATAATGAAAAAATTCTGGAAGATGCTTGGTGAACTATTCCACATTATTATCTCTAGTAGCCAGACTTGCCCCACATTGTTCAGAAGACCATGGATATCTTAGGATCTATGCAGTGCTGGCGTTCCGAACATGTTTTCATGTCCACCAACTCACTTAAATAACGTGGGAAATGGACAAGGACACATTTATACGGTCCTATCGATGATTACGGCCCTGCGATGTGTGTTTATCTTGGTCAAATGCCAGTAAACCTTCAACCGCGATAATGTCGTCTTGTTTCCGGCAACGTGATAGTCATGGGACTAGCTTTCATAAACTTGGTTCTTTATCCTTCTTTCTCTCTATCAATCGGAGCGTTGGATGGTCACAAGAGAGGAGAATCCCACTCGAGCTGGTTCGTGTTACTCAGCAGAACAGCAACGAGCTTTCCGTTGGGTCTTTGATGGTCTCCTAAATGTCCTTCCTTTGCGGAAGTCTGAAATTTAGTTTACATTCTAAGTCTTGTTAACATGTACTGATGAGGACCGCTACCGCGTTTGCCAAGTATGGTCAAGAAAGGAGAGCTAGACCGGAAAAGGTATGGAGTGAATGCTGACGGGATGAATGTCTTTTCACCATTAAACCTGCGTATGCAGATGAAGGGGGAATAATTTACAATGAAATAGTCATGCTTGCAGAGAACCTGCTTGTTTGAACGTAACTAGTACGAGTGATGTAGGCCATAGGAAAGAAAGGCACCGGAGTTGAATGTATTCAGGGAACTTTTCCGAAGTACTGTCACCAGTATGTTCACGGACACCGGAAAGTTGGATCTCCGCGGCTGTAATGTATCTAAGTTTCTCCGATTAACCCATGATAAAGTCAGGAAGAAACATAGATTAGTATACAGCGACAGTCTCAAGCACATTGCTATGATGTCGTTAAATCGGTTGAGGCAGGACAATCCATGAGGGACCAGCTAACAGCAGCTATCGGATCATCAGACACACCACAGTGCAAAATTAGAGTACACTTACAAACCTTCCATTAACACGGTGGCCAGCAAGGGTTGGCGAACGCTCAGCCGGTGCGTTCTAGAACTCGGCGTCTGGTCGCCATCTAAAAGCTGTTACGTTGATCAGATGTCGCACCTGACACTCACTAAAGTGACAGCTGCTACAACGGAAAGCATCGGGCGCGCAAACTATAATCGGCCGGATTGGTTTGATGGGAACAACCCCACAATTGGCACATTAGTGTTTGAGAAGAATGCAGAATTTGTTTCACATGTCGCAGATCCTAGTGACTTAGAGAAGAATAGTCAAGTTCGCAAACTTCGACGGCGACTGACCCGAGAGCTCTGTCGCATTAAAAATGCTTGGTGGATGGCGAAGTCAAAGCCGACAACACAAGGAATTCTTTGACTTCTTGAAGGCGATGTACGGACCAAGGTTGAAGCCGCTGAGGAAGCTGCTCGATGGTAATTCAGGCAGATAGCAGACATAATGCAGATCTGGCGAAAACACTTTGTCTCTTGAACAACGGTTCAGAGATCGACTGGCCTACTTTGAACGACCTCAAGCAGCACCTTGTGAAGACGGGTCTGGCGGATACGCCGACACTGGATGAGGCGTAGAGAGCACTTGTTCAGCTGCGAAACGGCAAATGTGCTGGGGCCGGCGCGATCCCGGCTGAAGTATTGAAACACGACGGACTTGCGTTGTTGGCTGCGCTGCACCACTTGGTGCAACGCGTGTGGATTGAGGAGGAGGTGCCTCCTGAGCTGAAAGATGCCCTTGTGCTACCACTGTACAAGGGTAGAGGGAGCAAGCCATTTTGTACGAATTATCTTAGCATCAACTTGCTGAGTTGTGTGGGCAAGGTGATTGCCCGAATCCTGCTCAACCGCCTCGTCAGTCAGGTTGTGGAACCTAACGTGGCGGAAGAGCAATGTGGATTCCGTTCGGGTCGCAGCACAATCGATATGGTGTTTGCGGCTCGTCAGTTGCGGGAGAAGTGCAGAGAACGACACCAGCCGTTGTACTCGCTTTTTGCTAATTTCACCAAGGCATTTGATACGGTGAACCGCGAGGCATTGTGGCTGGTGTTGGGTAAGTTTGGTTGCCCGCGTAAGTTTCTAAATTTAATTGTATGTCTGCACAGTGGTATGCGGGTGAGCGTGCGGCTGAGTGGACAGACCGCGGATGAATTTGTGGCTATTTCTGATGTGAAGTGAGTCTGTGTCTTAGTTTCTGCCCTGTTTGATATATATCTTCATGCAATTATGACTTGTGCTTTTGAGGCCGTTTGTGCTTTCGGTGTTCGTGTGAAGCACCGTATTGATTCTAGTTTGCTGAACGTCCGTCGTTTCGGTGCGAGAACTCTAGTCTGTGAGACAACTATCCGTATGTTGCTGTTTCCTGACGAATGTGCGTTGTTTTCACACAGCGCGGATGAGTTGCAGCACATGACTAGTGCTCTGATTTCGACAGCGGTCAAATTCGGGCTCACCATCCACACAAGCAAAATTGTCTGTCTCTTTCAGCCTTCACCGGAGGTGCAATCTTTAATATTGCCACGAATCAGCATTGGTGCTGAAGTATTAGAAACCATCTCCCGCTTCAGCTACCTTGGGAGCGTGATGTCGACTGATCAGCAGATACACAGTGAGCTTCGTATCTGCGTCTCGAAGACAGCAGCGGCATTCGGGAAGCTGGAGTACCGAGTGTGTAACAACCAACAGCTTATCGTTAGTACAAAGCTGATGGTGTACAAATCCATGGTGCTGTCCGTTCTTCTATACGGCAGTGAAACGTGGACGATGTACCGTCGGGATGTGCGATATCTCGAGCGGTTCCATCAGCAGTGTTTGCGACGGATTTTGCTCATCGGTTGATGCGACAGAGTTGCGGACACTGAAGTGTTGCGCCGTAGTGGAATGTATGCAGTGGACTGTATACTTTTACTGAGACACCTGAGGTGGCTCTGTCATGTGAGCCGCATGGATTCGACGCGGAAACCGAAACAACTATTATATGGTCAGCTGAGTATTGGGAAGCGGCATGCGGGGAAACCAAACTTACGTTAGCAGGACATGGTCAAAGTATTCTTCTTACGTTCTAATCTTGGTTGCAGGTCATGGGATTCGAAAGCGGTTGATCGGCTTGCATGGCGCGATCTGATCACGAAGGCAGTTGTTGTGGTGCAGGAGGTCACCATGCATGCAGAGAAGAAGCGGCAAGTGCCGATGGGTTTTACTCTATCGACATTGAGCGCATGTTACTGTAGCACATGCGGTCGCGAGTGCCTGAGTCAGGCAGGCTTAGTGAGCCATGAGCGAGGCCACTCGGGACTACTACCGAAGCGACGACAGGTCCTGCAAAGAAAGTACGCAGAACCGGCGCAACGTTTGTAGGTACGCTGCATTCGATTTACTAACCGAGTGCATGCATGCTCAGTCTATTTATTTCAGGTGGTGGGTTTGCTATATTGTCCTAATGCTTTTTTTAAATTAATGGCTACCTGAAATATCTTCTATTTACTTGCACACGTCGCTTAAGCTAATTGTAGTTAACTTCGATAACGTTTTTGCGTTTGTGGCATTTTTAAGATATATTTTCCGACGTATTGAACCCTTGGCGGTTTAGTGCAACCAATTTATTTTATGCGCTCATTTAGTGAAGAACTATGTCACCGCATCTGTGTGCATTATTCGCTTTATTTTACTTGAATTCGTCGCTTCAAGTGATTGGCTGCTGTTTTATATCCCCCGTGTGGCTACGCTTGATGTGCATGTTGACAAGGTGCCTACCTGTCTATTACCCAGTACCTCGTCCATACTGGCTCCAGGAGACAGTTGGTCGTTGCTGGAGGGGACAGGGTGCACGGTCGTTGTGGCCGTGCTAGGCTCGAAGCGGGGTTTCCATGCACTCAGTGTGGAGCGGACTACGGTTCAGCCATCGCCTTGTGTGCGCTTGTTTCCCACATACAGTATGTTTGTGTTTACCTGTGAAGGAGTGTGGGCCGGCTCCGTTGATGAAACGTGGTTCCCATCCACGTGCCTCCCGGTCTTATTCCTTTGGGTTTACACTGAATATGGGGTGTGTGGTTGGAGCTGTGGGTGGTGCACCGCAAGCCACCCATGGTCCCTCCGTAGGCGCAGGCGTCCTGTGGCTGGCCACATTGACAGGCAAATCCGAAACCGGATACCGCCAACCATCTATTCTTTTATTACCCATGCAAACATGCGTGTTTTGCAGTTCCTCCTACATCGGAATCATGCAGCTATCTCTTACATTGATCCATGCTTCCTTAGTCGAACCGACGAGGTTGCAATTTAGAAACATCACCTACTTATCCAAAACTGATGGGCCATTAAGTAAACATTCAGGACGTGATTTTACAGAATGTAACTGGTGTGTATGACAGCGCAAATGGAGCTCAAGTCAGTAAGCCTTCCTTTTAATAGTGTGTTATTTATCAATCTAAGGATAAGAAATAGCAAGTTCATGGCCAACAGTTGGTATATCCCACGGATTACTCGTCCCTCTTGACCAACGTGAAGGAGATACTTCAGAAGTTAGCCTTGTTTGACGATCTTCGTCAATATATATATATATATATATATATATATATATATCAACTTAAAAAGCAGTGCACAACCCCAGGTTTAAGCGATCATTGGTACCTAGAAGCCGTTTTATAGTTTACTTGCATTAAAACATTATAAATAAAAATATTTCCTATCATGAATTTTCTTACATCTTATCGACTTGACCATTTACGCTGCATTCATGCTGTAAAAACGTTTCTACTCCTGCTCCAAGCTTGGATTTGTATCAAACTCGGGTGAAGTCTATGGTGGGGTGGGGAGATTAGGTGACACAGACAGTTTTATTGCATGAGCAATGATGAAGGAAGAATAAGTTGACTGTTGGCCTTTAACTGTTTATATGTTGGTTATGCCAGATTCCGTCAAAATCGTCAAGGGCTTGCGCCACACTCTTTACCAGGAACGACTGGAGATACTCGGAGTGTTCAGCGGACGGTACCGGCGACTTCGTGGAGACCTCATACTAGTGTACCAGATATTGAGCGATCCCAGTCACGTATGCCGCCACCTCTTGAAGCTCAGTCCGAACACTAACCTTCGCGGTAACAGTTTAAAGCTGAGCCAACAGTACAGTAGTCTAGACTGTCGGAGAACCTATTTCTCCCTCCGGGTCTGCGGGCCCTGGAACGCCCTTCCAAACTCAGTTGTTTGTGCCCCCACATTAGATACGTTTAAAAAACGATTGGATGTCGCACTGAGTGCCCTGCGCTTTGTTTTATGAACGAAAATGCTTGTATATATTTAGGCTGACCAGCCTCTTTGGATTTATACCCCAAATTCACGGTCGTAAATCTGTGCGAACCGGTGAGTACTCCATTTTTATTTGCTACCATCACCAACGATAACAATTTCTTAGCCAGTTTTGCGTCGTACCACTTTATCCCCCTAAAACTGTTATACTTCTACCTTTTATCTCACTGACGCTCCTTACTTCAACCACTTATGTGGTTTGCCAATTTGTTAGTACTTCTATTGCCAACCTGCGGGACTCGTTAAGTGTATGCCTTTTTACCCGTCATATACCATTGTTCCATTGTTCCATTATTATGTGATCCAGTTGCCATTAACACATTCAGTATAGTGAGGAAAGTCTCTAGAGATGCTCACAATGTGACGAGGTTTACACTTGCGACTACACGTAGTGGTAGTTGTTTCCACCTAGCAGCGTATCTCACCAAAAAGAAGTTTGATTGTATTTTCTGTATTGAAGACGGTGAAGGTAACAGATATTCCTCATTATGGATGGAATAAATAGCAGTTTTCAGCAACTCAACGGTGGTACTCTATGTAAATTCAGCCTATTTGTATCTTGAATGGAAGATGATTGTTCATTAATCGTTCCAGCTAAACAGATCCAGTCGGAGGTTACGACAGCGCTCGTGTTAAACCAGTGTTGAGAAGTGCCCCATGACCATCTTAGTGGCTGCTTGTTGGGTGCTTCCCATAGCTATTCTGTCTGCCCTTCTTAAGTGGCTATGAATGAATATACCATTCTCCAGGATAGCTTACGATAGTTGGTAATAGGTTAATTCGTGTTTCAGACAATGAGAAAGTTCTACAATGGAGCAATGGTATAATACGGATAAAAAAGCCAAGGCTTGACAAGTCCCGTGGGATGGTCTGGGGGATTAAGGTTAGTTCAATGAAGTTCCACGAAAGAGAAAAACGTATCTGCGGTCTCATCATATTATTCACGTTAACACAAACGTATATACACCTAACCCGATTTCGTGGGGTTGGTGACCACAATGTTTGTTTTTCGTCCTGTCGTCACTCAATGCATAGAAATCAGAACAAGTAAGGTAAATAATATAAAGCATCGTCGAGTCGTTTTTTAAAACGGGTAGCGTAGGCGCGGAAATGACAAATGTCGAAAGAGCGTTCCACAGCTGACAAACTCGAAGGGAAAAATAATTTCGGCGGCACTCAAGCCGACTGACTGTATTGGGTGACAAGTTTCCAATTATAACCCCTCAATTCTGTTACAGCTAAGCTTCAGAAGGTGGCGACAAGCGTGACCGGATGGCAAAATGGCTTTTCCGATTTGGTCAAGTACATTTGCAGGGAAATTTAATGAATTGGGATACCTAATTCCAAAATCCCAAACTGAATCAGTGCAATCACTTTATCTGTAAAGGCGACAGCGCCTTCCGGGATGCGGCATATGCGCCTAGGTATCTGGGAGTTTTCTTCGGATAATTTCACTAGCAGGCGATTACTAGATATAATCAGTGCGCAGAGGTCGTCACTTATATTTCCTAGGTATGGATGTAATTGGTCTGGTAGAAATGACGTTGTATGCAAACAGAAATGAACGTCTGTGTTCGACGGAGTCGTACATGCTGCTTAGATCGACTAGGAAAAGTGGCGGTCCAATCACATTTTCCTGGAAGAAACCGCTGCCCATTTGTTGTGGTGTAGAAGATTACCGGTCCATTCTGCCTCTTTGGATTCGATCGTTTAAGTGTGAGTCCGACCAGTCTGCAATAAGTTCACAACACCACACGATTCTAACACAGACAACAGCAGCTTGTATAACACAACCGAACGTATTTTGCATCTTCATGAGAATTGTGTTGACGGTCATCTTTCTGTCAATCATGGCCGCAACATGATAGACGAATCGTACCTAGTAGGTAATGCAGTAGCACCTTGAAAGAAAGCTATGTTCTGAGTGGCTGCTCGGGTTTAGTCCTTCGCTATTCTTTCAGGCAACAAGTGTATTATCGGACGGTAGATTGAGATTTCATTTCGAGGACAACCTTTGTGTTTTAACATTATGATAGTGTCTCCGCTGAGGTGGGAAGCAGCAGGGCTTTAAATAGGGCTTTAAGCACTTTAGTAACAATAGATATTTTACCACTTAGTCTTATGACAGCTGGAAGGATGCCAACTGGGCCAAGCTGTGGTAACGTTTGCATAGATGTTATGACTATCCGCCTCTTACAAGATTATAGGGATTTTACAGCGTTGTTCGTTCGTTCTTCGGAGTGGGAGAGAGTGAGACGTTTGTGTGTCAGTGTGAAAGGGGGATTAACTCGCATTCACAGGGGATGACGCGCATTAGTGAATCATCGCCTAACCTCAGTTTCAATTTCTTCATAAGGTTTGGGTCTTATTTTTTATTGGTTTCACCAATGTGCGCACTTTTTCAGGATTTCTATGTGCTCGGCCTTTTTGGCTGTTTGGTCTAACTTTTATACCTGCAATGGAGCATCATGTGTCTACTTTAGTGTAGCGAAGCTGTTACTCCTGTTTTAAGCTTCTTCTTCTTCTTGGTCGCGACTTTGTTGCGCAGCTTGTGTTGACCGCTAGGCTAATAGAGCTTACTCCATATGACAGCCGCCAGTACATCTGGACATGCTACAATCATTTTGATAAACTCGTTGATAGCTACAGTTTACTTATAGGTTGAGAACAGTGTCTCAGTCCATAGTACTGACAAGTTTATCTAAAGCATACCAACCAATCCGATGAAGGTTGAGAATTAGTATCAGCATTGCGCTTGCTGGGTTACATGATTCAGTAACAATGGAACAATAGTTTCATACCAGTAAAAAAGCTAAATCTTAACAGATCCCGTAGGACGGTCATGATTAGACTTCAAAATATAGAAAAATTGTTAACAAAATTGCGTTTAAACCGGTGAACTCACTGAGGTATATGTGATAAAACCTGTTAATCCAATGGAATTCATAAGGATTGACGACAAATGAGGCACAGGTACCAAATCGTATCACATTCTGATGAACGCATAAGGCATGTGAAAAAGGTGGAAGGTATTTTGGGAGTTGACCGGACCCATATGTTGATCCGTGGATAATGAGTCATGTGAGATGGTGCAGCGAAATGAGTGCACAGCCAACTCAAGCTTTGAAGTCTGCCAGTGTGGGAGCACAGATGACAGATTCCGGTAGGGCATTCCACTTTTTGCAAACACTTACATAGAATAAATTCCGACGGCATTCCAAGTGCCTATGTGATCTCTCTTCAGCCATGGCTGCCAGACCTCTATTGGGTACTCCACATGTGGACATGTGTATGAGCCGAAAAGCTGTTGAAAAGTCCATGGGCCGAATCGTTCAAATGCTCGCTTCAGGATGCCCAGGTGTTGGGTACCCATCATTGACGCGGTTTCAGCTTGGTTTGAACATCCAAGATCGGTCAGGAGCTAAACTCCCAGATCCGTCTCATCGGAAAACCTTTAAAGCACCTGGTTGCCCAGTTTGTAGTAGTGCATCGTCTGGTTCCGTATGTGCCGTGCTCTCCATTTGTCCCATTGAAACGAAGTAGATTATGGATTGATCACGCGTATACCTTATACAAATCAGCTTATAGTACTGTGATATCACCTAGCGTTTTGATCGTCCTCCACACTTTAGGTAATCGCCGTAAAGCAGGCTGTTTGAGCTTATGAAGCGTGTAATATCGGTGATATACGTTAAAAAGAACTGCAGTCCAAGTGCTGTTCACCGTGGTATTCCGCACTCAACTGGGATGTGAGTTGACAGGGATTCAAGCACACGTAATTCCAAGCGCCGATGTAGAAGAAAGCTGCTGATCCACTATAGGAGAGGATCGCCAATGCCAAAGGTCTGGAGTTCGTAAAGCAGGGTGCCGTGGTCTAACCGGTCGAACGCATTTGAAACGTCGAGCAAAATCACATCAATACCTGTGCCAGAGTCTACTGCCTCGGTCCAGCTGGCTCGCACCATGAGTAGAGTTGTAGTACACGGACAATTACGTCGGAAGCCATGCTGTTCAGGTGCGGGCAGTTACTTTCTTCCAAGTAGGCCGGAAGCACATAAGAAATAATAGCTTCTGTGACCTTTGAAAGCACCGGTAGTAAGATTACGGGATGGCAGTTGGTTGGATAGGAGCAACTACCCTTGTGAATAGCAGTACTCATCCTGTGTTTCCACATGTCGGGTGCTGTGTGCGCAACCTGACAGTATTACTTCTCGCGTGCGTACACACGCTCAATCTCGCGCCCGATTGGTTGTACGTTTGTCGATTGATCGCTAATACTCATCACGCCTGTAAAGAGACGAGTCATTAACCAGAATACACCGTTCCAAGTGAATCCTGGCTTTGTTCTGATTACCCTTCGTGCGTATCTGTGGTACTGCTACTTAGGTCAGGTTGTGGCTAGGCCTACTGCATTTCTTGGGATACAACCTTAGGAACGAACATTTCGTCAAAACAGCTTTGGAGGAATCGAGGCAAAGGATCAGCTAAGCTTTCTCCTACCGCCGCTAGCGACTTCGGGTGTATATTATCAACTCCAGGATAGCTAGGCTTGCGCATATGCAACAGCTTTTTTAGTAAAGCTTCTTCCCTGAGACATATTCGACAGCGTTTTGGGGGTGAGTCAACCCTTGTCATAGGGGCTGGTGGCTAGTGATAGCACTGAAATGTTGCAGCATATTGCAGGGTATTCAGGGTATTCGCCGCCTCCTTCTGTGTCCGCCTGCGTTCGTCCGTTGTTTCACTTTACGTAGACTGTTTACGGGTTGATACAGAAGCTTGTGGCTTGAGGCCATACGTATTGCCAACTTCTGGTGGTACGCCATTCTATCCTCGCGAACAAGCTGAGTACAGTGGTTGCGTTGCGTTGTCTAGTCCATCCAGTTCTCCGTTCTCGGAGAGAGTTCGTAGAGATGCCAAAATGAGCTTCGCACCGCTATACACTTGCGTACCCTGCTTCGCACAAACGTGACCACTTTTCTTTGGTAAAATGTGTTAGCCGCTGATGCTTCGGTAAACATAATGTTAAACTGGCTGACGAAATGCTCCCATGCGCTAGCCAGTGCCTCGTCTGCCAGAAAGATCCAACTGGTAGTCTCACCTAGTCGAGCTAATATGTCATAGCCTACATAGGTTCGCGTTGCGTCGACAATTTCCACGGGATATTCTGCATAACAAATTTATTCAAAGTGTAGTACCACATGATCGCTGCGGCCTAAGGAGACGTCGACGAGCAAATTCTCGACCATCAGTTCTTCGTTGGCGAAAATCCGATCCAGGATAGACGGCCAATCTTTTTCTCGGTATCGGTTGGGTGTTGACGTGTCTATACACTGGGAAACTAGAGACTAAGTCTTGTGGATCCACTTTAAACTCTTCTCCAGAACTGCTTGGTATTCCACAGCATGGATATTGAAATCGCCAGTAATAAGAATGTGACTGTAATTCTTGCTTATCACCCGTCTTAATTCGGATGACAGCAAGGACTTTATTTCGAGCGTAGAGGATGGAGGGCGATAAACGACCGCCACCAAGCAGGTGTCATCACCTTTCAAACGTAGATTGCACCGAAGGGAATCCTGTACCGTGCTGACCGGAACATCTACGGGCTCACACTGGAGATCACTGCGGAAGTACCGAGCCACCCTCCACCTGTACTTGGTCGGTCGTGCCAAACAACGGACATGCCTGGCAGTGCGATCTCGATATCACTTACATCGGGACGTAGCCATGTCTGTTATAGCGATGAAGTCACCGGTTTTTGATCCTTGACGTAACCGCATTCAGAAAGTTTACTCAGTAAACCTTGGACGTTAGTGTACATACAGGAAAGCTTTTTGTATCTCAAAAGCTCTTGACTAGGGCATATGCAGGACGCGGATTTGTGCCGTCCGATGAGAGGCCGTCACTTAATAGTTTTTTGGGTGGCTTGCGAATTTTCGATGCGAATACAATTTGATTTAGGTCTCACTTGCACCTGCGGCATGTACTTCATCGGTAGCTTGCTTGATAGCTACGGGTCGGTGTGCACATTTTTCTAAACCGCTGTTGTGGTTATATTGAATCACGGGGAATGCAGTTTCCACAACGACAGCGAGTGGCTAAGGTGCTGTAACTGCACCATTCAGTCGTAGTTCAGAAGAAAGTGTGTTGCCTAGTAGCTACCAGCTACGGATTAAGTTTGCTGCCATCTTTTGTGACTCTACCATTAATTTCAGTATCCTCGGGCCACTGCTTCTGTAGTGTTGCGACACGGATAACCTGGTAATAGACTGAAGTATGACGTCACCAGCACAGAGAGATGTAGGTTTCTTGTCGAAACTTACAACTCCGCCAGCTAAAGTACACCGTGAAAATGGTTCTAGCTAAGAGGAAAGTATGGTCGCCACTGTATACGTCGCGAGCACTCCTCGAGACGGAAGGCCGGAGGTTTGCGAAATGCTATCCGTCTGCTTGACTCAAACACACGTAGTCAAAGTTCCAACAGGCATACTTTCTATGTTGCCTAGGTAACATGTGAAACTATAATTTTATGATATTTTACCTATCGTACCCATACAAACGGGGGAATCTCCAGGTAACTTCACCCCCGTGGCGTATATGAGCTCTAGCGTATTTTTACTTTTGTTTGTCTCTGTACCATGCTACCTTCATCCATTGAAATAGATTCCGGATGTTATTTGCTTCAGCCCCTCAGTCGCTGTAGATGTAAACAACAGCCAGTTAATATGTGGTATTTTGAAACTCGAACATATATTTGCACTTCTATGTAACACTGGAAGCATCATTGATAGTATCGATGACCTGTTGGTTTTCACAGAGTGTGGCTCGGGGTGGCCGATGGATATAACCAACTGGATGATCAATAGATGTGATCACCAGGCATGGTGCATCTTCTAAATCCCTGAGTATATGTTGGTAAGCAGAAATCACTGTAAAACGCTTACCAAGTGTATGGTGCAAGCAACCACGTGCGGGACTTTTTATAGCTAAGTGAACGACCGTTGAGGAAAATCTTATCACCTAAGATTTTAAGCTAAGAATTACTAATTTGTGATGCTTACCACGTTTCAGTACTGGAAGCAATATCGGGGCTTTTCATAAAGTTAAGCATTAAGAATAATTCAACTTAGTTAAAGGAGGGCGAATGTTACTAATAACAGATTTGTATGAAAGGGGTGGGATTGGTCAGATACCAATGTATCAAGAAATTATGCGTTGTGAAGTAGCTGAGTCACACTGAGCTCTGTATCGTACTCGATTGAATAAAGCGAGTACTCCAATGATTCGCTGATTCTTTAACTCAGCATGGTACTTGATGGTCTCTCAGTTGGCGAACGGGCACATTGGGGAGTGCGTGGCTGGTGGTATCCGGTCACGGAATACCTGTCGCTGCGGCCACCATAGGACAGCCTCAGGAGGTCTGCGCCTACCGAGAAACCGTGGGTGGCTTGCACTGCACCACCAACAGCTCCATCCCCACTCCCATATACAGTGTAAACCCGAAGGAATAAGACCGGTAGGCATGTGGATAGAAGCCATGTTTCATCAACGGTACTGGCCGTCGCTCCTTCAACTTGCCCAGCAACAGCGTTCCAGTCAGTCAACTTAGGGAATCATACATATCAGATGTACACCAGGCGGTGGCCGAGCCATAGTCCCCTCTACAATGGATGGATCGACTCTTTGAGATTAGTACTGTCACAAGGACTGTAAACCCGGTCTCCTTAAATAACGACCAGCTGTCTCATGGAACAAGTGCATTCGATGTAGCGGTTTTCGACAGATAAGCGCCTTGTCAACCTTCACCTCATGTGTAGTCACACAAGGGGATATCAAGTAGCAACCAACCCCGGAAATGCAAGAAACTCAACACACAGACACCCGTACAGACCAACTGCAACGATACTCCATTACACGTACCTCATCGAACGACTTATTGGCCTGAGTTAGTAAATCGAATGAATGTGGACGCAACGCACCTAGCAAGCACTGAGCTGGTTATACTTACATAACCTATTGACCCGTCGTCTTCTCGTGCTGGCCCCACGCGGCCACGCTGGTAGCTTAGCAAGTCCACTTGGCTCCGGCATTCGCGACCGCATGTGCTACAGCACTATGCGCTTGACGTCGTTGGGTTATCTCCTATCGATGCCTGTCGCTCCATCCACAAACCCCATATCCAGTGTAAACCCAAAGGAATAAGACCGGGAGGATGGCAGACACATCTCATTAACGGAGCCGGCCCACACTCCTTCAACATGCACAGCAACAACATGCATTCCTAAGTAGGAATTCATGCGTATCAGACGTACCCAAGGCGGTAGTTGGGCCGTAGCCGGTTCCATACTAGATACATGGAACCATTATATCAGTCTAGCACCGTCATGAGGAAGATGTACCATGTCCCCTCCGGCAACCATTCACAGTCTCCTGGAGCCAGTATAGAAGAGATGGTGGGTAATGTACAAGAAAGCACCTTGTCAGTACTCTCACATCATGCGCAGCCACCCCGGGGATATCAGACCCCAAGCGCATACTATGAAAGAAAACAAATACTCGAACAAAACGGTAGATGTGCAGCAGTTTAAGAGAAAAGAACAAATCTAGCCTATGTGGGCCCTGGGCAAGTGTAAGTCAGGGGATATCAAACAAATAACATGAAAAAAGAAATATAGGAAAGTAAAATAAGCAGGAACTACGCGGAGGATTAACAGAACCGAGAAAATAAGATAAACTGGATTGGCAGGTCTAGTGTAATGCGTAACAGCCGTAAATGTAAGTTACTTTGGTCCAGCTGTGGTGAAGAAGCAAAATAAAGTCGACATCAACTTTATCATGAAGCGCAAGTGGGGGAATACGATAGTCTACAAGAAAAGACAGACCCGTAGGGTGAAAAGGTGAGGGTACTAAAGTTTACAACGAAATTATTATTTGGCTTATACTGCTCTCTGTCTAGTAATGAAAAGGGTGATGTTGTGTGAGTTATGAGTTGAGGTGAATACAGGTTGTTTCTCTGTGTGTGTGCGTCGGTAGGCTCTGTCACTATACTGGAACCCAGTTCGGCATTATACTTATCGGTGATTTGCCAATTTAGAGTCGCGAGAGTTGGAGTCTTATACTGGAGTACTGTAGGTAAACAATTGGTCTGTTTTCTGTGACATATCTTGGTCAGATTCAGTGTTGCACGCAGTGGCCTGAAGGCGTACATTTTGTCCCACTTGGGTTGTTTAGATACTTCTATATCCTTGTAGTGTCGGCTTCAGAGTTTTTGAGCGAGCGTAACAGTATGATTTGAGAGGGCGCGCTTCCGTGCACTCGCTTACTCCCTCTCTAGACAAAGGTAAGTACTAATATGACTCATTTAAGTTAAGTTCAGATTTTGTCTTTAGTAATGCAAATGTGATGTTTTTGGTCCCATTTCGGACCTTGATATGTTGCAGGTACAGCTACTGCCACATATTGGACCTTGTGCTCACGAATGAAGAGCTCAAGGTTGACAAGTTATTGATGGATAGTTCATTAGGTATTAGTGACCGTGTACTAATAACGTTCAACTATTTGTGCCAAACAGAGTATCCATCTGCACACTCAGAACTAACTCATACAATCACACTCTACCACGTATTGAAAGAACTCGCCGACGCAGCTGCTTGGGAATTCTCAAACAACACTCCTCTTGACAACGTTTGGACAGAGTTCGTTGATAGACTCAGCGACATCGTCAACAATCAGAGACCAAACCCCTTCGTCCCACAAAAATGTCTTCAATTCTAAGGAACAGGACTCGAAAATGCCTGGCGATAAGGGGTGCAGCATAGCGTGCCTACAAGATTAACCCCGACTCAGAGACTTGGGACAATTTCCTGACTCATCGCAACCATTGCACTGCACTTATCTGTGAGGACAAAGTAACTTATCAACAGTGCCTAGCCAAAAATGTCATGGTAAACAACAAAATGCTATATGGGCATGTCAACAATCTTCGTAAACTGAAGCACGGAATCCCTTCATTTTTCACGACAGGTGGTGGAGTAAAAAGCGCCGAAGAAGCAGCTAATGCCCTGCGGCCACAATACGCACCAATTTTCGAACACACAGCCTCTACCTTTCCCATAATGTCATGCATATTACCGACTCCATTGTTTACACATGTAATTTTTAACCCATCAATTGTGTCAAGGTAGTTACTCTCACCACGCGATCATAATTCTCCAGGAGCAGACAACGTCGGCCCGAAGGCACTGAAGGCTGTTGGCAACCAGCTAGCTGAACCACTGTCACAGTTCATACAAAGGTGCTTTGAGGAACAACAAGTCTCCACTATGTGGAAGCGTGGCATTATCACCCCAATTTTTAAAGATGGTAGCCGTTCAGATCCTGCAAACTATCGTCCAGTGATTCTCCTCCCTGTGCTCGCGTTGGTGATGGAAGCAGTCGTCGCTGAGGCTTTAATGGACTACCTGGGAATATGCAACATCTTGACACCGGGACAGCATGGCTTCCGTCAACACAGGTCATGCACTACCAACCTACTGATTGCACGAGGTAGTTGGACGGAATTGGCTGGTGATGGGGTCGGAGTTGACGTCATCTATCTGGACTTCTCCCAAACTTTCGATCGCCCGGATCACCGCATCCTACTTCACCGGCTACAGAGCTACGGAATCGGAGATCTTGTACTTGGTTGGATTGGCAACGTTCTTCAGCAACGGAAGCTTCAAGTACATGTTAGAGGATCACTGTCTAACCCGAATGAGATAGTGGAGTTCCACAAGGCTCAGTGCTGGGACCGCGTTGATTTCTGGTGTTCAATTACGACCTGGCAAGTGTTTTCTCCTCAAATTTCCTGCTTTTCACCGATGACATCAAGATATGGCGGGCGATTAGTAACAAGCCAGATCACGACCTGCTCCAACATGACCTAGATTGCATTTATAAATGGCCAAAGAGAAACCTGCTTCAATTGAACATAGCTAAGTGCAAGGTGATACATTTACGTCACCAGAAGGTGAGCACTTACGAGCTTGGAGACAACACCTTGCAGTAGGTCTCTCAGGAGCAGGACCTAGGTGTGTTAGTACAGAAAGATCTCGGGTGTTCAAAACAAGCAGAGAAGGCGACCGGAACCGGTAATCAACACTTCGGTCTTCTTCGCTGAGCCTTCGGTCGATTTGAACCCTCAAACTTTCCGCAAATGCTTAACGCCTACGTGCGACCGCACATGGAATATGATATCTAGGCATGGCAGCCGTGGTAGAAACAGGACTTTGTTGCTCTCGAGACTCCTCGACGAAGACCAACCAAGAACGTCAGAGGCCTCTTTCATCTGCACAATCACCTTAGACTGAAATCTCTAAGCATGTACAGCAGTCGATATCGACTTTTGCGCGGGGATCTCATAATGGTTTACTAAATTCTGAAGAACCCAAACCTCATTTGCGGTCCGCTGCTGGAACTGAACCACAACACTTAGCTAAGCGGTCATCCTCTGAAACTGACAATGCAGTATAGCCGGCTTGAATGCCGTAGCAATTTCTTTTCCCTCCGCGTGTCAGCCTTGGTAGGCCCTCCCTAATTTTGTCTTCTCTGCTCTCAATCTGGCGCTGTTTAAAAAACGAGTTGACGATGCATTGTCTCATTTACATTTCATTTTATGACTTGTCAGCCAGGGGCTGCAGAACGCAATCAAACGGTGCCTTGACAAACTCCCAAACAACTCATTTATCGATTTATATGTTTAATACGCGAACATTTCGGCTATTCTACATAATACAAGCGGGATTCATGGACAGTTACATACAGGGGAAAAGGTTGGTACACCAATCAAAATGTTAAAATCAAGACCACGGTAACGTAATTGATTGTCTCAATAGTTTCTGAGCACACAACACAGGTTGACAAGCCCTAATTAGCAAGGCCTCACTAATTGCCAAGCTTAGCGGGTTGTTGTTACGTAACAACACCTTGAACGCAGTCTCCGGGTTCACTTGATGTCGGGTTGCCAAGAGATGCTTGGTGATAGACTATGCGGGACTCCTGTTCATCCTCGGATCCACTCCGTTTTGTTACGTCATCAGTTGTTCCAACCACCTCGGCACATGTTCAGCTACCCTCTGAGCTAACTGACGGTCAGTCCTGCCTATGTAAATGTCACCGCAACCGCAGGTGAACTGGTAAACGACGTGAGAGGCCGAAATGACTGATGAGTTGCTCTGACGGTCATGAAGAACAAGGCTTCGCGTTGTATGTGTGAGTCGCAACTGGGCGGTCGCGTAGGTGCGCGTAAGGGCGGACCGGAGTTTATGTCCGATATCATTTGATACGTGGTCTCCTTTGAACGGCAAGAACAAGTAAACATTCTTTTTCGCTGCGGTTAACACCGGTATTTTCTCCTTGGGAGGCCTGCTGTGGATCTGAACGAACTTCTCAAGATACCCATTCGACACCAAGGTTTTGAACAAAAATTCTTCTTCAGCTTGCAACATTTCGGGGCTGCATATTCGTCTGGCTCTGTAGAAAAGCGTTTTCACTAGGTCACGTTTGTATGCGATCGGGGCAAAGCTGGAAAAGTGGAGGTACTGCCCGCTCCAAGTTGCCTTGCGATGAACCGTGCGGTTGAAACCGACCGGCACTCAGACACCCAGAATGAGGGGCGCCCCCAAATTACACAAGGCAGGTAATCCACTGCGCCCGATTATGTGTATGAACAACTCACCGTATCATAACGTTGCGCGGTGGCTAGCGAAAATGTTGGAGCCAGTACGCAAACTCCTGACTACATATTGTCTAAAGGACTCCTTTGAATTGGTTGAAACACTGGAACATGTGTCGCTGGGTGCGGAGCACATGTACTTAATAGACGTCGACTCCCTGTTCACAAACGTGCCTCTACGTGAGACGGTTGAAAATTTGTGTGATTTCGTCGCGAGTCAAAACATGTCTGTTGGCCTGCCGCTGGAATATTTGAGGGATATGATTCTATTGTGCACGGAAAATATACGGTTCGAGTTTGAGGGGACTGCTTATAAACAGATGGATGGCGTCGCCATGAGTAGCTCCCTGGGACCAGTACTGGCAGACATTTTTCTCGGTTTGATAGAAAGACAAGTTACTGCCAGCATTTGTGAAGCCACGTTGTACAAGCGGTATGTAGACGACATCCTAGTCTTCACCACCGACGAACATTTTGCGCGGCTGTTGGAAGCTCTGAATTCAATTCATCCAAACCTATCGGTGTCCCATGAGTTGGAGCAACATGATAGTCTGCCATTTTTGGATATACTCATTAAGAGACGGACTGATGGTACACTGCAGCGCACGGTTCATCGCAAGGCAACTTGGAGCGGGCAGTACCTCCACTTTTCCAGCTTTGCCCCGATCGCATACAAACGTGACCTAGTGAAAACGCTTTTCTACAGAGCCAGACGAATATGCAGCCCCGAAATGTTGCAAGCTGAAGAAGAATTTTTGTTCAAAACCTTGGTGTCGAATGGGTATCTTGAGAAGTTCGTTCAGATCCACAGCAGGCCTCCCAAGGAGAAAATACCGGTGTTAACCGCAGCGAAAAAGAATGTTTACTTGTTCTTGCCGTTCAAAGGAGACCACGTATCAAATGATATCGGACATAAACTCCGGTCCGCCCTTACGCGCACCTACGCGACCGCCCAGTTGCGACTCACACATACAACGCGAAGCCTTGTTCTTCATGACCGTCAGAGCAACTCATCAGTCATTTCGGCCTCTCACGTCGTTTACCAGTTCACCTGCGGTTGCGGTGACATTTACATAGGCAGGACTGACCGTCAGTTAGCTCAGAGGGTAGCTGAACATGTGCCGAGGTGGTTGGAACAACTGATGACGTAACAAAACGGAGTGGATCCGAGGATGAACAGGAGTCCCGCATAGTCTATCACCAAGCATCTCTTGGCAACCCGACATCAAGTGAACCCGGAGACTGCGTTCAAGGTGTTGTTACGTAACAACAAGCCGCTAAGCTTGGCAATTAGTGAGGCCTTGCTAATTAGGGCTTGTCAACCTGTGTTGTGTGCACAGAAACTATTCTACATATGTCTATGGTGAGTCCAACAAGACGCTTTTCACTTTATTATGCAATTTACTTTTCGCAATAATTTCCATCCCACGGGACTTGTGAAGCAATGATTTTTATTCCATTTTGTTTAAATTTGTCATTGGTGGAAGGGACACAGTCAGTAGAAGTGTACTATGTATGTGTCGCATTACTAGGTACGTACTTTGGCTTGGTCAGCGTTGTTGGAAAGCAGTACATCAACACCGCACTTTAGGAATGTCCAAAAGTCCAGTGGAGAGTGGAAGCAAAGCATCACTTGGCCGGAATGTTGCCACTGGCTTGACACCGTCAATTTTACTGAACTCTTCATCATTACCTGCTCAACGAGTGAGGATATATGGAGTTTGAGAAGCTGAGTGCCAGTTTCCTTAGAAGGAGGGTCTGACCATGAAGTGAGGTTAGCTCCAGTGACGATTAATAGTTAATTGCATACAAATCGTGCTGCACACGAATTGCTTGAAAACTTCGGCAGCATCGGGATTTAGTCCATATTTGTGTTTTTTCGCAATCTGCGGCGTGGATAGTTGAGTCCAACCATATTGTAGGGCGATGGAAGGCCGTGGTTGCCTGGAGGACAGAAAGACCACAAAAACCGAAGTGGAGGGAAACGAGATCAGACGCAATGAGGGACAGCAAACGGAGACACGCTGGTCTGATGGAACGAGACGAGAAGGGGTCACGTGCGGCGTCCGCTAGTGCTTCTGAGCCCTGCATAACGGCAAGCGTGTTCGTCCAGAACACAATAAATCCAACAAAAGCGCCGTTATTGCAGCCTCCCGGACCGACCCCAAGCAGAGTGGAGCATCCACGGTCAAGATATCGAGCGACTCCGGGCCGGTCAAAATGGGAAGCATAGTAGCCGAGATACGGGGTGCAATGTACAAGTTTATATCACGATGTCTTCAAAGTGCATGGACGTGTCGCAAGCGGAAGCCAGGAGAGACGGCTCGCCGTGGGAAGGAAAGGTAACTCATTAATGTACGCCTGCGTGAGTGGTCGTATAAGCTGTGATCGCGTCAATAAGGATTGTGCTTCATTGCCGCTTCCTCTTTGCCGCAATATTACATGCTGTTAGAAAAGTATTTTTAACCCTATAGATATTTATCGTGTCTGGTATGTTGAAGATATGACATTTTGCGATCTACCCAGGCGTTCTTGCATCTCGGACATGATTGAGGATAGCGAGGAACCAACCATGCATAGTCGACCTAGTGTAATATTCACATTATGATGGAACTCGATCGTAGCTAGTGCTAAATTTAGTAATATTGCTCTTCAATTTTTCTCCTTAGTGTGTAATAATCCAATTACAGTTCAGGTAGGATGGTAATAGTGAACTTCGTGTGGTTTGAAGTCGGAAGCGATTTCTTCTGGAATGTAGATGATGAGCGTCTCGATGTTATAGCGAAAACAGATGGATTATTAGCAGTGATATCAGTTGTTTTACAGTAGTCGCTAGCTTTATTTTAAAGTTAAACGCGGAGCTTTTTGTTCTAACCGTGCCAACAAGGATGTATATTGAAAACGCGGTAGGGTATTGAGATGATAGAAATACAGCTAGTAACTGTTTCGAAGTGCACCAGCGAGGGCACGCTGATAGGTCTTCCACTGCTACAGGATCACCCTTTTATCTAGAAGGACCAACACAGGCTAGGTTCCACTCGGTTTATGTCCTCCTGTAAGAGTATGGGTTGTTTGCGAAAGCTGCTCCTTCTTGGTTGAAATGGCAGTGCAACAAGTTGAAGACATTTTAACAAGACGATCAGGCCAATGAATCGCGTTGGCATCTGGTGACCTTCAAGATGGAAGCCGTGTGATTGTGGGCATCAGTCTTCAGAGAGCAGAGTCGAAATAGTGTGGTCTCGCATAGATTGTGCTACCTTGGATGCACAGAAAATATAAATTCGGCATTCAATTCGGTGGATTGACGATAACCCTACACTCGACAGCGCCGTTTTCATTCATCTGTATCATTGTCCGTCTGGACTTGCATCCTCAACTAACCGTGATCTCGTGCTCCTGCTTGACAAGTAGTCAGCCACTTACAGTGCCCTCTAGCAGTACACTTGGTGTCCCTCGTCCCTCGGAAGTGAGTGAAACTGAGTGTTCAACGCGCTGGCTTGGTCGTTCCACACACATACAAATGGTTACTTTGACAACTGGTGAAGTGAAAGTCAAAATAGTCTGAATTAGCTTGATGAATGCGATCGATTTTTAAATAGATGAACCCGAGTGTCGACGGTCTATATCGTCGCTGGACACTGACCTGACCTGACTTGACTTGATAGACCCCGCTGACCTATGCACAAAGACAATTGGACCTACGGACGATGCGAAAGCACGCTCGCGCGTCACAAGTTCAGTTTGCTCGATCAATGTAACGGTGCACACACATCTCTGAATTTTACCAGTGAAATCGAAAATGAAGGAAGATTGACTTTCCTGAACTTTACCCTCAGAAGACGGGAAGATGTTTTCGTTGAGAGAGGTGTCTTCCGGTAGGCTACGTGGGTGTCAATAAGCGCACTTTCTGAGTTCCGTGTTTATGGGATATAAACGGAATTTAGGTCACTGTATTTTTTACGGCACCACCAATATTTGCAGTCGCAGAGATACTAGAGGACTAGAAGCAGCGATTAGTTAAAACGTTGCTTTAAATAGTTACCCTGCATCGTTCATCCTAAACCCATAAAGTCTCGTGAGCACCTTGAAACTATCAGTCCCATCAAGTACTTCTTATGCTTCCTTTTAAAGGAGACATTGCTTTCGATCTGCTGAATAGAAGAATTTCCACCGCTTTGACCAGAACCTATCCAGCACCTCATCCATACAAGCTTGCGTAGACCACTCCGTTCATTGTTCAACGTCTCAGAAACAGACTACCGGTCAAGTTTGGATTATATGTGGTGCATCAGTTTACCAGCACGTGTGGTATTACGTGTCTTAGATATACGACTATGTTCGTCGACAACGATAGCTGAGCACGACCCAGGGTTTCTGCGGAAAAGCACTGTCAGCAAAATCAACAGTTCCATCCTGTAACAGCTAACTCAACGTGGACTCAACTTACGGACTAACGATACTTTTACTCTTCTACGTCGTGCCGAATCGATACCCAAGGCGATTTGGAAAACGCCTCCTAAGAACAGCTGAAACCGTCGTGACCTGGTAAACACAACAGCACCCGTGCAGCCAAAGGGTGCTAATGCAACACTTCACCTTACCGTAGCCCTAACGGGGATTATTTCACACGGGACAGCGGTGACGCCTAAGTGTTAATTCGCTTCCTTGTTTATCACAGTCGTGTTCTTGTACAACTCAGCGAGCCGTCTCAAGTCAGCTGAGGTCATCTCAGCGTCCAGCGAGGATACAGGCCCCCACCACCTGGGTCCCTCGACTTAAATACCGATGGAATTTATTAAACCATTTCAGCCCATTCCAACTGCTTTCAATAGCTCTCACTAGTTTAGTGTCATTTTAATCAGCCTTGCAAATAGAATTGTCTGATTTGATCAGCCGGAAAGAGATCCCTTTGCAACTGCACATCTTTACATTTCCAGGGGGATAACTTAGGAGCTGGTAAAGTGATAATTGTGACCGCCTAGTGGCCTAAGTTTGTACTGATTGGTCTATTTTATTGGCAACCTGGAAGAATAAGTAAGTGCGGCTGGTAGTTGCATCCAACGTTTACTGTATTACACCGCCTGTATCAGATCAAATTCGTGTTGAACCCTTTTGGACTGTCCCCAAAGCGCTACCCAAAGATTAGGTTTTTTGGTTAAGGATTTCATTGTATCTGTATCGAGCTTTCATCCTTTTACCATTTTATCGAAGCTGCACTGATTGCTTTTTGTCTTACTACTATGCGATCATGTATTTCTGCTTACTAACATTATCCATATGGCAAAGCGTTAAGGCAGCTGGGTTTATTACACTTCTGAGTGCAGGAATACAAAGTTTCAGAGAGGTGTGGAGTGATGCATCTCTCCATCCTCCTAAGGTAACTTACTGGATGCCCTGCTGTACAAGTAAAGCTAATTCCAGGTAACTAACAGTGACGCCACATCAATGTATCAACCTACTAGTAAGCTAACGGGAAACCTAGCTCACATGCAGCCGTCCTATAGTTCGCACTAACGCGTACCAGTCAATACCGTCCAGATGTGCATCGTGAGCTGAAGCATAGGCTAATGTTTACTAACACGGCTGGTAAATGCACGATTGTGGAAGACGGCGCACCACATCACTTCGTCAAGTGTTGTTACCCACCTTGACTCCGAGGTTGCCATCTATACCCACGACAGCAGTGGCGGGGTTTCCATTGTTCAACAGATAGATAGAAAGTCAAACACTGATCAAACCCGGGGTGAATACTCAGCTTCCGACTACAGCACAGAAAACAGGATAAGAAGATGGAAACTAGCGGGCCTGTGTGCCTCGTACTCTCGCCAGTGCCACCAACGGTATCTCATAGGTACGGTTAATTTGGAATGGGTGTAACTAAACGCACGAGAAGCATGATAAACAGGAGTGCTGATTTTAAGTTCAGATGCACCTAAATTTAACCGATTGATTTTCTGCACACTAGCGAATGGGTAAGGGCCACAGAATTTCGGACGCTTAATCGACTGAACTTTGGTGAGCCACTTGTTAGCAACAGATCGCTTAGGACGTTTGGATGGAGCGTAGACCACGGGTACAATTCAACAAAGCCGCAGCTGACCCGTGGGATAATCTACCAATCTTCTTACGAAAATGGTACACAGGACTACTGGAACCTTCCACAAAACGGAAGTGAGTAGGATCAGGTGGTTACGAAACGGTTGAGTCTGAAGCTTCAAAGATGACGATAACCACATGGGGGTGGGGGAAATATATGAAAATTGAGACAATTTAATTCAAAAAGGGTGGGGCACCTTTAGAAGGGGATGTGCAACGCGAAACAATGGGTGACCAGGACTGTGTTCGTGATGCTCGGGCCAAACGGATCACTTGAAACAGTGGTTCTCAACCATTTGAGGCTGTTACCCACAAAGCCGGTTCACAATCAAATATTACCCCCTAAAAACCTTTAGTTTAAAAGGCTAATTACCCATTGCATTTTGGCTTTAAATTATGTAGGCTACAACTCTTCATTAATTTCGATCATTTAAGTAAAGCAAACACTCATAGTTGAGCAATTTCCTATCAAGCTGTGATTTCGTCAGTGAGACGTTCGATATTGCTTAGTCTTAGCATTTAATAGTTCAATAGTGTATGATGGGATAAAAAGCATTGGCTTTACAAGACCCATAGGATGGTAAATGCAAAATAAGTACAAATCATTAGATTCCGACATGGAACTGAAATGCCAATAGTCTAAACCTGGTACATTACACCACAATGTGTTGTTTGTCACTCAGATATACTTGGTGCGATTTCGGCTAATGCAAATCGTAAGTTGTGATCAAAGTTTATTCCGCTTTCTGTCATGGTTTTCACTGTTGCCATTGTCGGAAATCCATTCTCACCTAAAAGTTGTGGACAATTGGGTCAGAAGCTTCGATGCTTTTTCCAATGTCAATTCATATTTGCCACCAACTTTTGCCCAAAATGTTGCTGGTTGTGTGTGTGTGTGTGTGTGTGTGTGTGTTGGAAATATAGTTTCAGTCCTGAAGGCGAATCGCCTATTGCTTCCATCTTGTAAATGTTCGATCGCTCAGTTACCTAGTTGGCTGAGCCATACTCGCACATTAGCGTTTACTCAGCGCCGTAATTTGACCCGGCGAACAACTGCCTGACTTAAAAGAACAACGATCGACGAGCTGCGCTGCTTTACTAGCTTCCTTTGGAATTTTAGATTGTAAAATTCCTTACCGAAAATTAGCCAATTCATTTATTACCCTCTAATGATTGCTCCTTGATGAATAATTGATAGTATGTAATTAGCTATATGCTTTGATATAGCTGCTAATGTTAATATTCTTTGGCTAATGATTTATGACCCAATCCTCGTACTTATATTTATCCCCCTTAAAATTCTATTTTATCCCATTGGAGGTACTTACCCCCAGGTTGAGAACCGGTGACTTAAAAGTGCGTGGCTGAGATGCAAATATGGGGCTGTACACACGCTGGGTTTGGGCATAGTCAGTGAAACGTGACAGCATTTCTGGCCTCGTTGGGTTGAAAAAGGAAATTCTCTTTATAATTCCAGACAGAGAAATCAAGACGTAACATGTGAAATGCATTAGTCATTTCGTGCAAGTCCGTTAATCACAAACCATGCAAAAAAAGATAGGTAAGCAAAACGCGGCCATATGAGATAAATAGCCAGCCAATCGTTGGCCAACCTTCGCGCCTCGTGCTATCACAATCAACTGTTTCTGCACACAAGACAGTGGCCGTTCTCGATCGATGACCATGACTACCAGTAGCCTGAGAATGTGGGGCTGCTGATTGCACATCAGGACGGTGATTGACTTGATGGCCGGTGCTCCGCAAGTGCCAAGTGATCGCCGAGGCGGCTCCATTTATTAATTTACGCGATTCTGCAGTCAACGATCCTATCCGGATGTCTAATCTCTTGGGAATGTGTTCTTTGCTCATGAAACCTAAAAGTCGGTTAGTGTGCCTGACATAGCGCTGTCTCCGCAATCGGATATGCAGTGCCTACTTATCAGTGCCTTGATGGAACACCCAAGCAGAGGTCTTGTTGACGTGAGCAACGGTAGTTCAGGTGCATTGAACGGCCGTTTCACTGAAGCACTAATACCTTTCGCGGGGACTTTCATTATATGACCATTTTTGAATGGCCGTTCGATAAAGATCAACTAGTTTTGAACTTTTGGTGTGTGATCTCGCTAGGCTGTGTCGCCAATGAGCTTTAAAAACTACATCGGATAACCGTTCGACTGCAGCGTCTCGAACAACAAATCTTTCCCTGTTTCTAATGTGTCCGGGATGCAGATCAAGTGGGCTCGATGAAACAAAATTCGGAAGAATGAGCGTTTGGGTTGTATAGGAGGAGAAACTACTAAAACGTAAATACAGTCCAAACTGCTGTGGTGACCACCTGTCTATGGCGACCATCTGTCCAAAGCGATCATTTTTTCCGGTCTCTTGAGTGGTCGCCTTAGACAGGTTTGACTGTAATAACATGTCCATATTGCTTTGCGGTAAACTGACCAGACCGAACCATCCAATCGTCGTGTGATCAGAATGTGTAGGTATAGAGGATAATTATTTGGTTCAATGTCACACATCGCTGTTAGGCTCGAGTGCATACTGTTGAATGTTTCGATTACACACACGATGTCCTTGTCGGAATCCATCATAACCAGTATATCAGCCACATAACGCTTATAGAGTCTGTAGAAAGTAGAAGTCACGATTAAAATTCACGCACAATAATATGCCTCGACGGGGAGTCGAACCCCAGTCCACGAATTTCCGGTCCGCTGCTCTACCACCTGAGCTACCGAGGGCTGATGATTAGGTGCGCAAATTTTAACACATGACTTCTGCTTGGTGCGCGACGTATTGCCAATGGGCTCACAGTACCTGTCCTGATGTTGCAGATTGGCTCACTCACACGTCACTTCCCAATGGACCGAAGTACCTGTCCTTCAAATGTTCATCTACCATCGCCCCTTGGACATTTGAAGGACAGGTACTTCGGTCCATTGGGAAGTGACGTGTGAGTGAGCCAATCTGCAACATCAGGACAGGTACTGTGAGCCCATTGGCAATACGTCGCGCACCAAGCAGAAGTCATGTGTTAAAATTTGCGCACCTAATCGTCAGCCCTCGGTAGCTCAGGTGGTAGAGCAGCGGACCGGAAATTCGTGGACTGGGGTTCGACTCCCCGTCGAGGCATATTGTTGTACGTGAATTTTAATCGTGACTTCTACTTTCTATAAACTTTACCCTACCCACAAACTTCCAGCTTATAGAGTCGCCGATTTTCTGATATCATCTGCCTTTTTTACGATCATGCCAATAAACACATCCGCCAACGAAGAGTCTAATGGTCTGCCTATCATAACATCGTCTATCTTTCTGTATGCATCCAACTGAGAATAAAACTTGATATCTTTCCTTCATAAAAGAAGCATGTGCTGCAACATTTCCGTGGGGAGCTTCAGTCGTACAAAACGTTTTGAGATAAACTCACAGAGTTAATCAGCGGACTCTTTCAGCGGGATGTTAGTGAAGTGGGACTGTACATCATGCGAAGATATTCGCTTTTGGGTCAACTTAACATACTTCAGGTAAGGAAGTAGTTCGGACGTGTTTGATATGATTTACCATGGATTTTCTGACAAGTTCAAGCATTTGTTCAGCCATTTCTCAATGGCGTGGTACGTTAAATTGATCGTGGGAATAATTGGTCACATAGACATTCCTTCTTTTCGTACATTTGTGGAGTACGGGTGCCCACAGGTTTTAGTGCTTGATATTGGTTTCCAGTGATGAAACCATGAAGCTTTAAGACTTTCTGTTCGAGATAAACTTGCTTCTGGAAAAAAGGAACAGTATCACAGGCAGTTTTCGACTTCGATTTTGTACCACCCGACAGTATCATCTCCATCTTACATACGCCCGTTAATTATTCGAAAACTCCTTGACCAGTTAGACTCATGATCAGCTTGCTGTTAACGATAGTCTGCTAACGCTTTGAACGTTAATTACAAGCCAACAGGTGGAGGCACCGAATACATTGACCGCGGGTGCGCATGATCAGTCGTCAGGAGCGTTTATGTGTGCTCCACAAGCTTATGGGTTTGTTCACACACCAATGTTTATTTCAGATGTTGAATATATTGACAGAATAACATGGGGAGTCCAAAGAATGGCGGCTTACCTCGCTGGCAAGCACACACTTTATCCTTATGTAGTATATAAAGACCATCCTATGCGACTTGGCAAGCCTTAACATTTTTACGCCCTTTTTACCGTTGTTCCCATTCTTCATGCTTTTTCATCGCAGAATGTTTGATACAGATAGAAACCCTTCTGTAGCTTCCATAGGTTACCAGGGGTTTCATGTGTATGAAGGAATACCGCGAAATACGAGGCGGCTTTGCAAGTTTGTTACAGAGTAGCAACCCACACATGGGGTGGCATAAAATGAAGCAAAAGTGTTTAGAGCAGCGAGAAGTAACAGACCCAAGCAATTCAAACGCGGATGTCTCTTTGTAACATCAACCAGTCACGGAGCTGAAATGTAGTACAGCATCGCTTGGTGAACAACCGGCGTCTCAAAAAAAAGCCAAGTGTTGTCTACGGGTAAATTTTGCACAAAAATGAGCTATGTAACCGCGAGGAGCATGGAAACAGTATGAGGAGTGAGGCTGAAGCATAGTGGTTAGACGAATGATGTTTAAAATGTAGGGTGTGACTCGAATACTGGTCGTTGCAACGATACGTAAGCGATGTGCTATACGCGGTATAACGGAGAAGACTGAAGCAACTGGAACCAACGCAGACAGCAGAAACTACAGGGAATGGACAACGAATTATCAGGAGCAGAGAGTGAGATAGCGCACGAATCACTGTGTAAACGCAGATGAGGGAAATTCAAAATTGAAGCTCAGAAGGTACAGAGACCATTAAAATCCAATGTTGCAAATCACTGGAACAGTAAAGACTTCAAGCTCATTGCAAACTCGAAAAGTTGTAAAGCGAACCCGATTTTATAGATGCGACACTTTCCACAAGATGATTACCAAGTACAGAATAACAGGAACTACATCTTTACTCCAGGTTATTTGCAATTGCTGCTTTTGACGAAACTATAGCCGATGCCTTTTGGATAACATACAAGCAGAGAATCATAATTTACTAATTACCCCTAACGCTTAACAAAAAACTACCGTTCGTAACTAGGTTATTACAATTTTTTCTTGCATAGTATGGTTAGGCTTTTGGTTGAGTCTTTGCGTATAGTACCTTATAAATATAACAGCAGGAAGATTGATTTACGCACAAGTGTATACTTTCGCGGGCCCGAAAAGCAAGAGTTTCTCATTCGTGCTGTACTCGTATCATATGAGGTGATGTAGAGCAGCATGGTAATACGACTTGTCAACGTTCACAAGGTTGGGAAGAAAAGTGCAAAGACCTACATTTTCCATGACTACCCAACATTGTATTCAGCAGACACCATCCTTTGCAGTAGCATAAGTTGACAGGCAAAAACGATGTCATCAATATAGATATTCCTTCTCATTTCAGGTCTTATCGCTTTTATCGAGTGTGGTTGGCCTTCTGTGTTTCCTTGTGAGCATCGCGAGCACTGCGTGGATCTCGAAAAATGGTACCCGCACAGGATTATACGAAGAGTGCAGACTGTCGACAAGCAATAATCCAGCGACTTCGAATAACTCCAGTTGCGTCATGGTGTTCACATCTACAAGTATGTTTGTATGGAAGAGCGGTGTGAACGTATGTGATTACATATGTGAGAAGTCACCACAGTATTCACTAAATCACGGGGGAAGCACACAGGACAAGGAAAGTGTGTAAGCATAATGTAGAGCAGTGACCA
The DNA here is from genome assembly GCA_944474145.2 of Dicrocoelium dendriticum. Lineage (NCBI taxonomy): Eukaryota > Metazoa > Platyhelminthes > Trematoda > Plagiorchiida > Dicrocoeliidae > Dicrocoelium > Dicrocoelium dendriticum. The sequence continues at coordinate 112,966,226 of OX104066.1, forward strand.
GTTTACGTAGTGTAGGATCTGTGAAAATCGATGCGTTGCGTGAACCCTCACTGTATGTCATCCGACTGTTGCACACTCGCCCTGTGTAGGTCCTAGAAGGAGCTACCTGAGGACGAATAAAGTAAGGAGATCCAGTTTGGTTATACATCTAAGGCTATTCGAGTGGAAACCGTTTCTTTTGACACAGATTACACCAGATGTTTGTACTAGCAAGCAACTGCAATCTACCCTGAGAATCATGAGGTGATGAATTGCCACTTTGCCGTAGTTCCTCATTGGGTGTTATTCACAGTGTTCATTGCTTTCACAACATTACAGACAGGGTGTCAGCTGAGCCGATCTACAGAGAAAGCAACAACTGCGCGCATAGGTCACTGAATAGGACTACAGCCGCTTTATCTTCTGCAGAGTCAGATAAAACCGTGCTTATCAAGCCCCTTGATGCATAGTATGCAAATGTATCATCCAACCCACCAAAAATCCGCTTCATCTCATACCAGCAGCTGAGGCGGTTGACGTTAAAATAGGAGTGACAAGTTTCATAATTTAATTGCACTAGTGTTGGTTAGCCGAGTTTACGCCAACCTCCAGTGAAGATTATTATCTAATTTTGTGACTGTGTGCAGTGCCCGAAGAAAGTATGTCATTGCATGACAAAAACGCTTACACTCGCAACCGACAATGTTAAAGGAGTTGGACTAGTGCGGATAGTCAGTAGGCTGTAGCGTCGACGGCTGCATTAGTGACACATTACCAATTTTACGGGGAACATAATAGATGATAATGAAGACGGAGAACATTACCAGTGAAATGCTATTCGACGAAACCAAGGGGTACGACACATTTGTTTTCTGGACTGGTTGTGAAATCAAAGTGGCTGGGAAAAGAAGCAGCAACTAACCAAAGAGTGGTTAAGCAAATACCGCCTGATGCATATGCTGATCGTTATTTTGATATGCGCACATTGTTTTCAAATGACTGAACTGTTTCTCTTTAGTCTTTGCCTTCTGTCTGTATTCGCACTGGAACCAGGAGAAAGCGCATTGTGACGATGAAGCACCGACAAAAGGTGAGAGTCTGGTGCCGATAGTGGTCCTGGTCACAACGGGATGCATATGGCCATGTTGTCTGATCCCTACTGCTGTCGATGTACCGAGTTTATGATCATCCAGTCTGTTGCTTAGGGAAAGTTGACAACCCACCTCCAGTCCATTTGCTCAGGTTCACCTAAAAGTTCGACATACCTTACTGCGCTACAGAACCTATACACAGTGCTCTACCGAAAATCAGCTTTCAGACCGGTGTTCAGTGGGAATTCTAGGGCATTGGCAGTTGGAAAACGACAGCCGATAAGTCCACTGGCTGTCGGCTACCAACCACATCATGAAGACACAATACGTAGTTCTTCCACACTCAGGTGAGCCTTGGAATGACCATGAAGTCAGGCTTTGAGCAGCTAGTAAGCGCATAGCGATAAGTAGCAAGCACGAATGCTGCTCTCGCCTAGAACGTAGCTGATGTTGGACAACCTTACTCTTATGATAATTTCCAGTGCCACACCGGTGCTCTCTGGACACTTTCGTGACCATTGCGTGAGCCCAGACACAGGTAGCAGCATGTGAAAAAGAGAGTAGAGTGAGTTCGGAAAATGCGGTAGATAATTACTACATTACACTCTCCGGACATCAAGCCTGTTGATCTATGTGACCGCGTCCTGCACACACAGGAGAGGTACTTGATGCGAATGGTCGACCCAAACCGGCTGTTATGGTGGGACTACCTACTTTTGGAAAGCCGAATCGTGTTATCCACCGAATTGAGACTATTGGGGAAAGTAAACGAATTGTGCTGCTACACCGTATTAACGGTTACCTGTTGCTAATTGAAACAGAGTAAGCAATGCTTTGATTATTTATGAACCATGTGCTCTACACCACTCGTTAGACGGAGCAATAAAATCACTATTTATTTTGTTTTATTGCCACTAGTGGAAAGACATGTCTGTCCTTGTAATTGCCGGATACCAGTTGTTGAAAGACCCATAACTGGTTGGAACAACAGTTTTGATATCGCGGACTTTTAAGCCACCATCGAGATCTCGCCAAAGATCCAAAACAGGATATTAGAGCTGATCCACTTAAACGGTAAAAAAAAGTCCAACGCGATACATCAGACACGACACGACAAAGCACATATGAAGGACGGTAGAGCAAAGTAGACCCGTAAACTAAAATCCGCTTGCGCCATCGCGATCAGGCCGTACAAACCGGAATTGTGAGTTCACAAATGGTTCACACAGATTTTAGGACCACATTGGCTCATGAATTTATGTACACACCACAGCTGTGGCCTAACTAACAGCAGTAATCAGTAAACCGAACGTATCTTGTCGACTCGTATGGCGTGTTCACAGCATATAATTGTACTAGCATGAATAGCAATGTTTGAAATTGTGTACGCCAACTCACTAACCGGCTTATTATCTTGGCATTTTGCAAGCCTATTCACTATGAATTCACAAGTTCGGTAGACAACTCTGCACTGATGTTACTCACGTACATCAGTGGCATGTACACTTACCAAAGCCGTTACACAACAAGTCATCCATTATGAGGTAATTGTGAGGAAATCTCCTTCCGTTTGCTGCCTACAGGGGAACGCTTGGCGTGCGCTGTACTGGGTCCGACTGCTCTGATCATTATTGTGATCGGAATTCTCCTGTTCATCGGAGCCATGTTAACTATGGATGTCCGGAAGAAGTTCATATTCTACAATTCTGTTATCATCATATACACGTTAGCAAGTGAGTTATGTAGTTGCAATATTTTAATCTTATCACCTTACCAACATTTGTATCCTACACAATGAGTTAAAAAAGTAAAGAGGAAAACGAAACGGTAGTTTGAGGGGACACAAACAAGTAACTAGATTGTGAGCATTACTCACTAAGTAACCACTCGTATGTGGCAATTGATGGAGCCGATTATGACAGAGGCGAACATGTGAATGGCGGTCAATCAACCGCAGTACGACTCAGAATGCCGAAGTATTTTCTGAGAAAACAGACAAGGGCCATTGAAGAACCTTGTGCTGATATGTGTGATCCGATAAAATTAAAGCCCAGTAAACTCATCCTGATTGCGTTATTACTTCTCCGATTTTAGGCCTGGCTATACTGACAACAATCATCATCTTACCAATCTCAGTAGACAAGATAAAGTCCATGGAAGTGGAGATCGTCAAGGACGGAACACAAACTATCACAATGGGATGGGCATACATTATGGTCCTCTGTGGTCTCGGTTGCCTGCTTATCGCAATTATCTTGTTGGTGGTGGACAGGAAAGCAGACGAAGTGGGCTACAGAGAATGTGTTCATCGGCCATAAGCAAGAAGAGCCTAACAGGATCAAACAAATGAAAGAAGGAACGAAGCGTGATGCGAACCATTCAGTTCCGTTTTATTTGCTATACTTTGAAACCCTGCATATGCCTTGAGACACCGACATGTGTTGTGAGAATTGCATTTTGAATGAACCATATTTGCTTCACAGAGGTACCATGGTTTATTGTGGGTGAAAAAAGGCATGACAAATCTTGCAGGACAGCCAGGTGGAGAGCTACAAAATCAATAATGAGTCTGTGGGCAGAGCAAACTTTCCATCAGTAGAATGATTACTAAGTTCGAATAATTATAAATAATACTACACCCACTTAGATTCCAAGAAGAATGTGGAAGGGAACACTGCTTGTTGGCCTTACGTAGTCTTTCCATGTCACTTAAGGTAAATGGGTTGGCTGTTCATCAGTCAGTCATCAATCACATAGTTTGGAAGGCCATTCCACAGATGATGCAGCGTGTAATGACATGATTTGGGGGGCGCAAGTTGTTTACATTGCGTAGTTAACTTTATCTGCTGGCCTCGAAACTTGGTTTTGTGGCTCAGTACCAAGAAGCGGTGGTTAAAATATTTGAAGCTCTACAAACTGTCACACAATCATGTGGTCGAATCTCTGAGTTACTAGGTGAGACGGAACAAGCCCTTATCATTCTCAGCCGCCATCTGTTGCGAAGTTCCGATTGCGGCAAAATCATGCTTCTGCTACAGAAACTTAACCTCAATAGCGTATTTCGCATGGGGATTATTTAAACGATAAGTGGTTGAAGATGGGTGGAGCAGTCAAACCACCGGAAGGCATTTCGTCTTGAGTTGAATGGTTAATATCGTCCTGTGCGAAACTCACAAATCGTTCTCGTGGGAAGCATGTTTACATAGTCCATTCTGCTTACCGGCGGTGGTAAATGCTCTGAAGGTGTACGCTAGACACACGGCAGTTGTGGCACCAAATCAGATCACTTTCTGAATCAGTCACATGCAAGCATTGTTGAACTTATCTTGGAAAAGGGATTTGTCAAGGATAAAAAGTAGACGCTTAATATTTTTCCCAACGTAGTGAGATCAAATTTGGATGCATCAAAGAAGTGGGAACGCGTAGCAATGGACTCACCAAAATCTGCAATATACACACACTTTACTTACCTTGCCCCTTGTCTTAATGACTTGGATTAAATCATGTAATTTAGGTAAAGTAATGCAGCATCAAGTCGAAGCTTGAAATCAGCCCACGTGTGGAAGAACATTCCACAACTGGGATACACAAATGGAGAAAACATTCTGGCCACATTCCAGCCGGATATACTGTATGGCCAATGTCAAGTGGTGGCATCTCAGTGAGGTTTTGCGGCTGAGTTCCAGTAAGTGTAGGCATGGGTGCTTAAGATCCCTGAGAATCTGATACGCTAATATATCACCTCACAGAAGACGACATTACTCATAAGAAAACCCCTAGAGTAATTTGTCTAAACTAGTAAGGGAGGTGGAGCAATCATTCAAAATATTTTGTAGCCCTTCGTTTTGGCTTCTGAAGAGCAGTGAGGTTACCTTTTTATCAGGGATTCCGCACTTAGATGGCGTATTTTACATGTGGCCTCAGGTTAGCGTTCAGCATCTGCGAAAAGAAGGTAGGATCAAACCAGCCAAATGCGATCCTCAGTAAGCCCAAGTGTTGGTTGGCTTTTCTCACTCCCGTCTCGACTTGTTTTGAGCATCTGGGATTGTCCTGCACAAGTAACTCAAGATCGTTCTCATGAGAAGCTCGCTGTAGAACATGATATCCCAGTCGATATCCGGAGGTGATCTGATGGCGTATGCATAGAATTTTACATATGATAGTGTTAAACTATAGTATGTTCTGAGGGGACCAACCTTAAACCCTGTTGAGATCCTCTTGCAATATCATTTGGCTGTCTATTCACTTGATTTACCGCCAAACCTAATGATTGTCCGCAAAAGAGTAGAAAGTTCGGTGACAGCACTCCCACGAGTTGGTTTATGAACACACGGGGTAACCGTGGTCTTAGTACCGAGCATTAAAGGACACCACCGTAAACCTCACTCCGGTCGGACAGGGCGGCACGAACCCGTAAATTCAGGCGTCGTTGGATTAGGAATGAATGTATCCAGCCTAGAATAGGGTCACCGCTCCCATAGCTCCGAAGGTTGCAAAGAAGAATGCGGTGATCTAGGCGACCAAATGCCTTCGATAAATGAAGCTAGGCGGTTTCTACTGTTTCCCTAGCGTCGAAGGATTACGTCCAACTAGCATGGGCTGACAAAAGTTCTTGGTACATGGGTGGTTTTGGCGGAATCCATGATGCCCCTGCGCAATGATATTTCACATCTCTACCTGTCCCATTAGTGCTTCTTTAACAGCGGATTCCATGAGTTTAGCAAGCACTGGAAGATGAGCACTAGGGCACAGAACAAATTCTACCTTGTAGGCGAGGGCGACTATTCCACGCTTCTACATTGTTAGGACCCGCTAGTCCTCGAGACAGCTCTGAAAAACTATGGTAATGGTTCAGCCAAGCTCATGGTACCTACCTCCAAACAGTTGGGACGTATGTTATCAGGATCAGATGTACTGTACTCGCGTAGTGACATCGGTCGCCTCAGCACATCCGAGGCTGTGAAGGAGATGTGGCTCTCCTAGTGATTAGGTGATATATGTGGAAATGGCAAGAGACGGCGATAAGTTCGAGAAAGTACAAGCGAATTGACGTCTAAGAGAACTAGCTGCTTCTTAGAGTATTTGCGCTTACCCACATGCGGTGTTTATAGGAGGGATACTTCGCTGTACTTTGCGATTGTGGTTCACATGCCTGTAAAGTAGCTAAGGGATGGAGCAGAACTTCTTCGCCAAATCCTGTTGGTATTTCAATGTTACTTTGCGGACCGGTTTGGCATGATGGTTTCGTACAGTTAGGTAGGTATTTCAGTTTGCGGGGTTTGGGTCGGATTTGAATGTTTCAAACGTTTATTTCTCAAGATCATTCGTTTCCGCGTCCTGCGCTTCAGAAAGGTCTTTACCATTTTTGAGCAACAGAGTTTAGCCACTGGTACATCCGTTACTAAAGTGCTGAACTGATTGTCGAACTCCCCTAAGGGAAACAGCGGGTTTGTTCAGCTAGAAACGACCAACCGGTGACCATAATGGGGACGAATAAAATGTTTTGATAGGTTACTATGCGGACCTCTTGGATGTCCCTGTAGAACTGTTCTGCACAGCAGGCCTATCGAATAAGCATAGTTGCTTGATCGCCACACCCCGATGGGATACTAACTGTTACTGGGTTGGCCTTAAACTGCTCTCAAGCGGAGGTCGGAACATCTGCAGCGTGCAAGTTGACGCCTCCCAGGTGGAGAACAGGCGTCAGAACGATATTCAGTACAGAAGCTAGACTACTGTCCAATTCCAGAAGAGACATGGGACAATAACCAATGAATTGTAACGGGCTAGAAACATTTATTGACAGGTCCCGTAGGATGAACGGAGCGAGGGTTACAAACTGAATGGCTAAAGTGACAATAAAAAGGAAAAATTCGGATTTGAGGTGACTCGCCGAGTTATTCATATGTGCACACGTTGGGGTGCTTACGGCTAAGTAACGGATAGAGCCGGCGAGCACAATATTTGCTTTACTTTTCCTTTCGGTGCAAGCAGATTATATCGCGTAATGTAAATGGGATGCCGTGTGAGCCAATCGTTTCTTAAAAAGTGTTGATATGGGGGGGGCGAAAATAATAGAAGGAAAAGCGTTCCAGGTTCTGGATAGGCTAAAAGAGAAAAAGTTTTGTCAGCAATCAAATCGACTGTTATGTGTGGTCACTTTGAGCTGCTGACCCCCTAGGTTGGTATAGTGGCTGACTTGCAACAAATCGCGACAGGCCTGGTTGGGGTTGGTCGGTATTTGGTACACCATAATAAGGTCTCCTAGCAGGCGCTGGTATTCGCCACTGTCCAAGCCTAGAGCTTGCAGTCTGCATTAGTAGAAGAGGTGAAACAGTCCTTCAACAACTTTCGTCACTCTACGTTGTGGAGCTTTGAGCGCAGCGGGTAGGCGCACAGCATTTGTGGGAAGACTGATGGGTCGAACTATCCGAACGCCATTCGTAGGAGGCCAAGGTACTGACTGGTTCTTCTCGACGCCTTTTCGGCCTGTTTCGAGCATTCAAAAGCCGTCCTGCACGATTACCTCGAGGTCGCTTTCCTGCGTAGAATGTTGCAACATCTACGCACCCAGTCGATATACATGAGTAAACTAATGGCGTATGCTCAGGACTTTGCATTTCGCCGTTAAACTGGAGCCGGTTTTCGGAGTGTATACCCTGCAAAGGGCCAATAAACTTGTCTTAGTTGCAGGCGGCGCCGGAGTGAGTCCATAAGTTGGAGCGCTGGATCGTCAGCGACTTGAACATGTAGATCAGTGCGACAGCACAAAAGCACACCACTTTCCCTACTAGGTCGAGTTTTATTTTGTACGGACATACCTGACAGAACGATCTCCGCCTCCATGCTTTCATCGTTCAGCTCATTCTCAGTTACTATTACCACTTCCATAGGGTATTAAGGCTTAACGAAATTGAAGCTCGGATAATTTTCTGACGAAACGCTGAGCATTGGCGTACATACAAGAGAGTGCTTCGAATGTCTGTATTGAGCGGTTCGAGCGTCAGGTGTGAGCTTTTGCCGACCCCTGTGTGGTTGGCAATTAATCGTCCTTTGGGTAAACCTCTAATGTTGAACTTTGAACCGCTTCATATTGGCTGGCAGAATAAACACAGGATGAAGTCCCGGTTACATTAAGTATTAGGAGTCATTGTCACTTCAGCAGTTGGTTGTGCCTCGCAGTGGTCCGGTTCGGAAGTAGGACGTACTGGTGCCACTGTTAGACCCTTTCCTTCATCTGATGCCTGGTGTTAAATTCAGTTAGACGTTGCTCTAAATCGAGTTTCTTGTGCCACTTGTGGCATGTTTCAAATGGGTTTTCCACTATGTGTTTGGCCTGGAACAAAACGTTCATCACCTTGGGGCACACCCTTGGTGCTTTGAGAATGCTGGTAGTCCTGTGATCGACTTGGCAACTATGATGTCGAGTGAAAGCGCATGGCGAATGAAGCGCCGTTCCACCCATTTATTAGCCTGCGCTTCATGTTTATCGGAAGCATGAAGCCTCGGTACACTATGAATACCGAACGACATTTCATTCTTCAGTTGGTGTTAGTCAACTAGCCACTGTTTTCTTTGTTGACGCTCGCTCCAAAGGACATCGGGGAATATCCAAATGTCGCATGGGTCAGTCTGAAGACGAGTGGCTGACAAATGAGCCGCCTCAACATCGCTTGCTGATTATAGTGTCGTTCACAACAGTCGTGTTTTCCCGTGGTGGGTCGAGTTTGGGTGCCATAGGACGCGCCATGCAAGCCGGTGTAGCTGGGACGCGTATTAGCAGACACATGGAAGCACACTGTTTTCGGTCGCCCAGTAGATTATCTTTTATAGCGTTCGCGTTAGACTCAGTAACACTGGAACATACGATTGTTCGTGACTCGTGGACTCGCCTAGAAGTGACTGGTTTGTGAAAGAATGGGATCTGAGTTTTTGGTGTAGTGATGGGCACATGTGTAGTACTTCTGACATTCTAGGTGATCTGATCAGGTGTAGCGATAGAATTCACTCGGCTTTTGGACAGCGGTGAAAGATGCGTATGTTGCTGCGCTTTTAGCGGTAGCCAGTTTGCCGGTATCAGATGCTCCACGGAGTTGTTCTCATGTAATAACGTCTGGACCAGGATGCGTTGCCGTAGCAGGTGGAACTGGGTTGTTGGCCTGGTTTCCGATGGGAGTTGTTCGTGTATCTAGCCGCATGGTTTTGCTTTTGCCTCTGGTTCGGCCACCATGTTCAGCTGTGCATCCTTGGACTCCGAGCTCGGCGGCGGAGACAATTTAGTACGTCTAGATTCCTCGATCCTCGTCGCTAGGTTTTCCCATTTCTGTGCCAAAAGAAGCATGCAACAGACAAGTGGGACAGCCGTACAACCAATACATGACCAAGAAGATCTCGTTTTATTCCGGGTCTTTCATTGCCTTTACATTTAAACGAGCACACTTGGAGTGGTAATATCTGTTGCGTCCAGAACACAAAGTACTAGACGGAACCGCTTTTCGTGGCCTTAAATACTGCTTGGCTTTGCCTCGCTAGGCTTCGTCGTGTGTTGGACTTCGCTTGGCGTCATGCTCCTAGTTTGGTCTAGAGTCAGCTTTCGAGTGGGGCAGTTGTCTACACACACGCACAGGTGAACGCACACGAACATAGGGTCAGGTGACGGGTTCTTTGAGCTACGTAGGCATGTTGACATTGAACGTGACGCACGCTAGTCTCATAAAGAAGGAATGGGCGATGCATCGATTTCTGACCAATAACGACTGTAGTGGCTACCGCGAAGACAGTGTCTTCATAGGGCTGGATGTTGGATTAACAGCAGTGAGCTGGCGGCTGTAAAATATGATGTAGCGCCTGGACACAGGGTTAGATAAGCACTAACGTAGGCCATTTGTATGACCTCGAATAAACACTTGCGAATGGAAGTAATAATGCCAACGGGAACTTGAATAGGAAGTTGTTACGCGCGTGTGTTCCAGTGACAACTCTGTCCAACTTGTCGAAATTGAATGACATGTTGAAGCTTTAAGAATAATCCGACAATTTAATATCCACTTTGCATAGACAATAAATCCGAGTGGAAGGGGTGTAGACTGGATGATGCACAGCAAGCTGGTGAAGGATAAACCGAAAAACGTTGCGTGCTCCAAAGTGGTGCGGGCGTACAACAGACGAACTTTAGAGTGATAGAGAAGTCAGGTTTGTTAAAGCAACTTGAAAAGTCTCCATTGACATAGAAAAGGTTTGCTGTCTGCAGCATGGATGTCTTGGGATGCCAATCTATCTTGTCGATATTGGAATGTGCAGTATCTGGTAGGAAAAAAGCACAACAGAGAAAGCTGCCCAGGTGTTGGCTAAATCTGGTTGTGCAACTTTTGTCATACTATATCGTCTGTCAAGACACACAGGCTATATCTACATGTAGGTAAGTTAGGGCAACGTCAAGGCGTTTTTTGAACACAGGTAAAGTGGGGGGGGGGCGAAAACAACTTAATTTGGGAGCGCGTTCCAAGGCGTGCACACAACAGTCAGGGCGCAATTGTTGCGTTCCTTTTCGTTGAACTGAAAAGTTAGTTGATCGTCGGTCCTGGCTTCATCCCAGATAACAAGTGTCTGCCTATTCGCGTTAGCAGTGTTTGCAACAGAGCGCGAGGGTGACGTTTGCAACAATCTCTGCATATGTGACTGACGTCACAGGAGACTTGGGCTCGACAACAGACGTTTGGGCTGCAGATGTAGAGGGAGGTTGTTCGGCTACGCCATCCATGTTAGCGAAAGGAAATGTTGGGACCGGAGGAATTTAATCGAATACACGTTTTGGGTGGTGTCTAGTGTTCGCCTGAAGTTCTGCCATAGTTGCAAGAGATAAAGGCGATAAGGACCTCGCCGATCGTGGCTCAGGGGAAGCAAATTGTGCATTATTCCTTTGCTTAGGGCTCACCAGGCATCCCTGGCGCATGCTCGCTTCCAATGAATTAATTTTAGCGTTCATTCGCTGTTCGGTTTCTGCTGATAACCGGTCTCACTTTTGGACTAAGATAAGTATACACTTGACGAACGGGATGATCGAACACGCAACACAAAACCAAGGGAGGTCTGGCGAGTTATTTCGTTCTCGCAACTGTTTTGAGATAACGTAGCACACGTTGGATGATACTATTTGGAGCAGCGGGAGCAGACCAACCCATTTTGTCTAGTCGATTGCATTCGCCTGACCCACAGACACCCGTCACATGAAGTCCGTTTTGAGTCGAATTTAGCTGTTTAGTACAATTCATTGTGGTGTCATCATCTGACAGTGTGCAGGTTGGTGTTTTTCACCTTTCTGACTTTGGTCACAGGCGCATTGGTAAGGCAAACGTTGTGGTTGAAAAGGTTCAGTGAGCGGAGACTATCGGTCGGCCTGCCTGTGCGGTCCGTGTGATGGGTTAGGTGGATGACATGACCACGAAAGATCAGTGGGCTTTGGATTATCGATTAATTCCGTTTGAAATCTGGGTGAGCAGCAACGTACCGGAAAGGTGTGAGACAACAATGGCACTGGAGAAACACGAATTCCAGTTAACTGTGAGCACAAGAAAGCGCTCGCGAACGAATGTAAAAACCCGAGAGGTACAGAGAAATTGAGATGATTGCACGCGTAAGTCTCAGCAAAATACGTCAGAAACGTAGACATGAATCCGACATTAAGGCGGCAAGAATAATAAACCCCATTTGAATAAATATAACTTTAATTTTGTGTAGCGAAAAGACGAGGAACTCTTAAAAGAAGGCTGGGAAAAGACGAATCAGTGCGATCTCACGGTAAAAAATACATGTTAAAGCAACACTTCAGCATCATTTGAATTCAAAAAAGGAAGTGCAATAAAACTGTGTTGTACGGTATAGGATGCTCATTCTCTATGCGTCCATCAGGTTTTCTCAATGCAATTCGCGTATAAGGAGTGGTTCTGTTTTTTGCATTAAATGATATCTAATGAAAAAGTGCTTTGCAAGGGACTAAAACATGCTCATTTTTCGGTTGGACACATCCACTAATCTGAATTTTACGAATGCACCGAAATCAGTAAAGGAATGGTTGGCGGCATCCGGTTTCGGATTTGCCTCAATGTGGCCAGCCACAGGACGCCTGAGCCTACAGGGCGACCAAGGTTGGCTTGCACTGCACCACCCACAGCTCCAACCACACACCCCATATCCAGTGTAAACCCGAAGGAATAAGACCGGGAGGCATGTGGATGGGAGCCACGTTTCATCAACGGAGTCGGCCCACACGCCTTCACAGACAAACACAAGCACACTGTATTTGGGGAATCAAGCGCACACAAGGCGGTGGCTGGACTAGTCCGCTCCACACTGAGTGCATAGAACCACTCTCCGAGCCTAACACGGCCAGAAAGACCGTGCACCTCGTCCCCTCCAGAAATGACCAACTGTCTCCTAGAGCCAGTATGGACGAGGTCGTGGGTAATAGACATGTAGGCACCTTGTCAACATGCACATCAAGCGCAGCCACACCGGGGATATCAAGCTAGAGCCAAGCACTTGAGAGAAAGATAACTAATAAAATAAATCGAGTAATACATAAGAAAACAGTGACATAAATCTTAAGTTAATGAGCATATGAAATAAGTTGTTTACAAACGAATCCGATATATCAGAAACAGAAAGTAGCGAACAAGCATGTTTTCAGGGCTTCATCATCAGGGTAATACAACCACAATAAAGCAAGTTAGAATAGACACGATGGTTTAAATTGATAAGCTCGAGATAAGCTCACGAGGTCGGAGAGTATATTTTACGGAGTAGAGCATAACAGGGTATCTGTCCCTTCTGCGGATAGAGCACTTGAAGACTCGCGTACCAACAGCCTTGCGTACCTATATTTCAATGTGCAGAACGCACGACATGATGATGGGGAGCGTGTGACTTGCGCCCTGCAACTTCAGATAAAGTACAGAACTTCTGGTGACTCAGAACGTTGCGCTCAGGAAGAAAGCAGATAGGCCAATCAACAGTTGGCAGGCCCCGCCCCTTGCGGTGACCATTGTGGGAACCAGGTAGTGGTATCAGTGCCTGTGAGATAGATGTTACGAAGCGTACAGCAAAAGCGTGAGATGGTTTTGCTACTCTTCGCCACCTGTGGCATAATCATAAAATCACTCTTGACCTGAAACCTTCCCTTCAACTTACTGCACGGTTGAGACCTGGTCCAGCATATCGACAGATGTAAGGACGCAGACTGCGTTCGACCACCAATATCTTCGCAGTTAAGCTCATATATGATGGGAACACATCGCGAGCATTGGGTGTGCTCACCACCTACTTTGTGTTACAGATATAGGGAGCAAATCACAGCATCACTATTTCAAGCAATAGACTCTGATACGGAAGTCGTGTTGCGCGTGTGAGCACATAAAGTTCTGCGACGTGCGTTGTTTGCGCGACCAGGAGCTGGATGGAAGAGGATGGGAGGCAGCGGGTGACATGGTCAAGAGGAAGGAAAGCTCGCACTTCGAACTTGGTATCCGCTGGAGTCCGAAAGATTGTCACATTTGTTTGAGATACTTATCGATTTGGCGAAAAGCGAATCACAGTGATAATTGTGTTGCAAGCCTAAACGTTCCTCTCTCACACTCGCTTGTACTCTCCTACCACAATCTCATTCCCGATTTATAATAAAACAAGTATAGTATTAGTTTTAGTTTCGTTTTTTACTATAATGAAATTGCATTGTCTTGCGGCAAAATTTCAGAGCTTGGTGCATCTGCCACTCAATGGGTGAACTGGTTGGCGAACTTCTCGAGTGATGTCAAGTCTAGCTTAAGAATGAATAATTGATAACTTTGATCATTTTAGAAAAGATAGAATAGTACGTGACTTCTTGTGCCTCTTCGATGTCATCTTTAGAGTAGTTTGGGCCACAGAATAGGTGGAACATCAGTAAAGCGGGATCACTGAGACGCAAACGACCATTCGTTATCCCTGTGTTGGCGATGCGAAACAGGGAACAGCCCCCTTGCCCCTTGGTTTTAAGTCACTTAGTCGAAGCAACATGGCTGCAACCAGGTGATGAACTAGAGCAGTTTAACCTTGAATTGATCGCTGATACTGAGCTACCAAACCGTACAAGCTGAATTCCTCCACTATGAGAATGTGGACGTAAGAACGCACCAGTGCTAATGGCAGAGATTAGACGATGGTTAATCTCCGAATGAGATCATCCTCAGTACACATTAGCTGAAGGTGAGAAACACACTTTAGCGAACACAGCCGCAATACAAAAGACAAGATACGCGGAGCGGGATACTAGGCATTGCATAATACCAAAACCAAAAAGCGAGTAACAATACGCTGTGTCATATTACCCATGCAGTGTGAGATCAGTGTTGGATGAGGCAGATAAGAGGACCCTAGTCTGGCAGCCGAGAGATACCAATCGGCGCCAAGTTCAAGGCTTGGCTTGAGTTCCCTCTTCTTCTTCCATCCACACTCCGGTAGCGCAGGTAACGTACGTCGTGGAAGTCGGGTTGCTGGTGTGCGCAACACGTGGCCCAATCATCGGAGCCTGGTACGTGATACAATGGTGCTGAGCAGTTCCCTCGCTCCACCTGCACCAAATACGCGGCGCCGAGCACGCACATAGCTCACGTGGTGAGCCCACCAGACATGAATCAAACTGCGAAGACATCCATAGTCGAAGGTAACAAGCCACTTTATGCCTGTCGATCTGATGAACCAGGATTCCCAAAAGTACAAAAAAGTTGAACAAACGGCTGCATTGTAAACTCTGCCCTTCAGGGCGAGAGTGATGTCGCGTCGGCGCCACGGGTGGCGGAGATTGGCAAAAGCACCCCGGGCTTTTGCTACACGGTTTGAGACCACATCTTCTATTCTCCCGGCGCTAATATAGCTGTCAAGGTACTTGAATTTCTAGAGGAGTTACAGTTGATCCCCAACAAGGATCAGCGTATGACTGTATCTCTGCTAAGTTTGGATGAGGACTTCGCATTTCGAGGCTGCAAAACACAACCCGAAACGACCGACAGCCAGTGCTAATCTGTCCACTGCGGCTTAGCACGTTTGGGAGCTGCCACAGATAAAGGCAATGTCGTCGGCACAATCCAAGTCAAGAAGCCACTCAAAAGTAAGCAGCCCCACGCCCTCTCAGTAGTGTCCAGTGAATGCCATTTCCATGATTTCGTCGATGAGGAAGTTAAAAAGGAAAGATGACAGCAGGCCACCCTGTTGTACACCGTTGAAGATATTAAAGGGCGACGACAAGTTGCTTCAAGCCACCGCACTGCCCGAACTTTGGGTGTACAACACTGATAACATTTACGTATTTCTCGGGCACATCTTTCCTGTGCAGACAGTCCCAAAGGGCACATCGATCAGCCGAATCGAAGGCACCTTTAGTACCGAGGAACACGATCACGGTGGGTCGCAAATATATACGTTCGTGTTCCCGGAATCAGCGTAAAGTGAAGAGGTGGCTAATACAGACGCGATTTCGACGGGATTCGGCTTGCTCTTTGCGAATCTGAATTTTACGAGTGCCAGTCAGTGTATGGAGCACGATAGAGGAAGGCAACGTAGAGGAAATTTGATCTGACCGATTGCTCTGTGATTGTATTAATCCGAACTTGAGCCTAACTTGAAAATTGGGACAGTCCCCGGCTCCCACAGCTTCACCATTAAGTTGCGCGATTCATTCACAAGAGCAAGACCCTCGAATTTGAGGAAGTCTATGTGTTCCTCCAGCCGTGTGGATACTGGAAGCGAAAAGGACAATCCGTACTTCCTGGTCGTGTGGAAAATGAAGAGGTCACTGTGACGAAACAAAACTACGTCACCTTCCCCACTAGATCAGTTGTTACGAAAAGAGGACATGACGGTACTCGTGGCATCACCGTCCATTGACGTCTGGCTGGAACGTTGGACGTCACCATCGATGTCCCATTAGTAGTATAGGTGCGTTTCGCCACCCGTGATTATGGTAGAGGGGATAACTGAAATCACACAGGTCTGTAAGCGGGCACAATGGTCGCATGCGCTATAAATTCTAGTGGTATCACATGCCTTGGCGCAATGATCCAACAACGGGAGCATCTCGATCAAGACAAGGGTCACGTGAACCCGCGTTGAAGGAGTTCTGTACCTACTGACTTTATGTTTAGACTGGTTACTTCGCCCGAAGGAGGTCGCGGTGCCAGATGAAGCAGTAGTAGACCTTTTGCTCGGGAATCATCGCCAAAGTACAGTATTTCCGCACAAAGATAGCTAGCCGCCTGACAAGTGGGAGATCCGCACGATCAGTGAACAACCAGAGAGAAATCGCTTTGGCCGTGTTCCTCTTCCTCCCTTGGTGAATCGTGGGTGCATTTGGGGTGAAAATGCTCATTGCATCTAGACTAAGCAGATTTGGAGTTGTAGAGGCCTTTCATAGTGGACCTTAAAGCTCCCGTTGTCGGTGGGTTGTAGAGGTAGGTCACGTGGAGGATCAAACCATCATGGAACCCGAACACTGGCACAGTACTTCGTAATATATAGTGTTGCGCGAATGTGAAACGCGCACCACATGTCGGTTCGTTACAGTCTAAATCACAAGGGCGAAATCGAGGAGGCAACTGTGAATAAGAGATCGGCTGACTTTAGCCATCAGTGCATGCGAGGAGTCTATGCTATTTGATAGAGCACCAGCAATGAAGCATGCCAGTTGGCGTTAATCAAGGGACCTAGGGATGTCGCGCTCAGTTGACTTAAACTGCCATTACTGGCTAGGCCACAATTTTCGTCCACTTATGCATTTGCGCAGTCGCCTCGCCTGATTGGATGAAGTCCCAGGATAGGCAGCCTGTGACATGCTGAAAAGTTTTAATTGGTTAGGGGATTTGGTTCGGTCGGTGCTCGTTAGCTTACTAGTTGCGTCCCCGTATTGGACCACGGCGATGCGAATTCACATAAGACATGGAATGGGATTCTCTCTTGCATAAGTTACCGTTAGAGGACTATCGCTTCTTTTCTGACTCCATTCACTGCATTTCCTAAACGGAATCTGCCACACGTTACTGTGAATTAGTATAATGAATCCACAATACTAAAGTGATGGGACTACAACTGGACTGTAGCGACCCGCAAGGTAAGGCATGTAAGCAATGAAGACTCGCAACGCATCGTTTCGCATAGGCCATCGTTTACAAGTACGGAAAGCAGTGGCAGAAAATTTCGGATATCCAGCTGACCTAACTAAACCGATGCCGAGAGATTGAGTGAGATCAAAAGGCACACAGATCGACTGGTTGGAAATTAGTATTAGTGTCCCTGCGTTGAAATCACAATCCTCCGAGAAGTAAGTTACCAGCACCATTGTAATTTGGGTAGGTTATTCATCGGTAAATAGCATGGTAAAGATGATCTGCAAAAACATATGATTTTCAATCCAGGACGACGCGAGACGTGACAACTCCGCAGTTCGATTTTTTACTTATAGCGCCGAAGGGGATCCCAATCAGTAACAAGAGGCGGACACGCCAGTGATTAGTAGTATGGACATTTTCACACTTCTCGACGCAATGCATATGTTCACATGCTGCGAAATCCTGCCAATTGTAATGCGATTGGTCGGGCTGAAACTCCCATTCTTAACTGTATTGACTATGACCGCAGCTACTGTCGAATGCATCACACCTTGCTGACAATAAATCTTTGGCGGCAGCTTTTGGAGCACTTCTAACGGCATACAACCAAACACTCCTAGAACTATTGGTCGTCGTTCACCGACTGCACGACGTGGTAAGCAGCGCGTCCTGTTGTTAGCACAGCAGATCAACGAAATGCTGGTTGAGTACTATTTTCCGTTTATATAGCCCGGATTAGTTTCCGTACGTAACAAGTGACCCCATCGAACCAGCATTAAATTTTGGAAGAAGTACATTGACGCCGTTTGGACAGAGTGGAAACATGTTGATATGTGGCGCGCAGTGGGAAACTGCAACTGGCTAAAGTCAATCACATGGGTAGCGCGGTCGCTACCCACAGTCCATGGTCAAAAAGTTTTAGGGTAGAGTTCGATCACTTATAATTTCCCAATTAAAGGTAGATGAAAACAACATGCGCTTCGCCAGCTGACACTTTGACTAAGTACGATAGCTAATCCGATTGCTTAAGCCTTATAAGGTATATCTGATTTGTCTGCCAAGCATGTTACGAAAACAATTCAAATTGGGTATGGGCTCGTTCAAGTGACCAGCGCCCTGGGATATACCACACGGCTCTAGGTCCGAGATTGACAGATTTCCAGTGCAATACAGTCCATAAAAACGTTCTTCATTATAGATCTTTACGCGTACCACAAAGAGGCGTACAGGGTCGAGCGAGAAATCCGGTCACAAAAGACTTGAGGGTTTACTTGACCCAGCGATAGTGCACATATGTTATCAGTGCTGTGACCAACATAGTAAGATATAGGCATACTCATGCGCTTGGTCAGTAGATGCTCGTGTACAGAGTGATCTAAACGTAACTATAGAGCCAAGTCCGCGACCCAGAGAAAATGAGAAGGCAGCAAGATCGTAGTGATAATTTAATCAAAAGGCAATGTCCGAGACGGGAGTAGCATGAGCCAACAAAGGCAATTGTCCAAGTTGGAGGTTTTATTCAGAAGGGTGTCAAATTAGGAGTGCAACCACCCCCAATTAAATCGGGCACCAATCAATGAAGTAGGTGGTCAGTTGACCTAGTTCCGAAAACTCCGCGAACGCTACAGATTAAGGAAAAGGAGGGAGCAGGCGGAGCCCAGTAAAAATAAGCTAAAACGAGTAAGTGCGGTTGTGGCACGTTGGAAGTGGAGCCTCGGAAGAGCTCTGCCATGCTGGACTCGGACAAAGGAGAGAAGAGAATCATAACGTCGGTAGTACGGGCTTGAACGGATATCCAGACAGTGAGGGAGATGGTTGAGCATAACCGGGTAATCCAGTAGGTCCCGCTGCACCAGCAATCAACATAGGCGAAGTAGCATGATTCGTTATCGAACCTAGATTACGGGTGAGGTGAGGAGCCGAGGATTGATGAGCCCTAGGACCATGCACGCGAGGCTGCAAGGCCACATTTTGGAAAGAATGTGACTGGAGTTGTGAATGGAAGGACATTGGGGGGACGACTGAAGGTTCACTGGCCATATTTTGGTAGGCAACCTGAAAAAAATTAGTATCCGACGTAAGAAGAAGCAACGGCCATTGGACCATAAAAAATGAACATAAGCATGGAGATCTTAGGAGTACAGAACGAAGCTTAAATTACATAACTGCATCTTAAACCGCCAGTATCCAGTAATGTGTGCGCTTAGAGTGCAGCGGGAGCCTATACAGTGGAGAATCGACCCACAGGGGCCTGAGTAGTTGTGCTCAGCATTCAAGGCAAAGCAGCGTGTGTTCGTTGTGACAACCGGAAGCCTCATAATAATGATCAGACAAAAAATTTGATAGTGACCAGAAAAACCCTGTCTCTGAGTGTTTGTCGACTCAGGGAGCCAGAGGTCGCAATGGTGGGTGATGTTGTATTAGTGGGTGGACATTGCGAAAACCCAGAGCAGTGGCATACGCTCGTAGGCCCCTCAGATAAGTGACATACAGTACCCCAAGGAGCACAAGCGAGAAAAGGAAAAATTTCTCGTTAAGAGAGAGCTGCAAGAAATTGTCAGATGGCAACGTCCGGCATGCGGCAGATGCAATTGGCTTTACTGTGCATTGAACAAGCTACAACAGTCGCCGAAATCAACAAATCCAATTCGGCTGAAAATAATGAACAGCTTGTGAGTTTGGGACGCGGTGATGCAGCTTCATGTAGGCTCCGATAGTCCTTTGTTTTTAGATTCATGTATGCAAGTAAGCTTCGTACATAGGAGTAAAACTACGGAATCTGTTCGATCTACCGTTATTGTTAAACTCGACAGTAGAATCCGATATCCAGATTATGTGCACGAAATTGATTAGAAGGGAGGCTGTGAAGGAAAGTGATTGACACTAAATAGAGAGGAGTATAATCGCAGCCTGTTCATATAGTCTCCAAAATTGAACCAACTATTTAAGAAATAAGTCAAGTACCCGTCGTTGACGTCGAGTGCTTCGTTACTAAAGTGTTGAGCGAACAGCCTAAAACACGATAGATGTTAACAAAACCTAGGATATGAAAAACGAGTTAAGGGTGCATGTGTACGAACCCTGATCCAAAACATACATTGAGAGCCATACGAATATCGTATGCACACGTGGGTAACCACACCAGCGCACTGCAGTTGAAGTCAGCCTTATCACTAAAAGCTGTTGTCAGTTTAAACAGACTGTATGTCATCAGTCTGGTTCAGAAAAACAGCTACGTTATAAATTCCTCACTGGTGGCGTAAGCCGTGTGTCAATAGGTTGTGAGTTCGCTTCTTGATAGAGCCAGGGGGTGTGCACCACTAACTAGTACTAATGGGACAAAACGACCGCCTGGCGCGTTTTCGAATGCGTGCTTGAGTGACTTGGAAGTCAGTGCGATGGACTAAAAATAAAATTACCCTAAAGCAAATTCCATCAAAAAATGTTTAAAGCAACAGTCAATCATGATTATATCGGTCGCAAATCTAGAGAGAAAAGTGAATAGATGACTGCGACGCACTCACCAGTAGTCGGGAGACAGTTCCTGGTGAATCCCTACTCAGTTTCGGAAGTTGTAGTAAGAAATTCAAGAAAATCCGTCTCAAAGCTAAGCAACACCACAACTGGCAAGATCAAATGAGTTGTAAGCTGTTCAGTCAAGGATAACCGCCATGGCGGACCGTCTGTAAGCGTGCCGCCGTCTCAACACCTGAAGAAAAGCAATCGCACGACCAAGGTGGAACCCAATGACTCCCTTTGAAAAGGTATGGTGAAAGATGAGCGACAAATTAGAAATGCTCCGGTGGTTAGACCCATAGGACCCTCCCATCTCCCAGTAACGATGAAGATTGTTGTCTCTAGGGATTTTGCTTCATTTTAACGGAGCGATTTTACGTCGAATCTTCCAAAGTAGGACGTGCGAAATCAAAGGTTCACACTAGTGGATGCGAATTCGCAAATGATGAAGTGACGACGGATTTGTTGAATGGTTACCCAAAGCGCTCAGCCCAAAGATATAGTCGACGTGTCCGAGAGTGGAGCAACCATTAATCCTTCCCAGCTACTGTCTAACTCTAACTGAGGGCTTTCTCAATCATTGCACTGGATGAGGTTGGACTTAAGTTGACTGTACAAATCGTGCTGTCGTCCGCGTCAAAAGCGCCTACCAATGAGCAAGGTTCCGTTTTAATTTTGAGTTTGAAGAAACCATAAAAATAGAAATACCCAGGCAGAACCAGTCGTTTTGTAATGACGAAAGGCTCAGAACATCGTTTTTCATGGGCTTGTATTATGGTTACGATTCGCTTTTGACACAAGAGTCTTGGGTTGTACCTTAGCCAAACGTAAAGATGGTTCGGAAATGCAACAAGGCAAAAGACATTGGGTGGATGTCGTCTCGGGGACTGGAAGGTGGAAAAAAGAAATTGTGGCAGTACAAAAGGGAAAAATTTATTACCGGGTACTGTAAAGAGCCCAAACCTAGATGGTGAGTATTGAAAAATTCACGTGGTGGGATTAAAATGCAAAAACTAAGTAGTAATCTCTTAACATGGGAACGTCTGATGTGGATCGCTTCAGATACTATACCAAAATGAACGGTTATCTTCTTATGAGAGAGCAGTGGTTGATGTAGCCTTTCTATCAAATTAGGTAATGGGTAAGATACCTCAAAGAGCAATTCAATCGGCCGGGTATAACTTAAATTTAGCAGGTTATCTGAATAGAAAACATGTTGAAGCGAAACGGGACGTTGACTTGAAGGATGTTTGGTCCTCATTTGTCAAAGACGGCTGCGATTCACCAACGGAAGGGATGACTGTTCTACCTAGCACTGTCGGGCTGATGGTTGCTATCATTTCAATTTGTAAAAAGAATGTTGGTCGAAAACGACTGAGGCAGCAGGTTTGTCGTCGTTGTTCCAAGCATGCATTATTCTGCGGTAACTGTTGAGATGACTCTAAAGATAAAAACGAGTGCTGGGAAGCAACAAGAACCTGTTAAGAGTAAGGCGGCACGCTGGTGTGACCTGAGAGTGTATCCATAAGCAGGAACCACGACATATTCATTGGCCAAAACAATTGAAGGTGCAGTTCTATCTAGATGCTGGTCGATTGAGGGATGGAAAGGGGCGCGCGCATGTACGGATGGTTGTTGAGGGTGCGGCTCGTAGTCTTAAGGACCATAAGTCTTAATTGTAACCCGAGGACGCGTGTTCGAGCCTGCGTAGGGATCGCGCGACACGCAGTATCCTTGCCCACGTGCGAGTAGTGGTGAATGCGCGGCAGTGAAGCGTCGGTACCGCTGATACCTTGCCTTGTTGAGTGGGTGGTGATCAAATGGGTATCACTGGTTCTATGATTGGTTGTTCTAATCTCTTAACTATCATCATAGCATCTCGTTGGCCCGAGTGAAAGCTACACTGACTCTCACGAGGCAAAGGATGAATTGAGTACGACGGTCGAACCATGCACGGGGTCTATGTGCATAGAACTCAGCACAACAACCGAAGTTCGTCTGGGTAACCATATTTACGCAAAGCCCTTCAAATGTGAGTGAAAAGACCGTGAGTGACTGCATTGGCGGACCCTTGAGAAGCAAACGTTCGTCAGACGATGGCCTGACGAATGCAGCGTGTGATCGATATATCTCTCAGGATGAGATCAGCCCGTGAAAAAAACGATTCGGAACGCGCTCTGCACCTTTAGAATGCAAGGTACTACTGTAAAACCAGGCCGACACCACATTACCACTACATCTAACGAAACCGAACAGCGCTTCAGAGCCGTCGAGGATGTTTAGCAATATAGGCAGCGGAAATAGAGTAACCGAGGAGGTTGCTGAGTAGATCAGGAAAACTAGTATGTCGAATACTGGATGGAAACAGCCAGAAGAGATGTCTCTGTGTAGCTACATCTAAAATCCATAAGGTACAATGAGTTATTGTGTTGGAGAGCATCCGCTATATTTACTGTCGGAAGTGTTTGCCAAATAAGTTCTTGAATTCGGACATCGACTTTGCTTCGACTACGTACGTAGGTAAGTTGTTCCATATATTCACTACTCTTCGTTCGAAACAGAGTTGGTGAGTGACCCGCTTCAAATCCGGTACTACAAGTTTGTACCGGTGTCCTCGCGTGCCGCTTGGTGCGCTGATATCGAGAAAGGGCCGCAACCTGGGGAAATCACCAAGATGTGATATCCGGTACGTCATGATGAGGTCAACTCGCACTCAAGCAGAAAACAGTGTGTAAAATCCTAGCCTTTATTACCGATCGGCACACCTCGTAAAGCGGAAGTGAGCCTGGTGGCTACGTGTTGTACCCGTTCAATTCTTTGTAGCTTGCCCCGGATGGTAGGACAGCATGCGGGTGAGCCATATGATTGAAAAGAAGATGCGAGTGACAATCTCCTCGGATCAACTGTAGAAGCTGCGCCTGAGCATCCGAAGTCAGTTTTGTTAAAGCCTATTCGTGTTGTTCGTGGACTTTACGTCGCATCGAAACAGTAAACCGAGGTCTCTCACGTAAGGCGTGGTTGATCGGCCAAAGTGTAGGTTCGAACATGTTCACACTTAAGTACGCTCATGAATAGCGACTTGATTGGGTTTATCGAAAGGTTAACTGATAAACCCCGTGTGGCCTAGCAACGCCGTAATCGGTTATGGAAGCTGAGATGTCAGTCCAGCGTACTTCAGACACATTATTGAGACAAGCACAAAAACAACTTGGCAGTGTACGCGAATGAAGCATAGGAGTAAAGCGGACATAAAGTTCTGTACCGATGTAGGTGGATGACCACTTATTAGAATATCCAGACAGTGGTAGACGATGGAGACTTGGTGGGATAGTTGAAAACGAGGATTGCACAGAATAGTGCAAGTATCAGGAAATAATTGAAGCGCGTCTCCCGAAGACATAAGAAGGGACCACTCAGTCCTGTTGCAACGCAAGCACCATGAGTGTGTCATCCTATCCAAAGCTGTGTATTGAAAGAGAAGCAAAAGAAAAGTACCGCGGAGATCCAGGTGACTAAATAACATGTCATAAGAGCGGATCAACGCTTGAGCGGACGGACCCAACGAGATGAGTGATAATGGTGCCTACTAAGTTATACCTGCGAGTATAATTCATCAGAGCCTGCTGTGACATTACATGTGTCCCCTGTGTGTCCAGTTCCTTGATGTATTGTTGTACTAGACGCCTGAACTGGGGATTACAAACGGAACCTGCAGAGCAAGGGTCATATTTGACATATTCGACATAAGTAAAAAGCCACAGAGACAACAATTAACGGAGAACTGGAAGAATAACGAAAAGCACTACTGACCCGCGTTGGCAACGGCGGTGGCGTAAGCTGGGCTGGTTGCGTAGGTGCGCCAAACGCTGCCGCGTACAGACCGGTTTGCGGATTCATCAAATTATGCATATTTGTCCGGCAGTGATGCAACTGGATACGCTGATGAGAGGGCGATAAAGATGGGTAAAATGCAGAATGAACCTGGAACTGCTGTTGACTTTGTGTAGATTGAGACAGATTGTGAGTAGGATAGATGTTCGGAGATAGACCTCGAGGTCGTAGAGGAGTATCTGGCATGTCGGTATTGATGCGACCGCCCCCGATCACTCCGACAAAATTTTGGTGAGCCAAAAAGTTCGACGACGAGGAGGATCCTGAGGCGACAGAGCAAGGAATAGAACCATATCCAGTAAGTAGGGAAGGATGGGGTAGTAGACCGCCCCCATTTCCGGTAGTTGCATGAGTAGAAGAGCCTGAAAAATCCCGACTCGGTGTTTGGAGATTGGAAGAACCGACAGGGTTTCCAAAGATGGACCAAGAACTGCTGGCACCAGTAGAGTCAACGCTATGCCTGGCGGATCCATGGGGATAACCTGATTGAGATTGGTCCTGAATAGCCGAGTACAGACCACCGGAAGGCATCGGCGGGACACATCCAGTGACCGCAGGTAAGTAGGTCAACTCATTCTGAAAAGTTGGATGAAAACAAAGTGACGACTATATGTGAGACATGAATTGGAGGGAATAAAAAAAAACTGAATGTTAAGGCGATGGGAATAAATACACTCTGACTATAGTGCAGTGTATAAGCACAGAGATGATATCAAAATACACTAGGCTACGCATGCGTTTTGAGCAAGTTCGACGATTTCACGAAGCGGGGCAATTAAAATGTTAAAAAAATGAGTGACAATGTGTCAGCTGTACGCTCGCAACGGCGCTTCGCTGCCGCGCGACCACCACTAGTCGCGCGCGGGCTGAGTGTACCGCGAAAACGTCCACCTACGCGGACTCGAACCGGTGACTTTATGGTTGCAAACCAAACGCACAGACCACTCGGCCACCGGCCGACATTTGCAAGTAGTAGGGGATTTATTAGGTTTTGTGTAGATGCGTCGCAGTTAGACAAAGACAGTCACCACATGCCCAGGAAAGCGTTGGACGGCCATTTCTTCTTATTGGGACACGTCAGCAGCGCGCACACGCCGAATCCTGACGGATTCCAACCCACGGACCGTCATGACTGATAGATAACTGTGATATAGCGCGGCTCGTCCTCCACTATCTTGCATGTTATGAATGTGCAGGCCCCCAGAGCAACGACTTCTTTTGCAAGTCGCCACCAATCGAGGTGGCGTGTGAGCAGCTAAGGCGACTACTGATTATTTGTAAATAGTAGGGGGGTTTATTAGGTGTTGCGTAAATTCGTCGCAGTTAGACAGGCAGTCACCACACATCCAAGCAAATGGCTCAGTGACATAAGTCGCTGACTCGCAAGAGTAAGGTCGTGGGTTCGAATCCGGCAGGATTCGGCGGGTGCGCGTTACTGACGAGTCCCAATAGGACGAAAAGGCTGGCTTGTCGAACAACCTCCTCGTGGTGCCAGCCGGGTGGTTCGGAATTTTCCCGTTCCAGCAAATAGTTCGGCGGCAGTTTTTCAGGACGTGGTGGGTTTTCGCCTGGCAAGCGCTCTCCCTATAAAAAACCCACATATATCCGTTTAACAACACTGTGACGTGGCGGACGTGACTCGCCACTAAATAAAGTCACTGCCCCTTGCTTTATCCTGGCGAAGCATTGTATTCCAGCAACTTTATGCTGTAATTCTGGGGAGCATTGGGCCCCTGGTTGACAAAGGAACCAACGAAAGGCGTATGAACTGAGCAATCAGTCACCGACTCGAGATGGGAGCGATTCCCTGAATTCGCTCCGCTGCCTTGCGGGCAGGCTATTCAGCCAAAGGCTCGGGGTGGTGTCCCCTGAGAAAACACCCTACTTCGGCTTGGGCAACCGGGTAGTATCTAGCCTGCTGACAAAACCATGGACATTGTCGTGTTGTGTTTTCTTTTAATATTTCTGTACCTTCTTTTAAAGCTCATGGTTTCTGATGGCTTTATGTCTATTCGTAGACCTTTGCAAATATATAATGGGACAAAACGGCCGTCTAGCGCTTTCCTGCATGTACCTAAAAGCGACGAAGCTACACAAAACGTGTTACCTATGCCTGG
The DNA here is from genome assembly GCA_944474145.2 of Dicrocoelium dendriticum. Taxonomy (NCBI): domain Eukaryota; kingdom Metazoa; phylum Platyhelminthes; class Trematoda; order Plagiorchiida; family Dicrocoeliidae; genus Dicrocoelium; species Dicrocoelium dendriticum. The sequence goes on from OX104066.1 coordinate 112,992,953, forward strand.
TCACTGCTTACCTAGGACAGCCTTGTTTAGTCGGAGAGGTGCAGGGTGGCGCAAGGCTCGAGGGGGGCAGAAGTTGACTTTGCGGCGGGAAATGAAGTCACTGACGATCAAACTTGGTACCGTTGGTCCGTCCCGCCTTCCGGGATGGAGTCCACGTGACTCGCCTTGTGCTTGGCTCGAGACTTTACAGGACATGGGTCGCAACTGACACCAGTGGTGCGTCTGCTGCCGTCTCCTAATCGGATTGCCTGTTTAAAGTTTGGTGCCGAGTTATCTGCGGGGTAATAGCTGATTATGACGCGGAGCAGTGAAAGCCGCAAGGAAGCTGTCTCGCCGATGCCGCCTTATGCTTGCACAATAGCCAGCTGTTTGTGACGGTATATTGTTAACACAAGGTGTAGGCGCCTTAGCCGTGAATGTTCGCTTAAGGTATTAAGGTTTTCAGGTAAGTCCCCCATCTTCCTTTCATTATACTTTATTTCATAGGTCCTCATGGTTGTATGGCAGCGAAGCATCAGTTCAAATGGCTGAGGTACTGCTGTTGTTGATTGATTGTGGGCAATGGCACGCGAGGTGGCGAGTGTGCTTTGGAGGTTTGCTTGAAGGACTCCACCCGGAGCAATTAAAAACAACAGTAGGGAGTCAGAAATCTAGGGTACAATACAAACCACGACTAACACGCAAATACTGACCAGGGAACTTTTCACGAGGACATTGATTTTTGGTACTGGATGGAGGATCGAAACGCTGCAGACTTAAACCACCCATAACAGTGCAGATTTCAGAGTTTTGGGGTAGATCGCGAATCAAATATATCTTCGTAAAACTGCTAGTTCGGTTAAACCACAGGTACAGGCTTTCATGTCACACCTTGTGGGGAATGAACAGAATGAAATGACCAAATAGTGTGATTGGATGTAGAGATATCAAAAAATCGTTTGAGAAAGGCTTACAGTAGTATAGAGTATTCTGGTGCCATGATCGGAACACAAAGGACAGAAAATTGGAGAAAGTCATTAGATGTAGACAGGGATAAAGTATATGCTTGATGTCATGGCCACACGATTCCCGGCTTGTTGAAAAGTGGAATGGGAAACACAACAGATTTGTCCAACCTGTAGATCTGCACTTAACCAATGCTTGCGGAAAAAGGCATGCTCGGCAGTACGGTTCAGTGAAGCACGTTCAATCACGGATGAACAGAAGTAATTCAAAATGTTTGAGACCAGTGATGCAATTAGGAGTATCAATGTACTGAAAAGAATGGGATGGAGGGAGTCGACGAGTAAAAAAGGCAGATATAACCTAGATTGAAAATGGAAAAAGCGGTATTAACCCAGAGGAGCGATTTTTCGAACCCGGTGCAGCAGCGGTAGTGCTTGCTTAAACACTGAGTCCCCACGACTCTACTGCAGATACCATGAACAATCATCCGACGTGAGTGGTGGAATAACAGAAAAAATGTGAGGAAAATTTAGTGCAACCACTTGGATGTAAGGGAGAGAGAAATCAGTGAAACCCACAAGAGAACGTCGTACTGATAAGAAGCTTCCGCTTATCTTTCTATACAGGTCGTGGAATTACATTCTAGTACTCAGTACGATAAATGGCAAGAAGTAGATAACTAAGAAACTTACTTGTAAATCTGGTTGGTAAGCGAAACTACCAAATGAAGCGTCCGGTTGATGCGAAATGCCTGGCCGATAGCGTTGTTGAGCAAGATGTTGTGGTACTTGCGAATGTTGGCTGGGTTGCAGTCCCCAGCTGGTAAAATGAGACTGATTATTCGATCGTTGATCGGGAGATACATAGATAGATCTAGCTATGTTGGAGAAGACGGGTTGCGAGTGTGCGGTGTCACTAGAGATAAGTTTGGCAGCTCCAGTGAATGTGCTGTCATAGGATCCCCTGAAGTCGGAAACGGCAGTTTGTGGATAATGTTGGACAGCGTAAGGTTGACTACGAGGAAACAATGCAGCAGGATGCGATGGTTTGCAGGTAGGGTCTACGAAAGTAGATGTGTTTGAAGAATGACCAACATTTGGTACAGCCTCAGTAGTGGAGATAAAAGTCTGACCAACACATGTAAGTGGGATGATCCCAGCGGCATTGGTATCGAGTACAGGATCTGACGTGGGCCACACGCCCGCAGTGATGGGATTTTCTGTACCTATCCTGGTGGCATAGAAATTCGAGGAAGCTTGAGGAGTCAGACTATCGACCCAAGAGGTGTGGGCTGAAGGTGGACTGAAGTTAACTGGTTGGACCGGAATAACGTCCAAAGCGGAATGCGGCTGTGGTCCTCGTAAAATGCCAGCTCCGTAGTCAGCATCAAATGCCTCACCTTCACATATGACACGTTCGGAGACACTGGTTGTGGCTACTGCGGCTTGTTCGGCAGTCAAGGAAACAGCAAGCGGAGCGGCCACGGGCATCTTGTTTTGCAAGACATTAGGCTGAGAAGTTTGTTGTTGTTGTGGACGAACCTTACAGATATTATTAGCTACTGTGGAGCTACTTGTACGTGTGGTATTCGAATCAGCCAGCACGCCAGAGGTGGTAACACGAACAATCGTGGAGGAGGAAGTTGGTACAGAAGTACTAATGGATTCAGCTGAAGTATTAAAAGGGAACTCGTTCTGCCCCAAGCAGCTCGTAGACCATAGGCGCCGCACTGAACTGTACTCTACTGCACTCGAATTGGAAGCATCCGCAAGTGATACCGAAGCTGCAGGGGACGCATTCGAAGAGCAAGTGCTAACTGGAAGTACATTCTGTGGCGCGGTTGCAACTGCATTCGTAGTGGGCTTGGCCGTGGGTTCCGACCATTTGGATTCAGACGCATGAGCTGGAAGATCCTGCGGGGAGTTCTCAGAGTCGACAGGTTTAGATTTGCTACCGACGACTTTGGACCAAGTTCGATTGCCGGATGTTTGAACGCCCGGCGGACGATCAACAGAGGACTGTAGCGGCATCCTGCTACTCCAGCTCTCCGTCGTTTCACTTAGCCCACAATCATTAGATGTGGCCCAACTCGTGCCAAAAGAGACTGTGGGCATGCTACTGACCGCACTTAGCGGAGGACCCATAAAAGTCGGTTTGTAAGACGTCTTAAACCGATTGGGTGTTACGGAAGTCGAAAATGCTGAAGACTTGCAACTGCTGGTAAAGTGGAAAGTTCGAGAAGAGCTGGGATCTGTTGGCAAGGAAGACTGTAATCGGAAGGACTTGTTCAACGGGGATTCGTGCTGCAGGCGCTTTCGAGCGAGCTTTCTGCTCGCCTTCGATACGACTTTTGTGAAACCATCGGAATGTACACTGTCAACGTCGGAAGCATCGTGATCGCAGAAAGCACCACCTTCGACGGATTCGAGCGCCCCGGATTCAGTGCGTACGGAGTCCAGAATGTTGTCGGTGACGGACTCGGGGTTACGTTCGGCGTGAGTGAGGAGGCTTCGTGGTTTGATGGACATAAGAGGTGGGATATGTGAGAAATTCAAACGATGCCGATCAGAGTCGTGTTTATGCTCGCGGTTGCTATTCATTCGAAAAAAACGCTGGCCATTGTTAGAACCCTGTCCGGATATTAGTGAACTAGGCTCTTTATGTCTTCGATCTCGAACACACGAGCGGGGGTAAATACCTGAAATGGGAAACAGGTGAGCGCATTACGCCTGTGTGGATGGTGGAGAGATGGTAGATGTCGTTACAAATAGCACAAGTTACGTGAGCGAAATGAGAAATCGCCAGTATACATTCGCAAAAAGATGAGGGCGACGACGAAAACACAAGCACATGCAAAGCAACGAGGTTTGTTTGTGCAATCGGGTTCATTTAAGGTTTATTCGCAAGCCATGTGGGCACAAACCATGAGGAAAAAGGTGTGCACGCTTTCGCCAAGGGAGACATTAGCATGCACACATACCTCCACCAAAACCGTTAACACGTCGATTGTTGGTAAATTTGCGTGTTCCCGGAAATCCTCTCGAAGAGTGCGTAACCGTGTACATTGCAAAAGTTGACGAAGCTGGTTCGCCGGTATTCGAAACGACAGATACGCAGCCATCAACGGCAGTGAAACACAAGTGATCACCTAGAATGACATCTCCAGTGGGAAGGTTGTTACGAATAAGTGAGGGCCGCGGTGTGTGTGGAGCAGCGTCTGCTATTAGACAGCTAGCAGTAAGGACGTTAGAGGAGCAAACCAAAGATGCTGAAGGTGTCCGTGAAGACGGAACACTGTCGGTACTCCTACAGCCCGCTGAACCTTCAGAAGCTGTTTCCCAATCTTCTGCATCATTAGCCTCACTTAAGTTTTCGCGAATGGCTATAAAAACGCAAACAAAGGAGATGAACTTAGTTCAAAAGCAACAGAGAAAGGGGCATCAAAACTACAGATGAATCAAGTATTAAGTGCCGGGTGAAGAACATAAATAACCATGGGTGCACAATGAACGGAATGGTCATATTAATCACAGACGGTGGTAGGGTGGGCTAAATGACAAACGGAATAACGGAAGTTCAAAAAAGAACCAACAAGGACTAAGTGGAAGAACATCATACAGGAGGCCCCAACTGCGGAGACAGGAAGTCATGGATATCTAGTGGCGCATGGAACGGTAAATGTAAGGAGTAAAAGCTATGCATCTGAAAAAGTGAACAGAGGCCTTATGCTCAAAGCGAGACCAAGCGGAGTGTAGGTTGTTAACAAGACGGACAGTGTTACTAAGGATGGATTCGAGAGACGGAGCAAGGCGGTGATAAAAAGGAATGATGAAAAAAGAAAAACGCTAGGGCAAAACTCATTACTTTTATCCGAATGAAGCCGGCGATCGGTGGCGGTCATTACATTAGATGACAGGGAGATGGCGCCTTCCGTTAGAGCTGCTGTACTGACCGATGCTGTCAATACACCTCGATGATTGTTGGTGGGGCCCGATTCCCGATTCCCTCCACTCTTCTGATTACCACTCAGATTGTTGTGCCCATCAACTCCACATGCACCACCAGGACCACTAGCCGAGGAACCTTCACCGCCGGTGTTCGAGCGGCCAGCACCGCCAGCAGCAGCACCACCTTCATCATCCTTCCCGTCGTCATATCTGTCTCGTTGCCCACGATATCGGCGCGAAATTTGGGCATGCGAACCAGAAGAACGCTTGCTTTCTTGCTGTAATGAGAGCGACTTCCCAGATTTCCAAGAACCACCACCACGAGAAAAAGAGACGCGTACACCACGGGAAGAGAATTGGGAATGGAACCCAGAAGCGCCGCGTCCACGCTGTGGAAAAATTGATGGATGACAAATTAACGCGTAATGGATACAAGGTATATATATATATATATATATATATATATATATATATATATATATATATATATATATATATATATATATCATGAGGTACAGATATTGTGCCATCACAATCATGACGGCATATGGAGAACATAATTGGAATAAACAGAAAAGCACAAATTTATTTGCCTTGAGATCCGCTCGCATTATGTGAGTAGTTATAGTTTGTTTCCTTAGGATAAAGAAGCGGGATTATCGGGAAACACCTGCCGCCGACGTTGGTGTTGGATTCATCGCGACGAGACTGGATCTTAACACGCTTTGCTTCTCAAGCAAAGCGTGTTTTCAAACCAGCGAATAGTCGCCATCTTTAGGTAGAGCGGGAATAAGGCCATTATGGCCGGGTGCTTTACAACACTTTAGTAGGCGGTTTGTGTCAGACTTTCTGGTGACAGAGTATGTGGGGACAAACGACTCAGCACCAGTGTCCCCGTTAAAGAGAACAGATGAAGCTGGCGGCTAGCAAAACTGTGAACCGAAATGTCCAGCCGATCGTCATTGAAAAGTACTGATTAAGGAGCTGTTCAATTAGCAGATTGTTTCAACAAAGCAGATATCTTCTGTGACTCGAATGAGATGGAAGAATTTTCTGGTACTACTAGAGTAAGGAATTCCATCTCTCTAGTACGTTTATAGCACCAGGTTTCACAGTCCCTTCGTAGACTCTTGCGCAATTATCAACCCAGGGATTGGCGATCTTCATTATAAATGGAGTCAGTCGGGACCTATCGGCATTCGTCCATCAATGATAAAGAGACAACGGAAATTTAGCTCTGCAGGGAGAGACAGGCAACTCCACAATTGTCGAGACCAGAAGAAATTAAGACGAAGTATTGTTGGCGCTGAGCATTGGTACTTGGTTAAGGTAGCAGGGTTTCGTAGCTACGCGACTTTCGAGCAGCAGTGCGTACGCTTGGGCGATCCTCCGAAACGCAAGCAAGACCTTAGCGTGATTGGAGTCCAGTCAAGTTGACCAGTACGATCGCCAGTTGGTTATGCTTCAGTGCCATCTGTAACTTATTTCTAGATAGTCAAGCTGGAACCATCCTTGTATTTGAGAAAGCGAGCATCAGGTAGCCATGTCTCTTCATGTGCACACAAATGTGATGATCAGAGCAGTACCAGCATTATGTCCCCATTGTCTGATCCACTGATACTAAGGTCAAAACTGGCGCCCGCTTGATGGTCCATTCGTGCGTTCAAATCTTCGGCAAGAATGACAGTATCAGTCTTTGTGGAGGAACATAGATCATGTAGTTGTTGGCAAGAGCAATCTTTCACTACATCCGAGCTGCATACTGTATGAGTGAAGGCGGAGACGACAACTAAGGACCGCTTAAGGTCTCGACGATTGCTTACATTAGCCGAACCGTGTAGTCTAACTGCGCATAGCCGACTGTTGACTAGGATTCAGTCAAACGTAGCGGTCTTAGCCATGACACTCAGTGCAGTCCCAATACCAGCCTGGCCAGAAGCGGCAACCTTTGGGTCCCCAGTAAGGGGTATTTGACATCAAGGTTTGTCGGAGAGGATATAATGATGACGGCGCTGGAGTTATGCAGTATGGCTTCTGAAAGGAAACTGATGTCTACCGAGAGCGTCTCAAGAGTACGGACTAGACATGATTGCCGTCATATATGCATCAGGGTGAGAACACTGAACACCGCGAGACAGAATGAAGAACCAGGGGGAAGGAAATCCAGGGCTTCGTTGGGATGTGAGAAGGCTGCGATAGCTGACAGCGAACACCAGGAGCCAGGTGCAATCAGTGAGCGATCTATGGAAGACATGAAAGGACATAAGGACACGCGTTTGGAGAACGGGATATGGGGCGATCTACGAGTAGAGGTTGAGCAATGGAGACAGTAGAGCCAGTGGACCTCGCAAGAGCGAAAGCGGGCGTGATATTACTACGTTGTCCAGACCGAAGTAGGTTGTCTTAAGGGGCTCTGCCCCAAGCCTTTGAGTAAGGATCATACGTACAAGGCAGCAAGGTGATATGGAAATGTCGGAACCCGTTGGGACCCAATGACCGAATAAGTCTTTCATACACATTTTGGCTTGTAAAGAACAAAACAAATCCTTGAACGACAATGCTACTGTGAGAAAGGCATGGAGAAGTGACTTTATTTAGTGAAAAATCACGGCCGCCAAGACACAGTACTGTGAACAACTAGCAAGGCTTTTTACGAGGAGAACGCCTGTCGAAAACCCACTACGTCATCAGGCACTGTCGTCGCTTGCCCCGACGGGGCGAGACCTACTTATCTCACAGGTAACAACCAAAGGTGGTCACTCTCCTATCCGCATCCGTAATCAGGAAACGCGTCATGGCATAGAGATTTGACCCATCAAAGACAAGCAGTGGTCGTTCCTGAGGCCTAGTATATGCAAACCAGTGCGGAGTTTTGGAGTGGCAAACAAGAGGAGTTTGAACTGTTTTAACATCAATCACACGGACAAACGGGATGTTACGTGGTAAAACATCGAGTTTCACGTGTTCGCCTTTAACAAGCTTAACACCTACATTTGGAGACAAAAAGAGGACAGATTGCAGTCACTAAAATGTACACCGGATCAAGTATCCCTAAGACCCCATGCAAAGCAGGTGATTTATTTGTGAAAACTCAGTACCACGATTCCTGTTCAATTCCATCATATCAATCAGAACACTCGATCTGGTACGTTGTGGATGCACGACTCCGCAAGCGTCATATGTAATTAAGCTAGCTTGTTAGCCTACTTTAAGTCAAGTTTACCCTCATTTTGCCCCTGATAAAGTGACGTTACGTTTTGCTGTTTCTGCCCACGAGTTCCATTTTGGACATTATTTTGTTGCCTTGACCTAAGTCTACATGAGTATGGTACCATTCATTTGCCAACACATTTTGTGCCAGACCGCGCGAATAACCCAGGCTTTTTATTCCACAGCACTCGTCGTACAGGCTTAGCACGTGACTAGTGTTAGCTCAGTTTTGCTGTAACAGCCTTCATGTCACACAAAATCGGACAGAAACCATGGTGCCTAAACGCATATGCAACGCAAAAGAATTCAAGGCAACGAATCGCCTCTTTACGGCTTGTGAGCAAGCGCGCATGTTGAGACCCGCAGGGTAGCAACGTGAACCCTGTCAAAATTTGCCAGCGACGCCAGCAGACAGACATCGCACCACCAGTTTCCAAACACAAAAGTAATAAGCAGGTTTAGGAAGGGAAGTTGTATGAGAAAGTGCACCCGAAAAATCATTACGAAAGGATAAGCGAGCGATTAAAAGTGGAAAATGCGGCACATAACAAGACAGCACCAAAACAAAAAGGAAGGCCAAAAAATACACATACCAATGAAGTCGGCTCAGTAGATTCTCTCATGTCGTCCAGAGAATGACCATCTGGTTTCCGTTCAGCATGATCAGTATTCAACTCGCGACCGTGAGTTTTGGACACGAGACGTAGATTTGTATTGTCTCGACTCGAATGAACGTCTGATTGTCGTCGATGGGTGCGAAAACCATCAGCAGTCAACGCAGTCTGCTCCCCGTCACTGAAGCGATTCTCATGGAAGTAGTCGCGCTGCCTAGAATATCCAGAACCGGCAGCATGACGAAACTTTTGAGTCGAGGAATAACGGCGATCATCCCTACCAGAAGTAATGTGTCGCTGGTCAGGAACACTCATCTCCTCACGAGTCTCCACATCACGGACATTCGTGCCCTGTCGGACATGAGTTGACGGGCTAGCAGAAGCTCTATGAGAGTGAGCAGTTCGTGCGTCTAGAGGTTGAGTGTAAGGAAACTTGAGTAAACAAAATGTTGCAACCGATCATGAAGGATGAAATTTACGTAGTCCTGATTGTGGAGATTTCATCAAATGACACCAAGCAAACATCATAAGCGTAAATCCCAAGAGTCATGAAACTGTACATCTAAGCAGCGAGAGGTCAGCAGTGAGTGGCAATTGATAGCGACCGAATGGAACACGGAAGCGCATACGCTACGAAGGCCAAACTGGGAAAGGAGACAGAACCGTGCACCTGCTGTCTGAGGATGAGCAATCAGGTGGGTTGGCAAAATCTGTGCTGATCACCAATAGGGAGATGTGGATGTACTGTGTGGCTAAAATGACGAAAATCTTGGAATGGGTGGAGTGGTGGGAACGTGAGTATTTGACGTGGATCGTTTATTGGTTGTAGCGGGTCAGAAATCAAGAGGACAGTCGGGGGCATTACTGATACACTCGAAAGCCATCTCGCTCACTATACGAGGCATTACAGTAACAGCTCAATCGATCGCCTACCTCGGAATCGATTCACGCTAAGGTGGAGTAGGTAAGCTTACGGACCACACCTAAGTTCAGAAACTGGATCCAATCTATCAGAAGCGCCCACTCTGTTTGTAGAAATAAATTGTGTTTACGACAATCAAGAATGAAGGTTAGACCCTCTGTGAAACAAAAGATGTGAAAGAACAGATCACCGTCAGAGCGCCTACCCTAGGTAGACGGAGTGAGACCCACATTCAAAGCTTTTGGTGTAGAAACCCAATTGTGGATTAGCCGGAATACGGCAATAGCTCAGTAAAGGAGACAATATGACAAAGAGTGCGACCTTAAATTACAAACCGGCGTATCAAGGGACTGAGTTCGTCTGTGTCCAAAATGAAGGCGTCATAGCATAGAATTCAGTAGATCGGAAAAATATGTGTATTGCAGCAACATGTTAATGACGGAATGATGACCCATACATCGCCTTCCCTTCGAAACCAATCGTGCCGCATGTCTGTTAATTCATCCTTCTGTAACTGAACAGGAACGGATACGGCGCTTAATTACCAGGTGGCATTTTGAAAGTTATCGAAATTGTTCTAAAATTCCCTATTAACCTCGCATTCGTTCCAGTTTCCAGGGTGATCGTATTGACAGCGAACCTCTCCTCATAGTACCATTGGTTTTCTGTTAAGCGAATGCGCCAGCATAGTTGAGGTACTTCGCGAGATCATAAGCAAGAAATGTGGAAGTCTAGTGTTTCCAAAGCCTAATTTGGAGCATTACTATTAACAACTGTTTGTAGTCGATAAGAGGAAACATTTGTAAAGCACGATGGTGAGACTGCGTGCGTGAAACTGGATCCTCCGGACCACCTGCAAACTCGTGAACGATAAGCGTACCGATGCCGCTGTCTGAAGTGAATCCGGCCACCAGTTCCCAGGCTAGGATGTTAGCGTGTCAACAGATGAGAACATTGCATCTCTTTTACTTCAAAAATAATTCTCGGTATCTCGGATCAATGTGAGGGTTTCTTTTCAGCTAGTGGCTCGTTAAGTGAGCCATGCAAGAGATGCATATGTGGCTGGAATGAATCGCAGTGGCGACCGGTGAATAATACAAAGGATCTCAGTATTAAAATAACTTGGGAACAGGGCCACTTCCCAACCAATCGTATGGCAGATGAAACTGGTCGAATCCATGGACAATGCGCATTGCATATAGTGATAACAAGTAAGTCGAACGGCCTCGCTAATTATTGTCAGCAATGCATTCGTGGGTTGTTGCTAAATGGTTAGTGAAAAGTTGATCTCAAATGGGTGGCGATACTATTGACACAGGTCATCGCATGCATTTATAGCAACCTAAATGAGGCTTTATGGATACAAGTCTGCGGACATGCGTTCACTAGATCTGTTTCGAACAGGAAAATCATATGACGTAGACTGTGATGACGCCGCCATTGCATGCGTTCTTATCAAACACAAAACCTGCAACAATGATAGATAAACGAACAAGTAATGTCAGAGTGATTGTAACTAACTAAGCATTTGCGCCATCAGGATATTCTTAAAGCCACGGTCAGCTGTTTTTGAATGTACAGCAGCGGTCGTTCGCAAGCAATAACGATGGCCTCCAGTAGTCTAAGAATGTGAGGCCGCCGATTGCGCAATAGCATTGTGAACGACACACCAGAAATGATCCGGTGCCCGCTGGTAAGCAATTGCTCTGTGACTGCCGAAGCGGCTCGGTTTTCCGATTCAACCAGTTCCGTCATCACAGACTCCATGCGATGGAACTGTGGCTGTTCACAGCAACGAAACTTATGCTTATGTGTTCGACTAAGACACCGACGAGGAGGCAGTGCACGTTCCACTGTCTATGTAGACGTACCTGAAGCTGTGGAGACAGCTAGGTTGGGCGCACTGACCAAAGTCTGGGCATCATAATCATGTAATGAGAGAATCAGCTGAATTGGGAAACCGACTGTTTGGGTAGTCACAGAGCACTTGCTTACCACCGGGCACCGGAGCAATCCTGGTATGTCGTTCATATTGCTATTGCACGAACGGCGGCCCCACATACTTAGACAGTTGGAGGCCAACGTTATCGATCGTGAACGACCGCTGCTGTGTATCCAAAAACAGCTGACTGTGGCTATAAGAATACCCTGATGGCGCAAATGCTTGGTTAGTTACAATCACTCTGACATTGCTTGTTCGTTTATCTATCATTGTTGCAGGTTTTGTGTTTGATAAGAATGCATGAAATGGCGGCGTCATCAATCAATCCACGTCTTATGATTTTCCTGTTCGGAATTATAAAGGGAACGTTTTGTTTCAGAGGCAAGTTTGAAAACCACATACTCGCATTTCATTTTGCAAACCAGCCAGGATAGACAAAGGAAGCTTGCGAACAAGTAATACCGGGTGCAGCATATTTGAAGTCGGCAATTTTGGTTTCTGTCCACTATAATCTGCACTTCCAAGTCAGCGATCTACATCGTAATAAACTTGCTATCTCTAAGCGATCCGGTACTTTGTCAACAATGGAAGTTGAAACGTAAGGTGCTGGGGCAATTGGCAAGGCATTCACGAAAAACTGCTACACTTTTCTCTTATGCCCCAGATAGCCATTATTTTCGACACCTATGAAGTGTGACGCTCAATAGTCGCGTATATTGGATAGTTTGTAAGGTTTTCGAGGTTGATGTTCGATTAAATTTGGCATAAGGAAGGCAAATAGAGGAAGCAGTCACAAAAGTGATTAACAAAACGGAACACGCATCCAACTTGATCAATCAATTTAAACTCCAAATCCAATGGGTACTCCGCACGCTCATTGGTAGACTCAATGTCGAGTGACCAAACAATCACTAACACCCATACGAAGATGCAACGACGCCGATCTCTCGTTGATATTGATAGTAACGAACCTCAATGGACCTTTTAGTAGACTGGCTGATAGTCAGTGTTTCGATGATTGGCCGTTGGGATCACGCCCACGACACCTCTGACAGACGTCCATGTTGGAGAGACACCACTTTACAAAATACCACGCTCTGTCTTATCAGCGGGACGACAGCAACTGCTCTGAGGTCTGTTTGTGATCGGGTGTTGCGATATCGTCCCCAGAACTTCTTATAGCGCTCGAATGAAGCTCCGAATCACTGACTGTGACTGCATAGGACTTAAAATAAGGAGACAGGGCATGACGTTCTGCAGCGTAACTCCCGGGTCCCTCCTGAGCAGTTTAGTCAAGATCTCTCTATTTGAAGTGATGGCTTCTCGATCGGAGGGGGATCAAGTGATGACTTGTTCAAGAAGAAAGAAGGCCCTCACTTCGAATTTGGAGTCTCCCGATTGCCGCGCTCGGGATCGGAGGATGATGAGCACGTCTGATTCGATACACTTGTTGACAAGACTTCAATGGCGATTGTGTTGCGGATTTCTTCGTCCCTCCCTCCTGCTTATCCTCCCCCTCCAATCACGATTTCAGTCTTAAGCATAATGTTACTAAGCAACAGGTTACCTGTTGTTTTTTGTACTCTATAATGTTTAGTATCTCGTTTACCCACATATCTTTTGTGCATTGCGGCACAATAGTTGAAGTGTGCTTCTCACCTATAGCTAATGTGTAATGATGACAATGACGATCAGTTCTGAATGTGTATCCCAAGAATGCGAATATAAATACGACCCTGGCGTTACCAAAACTGTCGAATGAATTCGTTCAGTTGGCGGGGTTTGAGAAGAAATGAGATAATCATCGTGTTTCCAACTTGAGACGTTTGAGGAAAAAATAATACGCCGATCCCTCTTAGTGAAACCTCCGCAAGGATAGCGTTCAATGCATTCAAAGCATTTTTGTAACAACGGATTTATTTAAAAATCAGGCGTCTATGTGAGAATTGCCTTGATGCAAATCGATCGAGTGGATGTGAAAGTCTCTATAACGCAGTCAGACAATGAACCTCTTCACAACAAAGTTTCAGATTAAACGAAGAAAGGATTCCAAGGAAAGAAAAATACCTAAGTCCGACAGTTGGTTTTCTATGCAGCAACCCGATTCAGTGATAAGCCTGGATCTAGTGCTAACAACTGTAAGGTAGTAAGTTAGTTTTGAATGAAAGGAAGTGTAGATCGTTGGTTTGGGGTTTACCATCAACAAAGCTAAAGTATATGCAGAGGAGGTAATTCCTAGAGTTGAAAGTGTGTTAAGGAAGTTACCAGAGGTAAGAGTGGAGAATATCCGTGCACAGTTAGTGAATATCATTAAATTTCTGAAACCGGGAAAACCTTATCTAGCACCAGCTGAACGTATCGTGTTGAACATCTTGAGGGAAGACCGCACTACCGTAATTACAAAGGCTGAAAAAGGAAAAATGATGGTGGCGATGTTTAAATCGGATTATTTGGAAAAAATGAAATAGCATTTTGAGACAGGGCAGTATAAGACAATTGAAAATAAAACCGTATGGTGATGATGAAAAAGAATACAACGGAGGTAGGAAGGTAGTTGAGAGTAGTAAAGGACGCGTTCCATCGCAACGAGACTGGACCTTAGCGTGGTGCGATGATTTGCGTACGCCCATGATCCATTGAGTTATACTGGGTGGTACTTTCCAAGTGCCTTCAGAGCCAATTATACCAGACAGGTCAATGGTTAGGGGCCAGACTAACTCAGCCTCATAATCCAGTCATCTTCAGAGGTTAGGAGGAGGTCGATGGCCCTTTAAAGATGAAAGCACATGCCGAAGCGTGTAGCGATACGCGCCAGTCTATCTAGTAGTATTTGCATAGTCACTGCGTCAGACCCAAGAAGAGCTATCTCGTCCGCATACTCCAGGTTTGTCAGTTAGTCACTTGGCATAACTTCCACTCCGGTAGTCTGAAAGAACGGAATCACCCGATAACAAAGTTGAAAAGGAAAGGAGATATAAGCCAACTATGGCGAACCCACTTGTTGTGGGGAACTCAGGAGATAGTTTCCCGTAGGCCCTTACACGGCATCGGGAGTCACGTAGACTGCATAATGGAAAGGAATTTAGCCGGCACGCCTTTCATCATTATCAGATCATCAGTGAGTAAATCCAGCTCGAAGTACTAGCGTTCTAGCTTCGTGGCTGATGCGCCATAAGGGAGACCGTCACTGTTTGCTTTACACAGCTTCAATCAACTGTACAGAATAGGGAAGTGGATACTGTTCTCAGAACGCTACCATAAACCGAGCAATCGTTTAAAGGCAGGCAACAGCAGTACGCCGGTACGTAGTACCGACGCTTCGCTGCCGCGCAACCACCACCAGTCGCACGCGGGCTAAGGATACTGCGAAGATCGCCCGGTCCCTATGAGGGCACGAACCTGCGCCCTCAGATTAAAAGGCAAGATTGTGATCTTTAAGGCTACGGGCTGGCCAGCAATAGTTCCATGGAAGTTGAAGTCATGTGCAAAGTAAACTATCTGATGCGACTAGTGGCGAAATGATTCAAGTATCCGGCTTGTAATTCACGCGACACCGGTTTGATTCTGCGTAAATACTAGCAATACCGCAGTAACCTAGCCCGTAGGCAGTCGCCGGTAGTTTTGTGGTACAAGATCAAGGCGAACTGTTGATAGCTTTCTGTCTAAGAAAGCATCCCCAACAATCCTAAGTTTCCGTACAAGCAGCCAAATTTTGATAAAGTATGGAAATACGACAGAATATGCTGGAAATATCCACCAGACGCTTGGACCAAGTGCCAAATTTGAATCGTGAATCAAGAGCGAAATAGACGCACTATTGACACTGCTCAACGCGTCGAATGAAGTATCCTCGGTATTCCGGATGGTTATGGGCTGGGTAGGCCAATATAGAGTGGAAGTTTCAAGCAAATGTAACTGGATGGCTCTAAATAGCTGTTGCATCAAGACGATTGTTTTTAGATACAATAATATTAGTCAAGGATCTCATCTTCGTTAAAACCTGTGGCAACAGCTTGCGATAGCGGACCATCTGGTGTGGCTAACGTAATCTGATTAAGACAACCCCCACCCCCTCAACCAGACAATGAGCACAGCAAACACAGAAGTGGTATAGACGATGAGCATTCTCTAATCCTAGCAGTTCTGGTTGACCCTGGTTAGCTCTTAATCAATTACTTGCAACCTGGACCAATACAATATTCTGCTGGAGTCACAGACATGAAAACGGGTTTGAGCGGCTTCTGTGAATGAGGCCCATGAGGTTTTTACTCGCGCAACAGCGACTAATGATTCAGATTAAGTTTACAAGGAATAGTTGCGGAAGATATCGGTCAGGATGGTAATTTTAGAGGAGTGTAGCTAAGAAGTGGATGAACAACTTACCTCTTTTATCTGAAGGAAAGTGAAAGCCACTGCGGTTGGAGCTGGCCGCGGTGGAGGACGAAGCAGCAACAGTGTCCTCTGCCGTTTGAACGGTAACCCTTGATGTTGTATACCCATTCCGTAAACGACTGTCACAGGGAACAGATTTGCGATCATTACGGCCTTTTGGATCGTCGCCGGAGTTATAGTACCCATCAATCGCAGTCGACACACTATTCGCAGTGTTCGGACGGTCAATTGCATCAAAAGATGCGGCGCTCACACCACTTTTGTCACCTCGATATTGGCCCCGCTGTCCACGATATTTTTTTGAAAATTGACCATGTGATCCAGAAAAATATTTGTCCTCACTTAGTGCAATGAGCGATCTCCCGGAAGTCCTCCAAGAACTACTCCCACGTGAGAAAGTAGTCCGTGAACCGCGAGTGTAAGTAAATTCACGACCAAATCGGAAACCCGCGGCTGACGCAGGCACTCGGACAGTTGGTATATCCGGGTCATCATAGCTAATTGATGCGTTTTCGACTGGTTTAGTCGCTGTGGCCGATCTCTGAAAAACAAAAGCCCGGAGGAGATGGTTTGTATGTAGTAACTATTAATAACTCAAATGAAAGAGCGAAGCGCTTCAGTCTAACGAAAGAAAACAACTGCAATGTGAGCACCAAAGTGTGATAGATCCATGCGCAACGATTCGCTTCACCACAAAAGTAAACATAATTAAGTGGAAAAGTGAGTAAACAATAAGGTATAGGGGAAAACCTAGTGGAAAAGGAAGCAAATGTGCAATTGTTGAAGGAGCCAATAGCGAGATGATGCAGCTGATCACGTAACTGGGTCATGTTGGATAGTAATCAGACGTCGATGTGATCGATCTCATGGCATTCGTTTCAGAAGTGCACCAAGTCGAAAAAACCGTTGAACCAAATTCTTCGCTTATGACTGTACATAAGTAAATGTTGGATCGAATAGTTTGCACAATAGCCAGTCTGTAGGCGTTCAAATAACGCAACCTAGACGTAACGTGCTAAGAAAATTCAAAGTACGACCCAGTGCAACGCAAGACGATTTGTTACCCAATAAATACTGGACCTTAGCCCTTTTGAATTAGTGCTCCCATTAAATATGAGCAACGTTCTGCAAACGCTGATAATTAAACACAACACACATGATGTCCTCAACGAATGACGGCCAAGCTCTTGGCCTTTAGCAGAAACGCCGCAGCTAAGTAGACTGCGAAGAGTTCATGTCTCCATGGATGACTGAGATATTAGTAATCCACTATGACCCCGATAATACGCATCGTAGTCCGGTTGATGAGTCGGTCGTCAGATGCGACAAACACTCAGGATGGGTGGAGCAACCACAATCGCTCCGGATAGCCGCCAGACGGTCATTAGAGCTGGCGATGTCAGTCCAACCTTACAACAGAATCACAGTAAAACTTTAAAACTGAGTACCACTCTAAGTTGATCGGCTTTTCATTGTTTGAACGCTCACCGTATAAACCGTATGGTCCAGTTCCTTTGAGTGGTCCACTTACGAAGCGTGTATCGTTTTGAATTCGTTCATCCAGGAGCAATCACGCAGCAGCTGGATACGACCCGAAGGTTATATCATCCGCTTAACGTAGTCAGTAGAATATATGGCTAAATTTCTGCTTAGGAAAAAGCGAGCGAAAGCGAAAGCATCGGTGACTAGTTTGATGCAGATAAAAGGAGATACGGAATACTCGTCGCACTCAACGTATGGAGACCTAGGGGACAACTTTTTGTGAAACCGCACACATCTTTGAATGCTGACGTTGAGAAGATCGGGGTACGTTTGTAAAAAGAAGCATAAATGATAAGTGCATTCGATTGAAAAGAGGCTATCAAAGCAAGGAGCACGACTGTGGCAGGCGGTGAGTGGTATGAGACCATGCATTATCGACAAGGGTAGAAGACAGTCTAGTTTTCATGAAGGCAGACGAGCCATAGTTTAGTGATAAGCCTGGAAGCAATAAATCTAATAGGGAAGATTTGACAATTGTTAGTTCGACAGCAGCAACGTGGTTCACCAGTGTGTCGTCACAGTCTACAACAACGGTAAAATGAAATCCTCTGATACGAGTGAGTGCCTAGCTTTAACAGCACTAGTTCGCATAGGGTCGTACTGAGGCAAGACGACGTCAACACCACCAGTAGATCGAGATGATTCAGGGAGTGATGTCAAACAGGCCGGCAAAACTGCAGACTAAAACGCTTCACTCAATGTTCAAGCTAGAGTCTGGTGATGGATCAATTATGCATATTCCTCATATGATCTCAAGTAGTTAGGCCAATAGCGGACTAGTTAAAAAAAGTGCTCGACTGTTTACAATGGCACCTGCTATTTCCAGTTCACGGGTTCTAACAATCTGTCGAAGAATCTTGTCAATTCAGAGGTTCTGAAACAGGAACTCGAAGCGTTGTGGATATACCGGAGCTGAGCAAGTGACGGGAACCTCTTATACACTTCGCGTAAATAACTAGAGCAAGGAAAATTTACTTACTACTGCGGCGCTTAAAGCGGTGCGATTGAGCATCTTGCCATACCTTAGTTGTATGCCTCACGCTGAGGTTGATTTTGCATTCATGATGCTTCTTCACTGCAGTTCGGCTAAACTGTTACACTTAAACTAGATATATTTAATCTGGACAAAAGTCACTGCACTTTATTTGGTTTGTTCAATTCTGTTACTCTGCCGCAGATTCAGTGTCAATTTCGCCTGTCTGCTTTCTCTCAAATGCTATGTTGGTTGTTTGATATCTTCGGTGTGGTTGCGCTTGATATGAATGTTCACAAGGTGCCTACATGTCTAACACACTCCACCTGGAATGCTGATTCCAGGAAATTGTGAATCGTTGCTGGTAGGACGGGGTTCACCATCGTCGGGGCCGTCCTAGGCACAAAGAGTGGCTCCATCCAGTGTAGAGCGGACTACGGCCAAGCCACCGCCATGTGTACGTTTGGTACGCATGATTCCCTACAAAGATAGGAATGCTGCTGCTGTACATGTTAAAGGAGTGTGGGCCGGCTCCGTTGATGAAATGTGGCTCCCATCCACATGCCGCCCGGTCTAATTCTTTCGGGCTGACAGTGAATATGAGGTGTGTGGATGGAGCTGTGAGTGGTGCAGCTCAAGCCACCCATGGTCCCTGTGTAGGCGCAGGCGTCCTGTCGCTGTCCTATAGAGGCCACAGTAATAGGCAAATCCGGAACCGGATGCTGCCAACTATGTCCTAGTTATGGCACAGTGGAGGCAACTCAAAACAGTGCACAAAACAGCGTCCCACTTTAGACTAATAACGTTATCCCGAGATTGTGAGTCTAACTGACGAATGAGACGCCTGGAAAGTTGATGACCCACTGAAGCCGAGATAAGAAGCACTAAGCAGGCGCAAAATGCATTCGAATCCGAGGTTAGATGAGCAACTCAAGCTGACGTACAATGTTGTGCGAATCTGTGCTTAGATGATGGAAGAATGTTCAATCTATCTGGGATGGTTTATAATCCGGAAAACATGAGCGAACGTCTGTGCAAGTCGAGAGACTGATGGAATTTAGCAGTTACTGAGCAGTGGAGTCAAAGCAACCAGCTGAGTAGTGATTGATCTGTATTAAGCTACGCAGTTGAAATTCATGTCCAAGTGCAACAAGCAGAATTTCCGCAGTTCGCATCATCCAAATGAGGGATCAAAATTGTCAGCAGTTAACCTTTCTTGACCTCTGTGCTGCAGCGTACTGAAAAGGTAAATTGAATGGACACCACGTGATGGGACGCCGCCCACCAATGCTAATCCACAAGAAATCGAAGTATGAAGCTACAGTTATCCACCTCTAACCGCCATAGATCACCTCCGTCTATCGTAAATACAGCTAAACACCGACTCGATAACCACAGATGTGATGAATAAAGCCACCTTCAATGGAATGCGAGCCGGTTAGTCAAAGGCCCGTTAAGAATTCGCACGCTCGCATGTGTTGAGATACTATCGCACATGAAATCGATAAGAGTGCAGAGTGCCTGTGATTATAGCCCCACAAAAAGTTGGTCTTGAGAAGCCTGACGTCAAGTAAAACTAAATGATTCGAGAAGCTCTGCTCAGGAGCGACTGTGACCATGCGGGGGCGATTTAGGACTGCCTAAACATAAGCTGGATAGACTTAAAGTTGTCAATGTGAGACAAGTGCGGGCGAATTTTGGCGCGTTAGCACCTTAGTCGTTACGAGCCTCTAGGCTTAAGGCGAACGGCAACAAACCAGCAAGGGTACTGCTCCGCTACCACCAGAAGCGACTCGTGTCGCCTCGTATTCTAGACCAATTGAATCGGGCCTGAAAACTTCTCCCATGACATTACTTCGGTCAAAAGTCAGTCGGTGTGAGCTACCGTGGTCCCGATCCGTTGTGGAAGCACTGTCTCTAATAAACCGAGGACCTTTTTACATGGGCATTCCTATCTCATACAGTATGACGTCTTTACAATCAATGGAATAACGTAACTTCTACCGTACGAAGTGAATCAATTGGTGAAAAATCCAGAAAAAAGTGCCGTCGATGGAAAGATGGCGCCAGTCAAAGTAGCAACAATTGGTCAATTCAGCATGAGGATTGATGAAAATTCATGGTGCTAACCAGTGCACCATGTTAATCCCTTAACGCTGTGTGTGGCAAAAACGCCTCAAACCATTATTTTCGCAAATGCAACTTACAATGTACACATTTTCTTTCAGCATCGGTTGTGGCTTTTTCTGGAACTAAATCTGAGTCTATCAGTACAACAGGTCATCGCAATTTGCGGTCTGTCTGGAGTTACAACCAGTTAAAAGTAGCGAGTGTGAAGGTGGGTTTGGCGTGCAATTTTGCGCACAATTTCGAGAACTTTGTCAAAATTTGAAGTAAGTTATTCCAAATCAAAAAATATGTACTCGCTGAATGTTCATTTCTACTGCTGATATACCAGAACGCATAACGTGAGATAGAAAGTTTAGAAGTTATCAGCAATAGTTCGGTTTGTGTCTTTTTTGCTATATTAGGCACTAATAGCGGAACATGAGAAATATCATGTTTAGGTGTAATCTCAACAGTCTATTAACTAGACACAAAGCCGGCATAAAAATATGAAGATCAGCAGATAAGCAAGATTCATCGCGTCATAATCATTGTGGCATGCCAGTTGAAGGTGAGCAACACACTTCAACTAATATGCCGCAGAAAGAATGGAACATTTTGATAAAAAGTAGAACAAAATATTTTTAGTTTGTTTTTCACATGCCGCTTTTGCTCTTTTTTGTCAATTTAATATTTGTAGTGTTAAACATGTTCAGGTGCGTTGTCATATGAATTTAATTCCTGTGCATTTATTACTTTTGTTCTTTCGTTATGATTTTGCCATACTTTATAATGGAAATTTGGCTATATATTTGAAATGTTCTGCCCTTTATTGCAAGGTTGAAAAAATAGACCGAACAACTTCATATGGCAAACGAGCTGTCAGATTTTAAGCCAGGAGTAAACTTCGAACCGGCAGGATTCTACCAGTTGAAAGTGAGGACAGTAATCTCAGTGACAACAGTGATAGCGATGGAGTCTATATTTCTACACCGTTACTAGCGCTTGACGATGGAAGCACAGATGACGACAGCGAAAGGCAAGAAGCGCACAGCAACAATCATCATGCTGCACTTGTTTGCATCAATTCTACTTCTGCAAGGAGACAACCAGTAGCTACTGCTGCAGCAAAGCAACCAGCTGTTATTGCCGCAACCTAAAAGTCAGCTGCAATAAAGCGATTATCACTAACTGGGAAGAGGAAATAGCCAGTTATCATGGAAAACAGTAGCATAGAAGGATTCTGCATAGGACATTCCAGTTTGGCAAGTTGCTGTCCCTGATTCTGAGAAAATCAAAAGCCCATCCAGTATTTCAGTTCTTGATACTGATCTTTTGGATGTTATTGTGAAACCAAGTAATCTGTATCACATATATATATATATATTCAACACGGCCAATAGTACTATTAGTAAAGTGCCACAACGTATGGAGAATACAATAAACATACGAAGATAGAGGGGGGGGGGACCGATGTTAATGGAAATAGTGAGTCACAACAAGTCCGTCATTGTGCACAATTTCTTGCCATATCCGAGAGCGTTTCCAGCCATGTGTTCCGGACGCTTCACACTACAGCCAGGGAGCCGAGCGCGCTCGACCTCGGCTAGCTTTGAGGTTAGCTCGTTCATGCTCCTGGTTCAAGTCACACGTTGGCCACTTTGCTTTCGCTTCCAGCCGACTTCTGTATGCGCGAAAAGGACACGGCGAGGTAAGAGATGAGTAGGCACGCGGAGAAGGTACCCAAGCCACTGAAGTTTGCACAGAGAAATTATATTGCTTAGTGGTCGCTCTCACTGTGGCATTGTAAACTCGTCCTTTCAGAGCTAGACTCAGGTCACCTCGGCGCCAGAAACAGCGGAGATTCGCAATAGCAACCCGAGCCTTGGAGATGCGCAAACAGACATCATCCGTTAAAGCATTAGCGCTGAGGCAGCTACTGAGGTAAACGAACTTGTCCACCACTTCCAAGGAATGACCTAGAAGGGTAAGAGTAGGAACAGCGCCTAGCCAGTTCTACTGGAAGACCTTGCACTTCGATAGTGCGAAGGTCATTCCAAAATGGATGACAGACATCTCCAACCTACACAGGATATGTTTGGCGGCCTGTGAGGAAGCGCAGATTACAGCAATGTCGTTTGCATACTCCAAGTCGGTCCCCCGGAAGCAGTTCGATGCCGTTGGGTTCGCAGTTCTCCAGAGCACTCATCAGAATTTCGTTCGTAGGGAAATTGAACAGGGGGAATGCTGGGCAACCCTGTCTTACGCCACTGGTGATACCAAAAGAAAGTCCGCCGTAGACCCGCACTCGGCCCGAGGTTTGAGAGTAGATGGCTTGAAGTGAGATACTTCCTGGGCACTCCCCGTCTCAGTAGACAACTCCAGAGAACAGCTCTATCGAGGAAGTTAAACGCGGATCGTATGTCTAAGAAGAAAACGATCGTTGATTGGCCAAGTGTTTGACGACGCTTTAGTATTTGCCGAAGTGTAAAGATGTGATCGATGCAACTCAGACCTGAGCGGAACCCAGCTTGCTCCTCGCGTATTCTCTGTTCGCACACCAGGCTGAGCCTCTTTAGAAGCAGATGCGAGCGCGTTGGAAGCAACACAGATGAGACTAATCCCTCTGTGGTTGGCGCAGTCAGTTCGGGTACCCTTTTCGAAGACAGGCACGATATCCGCTAGGCTGCAATCAGATGAGATAACTTCAGTGAGCCAGATTTCTTGGAGAAGTTAACTCCTAAACAAGTGATGGGTCGCCATCCATTGAAAAGAGCTGGAGGGAATTCATCTGGTTCAGGGGCTTTGTAGCGCGTTAAGAGGCGAAACTCATGGGCAATCTCAGCCTCGGATGGTGGTGAAGCATTTACACACAAGGGAGCGCTCTGGGCTCCAGAATGGGAACTCATTGGTGTTGCTGGATAAGTAAACTGCTGCTCAAAGTGCTTGGCCCAACGCTTGAGTCGGCGTTTTTGACAGTGGATTGCTTTTGCAGAAAACCGCTTACAGTCGGCCTTTTGCCGCCAGTAGATCGGACCAAAAGGAAAAGCTTACGGAAATTCCCAGAGATGGCCGCTTACTCTATCTCAATGACCCGTTGCGTCCACCAGACTTCGCGATCTTCCCTGAGCTGTTTGAGCTGTGTTATTGGTCTTGCGTAGTGAATGGTATTTAACGCTTGCAGGAATTGCTTGACGGCCTTCGAGAAGTTGGAGGGATCGTGCAAAGATCCAGTGATTGACAGGACTAATGGTGAAGCCACAGACCAGGGTTGCAGAGTTGTACATGGTGCCGCGAATGTGTCCAGTGTGTTTCAATGTCTGTGCATGAGGCTAGCTTCAGCCTCGAGACCAAAGCATCCTGAAATGCGCGGAGAACGTTTGGGGCAGAAAGCATAGCTACGTCAAGCCGTTTCTGGTGACGCTGCTGGGAGCCACCAAAAGGTAGCACAACCTTGGTACACACCAGCGCGTGATCCGAAGTGTGATACGTACTCCAGATTGGTTTGCAATCATGTATGCTCCCCTGCCAGCGATAGCTAATGACGACGTGGTCAATTTGTGTCCACGGCTGGCCAGGTGATGGGGGTCTCCAAGTAGCGCGTCGGCGAAAGAATCCCCGGAAGCTAGTGATCGGCAGAAAGAGGCCGGGATTGGCGCAAAGCTGAAGTAGTCGATCACCGTTATCAGTTCTGCGAGTGCCATGGCCGCGCTGGCCACCGAGTTCACATTCGTCAACTTCAAGTCTACCGACCTGCGTGTTCAAGTCCCCGGCGAGCACCACGATGTCGGTACGGCGCATTTTACGAAGTAGGCATAGAACTCATCTTTGACTCCGGGCTGCAATCTGTGGGAGCGTACGGTGCGACAATGAATAGATAGCATCTGCTGGCTTCGCGCCTGGACAGTCGCACTGAAGTTTTAAGTCGACTGTTTACAGGGATCCAGTCTAGTAACGCGGCCTCAGCACGTGTGCTCAACGCAATCCTCGCGTCGGCATAACCAGCGGCTTCGGCGGTTGAGTCTCCAGATAGGCGCAAAGTGAAAATGCCAGTGGAATTCGCAGACGGTGAAACTAGTGGGAGCGTCGTGGTAGAGTCCTGTAAACGGGTCTCGCACACAGATGAACTCTAACAGTGCCCTCCAAGTAGATAGAAACGAACTGGAATAGTTTGTGGGTATAGTGATGTTCATGAGCGTTTTACATTTGCCACGCCCAAGAATGTACTGGTCCGGCAAATGCCGAACAGCGCAGGTGGCTGATGTGATGGCCCGAGATAGACGGGAACAAATGAAAAGATATCTCCAGTTCAATGATTACACTAACATGGAAGTGGATAATGGAGATAAACTAGTCAAAAGCAGACCAATCATTGGTTCGCTTATGCCAAAGTTTCAGTCTCCCTCAAGGCCAAATGTTGTCCGTTGACGAGCAAACAGTCCGATTCAAAGGGAGGTACAACTTTAGGCAACGTATTTCCGAGAAGCCACACAAATGGGGATACAAGATCTTTGTGCTTAGCAATACAAGAGGGCTAGTGCAGGCATTTGATATATTCACAGGGAAAATGGGTCCTGTTCCTGGAGAACCTGACATCGGTGTAAGTGGGAAAGTCGTTCTGCAGCCTGCACAGGTTATTCATACCAATGTGAACACTTTACTATGGTTTGAAACTTGTTTTCTTCCTTGAATTTATTAGTTGCTCTTGTGAACAAGGGAATACTAGCCCTTGGGACAGTACAGCGAAATCACCCACCCGGGTACAGTTTCAGCGAAGACACTGACATGAAGAAGAAGGGAAGTGACGTTTGAAGAAAAGACAGTCATGGTGGAAAATGTAGAAGGGCTGTCAAATGGTTTGACAACAGGGCAGTTCTCGTTGGCAGCAATTTTGCCAATACGCAAAAGACGGAACAGAAATTTGAAAGTGGATGTACCTGTGGAGTGATCAAGCATCATCATCCTGTATACTTAGTTCATGGGCGGCGTTGATGCTCTGGACGCACTGATTGCTTATTATCGGGTCCATATCAGGTCCAGAAAATACTACCGCAGGTTTTTTCCATTTCGTCGACATGGTATTAGACAACAGCTGGTCACTCTATCGACGTGAATACGACTACAGAATCAGAAAGACTTGATTGCTTTCACATTAGCTATTGCAGAGGCACTGCTCATGCAAGTCAAAGACATCAACGAATAAGTGGGGACGGCCTTCAGCATCAATGGAAACAGTTAAAGGAAGAAACGCCGAGGTCCAGCTCAAGCTATTCCAATAATAGAAGTTCGGTCAGATTCTCTGCGTCACTGGTCAGCGGTTGATAGTGCACCGCAACGATGTAAACGCCCAAATTGTACGGAACAGACAGTAAGCAAGTGCAATGCTCACTTGTACCTCAGCAAAACGAAGAGCTACTTTAGAAAATTGTACGAGTAACACTGTATCTCCTTACTTGACTTTTCATGATTGCTACTGAATATTAGTTTTAACCTGAATTGTGGACAGAAGGAAGTGACCAATTGTTGCTTCAATAAAAAGTTTACATATTTGTGACTGGGAAATTTGCTGTGTCCTTATTTCGCCTGTTTGTGACTGATGTCGCGTTTTTGTATCACGCCCAAATTTATATCTATAGTGTGCTTTGTAATTAAAACAACTGTCTCAACTTTCTTTAGCACATGCATGTTAGTGAAATCATAAATATTTTTCTAACAATGGTAGAAAATTAATTAAAATTAAGGTCAAGTCGTATTGCGGTGGTGAGGTAAATGCAAGTAAGTCATGTGAAAGAATGGAATGACAACATTAGTCAGAACCCAATGGGCAAACAATAACAAGGACGATGTAAACACTGGAGGATGAATAAGTGCGGACACTCGCGTATGTACAACTACATATCTGGAAATGCAGACCAATGCGAAGACAATGCAAGCGATAAGAGCGTAGTGCGGATGGTCTAACGTCTATTGTGCCAACAAATCGGGTACAATGCATTAGGTCCAGCAATGTATCATGCGCACATGCCGGAGAAGATAGAAGGTAAGCGATGAACGACTCTCCGAAGGCGGCATCCTGCGGAAAAAACGAACAGAACTTGAGGTCCCTAAGCACACGCAGAACAGAAGTAATAAAGTGCGTCGAACTGTTACAGCTGAAGTCGACTATTCACAGTTCGTGTATCCATTAGGCAGGAAGTCCTCGGCTCACAAGAAAAAAATAGATAATTAGTTGAAATGTGCTAGCGACAAGAGGCAGTGGGATGTGCGCTACTTCAAAGCCTTTAGAATATTAGGATGATAACGCCCAAATAAAATGTGATAAGACAAGTCGGTATGTGACGCAAGTCAGAGGGAGCATTACGAAAGCAGAAACGAGCGATTAAAAGTGAAAAATGCGGCACATAACAAGAAAGAGCACCAAAACAAAAAGGAAGGCCAAAAAATACACATACCAATGAAGTCGGCTCAGTAGATTCTCCCATGTCGTCCAGAGAATGACCATCTGGTTTCCGTTCGGCATGATCAGTATTCAACTCGCGACCGTGAGTTTTGGACACGAGACGTGGACTTGTATTGTCTCGACTCGAATGAACGTCTGATTGTCGTCGATGGGTGCGAAAACCATCAGCAGTCAACGCAGTCTGCTCCCCGTCACTGAAGCGATTCTCATGGAAGTGGTCCCGCTGTCTGGTATATCCGGAACCGGCAGCATGACGAAACTTTTGAGTCGAGGAATAACGGCGGTCATCCCTACCAGAAGTAATACGTCGTTGATCAGGAACACTCATCTCCTCACGAGTCTCCACATCACGGACATTCGTGCCCTGTCGGACATGAGTTGACGGGCTAGCAGAAGCTCTATGAGAGTGAGCAGTTCGCGCGTCTAGAGGTTGGATGGAGGGGAAATTGAGCAAACAAATTGTTGCAACCAATCATGAAGGATGTAAAACTGAATATGGACCCATCGTCAAACGAGACAAGCGAACATTGCAAGCGCAAAACTAAGGAATCCTGTGGCCACATATTCATTCTACACGTTGACTGAAAGTGAGAAATATCTTAGCTACTGTGCCGCAATACTATGCAGTGGGAGAATAGAAAAAAGAAAATAAAAGAATAGAGAGAACACAGAACAGAATAAGTAGATTGTTACGTTTTATTCTTACGCATTGGTTATTAGATAGCGATTGGAGGTGGAGGCTACGCGGGAGGACGGGACACAGAGGAACTCATAACACAAAGACCACTGAAATTTTCCTTTAAAAACGTCTACAATGTGTTCAAACAAACGTGTTCATCGTCTTTCGAACAACAACCAAGAGACTTTAACCGGAGCCAACTTTAAAGTGAGGACCTGCATTCCACTTGAACAAATTAAAGCTTGGCATCCCCTCATTTTCTTCCATCCAGATCCCGGTCCCGCAAAGAACGCACTTCGCGGAAGTCGGTGTACTGGCATGTGTGAGACATAATCCAACCTTTGGAGCCTGGAGCGTAAAATAACGGTGCTGCGCGGTTCAACGCCTTCCTGTGCCATAAACAACGGGCCAAATACGCTCAGGGTGAATGAAGTGTTCCCAAGAAACATCAGCTAAACATTGAAGGCATTTGTGGTCGAACGTCAGTAGACTCTATGTTTGCCGATCTACTGAACCAGTTTTCGCAACCGTAACGGACGGTTGAATGAACGGTTGCATTGTAATCCACTCTTCAGGGTGAAAGTGGTGTCGTGCCGGCACCATAAGTGTCGAAGTTGAGCAAAAGCACCTTGAGCTTTGGCTATGCTTGTCTGGTATATAGTCTTCATTACTACAGGCGCACAGGTAATTAAATTTTTAAACAACCTATAGCTATTCTCACTAAGGATCAACACAGAGGGTGGACCCTGCCAATATTGAAGAGGTCTGAGTTTGGAGGGCTCAAAGCGCAGTCTGAAACTGCTGATATTAAGTGATACGTGGTACCCTTCTAAGCTGTCACGGATTAGGGAAATATTATCTGCACACTCCAATTTAACAAGCAGCTCCACAATCCTAAGTCGTGTTCAGTGAACGCGGTTTCCATGAGTTCATCGATGGCGAAGTTCAAGGTGACAGCTGGCACTTGTTTCACACCGTTGGAGATATTGAAGGGCGGTGACAGCTTGCTATAAGAACTCAGACTATGCGCGTAAAGCGCTCTGATAATATTTGCGAATTTCCTGGGCACATCTTTCTTAATCAATCAATCCCACATCGATCCTCCGAATCGAAGGCGCTTTGATGTCGAGGGACATGACTACAGTGGGTCACCAATACAGGTGACGGTGCTCCAATAAATGGCGCTAAGTGGATATGTGATCAATGCAGCTCCAGTTTCGACAAAACAAGAGACTGCTGTTCACGAGTCGGGCTTTCACGGACACCAGGCGATCTGTGAAAAAAGACAAGCAAATAACTTGGGGACAATATAGATCACACTGATACTTCTATGATAGTCGCATTCTAAACGAGAATCTGTTCCCACGGGTATGCAGGTTTGAACCACTTCGTGACCGGCCGACACGACTCTTAAGGTAAAGAAGGAAAGCTGTTGGAGAAACGATCAGTGAACTTGTCGCGATATTCGTGCATTCGTGAAAGTTTATCTTAGACCCCCCCTACCTCCTTTTTAAACATATACTCACAGTGACAATTTTGGCCACTTTGTTACTTTGGTTTCTTTTGCAATGCAGTTACGAACAAATATTTGGGCCTAAGGTAAAGACAATTTTGTGAGTGGGTGGCCAAATGTCGATTAATCCCGTGAGTTGTACTCTAGTTAGTTTTGGAGCACTTGATTATGCATGTACATGTGTTTAATGCATCGTGCATGGAAAAGCAACGATGATGAACCCATGGTGAGCTACTTGGGACGTAAAAATTGTGCAACGGTTAGACCTCAGCAACAAGGTCATAGCTCATTTTGTCGAGAAGCGCAAAACTCAGCATAAAATTTACCGAAAAGCAGACACTGATGTCAGAAAGTGGGATAGAGATGACTGCACCAGTTAAACAGCCGCACCAAAAGATAGCGAATATAATGGAATTGCAAAGAACAGACAAGTGGTACAAGAAAACTTACTAACGTTAACTGAGACTGCAGCGCCGCTGGAAAACACGACGGAGCGCCTTCCTCTGCCATGTGGTTTAATTTTATTTGAGAACAGTTTAGATGAACCCCGAGGCCCACGGCCAATTGTTGAAGCTGCACCGTCATTTTGTTCCCAGAGGTGAGCAAGATCAAGCGAGGTAGTTGAAACCTTTACTTCCATCAGTCCAGGTACGCGTTTTCCTTCCGGTTTAGTTTCTACATGGTCTGGTGAAGTATGGGTAACAGATGGTGCGCACTGAATGTCTGGTTGAGCAGTAGAAATGATTGTGGAAGAATGAAGGGAGTCCGTTTTAGAGACCGACTCATTTAAACCACTCGAGTTGAATTCATCGGAGTTGCAAGGCGTACAGGCGAATCTAGCATCCACATGACTGGCACCTCGATCAGCTGGCTGTTGAATGCTAACCCGATCATGCATCGTGGAGGGAAAGGTAGTGTTCGCTGGAGTGTCCGTGATGGATGAATTGGTCAGCACATCCGATGAATGCTGCACTCCTTGCTGACGGTTCAGTATCTCAAGGAATTTCTCAACAAGGTAATCCGGATTGAGAAAAACTGTATTCGCTCTAGGTGAAACGCCTCGTGGACAACCAGTAGTTAGAGTGTTATGAAGAACCTGAGGTATGGTAGACGAATGAGTGCCACGTAGATCAATGGAAGAAGCAGGTGCTGACGGAAACGGACTTGACCAGTCATCACACAAACCTGCGGTAGCAGAGTGAAGGGCCGCTGAAAACGGTTGATAAGGCTGGGATGCGCTGACAAAGCTAGGGGGCAGCATAGCCCCAGCGGATCTCACAGGAGATGGACCACTATTCCCGTTACACGCCACCGCAACTGCGGTAGCTGCCGCTACAGCAGCAGCCAAGTCGGGGCGATGTTGGTTCGTGGCCTGGATATGAGAAGAGGGGCAAAACGGTTGAGATTGCATTGCGTTTCCCACAAATGGGTGTGAGGAAAGCCGATTCGCTGGGAAAAGTACGCTATCCGCAAATTTCGGAGGTGCCAAATGTGGTTGCAGAGAAGTAGGACTCCCCGAAGTTTCACGTATGACGTCCACAACCGAGCGCTGATGTGACGAGTCGCCGGAGCTACGAGAGATCGCTTTTTGCTGGGCAATCCGAGCCTGTTGGGCTCTTTCCACTGCTGACCTGAATTCCTGAGTGCGCGCCTGACGTTGAGCGTGTTGAATTTCTGTATCCATATCGATTGATGGCAATGTGGAATCAGTAAACCCAACGGATGCGGACGGTATTATCGACTTTGGTGACATATTGTTAAGAAAATAGTGTTCTGGAAGAGAGAATGAAAAATGAGCAGTAGCTAAGGCGGGCTTCATAAAATTAGCACGATATGGTCGTAACAAGTACCGTACTGAACGAAGCGGAAGGATGAATAGGTAAGGTGCCATCTTAATGGATTAGCAACTGGGAGTAAGCGAAAAACTTCCCCATGGTAAGCAAACCAACTTAAAATAAAAGTAGGTAGCTTTATGCGTGGAAAAGCAATGGAGGCAAACTGGGAAAGGGCATTAACATGAAGCTGTCATGATCCAGCGAGATGAGAAATATTCGCGGAGAATGGTCAGAAGTAAACAATGAAATGAAAATCTCATTTCACTCTTGAGCAATCTGTCATGAACATTTGTGCACCAGGTGGAGTCGTCAAGGAACGTATCATAATGATGCAAGCGCCAAGTAGCAATGAGGTAGCTCGTGGCTTTAAGTCGAGGAATGTTGTCCATACGTCGGACAAGCGAGCTAAAGGAGGGAAGGAAGAGGATGCTTGACATTGAAAGCTCCCAAGAAGCTGAAGATTATTACATCCTGGGAAAAACGGATGCAGAAGGGCAATGGTCAGTTGGTAAGAAAACATGGTAAGTGATATTAGCGCGCTACTGTGGTGCATTGATACATATCGCACAAGATGACAGTGGTCGGAGGAAAATTGAGTAATTTTAACGAAACGACATGAAAGCGTACGATAGGTGCACCAGTGTGGAGGATAAGCTCATGATCACGACAATCGCTAAGTACGTCAGGACTGAGTAGAAATATGTATTATGCGAAAACCGCGGAAAGTCAGGGGACGTACCGTTGAATGCTGGGTTGAAAGTATGCGACAGTGTGGTATGCGGTAAATATAGATTGTCTAGCAAAGTCCTTTCCGTCGAGCCGACAGGGAGAAGTGAGGCTTCTGACATTTGTGCCATGAGATGTTGATTCGATGAGTGGGAGGATAAACCGAACTCCATGGGGCCACCGGGAGCAGACCAGATATCGGACGTGCTGTGGTTTGTAGATGGTACATCTAAGGGAGCAACGCAGTCTGCCTTAGGCAGACTAACAGCCATCGACTGAACAGTTGCCTTATCGAGGGAAGCAGGTGACTGAGATGTTGGTGCAGGGTAATCGGACTGGACCATTGAATTGGCGCTAGAAATTGTCCCACCAGCTTCTACAATGTTTTCTTGACCATCCTCCTCATCGCTGAAAAGAATCCGCTCATCAAAATTAATTTCCTGGTTGCTAAGGGCAACCCAACCAGTTGGTTCCCCGACAACCTCGCAGGCGCCTACCTTCTTGGATACCGGAGGAGGTGGAAGATCACTTTGAGTCACAGAAACAGATGCTGAAGTTGTGAGCTATAAATGCAACGTAAAATAAAATTATGGCGTTTAACGTGAAAATAAGTGAGCTCAATGTGAAGCGTAATGATGGAGTAGATAAACCGATCGAACGAACGAACAAAAATAGGTAAACCAAGACCCAAGTTCGTGATATAGAATATCAAAAAGCCGGCATCTTTTGTCGAGCCTAAAAACAAACCAGCAGCATAAGTACGCATTGTGATGAAACGCCAGGATTGTGTACTTTAAACGCAAACGAACAATACAAGTACTGCGAGATAACGCTGCAGGAATCGGAGTGAAAACATCGCCGCAAGTACCTCAGCAACAAGACAAATGATGTAGAAGTGAAGGCGATCCAGTTGTTAGATCCGTCCAGTTAAACAGTGAGTACAGCCCTCAATCGTTTTCGTGCCGCTGGCCCGGATTCCCTCCCACCTGCACTATTTAAGGATGGAGGTGAGGACCTCTGCAAAGCACTGACCTCTCTATTAGAAAATATCTGGAAGGAACAGTGTCGCGGCTAACTGGAGTGAATCGATCGCAGTGCAATGAACAAGAAGGGTAGTCGTACCGACTGTGCTAACCACAGGGGTATTAGCCTAACACTCGTAGTGATAAAATTACTTGTCTCGATTCTCGTTCGGCGCCTCACTGCGTAACGGGAATCTCGGAGTAAAGAAGAGCAAGCAGGTTTTCGCCCAGGTGGCTGTATAGACCATATATTCATTCTGCGGCAGGTGCTAGAGCAACGACACGCATACCGCAGACCGAGAATAGCTGTGCACCTTGATTCCAAGAGTGCGTACAATTCAGTCGATCGATGCATTCTGTTCGAAATACTTGCGCGGAAGGGTATTCCCACGAAATATTTGAACATCTTACGTGCTCCATACTCGAGCACTACAGGCCGCGTCAGGGTCTATGGTAACCTATCGGATAACTTTCCGACAAGAAGTGGCATTCGTCAGGGTTGTCCGATTTCCCCATCTTTGTTCAATTTCATCATGGACTCCACCATGGAGTGTTACCTTACGGAATCTTATGATGCAGGTGTTGATGTCCTGCAATGGTAAAAGGATAGTTGATCTTGATTATGCGGATGATATCGTCTTGCTTTTCGACGATGTTGCGGCGACACAATCAACCCTGAATAGGTTGTCTAATGCTCTCATTAGTTGGTATGCGCTTCGCACCTTCAAAATGAAGTGTTACTGCAAGACCCCCAGCCACTTGATGATTCCTTGATCCTAGATAGCAAGGAACTCGAGGTGGTTGATCAATTCACTTACTTTGGCAGCTGCATCAGCAACGATCGGCGCATAGAAACTGAAGTCAGTTCACGCATTACAAAAGCCAGAGCTACCTTCTTGAACCTGCGGCATCTTTGGAGACAGAAGGGAGTTTCCCACCGTCTGAAAGGCAGTGTATACAAGGCCACAGTGAGGACTGTCCCGCTCCTTCGGTCTGAAGATCTAAGGCGCCTTCAAGTCTTTGATCATTGTTTGCGAAACATTGCTGGTGTCGGATGGCACCAACGTGTTCGCAACGATGATATGCGTAGGCAAGTACTAGGTAGTGATAATCATGCTAACTCCCTAGAACAACAGATAGCACTGAATAAGTTGCGTCGGCTCGGGCACGTACTACGTATGCCTGGTCACCGCTTACCTAAGAGAGCCTTGTTCAGTCTATCAGGTGTAGGGTGGCGCAAGACTTGAGGTGGACAGAAGTTGACTTTGCAGCAGGAAATGTAGTCACTGACGAGCAAAATGGGTGCCGTTGGTCCGTCTCGCCATCCGGGCTGGAGTCCACTTGACTCGCCTTGTGCTTGGCTCGAGACGTTACAGGACATGGCTTGCAGTCGACAGCAGTGGCGCGTCTGCTACCGTATCCTAGCCGGACTGTCTGTTCTAAGTATGTTTGGTATTCAGTTATCTGCGGGGTAATGGCTGATTATGACGCGGGGAAATGAAAACGACAAGGAAGCTGTCTCGCTGATGCTGCCTTATCTTTGCACGATAGCCAGCTGTTTGTGACGGTAGACTGTTAACACAAGGTGTAGGCTTCTTGACCCTGAATGTTTGCTTAGGGCATTAAAGTTTGCAAGTAAGTACCCCTTCTCTCCCTTTTATTATTCTTTATTCCTTAGGTCATTATGGTTGTATGGCAGCGAAGCATCAGTTCAAATGGCTAATGTACTGCTATTGTTGATGTTGAAACACCTAATCTGGACACTGAATCGGATTGGACCCAGTTGTCACAGCTGGCGTAAAATAGGAACATGTGGGCAGAAATCAACGGTAACAGCTAGAATGCAGGAGACATTGAGGCCGCGGTCACGCCAAGTCCGATAAGATTCCCTCCATTGACTTAGTTAATTTCCAAGTTCTCGTACACCAATTAAGCTGACTAAGTTACCTGCACGTTCTTTTGACACCGTTTTGCAACGTCATCGACTGACCCCGCTCGCAGACGAGCTTGGATAGGCGCAGCGATAGGATATAATGCACGCCGAAAAGTGCAATAAACGGACGTAAGGACATGGTCTAGCCAAAGCAAGCGGTTCAAGTTTCGAAGGCACTTTAGCCTTGCACCAGATCACTTTTCGAACACTAGCGGACTTTAGTAACACTCACCAGATTCTCCCGTCAGGTGTGAGAAATACCCTACCAACACTGTGGTTAAAGACCAGTAGCCTTTCAATGTCGAGAATGTGATGTGGATTCCTCGTTGACGGGACCGTCAACAACCACATCCGGTGGATGTTCGGTGAAGGCTAGGACCGGTGGCGTATTGGCCCAGCTCGGCAACAGTACCTTTCGCTCAATGCTATGGTCAACATGATCGCAGTCGGTGGTCTTGGGATGAGTTAGGACAGTGAGGTGGTAGTCACATGTTCCACGAGACAGTTCGAGCCACATGCACGACTCAGCGTACACTGTTATTGCACCAGATGTTATGGTCGCGCACACATTCCATTAGAGGAAGTGCACAGGTTCTAATAGATAAGTCACGTGATTGTGCGAATCGCGTCTGTGGTTTGAACCCGTACAGACTCAAGACACCCTATTGCTCGTGACAAGTCATATTTCCACCCTATCGCCCACTTCCCTATGATTAGTGACTGACGCCATCTGGCAAGCCGTGCTATAGATACCTAGGTGTAAACCTAATGTTTGCTTCTCATTGGATCAGTAAAGGCGCTTGCGCGAGTCAACTTGCATTGGTCCGCAAAAACGTCGTGGGGTATGGCATTTCGTCCTGCGCTCAAAGTTGTTCTCATGGATGGTGGTCCTCCGTATCAGTGACCATGGTTTTCGGGGCTGTGATCAACCAGAACTCCGTTCAGCCAGTTTGCACGTAGGCGAAAGCAGTAAGAAATGGTCAGTTGGTTCGTCTGAATACGGACGGCAAACAAACAGCACGCGGTTGTTCCTACTGGCACCGGCCTACTTCATTCCGCGAACCCGTGCTGCTGCCTGTCAATTCCACTATTCCTAATCATATACCGCCCCAGGATGCTGTGTTCCTACTTGAATGAAATACCCAGGCGTTAATCGACACTTCAGAAGTACATCTGCGATGTTAAGCAGTGTGGATAAGCGGCTTCAAAACCACTCTTCGTGGCACTTTTTGGGCGACCGGTCGGTATTGGGTTAGCTCATCTCTTCCATCGGTGACAATAGGCGGGGGTTGAATCACAAGTATGTGGCTGTTCACCTGCATCCAGTTGAGTAGATTGCCGATAACATAAATATCTCAAAGCACCGACCTGACATCGCTATAGGCGTGAAAGGTATAAGTCAAAAAACCTAGTTAACTTGCTCATGTGTATATTGCGATCCCAGCTCATATATATTCAGATGAATTGACTCAGAGTTCCTAGGGAGATACGACAGTCGACATGATTCAATTAAGATAATATAGTAAATGAGAAATTAGTAGCGAGATTGGTGGATAGTGATCTTGATTCCATTTAAACTAAACATCAGCTCAATAAGGTGATGAAATGGACGGCTGATATTAGGAATCTTGCTGAAAACCACAGAATTGTTTCGCAAGTAAAGTTCGTTGTAATACCGCGTACCGTAGTGGGGCGTTGAAAGAAGGGTTTGTTGGCCGCAAGACCCCCACTAGCCACAGTGACCGACGTTTTCGGAGGCCAAGCAGGTGACTTCATTGGAATTTCAGATCCAGAGTCGATTCCTAAAGACACTTTAGTAGCCAAATGCTCTGACAGCCCGTCAACCTGAGCAGTTCTTCCATCCGATGAGAGGTCCCTGGCATCGCGAGCTGTTCACAGATAGGTCATGCAGACAAACAAGACTAGTGAGGCAAAGGTCAACAATTACAGAAAAGTGAAAATGTAACGGTGTTAAGGGTAAATAACGCAGCGCACTGGGACGCATACGTGGGAGGATTGGTACACACGCCCGAGATGAGAAAAGAAATGGTATGAAGCTAGCTGGCAACCAAAAAGGAAGGCGATTGAGGATAGTTAAAAACAAATAGCATTAATAAACATCAAACCACAAGGTTCGGCGAAGGGACCAATTGTGCTAAGCAGACAATCACAAATTATAACATTCAAAAAGTGCTACGGTCACTGATTGGTGTCTGTTTATCTACCTTTATTCAATACCACAGATCAATTGCAAGGTAGATCTATGTGATTACCTATGCTTGGGCGATTTGATTCCAACAGACAAACAATAGTTAACCTAGATGGGCCTAACCAAAATGTTAGTAAGTGGGTTCAAAAAACGAATGCATTTTTGACTGATGACAGTTCACAAATAGAAGTGACTAGATGCGAGTCAGATGAAGTAATTGAAGGTCAGAAACGGTAAAAATTCGTATCCTTGATGGATAACTAAGCTCAATGGACAGTTTCACCACCTAAGTACCAGGCGCCGCCGAAAGTTGCGGCGCAACAAGAAAACTATTGCCATCGACGCTAAACAAGTCGCCTGTCAAGTGAGACGTCAAAACTTGATGTTTAACATGACCAAACTAAGTGAAAGCGCGCACTGTCTGACCGCAATTATCAGGTAGTCACGAGCAAATGGTGGAGATAAGTGCGTTATTAATTGAGACATTAACGGAAAAATCATTCCAGGTTAATAGCACAACGCAAAAGTGACAAAGATTTGGGAACTAGAATGCTGTACACAAAAAGTTAAGAAAACATGAAAGTCTTACACTTTATAGCACCGGATCCTGTGGTCGTCAATTCCGCGGTTGATGACTCGAATTTTGACCGTGCATAAGCGGGTTCAAAAATGGTTTCGATTGCATCACGACTGAGGGAGCCGTTCAGGGCGGGAAGAGTGCTCGTGATAGGAGGACCGACCGTTTCCGTGGATACATTCTCACTGGAGGTTGGCATGGACTCAGTCGAAGTTGCACCCCACCCACTCCCACCCGGGGGAACGAGAGTGACGCGACCATCGACTCCGCCGGATTCTGCTTTAAGACTAGGAACCCAAGCCGGTGGTGGAAGACGTCGAGTACCCTGCAGTTTGCCAACAACTTGCATTCCGTATTGCCGAACGGCTGAGCAGAGAACAAAAATGGAAGCTTGAAAACAGTTACTAACGAGTCGGGACGAAAAATCATACAATGTAGTGGTAAGCAACCGTGTTGAGAAGTGATAGGTGCATTGGACAAGATTCATCGGTGTGAGTTGTATGCACAGAGAAGCGATGAGGTCTGAAGGACTGTATGAACAGAGGGTTGTGACCAGAAATGGAAAAACCCATGGATCTGGGTGCAAAAATGAAATCATAAGGAGTGGTGAGTAAATATAGTAAGATGTTAAGAAGCGGATTTGTGACTAAGTCTATACAAAGGGGTGACACAGCCAAGACAATTTGCAAGACGATGGTAGAGAAGTTGACTGAGACATCGACTGTAGAACTTTGGGCCATAAGTTAGTAAGACGAAGCTCTGAGAAAAGGAAGTGTAAGTTTTTATTGACTGGCGTATGTGGTCAGTGGAGACATAAAAGGGGTTGGGGTTTAATGAACAATCCCAAGGGGTGCATATCATCCCCTTACATACAAAAATGTAGGTTCAAGATTGCACCCTGGATACCGCCGCACTGACGATGCCACCTCGCATAGTGACAGAAGGTATGCAACCAAATTTTCAAGCTCGCGAATAGATCAACAGCTGAATAGACATATGTTTACTATTGTATGTAAAAAGAAAGCGAACTTTTGAAATAGCGCGCCAACCAGCAAGGGGAGCCCGCTAGCGCGGCCACTGAGGGTACGTCAAAATAACTGTCAGAGCGAAACGTGACACACGACAGTTCCTTGTCGAAACAAGCTCCTACGTGACCTCAGTAGCCATAGCGCGCTCCCTTTGCCGGTTGGCGCACTATTTCAATAGTTCGGTCTCTATTCGGACACAACAGTAAACATGTCTATTCAGTTGTTCATCTGTTTGCCGAGCTTGGAAATTTGGTTGCATATGTTCCGAAACCATGCGAAGTGGCATGGTCAGTACGTTGGCGTGCAGGATTCAACCTTGCTCACCGCAGCGAAGTGGCATGGTCAGTATGTTAGCATGCAGAATTCAACCTTGCTCACCGCACTGACAACGAAGCCACCTCGCATGGTAGCGAAACGTATGCCACCAAATTGCAAAGCTCAGCGAACAAATGAACAAGTGAATCGTTAACCCGAGCCACTAGTTAGTATTCCCAAACATTTTAAACGTTTGTTCATAGCAGTCAAATAAGTGGGCACAGATCCCCCATGGACTATGACTTTAGTTAG
The DNA here is from genome assembly GCA_944474145.2 of Dicrocoelium dendriticum. Taxonomy (NCBI): domain Eukaryota; kingdom Metazoa; phylum Platyhelminthes; class Trematoda; order Plagiorchiida; family Dicrocoeliidae; genus Dicrocoelium; species Dicrocoelium dendriticum. The sequence goes on from OX104066.1 coordinate 113,032,095, forward strand.
TGGTGAGTCACACCACTTCGCGCACAGTTGTTAAGAGGTTAGTAGCTTCGGACGTAGAGAATCTTTGCCAGGTGAAAACCAATTGTCCTGAGAGAACACCACCAAACCGTTTGCTGGAAGGAAATAAGCTCGAATCAATCGTTGTCATGTCATCCATGACAAAAACACTCTGCTCTGGTGTGAAATGTTTTGCTAGAAAAATCCGACGGCGGCGCTATCGGTGCCTAGTGTATGGTCGATGCAAACCCATTACAGTGGTGTTGAATAGAGGACCAACAGAAGTGTGAATTCATTGGGTTTTGATTAGGTCGTACTTCAGTCACGAAAAAGACGGGTCTGCATGAAAAGTGTCATCTTACGACACTGATAGCAAAAGTGTCGCATCGTATGTAATAGGACTAAACGCGTAAAAAGCGCATTAATAGAGATGGCATGTCTAGGAAAAACGCAAAACAAGTGAGCCCAAGCCAATCAAATATCGAGTCGACATTGCAGCTGAAACTAGCGTAGGTCGCGATCGCCGGTCAACTAGGGCGGCGGGTACTCAGTCTCTACCTGAATTATCAATTTCTGTACAATTAGTCGGTGCGTCGATTGGATCATGGTGCAAACGCTTGCGCATCTCGTCAATTCATCTAACTACTGCGTGGTGCTCTTAGGAGCTTGGAGAGCAAGTACCAAGTTGGTTAATGGTCAGAATTCAGATGAATTCAGTCTTGCCTTCCAGATTGAATCAGAACTGAGGTGACACACACTACTAATTTGTGGTCTTTTGCCTCACAGTCAGGCTTTTAGGTCAAAAGTTTCGACTGACGATGCTAATTGCAGATCTGCATAGGCTTCGGAGCGCTCATTGCCGCAATGTTTAATTGGGGTATATTCATCCACACCATGGTGATGACAGTGGTTACATGTCTAACATTGCTGGTGCCTTTTCCGCCCGAAATGTGGAAGGATTCGACGATATTCTTAAGAAATTTAACCGAGAGAGAACAGTTTACGGCTATTAGTCCAGATTGATTAGCGCAGAGAATAAGCGACACGGGCTGTATCCGATGGAGAGCACCACTTCTGCTAGCTGGTTGGTTAGCGTCCGCTTCGAGGCCCCCTACAAATAAGGTGCCAATCCACCAAAAGTCGACGACACTTAATGGTCGTAGGCATATCACTTGAAACGTTCATGAAACGCATATTGACTTAGCTTAAGGTCAATAAGGTTGTGTTTAACTACTACCAGACTGCTACAGCCGCTTTGCTGAGCTGAATCATTGGAATTCGGACTAACACATGAACCATTAGTGCAGTTACCCAGGCCAACTTCCTTCGCTCATTCTATTAGAAGTGTTTGTTTGTTCACAAGACGAGACTCCTGTTCTGACTGGGTGATTTAATGACAACTGGAAGGTTGTGGTAAATACACCGATCTGTCGGAACCAAAACGGCTGGTGTCAATGGAACTATTCTTGTACACAGTGATACTTTAGGGTTTGCCAACCGTGTTCCGTCGGGGAAGGTAGAAATAGACTGTTTTATAGATTAGCACCGGGCTGGTTCAGCGGTCACGAAGGAAGTCTCGAAAGGCTGTCTGGTCTGAAAGTGTCCTTAAACCATCACAGGAGTACAAGAAACGTCTTAGTTGCTAACCCAATCTCAGGGATAAGGTCGGGCTGAACCTACGTCAGCGAGTAAACCCTGACTTTTAGCCGCTTCGATATAAGAGCCTGTTTAGCGCGCAAAATTTGTCGACTGTAAGTCTCCGAATGGCACTTTCAAAGTGTAAAGCGATGTTACAGGACCGGGTCGACACGCAACCGGTCCTTATTCTCATAAACAACCAATAAAAGTTGTAAAGCAGTTCATTTACCTCAGTAGTTGTGGCACCACTGGTGTTCAAATCACTGCGGTAATTTCGCATATCAGCAAGGTTCGTGTGGCTTTTCAGAAGCACAACTATGAAAGCGGGATGTCAGCCGGCCAGTGAAAAGTAGGGTGTGTGACGCTGTATAAAAAAGCCAGTACTACCTTATGGAGTAGAGACCTGGTTAATTCGCGTTGAGGAGACTAAACGATTGACAGTCTTTGATCACTGGTGCTTGAGGAGTATTGCACACATTTGGTGGAAACATCGGTTGGTCAACACTGAAATCCGCTATTTGGCCCTTGACAAACAACCCTCTGGCGGATCACGTGTTCACTGAGGCTTAAACGCCCAGGCCAGCTTGGTCATGTTCTCCGGATGCCGGTTGATTGCCTTTCTTGACGCGCACCATATGCTGTTGTTGCAACTGACTGGACAGAACCACGAGGTGGTCAGTAGATAACGTGCATAACAGTATGAAATTGACCAAAGGACGTTACTACCGTCGTGGGTGAAGGCCTCGGCATGGTCAGCATCAGTGGTTAGAGACACTATTAGACAGCTCTACCAATGGCGTCTCTGCATTTGGTTTCTTGAATCTGTTAATGTTCCATCCCGATTAATTTTACGTACTTTCTTCCTAACCCTCTATATATTCTGTTTGCGTTCTAGCTCATTTTCTCCCCATTGTTATTCGCTATTATCCTGGCGACGGGAGTAGTGGCAGCTGCATCTGACACTTCGATGCCCGGATCCTAGTTGCTTAGCCAAACTGAACCCGTCTCCGGATGTGATCACTAGTTGTCAGTAGGGGTTTCGAGCGTTTACTGGATACTCTTAGTAGGGGCAATCAAACCAGCTTCCGTTTTCGACCACTACTTCTATACATAACCCCTCATGTGTTGATATTAGGGCTTACCAAGTGGAATCCACCTCTTTGATTCCTAGGTTTTAATACCTGTTTCATGCGAACGGAGCAAAAGGGGTAGGTGGGTAGTGATTTCTCGACCATTGTGTGGTCCGAGTGTGTGCTAGGTTCAGCAAGACTTCGGAGACCCCTACTAATTCCTGGCTTAACGGTATATCCGAAAATACCTGCTGTTATATCGGTTAGGTTCAGATTTGGGATGCAGTGAGGCAAGTAAATTCTCATTTAAGTAGGTTGAATATGAGAGAACGTGAGTGTGGATATACCGATTAAACAATAGGTTTTAGAGCCATGACAGACAAGCAGACCGGAAAGTTCGGCAGAAAGCTTTTTCCAACTTACCCGGTTTGTGCTGGGTTTCAGCTGCATTCCCTCGGTAAACATGGTTGATATTTGATTGGGCGAATTTCAGTTTAGTCTTCTCAGACTTGGAAAATTTGGAGTTCATTCTGTGAGCTGAAGACCCGCATTGGCTTTTGTCAATGCCGGCACAAAATTACCAAGGAGAAACGAGAGGATCAGACCACGGATAGCGGCAAATATAGACGCAAAGTGTGCAAAGTCCCGTAGACCGAGAATCCAAATAAGCTATAAAAAACAGAATTTGGGTTCAGAAGCACAAAAAGGCTAGGATTCGTGGAACGGGTATCAAACAAAAAGAGCACGCGCACGGCGTGTGCTTCACAAGTCGTAGCGGTTTTAAACGAAAGTGCATAAATGAAGTAAAAGACATAAGATGTAAGACTGTTCTTAGAAGCTTTTATCATATTCAGGTGTGTTGCGTGCATTGTCTGACTGATGGCCTGACCGCAGATCTGAAACGAGAAATTCGAAACAAAGCCGGTACCACACCATCCTCTCCCACCGAAAGGCTTCGCATTCGATGCCAACTCATTACCTGGTTCATGTGCCTCCGTTATCATGAACACCAGCTTCGTTATAGCATTTGGCAGAGATTAGACGTTGGGGTAATGAAGGAAAAGGTGCGTTGAAACTTGCCGGTTTCAGACAATTGGTGGATAATATTTGAGTGATCCCCATTAGCAGATGTCCCACAAACACATGTGGAATAAGTAGGAAATTTTTCAACGAAAGGCAAGCATCAGCGGTAGGGGGAAAGGGTGTGGGAAGCACCCCCTTAAGCGATTAAGCAAGTAACTGGATTCATTTGCAAGATTTGTGAGATCCCTACCTTGCTCTGTCTGGCGTACCGTTAGCTTACTGTAGTTATTCACTGTGGGAAATATCTGTAGCGGTTGCAACGATTTATATAAAAAATATTTTTCATTGGGAGTGGGCATCGTATACTATACTTTGGGTGAAAGACCCAACCGGGTGAGGTATGATGCCCACCAGTGGGCACCTTACTTCACCCCGTCTCTAAATGCTTAAGAATGTACACACAGATATATATATATATATATATGTATATGTATATATATATATATATATATGAACCCATGCTGAGGTTGATGTCGCATTCATGATGCTTCTTCACCGCAGTTGGGCTAAACCAACCTACACTTAAACTAGGTCTTTTTAATGTGGATAAAATTTATTACATTTTATTCGGTTTATCCTGCGTACTTGATAATCTCCCAACTTACACACGTCGCTCATGCAAATTGTGGTAGCCTTGCGTAATTTTATCGCGCTTGGAATGTTTTAACTAACTTTCGGACATTTTGTACTTATCGCGTATTCACATTTAACCATCTTCCATATGCTCATTTAGCGAGTATTTATGTCGTCATATGCGTTTACTTTATTCCATATCGGCATTTCGAATGATTGGCTGTTGTTTGACATCCCAGGTGTGGCTGCGCTTGATGTGCATGTTGACAAGGTGCCTACCTGTCTACTACCCACTACCTCGTCCATCTGGCTCCAGGAGACAGTTGGTCGTTGCTGGACGGGACGGGGTGCACGGTCCTTGTGGTCGTGCTAGGCTCGAAGAGTGGTTCCATGCACTCAGTGTGGAGCGGACTACGGTCCAGCCACCGCCTTGTGTGTGGTTGATTCCCCAAATACATCGTGCTTGTGTTTGCCTGTGAAGGAGTGTGGGCCGGCTCCGTTGATGAAATGTGGCTCCCATCCACATGCCTCCCGGTCTTATTCCTTCGGGTTTACACTGGATATGGGGTGTGTGGATGGAGCTGTGGGTGGTGCAGCGCAAGCCATCCATGGTCCCTCTGTAGGCGCAGGCGTCCTGTGGCTGGCCACAGTGACAGGCAAATCCGAAACCGGATGCCGCCAACCATATATATAAACCTCCTGGTGCCAGCTGGGTGATGCGAGTTTTTCCTGTTCCAAGAAATGGTTCGGCGACAGTGTCTCAGGACGTGGTCAGTCTTCACCTGGCAAGCATTCTCCCAATAAGAAGCCACAAATGTCTGTTTAACAACACTGCGACGTGGCGGATGTGACTCGTAACTAAATAAAGTCACTGCCCCTTGCCTCTCCCTGATGCATTGTACTTCAAGGGTGCGTTGGGCCCCTGGTCCTTTACGGACCGAAAGGTGCATGAACCATTTATTTGGTCACCGGCTCCCAATGGGTTGCGACGCCCTCACATCGCTCTGCTGCCTTGTAGGTTAGATCTTTGATCTAAGGCTCGGGGTAAGACCCCTTAAGACAACCCTCTACTTCGGCATAGGCAACCGGGTAGTATCACGCCCACTGACGAATCATGGACCACACTGCTTACTACTGCTCTTGCTATGCCTATCTTCTATGCTAACTCAACTGCTCAACCTCCACTCACAGATCACCCCACCTCCCCTCCTTCACCTACATGTACTCTTATGTCTTCTACGGTCACGGTCACAAACGACCCACGTCACGCAACTGATGGAAGTAACAGCCAAACACAATGTTTTCAATGTCCTGCGACCGCAACCGTCTCTCACTCCACCGGAGATCCAGCTCTTCTTCGACCTGGTTCTCCATTCATCCTCACAGCGTTTAATATTCGAACTTTGATGCAGATCGGACGACAAGCATATCTGGCCCGTACTCTTGAAACGCTCTCGGTAGACATCTGTTGCCTTCCAGAGACCAGGTTACAATACTTTAGCGTCGTCATAAGAATGGCCTCTCTGGTAAACCCTAAAGCCAAATACCACTTGCGGCTTTCCGGAGACCCAGAAGCTACCGCCTCCGGCCAAGCTGGTGTTGGAGTTGCACTCAGTTCCACAGCTGAATCAACTCTGCTTGACTGAACCCCAGTCAACAGTCAGCTATGTGCAGTCAGACTGAGGTTCATGTAATGTAAGCAGGTGTCGATACGTTAAGCGTGCCTTGTTTGTCGTCTCTGTCTATGCCCCTACAGACTGCAACTCGGATGCAGTCAAGGAGTTTTTACCATCAGCTACAGGAACTGCGTTCCTCCAAAAGGACTGATATAGTCATCCTTGCCGGGGACTCTAACGCACGGGTGGGCCGCCTTCCACCAAGCGAGCACCACGTTGGGGGTAATTTTGGTCTCGGTGGCAGTCGATCAGACAATGGACACAGACTGCTTGCTCTCTGCTCTGAATATCGCCTGTTTCTTTCGAGCAATAGTTTTCGGCACTCGAGGAGACACATTGCTACCTGGCGCCCGCCCTCGCAAACGCAAGAGTGCTCCCAGCTTGACCACATAGCAATCAGCTACATATGACCCGGAAGCGTAACGGACTGCTGCTCGTACCGGTCAACTTATCTAGACTCCGATCACGCATTGGTTTGTGCTAAGATCTGCATGCGTTTCGGAGGATCGCCCAAGCGCGCTCACTCTACCGATCGGACGTCGCAAAGCTACAAAACTCTGCGATTTTAACCAAGTACCAAGCCTCACTGTCAACCTTGCTTGGTCCAACTATTGACGGTGACCTTGATTCATAGTGGGCGCAGATCAAAGATGCTATAGTTTCCGCCAGTATCGACACTTGTTGAATTGCCTGTCACCCACCGAAGCATTGGATTTCCGCCGTCTCCTTGTCGCTGATGGACAAACGCCGCTTGATCCCGTCGGATTCCAGAGAGTGAAGAACGCTAATCCCTGGGTCGAGAATTGCGCAGGAGTCTGCAAATGGACCACGAAGCTTGGTGAAGGTGCTAGGGAGATGGAGCTTGCTAATCTCTCTGGTAATACCAGAAAACTTCCATCTCATTCGAGTCACCGAAGGTGTTCGATCTGGTATAAGTGAAACAATATGCGAAGAGGATGGCAGCTGAAACAGTAATCTTCAACGACGGTCAGAGTGATGGGACGAACATTTTCGCTCGTAGTTTCTTTGGACCCCAGTTCCATCTGGCGTTTGCGCTGGGGCTGAGTGGTCTACCCCCACAGATCCTCATGTTCCCATCTTCAAAGGCGGCTCGCGCTTGAAATGCGGCAACCATTGAGGAATCAGTCTGATTTCCATCGCCTCCATAATTCTTCACAGACTGACTGGCGCTCGTGAAAGCCAGATTCGTGAGGAGCAAGCCGGGTTTCGTCGGGGTCGTGGCTGCATCGACCACATCTTCACCTTGCGTCAGTTGTTGGAGCACCGTCACACATATTGGCGGCCCACCCTAGTCGTGTTCCTCGACATCAAAGGTGCCTTCGATTCGGTTGACCGATGTGCCCTTTGGAATTGTTTACTCAGGTGTGCCCGAGAAATATGTAAATATTGCCCAAGCATTATATGCGCGTAGCACGGGCAGAGTGAGGGCTTAAGGCAACCTGTCGCCACCCTTCAATATCTCCAGCGGTGTGAGACAAGGATGCCTGCTGTCACCTTTCCTCTTCAACTTTGCTATTGACGAAGCCATGGAGTTTGCATTTACAGGACATGACTTGGAAGATGTGGAGCTACTCCCAGGAGAACGACTTCTTGATTTAGAGTATGCAGACGACATTGCCCTCATCTGTGACAGCTCCCAGACGTGCCAAGCCTCGCTGGACAGATTAGCACTGGCTGTCAGCCGCTTCGGGGTTTGCTTTGCACCATCGAAGTGCAAAGCGTTCCTCCAAGATTGGCAAGGATCGCCTCCTGCGCTGACCCTTAGTGGGGATCCGTTAGAAGTCGTTCGGAAATTCAATTACCTGGGAAGTTGTATCAGCGCCCTTGGGATCGAAGATGAGATCACGAATCGTATAGCGAAAGCTCGAAGTGCTTTTGCTAACCTTCGCCACCTATGGCGGCGGCGTGACATCACTCTCGTCCTGAAGGGTAGAGTGTACAATGCAGCGATACGTTCGACCCCACTGTACGGTTGCGAATCCTGGCCCCTAAGATCGGCGGACATGAAGAGGCTAGTTACGTTTGACCATCGGTGCCTTCGCAGTTTGGCTCACATCTGGTGGGAACACCGCGTGAGTAACGAGCGTGTTCGACGCATTGTTTACGGCCCAGGAAAAGGATCTAAACCGCTCAGCACGGTTATTCCACGCACCAGGCTCCGATGGCTCGGCCACGTAGTACGCATGCCAGACCACCGATTCCCTCGACGTGCGTTGTTTGCTCACCGGGGGTGTGGATGGAAGAAGAGGAGAGGTGGACAAGCGATGACTTGGTCCAGAGGAATGAAGGCTATCACTTCGAGGCTGGCCTCAGTTGGAGCGTCTCTGCTCCCTGGTTGGGGTCCAAAAGACGGTGAACACGTTTGGCTGGATACACTTGCTGACATGGCAAGGAGACGACCTCAGTGGCGTTCATGCTGCGAGTTTCTTTGTCCCTCCCCATCCCTTTTAGCCTCCCCCCACCATCTACCATCTCATTTCGTAGGGTAAAACATCTTCGATGCAACGTTGCCGTCAGAGAAATCATCACCTGCCCCAGTGCACCCATCAGGAGAAACATTCTCTTGGTGATTTGGTCTACGTTCGTGATTACAGGTAAGCTCATCCAGCACGGGTCCCGGCAGTGGTAGCTGGTCGCCGTGGTTCTGAAGTGTATGAAGTAACGGTCGGATGGCACAAATGGGTACGACACCAAAATCAGCTCCGCCCACGCCATGACGACGGCAAAGCAATGAATTGCCGTACGAAATACTGCTAGACACGTTCGGGTTCATCCCTAACACATTGACAGAGGCACCAAATGCATCGCCCGAATGGGTCTCCTTGCAACCCAGAGGAGGGACCGACCGGAAACGCCGTCCAATAAGGTCATTGCAACTGGATCCACGTCGTCCTAGATAAGAGTTTTCTTAAGGGAGGTATTGGGAACTGCCCATTGTCGGGAAGAAATAAAAAATTTCCCGAAAAATTCACTATTTTAGCGATAATTGATCGTTAACAATTATCGTATGAAGTTCGACGTTCTGGAATGTTCTAAAACCAGCAGGTGACTAACAACCTTCCTGGAAATCGGCCAAGTCTATGGGGAACAACTAATCTTGATATCTGACCTAATTTTGTTTGACTGCGGCTAACACGTTATTTTGGGCAAGATCGTTCTAAATTTTTCCTTTGGGTTTGTGGTCGTGCGGAATAGATTAATTGAGTGGTTCGGAATTGCAGCAAATGTGGTTTAACAAACAGCGACAAAGAAAACTGGAAATGCGAATTTTTTTGAACAATTTCAAAAGCTGCTTTTCTAACAACCCCAAATAGAAGCTTAAATGAAAATGATTGAAAAGTTGACGAACTGCTTGAGTTTGCCGTCTGCAGGAGCAACAGCGCGGGACACGTAGGCAAATTCTGTTGATCTCACTAATGCGATTTAATTATGACGCAGATTCCGGTTTCACTTTTGAAGCATGGCACAAACGTTAGAAAGATATGTTCCGGACGGACTTCTGTCGTCAGAACGATTCCTGCGTCTGTTACTTCGCAAGCTCGGCAAGAGTGAACATACAAGATTCACCGACCATATTCTGCCCAAACAACCAAAGGACCTGACTTTCGACGAAGGGGTGTCACAGTCCAGTGAAACATTTGTTGAGTCCGCTCCTCTGTTCAGCATTTGTTATCAATGCCTGATTGTCAAACCGGAAACGGACGAGTATAAGGCGCTAGCTGATAACATTAACCGCGAGTGTGAGTGTTTCAGGCTGCAATCTTTGACGGACGACCAATTTCAGTGTCTCATTTTCGTCAGTGTTCTGCAGTCCCCTTGTGATGCGGAGATCCGAACGGGACTTCTTGCTAAGTTTGATCAAGACCCAGATTTGACACTTGAGGCTGTTTTTGGCGAATGCAAGCGATTTTTCACATTGAAGAACACCACCCTGATCGAACACTGTCCCACTGCACCATCCGATGTCGTTCATGCTGTGAAAAGTGCCGGGAATGTTAGCCGAACCAAACCGTTCAGGGGCCCCGAACAAACCACCTTCGGCCGGTTGGTCGTGCGGCGAATGGCATTTTGCTCGTTTCTGCCTTTGCAAAGGTCACATCTGCGAAAAGTGCCGTAAGCGTGGCCATAAAGAATTCTGCAGCCAGGCCGTCGAAGAATACGCTGAAGTTCCACCTCTCGAAGAACTATCGTAAGCATGGTGCAGAATCGCTTTCGGTAATTGCCGCATCTCAAAGTGAACCAAAGTCACGACGACGATTCATCGTAGTGGTATCCCAACAAAACCATGGACTGTACCACAACGCGCTCATCAGCTACTATTCCTGCTACTCACTTTCATGCCACTCCACCACACGCCAATTGTTTGTTTGCTAACAATCCTCACTTTCGGTTACCCGATTCATCTGTTCAACAATCTGGCTGCGATTCCGGTTGCTCCGCAGATCAAGGAATTCAACCTATGGCTCTCCTTCGTCCCCAATCCTCGTTCCGTCTAGCGTGCTTCAACGTCCGGACACTCATGCAGATTGGACAGCAAGCCGGTCTAGCGCGCACCCTAGATTCTCTAGACATTGATGTCTGCTGTCTTTCAGAAACCCGATTGCAAGATCCCAGCACTGTGCTTACATTGACATCCCCCACTGACCACGAAGCCAGATATCACCTGCGTCTTTCTGGAGATCCAGAAGCAAACTCAGCGGGTTTGGCTGGTGTAGGTATAGCACTGAGTGGCAAGGCCGAGGCGGCACTACTGGACTGGTTCCCGATTAACGGCCGACTATGTGCAGTTCGGCTTCGGGGTTCATGTAGAATCAACAGGCAACGCGAAGAGAGACGCAACTTGTTTGTGATCTCTGTATACGCTCCAACTGACTGCAGTAGCGACTCGGTCAAGGACGCATTCTACCGAGATCTACAACAGCTCTTGACTAATGCTAAAAAGTCGGATGTCGTTATCCTTGCTGGGGATTTTAATGCACGGGTTGGCCGCCTGTTACCATACGAACGCCACCTTGGTGGTCAGCACGCGCTCGATGAGAACCGCTCTGATAACGGAGAGAGACTTCTCACATTGTGCGAGGACAACCGTCTGTTTCTCTCGAGCACTAGCTTCAGGCGTACGAAGAAACGTTCCGCAACTTGGCGTCCCCCTTCGCCAACACAACCTTGGTCTCAAATTGATCACATTGCGATTAGCTTCAGATGGCGCGGCAGCGTACTGGACTGCAGGTCCTTTTGGTCCACTTTCGTTGATTCAGATCATGCTCTGGTCTGCGCGAAAATCTGTATGTGTTTTGGAGGATCCCGAAACACGAAGCACCGCAAGATTGATGTAAACAGATTAACTGATTCCTCTGTCCAGGAGAGCTATCAGTCTTCACTGGCATATGCACTCAGTTGCAATCCACCGCGAGAAGTGGAACAACACTGGACTTGTATACGGAAAGCGCTGACCATTTCCGGACAGTCATACTGCGGTCTAACTCGACGCCCTTTGAAGTCTTGGATCTCTGCTCGTTCTCTGGAGCTCTTCGAACGCCGCAAAGATATCTCCGCGGAATCAGATTGCAACGAGCGGCGCCGTTCTACCAACCGGCTGCTTAAGCAAAGCCTCCGCAAGGATCGCGAGACATGGTGGTCTGAGCGTGCTTTAGAGATGGAGACTGCTGCCCTCTCTGGTAACACTCGCAGGCTTTTCCAACTCATTCGGTCCACTGGCCTCAGGAAGCCTGGTGTCAGTGAGGTCATTTGTGAGGTGGATGAGTCTCCGATCACCTACCAACAGAGGCGTATGGACCGCTGGGCCGAGCACTTTCACTCGCAGTTCAACTGGCCTCCACCATCCATCAGTACATGCAGTACACCTTGCTGTCCACCTTGGCTAGTCCCATTGAATCCACCCAGCGAAGCGGAAGTCTGCCTCGAGATTCGACGCTTGAAGCGCTTCAAGGCTGCCGGATTAGACGGACTTCCTCCGGAGCTATTCAAGTATGGCGGTGTGGCAGTCATTAACCAGCTAACCGCGCTGTTCGCAAAAATTTGGCATGAAGAGAGAGTGCCTTCACCTTTGGGCGAATCAGTTATTGTCCCAATTTTAAAGAAAGGCGCTCGCACTTCATGTGCAAATCATCGCGGGATTAGTCTTATTTCGGTTGCCTCTAAGCTGTTGGCATCCATTCTACTTCGTAGACTATCCCCAGTCCGTGAATCGTACTACCGTGAAGAACAAGCTGGTTTCCGTCCTGGCCGCGGATGCGTGGATCAAATCTTCACGCTCCGCCAACTCCTTGAACATCGCCACATTTATCACAGGCCCACTATCGTTGCATTCCTAGACATACGTGCCGCTTTTGACTCCGTTGATCGACCTGCTTTATGGCGTTGCTTACTAAAGAACGGGGTGCCAGAGAAATATATCGCCATCTTACGAGCACTTTACCTTCACACATCCGGCAGAGTGAGGGTCTATGGCAAGCTTTCCTCGCAATTCACTGTCAATAGCGGTGTGCGACAGGGCTGCCCTATGTCCCCATTCCTCTTCAACTTCGCAATCGAAGACGTTCTGTCGAATGCCCTAGAAGGTTTCCAACATTTTGGCCTAGAGCTTCTACCGGGTGAGCGCGCGACCGACTTAGATTATGCTGATGATATCGCCTTACTTGGTGACGATCCTCAGGGTATGCAACTCATTCTGGATCGTTTGGTGGTTGAAGCATCTAAGTATGGCATGAGCTTCGCCCCATCGAAGTGTAAAGTACTGCTCAAGGATTGGCTTTCACCTGCACCCGTGCTCACTCTCCAAGGTGCACAACTTGAACAGGTAGATAGTTTCGTCTATCTTGGGAGCTGTGTTTCTGCTGACGGCACAATCAACAAAGAAGTTTCGCTTCGTATCGCTAAAGCTCGATCAGCATTTGTCAATCTGAGGCACTTGTGGCGTCGTCGTGACGTCTCATTCTCACTAAAGGGCCGCGTCTACAGCGCGTCCATTCGCTCAGTATTGTTGTACGGGAGCGAGTCCTGGCCGATTCGCGTGGAAGACATGCGTCGTCTTTCTGCGTTCGATAACGGTTGCTTAAGGAGGATCGCTCGTGTTCGGTGGCAACATCGAGTTACCAGTAATGACGTTCGACGTCGCGTCTTGGGGAATGCAAGTATTTCCTTCAACAAACTGGTTTTGTTGCGCCAGTTAAGATGGCTCGGTCATGTCCTACGCATGGCACCTGAGCGTCTACCGCGTCGCGCTCTATTCGCTCGTCAAGGACCTGGCTGGAAGCGACCGCGTGGTGGTCAGCTTTCCACTTGGCGGCAGCACATGAAATCGCTGACGTCGTGTCTAGCCGCTGTTGGACCCGTACGTCTTCCAGGATGGGGACCCAAAGATGGCGAGTGCCAATGGCTTAGGACACTTGAAGACATGGCCCGCAACCGGAATCAATGGAAGAATTGTGTACAGTGTTGTGTTGATTCACATGTTTAATTCTACAAAAATTGAAAATGACAAAAAAAGAGAAAAACCAGCGTGTGACAAACAAACTAAAATGTTTTGTTCTGTATTTTTGTCAAAATATTCCATTTTCTTGCGGCATATTAGCTGAAGTGTGTTGCCCACCTTCAGCTAGCATGCCATGACGATTATGACGCAATGACTGTCTCTTATACACTGATTTCCATGGTTTTCTTGGCTCTATGTCTAGTTACTAGACTGTTGAGATTACATACATACATACATACATATCCCAACAAAGCTTCGAATTGACGGCCTCAGACATCTGAATCATTTCCAAGAACACATGGAATCACAGTTTAACCATGATCAAGTCTCACAGAATAGCCTACAACGCTCAACTTAATCGCAGAAATTATTAGCATAATAACATTCAGCAGTGTGGAAGAAACAGGGACGGTATACATGTCATATATATATGTATATATATATATATATATATATATATACCAATGACAATACAAGTGGCTGACTGCCACAGCACATTAGAGGAAAAATAGATTGAAAGGGAAAACAACTGTTAGGGTCGTAGAGTTTCAAAACAAGTGCGTCATTGCATACGGTCCTTGTTACGGAGAATCAGCGTTCAGGCCGAGAACAGGACCGCAACAGTGGATCGATCCACAAGTAGAGATCAAAATGCGAATCTATGAGGCATCAACGACAGGTCGGACTATGAATTTGAACCGTTTGAGTTGTGTTTATTAATATTAATTATCATGTCCAATTTTGTTGTTAGTGGTTTCCAACCACCTATTTATTGCACCATGCTCTCATAAAATCAGAATCCCGATCACTCAGACCGACTGGTCTTGGTGTTCTCATTGCGTGGCGGTTTGAACTGGTTGGGGATGACACAGCAGATTTAGGCAGGTTATCCGTAAAGTCAGAGGAAAGCACAACACATTTCTGGCAACGGTCAGCTGCACGGTAGCAGCAGGTTAACCGTAGAATCAGGGGCACCACAACAGTCCTTGGCCATATCCGCTAGCGTGTGGAACCAAACGTGTTCGGGGTCCTTTGGTCCCCAACCCGAGAGTTGGGAACGCCCAACAACAGTTAGCTTCAACATTTGCGTGAATATGCAATTGGAACTTGGAGATGGTGAGTACAATCGCAGCGTTGTGCTGGAGTCATGTAAACGGGTTTCGGTTAAGCAGCGAACGTCGATTGAGAGGGTTTCCAAGGTGCGTGCAAGAGCAGCTTGTGAACTAACCTGCATGAGCGTTCGAACCTTGAACGTAGCCAGCTTGAAGAGCGAGCAGGGTGCATTAAAGCCTTGCTATTGGTTGTGGAATGTGTGCGGTTGGTTTTGAGCGGTTCATTGATGAGGCCAAAGGTACAGTTTTTATTTGCAGCACACTTGTAGTCTCGAAATTGAAGGGCGGTTGCCAAGAACAGGAGGGTTGGATAAAGGTGGAACGAAAAACGTGGTTTGCGGTGTGGTAGAGTGAGGTTTAGCATGCCAGGCCGCCAGCACCTCAGCTAAAAAGACAGTTCAGAGCGAGAACCGTGAGCAGTTGTAAGTCTATCATTTCATGTGTTGCGTGGGCATACGGCTTCCCGAGTGCCCAGGTCGAGGAAAGGGGTTGACTTAAGGGGCCCCACCCAGAGCCTTTGGTTATAGGGACCTGACCCGCAAGGCAACGGGGCGAATTCAGGGAATCGCGCCCATTGGAAGTCGGTGACCGATTGCTCGGCTCATACGCCTTTCGTTTGGCTGGTTGCCAAACAGTGACCCAATACCCCAGTAACTCAGTGTCAAATTGAATGATTACAATGCACTAGCGAGGTGAAGCAAGGGGCAGTGACTTTATTTAGTGGCGAGTCACATCCACCACGTCGTAGTGTTGTTAAACGGACATGTGGTTTTTTGTAGGAAGAAGCCTTTCCAGGCGAAAATTCACCACGTCCTGGAACACTGCCACCGAACCACCCAGCTGGCACCACGAGGAAGTAGTTCGGCAACGCAGCCTGAACATTCTTGGGCTAGACTGGATTTGAAAGTTGCGTTTGCTCAATGCTCCACTGAACCAAATTTGCAATAGATATCGAGCGAATCTAGTCGCATTAATGAAGTCGGTCGAAGAGATGACACACCTGCTGAAGAAAAAAGTTGACCTTGTGTTTCAAGATGGCCTAAGCCATTGCACCCAATTCACAGCGACGCTGCCCCTAAGACCAGGAGCCAGGGCAGTCTTTAAAGATAAACGTCCGGTCCTGTACGTAGCGATGCCGATCGTTGCATCATCATCATTATAGACGTTAGCTAGAGGTGTAAAACACCTCAACTACTGTCCCTGTCCGCACAGGTGGACGGTCGAGCGTCCCATTTGGGAGTCTTTGGTTACACGTAAAATAATGACTAAATGTGGAGAAAACCGTACAGTCAGTTTAGCTATAACGTTGATAGCAAGAAATGCCATTCAAATGTTACAAGTTTGTTTAACTGTACCAAAAAAATCATATATCGGACTTTTCTCGCCATTGCTCTCGCGGTGAAAGTTCGTAGTTATGCCTCGCCAACCTCAAAGACCTTATATTGTTGGCTGTCGGTCTAACATCTATCGTCTCATGAAACATGTTTACGGTATCGTAATGCAGAACAATGCTACATTCGGTATGCGCAAGTGTTCCTTTGGGTAAAGTCTTCAGATGTCTCCCCAATCAGGTCCCGACAGATTGTGTGCCCCTCGCTTTCCAGAAGCCTTGAAAAAGTGGCTGGTACATCCACAGAGCCATTAATGGATACCGTGGACATTGTTCGTTCGGGTTCACAGGATTTACAGGCGCAATATTTGGAATCGAATATTGGTAAGCGAACTTTCCAAACGCGTAACATGCTTAAAGAAGTGCCTGCTGATTTACCACCTGTGATATCAACGCCGCAGTTGCCAAGCATTACTGCAATCTGCCGCGGTATCGCGATTGATGGATATTTACCAGCTAGAACGATAAACCTGATGCTTCGGCGCCTTCGTGTGTTGCACCCTGAATTGTCATGCGATTCGCGCACATTGCTCGGTATACCACGTGGATGCCCGGTTACCGTTGTTAAGTGTGGCGAGTATGCGCACTTTGGACTGATTACAGGAATACGTCGCGTGTTGCAAACCAGTGATGCCGCTGTCATGTCGAATTCGCAGCTGCAGCTGCACATAGGTGGACTCGCCCAGTTTCGCAGTTTGCGTAAACAATTGTGGCCTGTCTTGGCTAGACTCACGGATCCGCCTTCATCGGTTTTCATTGTCGGATTGTATTTCGGCTTGTCGAAACCTGCAGATGTGCATGAGCTTTTACGACCAACTATTGATAAGCTGAAAGATGGCATGCATCCTGGAATGCGTATATCTCCAGAAGGTCCTTTGGTGACACTTAACTTGAAGCGTGTGATTGCGGATGCTCCTGCTCGGACATACATCCGACAAGCGAAGTAGCATTCCGGTTACTAGGCATGCGGGAAATGTACCGTTACTGGTTAGTATTCAATTTTAGTAACATTTCATTAACTTCCAATAGGTGTGCATGTAGATGGCCACATGACTTCCACTGGACACGCGTAGCATGCCAAGGAATGATGAAGATTTCCGTCTGCGTCTTCAAGAAGAACATAACATTGGTGATTCCCCCAATGGGGCACTTCGTATTGACATGATAATCTGCTTTCCTTTGGATTACATGCACATAGTTTGCCTTGGGTTCATGAGGCGTTTGATTAATTTGCGGCGCAAGTGCCTCATATCCACCGAGGTGCGCTTGTTCGCCATGCAGATATCAAAATGAACACCAGGATAGATCAAGGCCGCAAGTCACTGACGGTGGATTTCCCCAGAAAGTGCCGCAATTTCGTAGATGCAGATCGATGGAAAGTCACAGAGTATCGGCAGCTCCTGTTGTACATTGGCCCTGTTGTGATGCGTGATATATTGCACCCTAGGATGTACGAGAACTTCTCCTTGGTGATGTGTTGTGCTGCAAGAAGTGGTGTGAATATTATTTCCCTATAGCACAGCCAGGGACTCGTAAGATGATCAGTTTGTTGACATCTACGGTTGCCAAGTGTTAGTGTTTCACATCCATTGCTTACTGCATTTGTGCGATGACGTGCGTGAATTTGGACCACTGGACTTATATTCCACTTTTCCATTCGAGTCACTTTTTCAAAGTTGCGCCGTCTTGCTCGTGATCTAGGTATGCCGGCGTCTCAGGTGTTTCGACAAGTGGTTGAGAGACTGCGTATTCGCAACTACCGTCGGACGGATACCTTGATGACACATACAGCACTCCAGCGGCACGCCGCCCTTGTACCGTGAACCAAGTTCAGAGGTTCGTTGTGACAGATGCGCATCCGGACAACGCCGTAATTGTTGGCAACAGACCGTCAGTGATTGTCGGCATTCGTAATACACTGGTGTGCGTGAAAAGCTACGCGACATTGGCGGCCTTCCTCCACATATTTATTCCGTCTAATCATCTGCGGATATACAGACGTTCTCGATTTCATGCTAGGCAAAAGTGGATCTCCATCGATTCCATCCAATGCAAGTGTTTTTCCGGGAAGGTAAAAGGCGGTAAAAGGTTACCTTCCGGAAATCGAGAAGGTAAAAATGTTCTATCCAATTGCTCATACTTGGGATGGACCGGCGGCTTGTAAGGTAAGTTTCAGTGCATATTAGCTGATGGTATAATGGCTTATTTCAGACTTGAGGGTTATTCTTCAGCGTGCATTTGAGTGTTTATGGTGCACGCAATACACATAGTGAATTGCACAGTGACGCGCTTCATTACTCTCCGGTACCGGCAGAAGACTGAGTGGCAGGATATATTGGAGTTCCGCAATGATGCCTTAAAAATTCCGTGGTGAGTGCCATTCCCGTAAGCAAATGAAGTCACTATATGCAGATATATTCTCTAATGACCACATGAATTTCAGTGGACACTAGTGTGCATATACAAGGGAGATCGTCAGGATCCTGAAAACTATCGGCCGATCTGTCTGACAGATAATTTGTAAAATCATAGAAGGAATTTTAAGAGAACCCTAGATCGTCACCTAGGGAACCTACATATCATTTCATGCGCTCAAGATGGTTGTCGGAAGGCACGTTCCTGTGTCTAACTTGCTTGTTGCCAGCGAAAAACGGGCGAGATCGCTAGATGCCTGTAATCGTCTGGATGTCGTTTTCGTCGACTTCTGCAAGGCATTTGACAAAGCTACTCATGTACGTCTCCTGCTAAAACTTCGGGGAATTGCCGTTCCTGTGAAGATTCCCTTCTGAGTCGCTGACTTTCTGAATGGTAGAAGCATGCGAGTGAAAGTGAACAATACCTACTCGTCGTGTTTTTATGATCAGCGGGGTCCCATATGGCTCTGTGCTTGGTCCTGAGCTCTACAAAATCTACATCAATATTCTTCCATCTGAGCTCCAAAGTGAGTAGATCATATATGCTGATCTAAAACTAAGGCTAGAGGTGTCAAAACTTTATGATGCTGAACGCCTACAGACAATGTTGGACCGGTTGCACTGTTGATCAATGGAGTGGCGGCTACCCAGTAACTATGCTGTGTTCCCTCCTGTCAATTGGTGCCCCGGACCCCTTTAGCGTTTATCACATTAAGGGCTCCCTGCTCAGGAAGGTAATGTTGAAGAAGGACCTGGCAGCTTTTGTCCTGCCAAACCTACGCACGACTCAGGACAATGAAAAGAAAGTTTCCGCTGCTAATATGGTGTTCTTTTATATAAGGGGTTCATTTTCCCACATGATATTTTGGCTGTTCCTGCGTTACCAATCTGTGGAATGTACTCATTGATTTCCAATTAAACGCCGCTGTCCGGAAAGACTGATTTTAGGCAGTATTCACATAACTGGTCGAAGTAGGTGAATGAGGAAATGCTTATTTTTTATTATTTACCATCCAAGAGAAGGTTCCGCGTGACAATTTTTTAGAAGTTAAATAGCATCGAGTTCGAGGACACCTCAAGCGCTGCTGCCAAAGTTAGTGGATGTTGGACATCAACACAGTCCTGTGGCCAGGTTTAAATTTCAAGAATACCGATAATTTGCTTTTGCGTGGTAAAACGCAACATCCGGCGGCGAAACGATTTGCGGTTAAAACTAACCGCTTAACTGGTATGTCATACCATAGCAATGAGACTGAACCTTACTGCGGTGTGATGGTTTGCGTGCTTTAGAGGTTCATTGAGCCATACTGGGTGCTGCTTTTTTGAACCTTCAGAGCCAATTATTCCAGATTGGTCAATAGTTAGAGGTCAGATTAACTCAGCCTCCTTGTCATCCAGATTGGGGGTTGGAATGAGGGTGGTTCCTTATTCCTTAGGACGGACTTCTTGTGGCCCAACGCCAAACCCGCTGCCTTGCAGTCAGGTTTTTACATCAAAGGCTTTGGTTGAGAACCCTAATCGTTCACCTATCTAGGCCTGGGCAGCCTGACAGCCTCATGCCCACGCAATACTATGCATCTTTCGTCAAACAATTTCCTGATGCTCCGGCCTACGCAGAGAATAACCAACTATGCCCTATCTGCTGCATCGAGCAGGGTGGATAGGGGTTCGGATGCTACTGCTCAAGCCTTTCCATCTTCTTATTCCCCTCTTACGTTTTCTCACCCTTGTCTCGCTTCAGCTTCCCCCTGTTTTCACCTCCCCAATTCTTGGCCCCTCCACTTTGCTTTGATAGGCTTTTCTAGTTTCAACTCAAGTAAAGCCGGAGCGTCACTTCTGCCCTGTCGACAAACCTATGTCCAACCAAGCGGTCAAGCCCAGTTCATCGGCTTCCATTTGGTGCTCTCGACCCTCCTTCAGGTTGGCATGCCTCAATGTACGCATATTGCTACAAATCGGTCAACAGACAGCATTTGCCCGAACATTTAAGACCCTCTCGATTGATATCTGCTGTCTATCGGAGACCCGCCTGCAAGACTCCAGCTCTGTGCTCACTTTGCAATCCCGTTCAGGTGACACCAGCAACACTTTCTCATTGCTCCTATCCGGTGACGATGCAGCTTCGAGCACCGGCCAAGCCGGTGTTGGTATCGCCCTGAATCACCGGGTTGGAGCTGCTCTGGTTGATTGGATCCCAATCAGCAGCCGGATGTGGGTGTTCAGATTGGCTGGCTCGTTCAAAGCTCCGAAGTCGCGCGGGACTAACAGGTGTCTATTCGTCATCGCTGCCCATGCATTTACAAACTTTAGCAATGATTCGGTTCCTTCGCCACAGAACTAGCTCGGACATTGTAATGTTGGCTAATATCTGAACGCTCAAGTTGGAGACTTATCTACTGATGAACTGTATCTGGGCGGCCAACGTGGTGCAGGCTCCCGTAACGATAACGGTGAGCGGTTGCTTCATTTGTGTGAAGATGCTCGTTTATTTTTACGAGCACTAAGTTCCGACACAGCACCCGCAGGAGGGTGACTTGGCGCCCACCAGCCTCGAACCAATCATGGGTGCAAATCGATCACAGTGCGATAAGTTACCGATGCAGAAGCTGCGTCCAGAACTGTCGCTCGATTTAGAGCAAAGGTGTGGACGCCGACCTTACTCTTGTATTTGCTGACCTGCAGATGCGTTTTCTCGCACGCCCACGACGACGATGTGAGCGCATTGACACCAGCCAACTGACGAAGTCAGCTGTTCTGAATGCCTATCAAAGTACGTTGACATGCGAGCTGAATAAGCGCTCACTTGATGCAGTTGAAGCTCAATGGTCTTATACTCACCAATCCATACTAGCAGCAGGAAAATCCTCATGTGGTAAGCCTCATCAGCAACATAGACATGCGGTGTCTTCGCAGTCTTTGGAACTTATCGTTGCTCGCCGCCACATTCCGGCTTGAATCGATCACAATGAGACTCGCAGAAATCTCCGGGCAAAACTCCGTGCTAGTCTGAAAAGAGACCGCGAAACCTGGTGGTCTAATCATGCATCAGAGATTGAAACGGCCGCTGCCATTGGTAACCATCGTAACTTATTCCGTCTGATAAGGGAAATGGGCAGCAGACCTGATGTTAGTGGAACTATGTGTGATGAGAGGGGACAGCCTATCCACAACTTGTCAACACGCTTGGAACATTGGGCCGGGCAAATGAAAGGCAATTTAATCAGCCGGAACTGTTAGATTTCGCACCGGCCACTGATCGCCCCGCTCCGTGGGCTGTCCCTTTCGATCCGCCCTCTTGCTCAGAAGTCGAATGTGAGATCGTACTGTTGAAATTCAATGATGCCGCGGGACCAGATGATCTACCTCCAGCCCTCTTCAAATTCGGGGGACCTGCTCTTGTGGATAACTTTTACGAGTTACTAGTGAAACTGTGGGAGCAGGAAACTGTCCCAACGGACTGGAGTCGCTCCGTCATAGTTCCAATTTTCAAGGGAGGCTCACGATCGGAATGCGGCAATCATAGTGGAATCAGTCTGATTTCCATCGCCTCCAAATTGCTTGCCTCTGTCATCCTTCACAGACTGACTGGCACTCGTGAAAGTCAGATTCGTGAAGTGCAAGCCGGGTTTCGTCGAGGTCGTGGCTGTATTAACCACATAATCACTTTGCGTCAGTTGCTGGAGCACCGTCACACATATTGGCGCCCACAGTTGTGTTTCTCGATATCAAAAGTTCATTCCATTCGGTGGATAGACGTGCACTTTGGGACTGTTTACACAGGAAGGGTGTGCCCGAGAAATATGTAAATAATATCCGATCATTTTACGCGCGTCGCTC
The DNA here is from genome assembly GCA_944474145.2 of Dicrocoelium dendriticum. NCBI lineage: Eukaryota > Metazoa > Platyhelminthes > Trematoda > Plagiorchiida > Dicrocoeliidae > Dicrocoelium > Dicrocoelium dendriticum. The sequence goes on from OX104066.1 coordinate 113,054,401, forward strand.
AGGCAGAGTGAGGGCTTACGGCCCGCTGCCGTCGCTTTTCAATGTCCTTAGCTGTGTGAGACAAGAATGCCCGCTGTCACCTTCCCTCTTCAACTTTGCTGTTGAGCAAGTCATGTAAATCGCGTTCACAGGACACGACTTAGGTGTGGATCTGTTCCCAGGAGAACGACTTCTTGACTTGGAGTATGCTGACGATATTGCCCTAATCTGTGACAGCTCACTAACGTGCTGATAGGCACTGGACAGATTAGCACTGACTGTCCGTCACTTCGTGCTTTGCTTCGCGTCCTCCAATTGCAAAGTATTCCTCCAAGATTGGCCTGGACCACCACCTTCGCTGACCCTTGGTGGGAATCAGCTAGAAGTCGTTCAAAAATTCAACTACCTGGGAAGTTGTATCAGCGTCCGTGGGATTGAAGATGAGATCACGAACCGTATAGCAAAACTCGAGGCGCTTTTGCTAACTTTCGCCACTTATTCGCGAGCGCGATATCACTGTCGCCCTGAAGGGTACAGTGTACAATGCAGAGGTACATTCGACCCTACTATACAGTTGTGAAACCTGACTCCTTAGATCAGCGGTCATAAAGAGACTAGGTAGGTTCGACCACCGGTGCCTTCACAATTCGGCTCACATCTGGTGGGAACACCGTGTGAGTAACGAGCGTGTTTGACGCCTTGTTTACGGCACACGAAAAGGAACTGAACCGCTCTGCACCGTTATTTCACGCACCAGGCTCCGATGGCTTGGCCAAGTGTTACGCATGCCAGCGCACCGACTTCCGTGACGTTCGTTGTTTGCGCGCCGGAGTGTGGATGGAAGAAGAGGAGAGGTGGCCAATCGATGGCTTGGTCGAGAGGCCCTCACTTCGAAACTGGCCTCGGAGCGGTTTGGCTTTCTGGTTGGAGAGCGAAAGACGAGGAACGCGTTTGGCTGGATACACATCATGGCTAGAAGTCAAGCTCAGTGGCGTTCGTGCTGCAAGTTTTTTGTCCCTACCTATTTTAGCCTCCCCTCCAACCAAGATGTCATTACTTAGGATGTTATAATTTTGCATAGTAAATTTTTTTCTGCTGCATAGTGGCCGGTTAGTAGGTTACCGGAACGATGTCCATCCGTTACCGGTAGCTCAGCTGGCTTGTACCTGTTGCATTTTATTCCCTTTTTTCTGTTAGGTATTGTAACCCAGTAGCTGAGGTGTTTCCCATCTCTAGCTAACATGTATAGTGTGTGGTATGTCATAATCTGTCAGAATGATGTTTGCAAATGGTCATGAAAAGGCCAAACATCCCATACTTCTTGCAGGACCACGCCGATCCTCCGTCAACTGACGGCACACTGCCCATGGAGCGGGACGGGAAGAGACGCCTGTAAGCAAAACTACTGCAGTACCATTTTCAGGCTTCTTGCTCTGCGACCGGACTTCGAAACGCAAACGAAGGTATATCAACTTGCACCACATAAGGGTCTAGGACCATCCAGTATTCACCGCCTTCTCCGATGTTGGATTTGGAGGATGACGTCCCTCAGCAGACAACTCTGATTGCTTTGCAAAACGTTCCCACAATTACAAGCCCCGTCGCTTCAAGGTAAGATAATTAGATACTTAACGCTTTCGTTTCAGCATCTAAATTGATCTACCGCAGCACGACCATTCTGTAACAAAGGGACTGCATGTGATGCACCAGTCGATGTTGGAAAGTAAGCAATATATGCAGAAGTATTGTGATAAACATGCCAGCAACAACGCTAGAATTCGGGAGGAACTTCACGCCTTGAAGTTAGAGATGTTCTCCATTCGCTTTCAGTTGTCAGCTGACACCAAGATCAGTACATGCCCTGTCCCGTTTCGGTTGAAGACGGTGGATGAGCTGAAATCACTAGACCGACGGCTAGAGAGCCGCACTGCCATGGTCCAGTTGGTATGATGCCGCTTATATGTGCTTTTACTTAGGTTAATTATTACTGAGAGAGGCAACAGTCAGCGATCAAGCCGAGAGCAGTGGCGCAAAAGGTGGATCGATCTACAACTAGAGATCGAACTCGATTAGAGATCAAAACGCGAAGCTATGCGGGATCAGCGGCAAGTTGAATCATGAACTTGAACCACTTGAGTTGTGTTGATTAATATTAATTAGCATCTCCAATATTGTTGTGTTAGTAGTTGCCCACGACCTATGTATTGCGCCATGCTCCCATACAATAGAATCCCTCGGTCCGGCTGGTCGCTGGCGTTCTTATTTCATTGCGAGTTGAACTGGTTGGGGGCGGTACAGCTAATTCAGGCAGGTTATCTGCAGTCAGCGGAAACTAACAACAGATTTCTGGCGATGGTCAGCTGCGCGGTAGCACCAGATTAGCCGTACATGCAGCGGCAACCACATTGAATACTTCACCATGATCCGCGGGAATACCGTTTAGACAGCAGTGCGCAACATCATGCAGACTGCCTGCAAGAACGAGCCGGCGCGGCGTTCGCACAAAACACCGCTTCGGCGAGATTAGATTGACCCGGGCAATCCTCGCTTAGTCCTCAATATATCACCTGATCTCCATGTTCTAGATGCAGTCGAGCGGATGGGGATACATGGCTGCCCAGAAGAGGAGGTGAAATGTCGGCTCCGTCGGTGGCTTCAAAGGGAACTGGAACGTACCCAACGTGTCTCTACTCCCGCGGAGCAGGACCTTTTTTCATCGTAACACCGTAGGCTACAGTAGGTAACTGCGTCATATAATGTCTGACCATTGCCATTTGCGTTACTCCATGCTATCGCGTCGAGCCTATTGAAAAAGGCCTAATTTCATGTTATCTACGTATGGAATGATATTCCGTGGGGTATGTGGCAGTTATCCTGCAGTTATCCTGGATTAAATCGAGCAGCGAGCCAAGTGGATTGGTCTCTACCGCATGTTACATCTGTGGAGGACGGTTGGACAGTAATAAAGGAAGGATTGGCTTTGCTTTGTTCTCAGTTTGTGCCGTTGAAATTTCAGAAAGTCGGACCAATCAAACCACACTGGTTCGACAAGGAATATGGTAGGCTGGCTCGGTTACGGCGAAGAATGTGGGACGCATTTCGCCTCTCTGGCTCCGCCACTGATTACGAAGCATATAAAAGACAGCGAAATATTTGCAACAAAGTGAAATTGATAAAGCGCCGGAAGTTCGAAGAAAAGCTTGCAACTGACGCGAGGATGGCCCCAAAAAAGATCTTTGCTTACGTGAAACGCCGTTTGAAGCCAAAAGGTGACGTGTCATGTCTGGAAGACGCGGACGGACACCCGCTAACTTCCAGTTCCGATCGCGCGTCCGCACTGGCCGCTCACTTCGTTTCCGTGTTTGCAAACGACGCGGCGTCCATACCCATCTCAGCCAGTAACATTCCTGTAGAACTCAACAGTTTGGTTTGTGATGTCGACGAGGTGCGCCTGCTACTTGCGAACCTTGACGGTACCAAGCCTGCAGGGCCTGACGGGCTTCATCCGCTAATTATCAAATCACTAGCTGCCATTATCTTGCCTGTGGTTACGGATCTATTCAACAAATCATTGTCTGAGGGCTCATTGCCAAACGACTGGAAGCGCTCGGTGGTGAGGCCGATCCCGAAAGGTGGCGACCCCAGTAAGGTGGATAACTACAGGCCAATTTGTCTTACACCCGTTTTGGCCAAAGTGATCGAGAAGATAGTAAAAAAGCGTCTAATACATCTGTTACAATCGAAAGAACTTCTGACACCGGCACAACACGGATTCAGGATGGGATATTCTTGTGTTACAAACTTACTTGTGACGAGACAGGAATGGTTGCAAGCACTGAACCGGGGAAAGTCCGTCGACGTAATCTACATCGACTTCAGCAAAGCATTCGACAAAGTCAATCATGAATTGCTTCTAGACAGATTAAGGTCGTGTGGTGTCGGAGGATCGTTACATCGATGGATCCATGAATTTCTCGTTGGAAGAAAGTGGAGGGTACAGGTGGACGGCCATCTAACCGATTGGTATCCCTCGACCAGTGGTGTACCTCAAGGTACGGTACTGGGACCCACTCTGTTTCTCATCCACATCAACGAGCTGCCCCAGCTTCTACGGTCGCCGTGTGCATTGTTTGCGGATGACCTCAAAATTTGGCGAGAAATTAATACTCTCGATGACTGTGACATTCCCCAACAAGACCTCGACCGCCTCGCAGTATGGTCTGCTGAAGTCCACCTACCGGTCAACCCGGTCAAGTCCCTATTCATGAGTCTCGGGAAGGCTGTTCACGGACGAACGTACACCCTAGACGGCCAACCACTGCATCCCACACCTTCCGTGAAAGACCTAGGTGTACTCTCACGCTGCGACTTGAAGTCCGTCGACAACACCAACAAACTGTATCGAAACGGACTGCGCATGCTCTGGGCGCTGAAACGCAGCTTCTGCACTTGGTCTGAGGACGTCGCCACTCGCCTCTTCTCTTCCATCGTCAGACCAATGGTAGAGTACGGCTCGCCTGCATATTGTCCGATCACTCGCGGCGAAGCGCAAAAGATCGAACGAGTACAACACATCGCCACCAAGTTGATCCCCAGCTTGAGAGGCTTATCGTATGAAAACCGGTGCATGAAACTTGGGCTCTACACCTTGTCATATCGCCGTGTTCGAGTGGATCTTATAATGACCTACCGTATTTTACATCTCGGTCATTTCCCCATGCTAAGGTCGTTACTCCACTTGCGAGTACCATGCACCACACGTGGGCACAGGTACAAACTCGTGGTACCTGATCTGAAGAAAATCCCACACCCCCTGTGTTTCGAGCGGAGGGTTGTGCACGCCTGGAACAGTCTGCCAGAACACGTCGTCGAGGCCGAATCTGTGCAGAAATTCAAAGCTTTGTTGGATGTACACTTCGCTAACATACGTTTCAGAGAACGGTTGCCACTTGACAACGATATCACTCACTTGTGACTCACTGTGTAAACAAGCATTTTGTGTGCTACAGAAGGAGTTGCTGAACCATCTCAGGATAACCACCGGACGTGTTTATTTATTTTTTTAAAAAATGCTTTTTGATTATCACCCGATGGAGTTGTACAGAATTATTTTCTACTTGCTCCAAAATACAGTATTCAGTATTCAGGCCAGACGATTTCATTCCGTTCCAAACCACGAGCCTAATTATGTCAGTATGTCGGGGTTACACTACTTCGGCTATTCGCGTCCAGCCTTTTGTACATAGACACTGCACAGGCGGATCATCCAAATAAGCATGCCATTGTGTTCAGAGGTAATAACAGTGATGTGTACATCAGTGTATGTAGATGTTTACCGTTTTCGTTTGCTTTATTTGAATCTGTGGACTGTGTCCACAGAAAGCACAGTATCGTACCTTTCTGTCGGTGCATTTTTCCTTTCACAAATTGCATAATGACCTGCCATTTGTTGGCTTTCAGGCCCAGTACTCTAGAGATGGAAGTCTAAACTCCTGAAGATACGCCAGGCATGAATATTGTTTGCACCCGATGCATGGGGGTCTCATTATGTACTTTTAATTACCTAGACAACAGACCTTGTTCATGTGACGGTGTACAAAGGTTTTAATATGGCTTTACATGGAACTCAGAATAGACACATATACCGGGAATTTAGTGCTGGGAGTAGTCGCGACTAGTGGAAAATATTGCGGGGCTTCAATAAAGCTGCGCACGAATTTTAAGTGACCAAAAATCGTCCAAAAAGTGTCCAATTGGGACGACCGGGGCACACAATTGGTGATGCAGTGAGGTATAAAGATCACTCCAGTAGACACTTTTGGTCACCCGTGTGGACAGGGGCGCCGCAACACAAAAGAAAAAAGCAAAAACGCAAAAGATGAAAGCCAGCTGAGCTACCGGTAACGGATGGACATCGTTCCGGTAACCTACTAGCCGGCCACTATGCAGCAGAAAAAAATTTATTATGCAAAATTATGGTTGGCGGCATCCGGTTTCGGATTTGCCTGTCACTGTGGCAAGCCACAGGACGCCTGCGCCTACAGAGGGACCATGGATGGCTTGCGCTGCACCACCCACAGCTCCAACCACATACCCCATATCCAGTGTAAACCCGAAGGAATAAGACCGGGAGGCATGTGGATGGGAACCACGTTTCATCAACGGAGCCGGCCCACACTCCTTCACAGGCAAACACAAGCATGCTGTATTTGGGGAATCAACCACACACAAGGCGGTGGCTGGACCGTAGTCCGCTCCACACTGAGTGCATGGAACCGCTCTTTGAGCCTAGCACGGCCACAAGAACCGTGCACCCCGTCCCCTCCAGCAACGACCAACTGTCTCCTGGAGCCAGTATGAACGATGTAGTGGGTAATAGACAGGTAGGCACCTTGTCAACATACACATCAAGCGCAACCATACCAAGGATAGCAAACAACAGCCATTCACTTTAAACGACAAGCTGAAATAAAATAAATCCAATAATGCATACAGATACGGTGGCATAACTCTTCGCTAAATTACCATATGAAGTAAGTTGGTTAGCAACAAATCCGTGATAAGTAAGAAATGTACACAAGTTACTTAAAATGCTACAAACGCAACAAAATTACCGAAGATAAGCGCACTTAGTGTAAGCAACGTGGCCAGTTAATAGAACATTATTGAGGTAGGCAGAACAAACCAAATAAAGCGGAATGAAATTTATCCAGCTTAAAAAGACCTAGTTTAAGTGTAAGTTGGTTTAGCCCAACTGCGGTGAAGAAGCATCAAGAATGCAACATCAGCCTCAGCATGGGGCACATCCAAAATTATAACATCCTAAATAATGACATCTTGGTTGGAGGGGAGGCTAAAATAGGTAGGGACAAAAAACTTGCAGCACGAACGTCACTGAGCTTGACTTCTAGCCATGATGTGTATCCAGCCAAACGCGTTCCTCGTCTTTCGCTCTCCAACCAGAAAGCCAAACCGCTCCGAGGCCAGTTTCGAAGTGAGGGCCTCTCGACCAAGCCATCGATTGGCCACCTCTCCTCTTCTTCCATCCACACTCCGGCGCGCAAACAACGAACGTCACGGAAGTCGGTGCGCTGGCATGCGTAACACTTGGCCAAGCCATCGGAGCCTGGTGCGTGAAATAACGGTGCAGAGCGGTTCAGTTCCTTTTCGTGTGCCGTAAACAAGGCGTCAAACACGCTCGTTACTCACACGGTGTTCCCACCAGATGTGAGCCGAATTGTGAAGGCACCGGTGGTCGAACCTACCTAGTCTCTTTATGACCGCTGATCTAAGGAGTCAGGTTTCACAACTGTATAGTAGGGTCGAATGTACCTCTGCATTGTACACTGTACCCTTCAGGGCGACAGTGATATCGCGCTCGCGAATAAGTGGCGAAAGTTAGCAAAAGCGCCTCGAGTTTTGCTATACGGTTCGTGATCTCATCTTCAATCCCACGGACGCTGATACAACTTCCCAGGTAGTTGAATTTTTGAACGACTTCTAGCTGATTCCCACCAAGGGTCAGCGAAGGTGGTGGTCCAGGCCAATCTTGGAGGAATACTTTGCAATTGGAGGACGCGAAGCAAAGCACGAAGTGACGGACAGTCAGTGTTAATCTGTCCAGTGCCTATCAGCACGTTAGTGAGCTGTCACAGATTAGGACAATATCGTCAGCATACTCCAAGTCAAGAAGTCGTTCTCCTGGGAACAGATCCACACCTAAGTCGTGTCCTGTGAACGCGATTTACATGACTTGCTCAACAGCAAAGTTGAAGAGGGAAGGTGACAGCGGGCATTCTTGTCTCACACAGCTAAGGACATTGAAAGGCGACGGCAGCGGGCCGTAAGCCCTCACTCTGCCTGAGCGACGCGCGTAAAATGATCGGATATTATTTACATATTTCTCGGGCACACCCTTCCTGTGTAAACAGTCCCAAAGTGCACGTCTATCCACCGAATGGAATGAACCTTTGATATCGAGAAACACAACTGTGGGCGCCAATATGTGTGACGGTGCTCCAGCAACTGACGCAAAGTGATTATGTGGTTAATACAGCCACGACCTCGACGAAACCCGGCTTGCACTTCACGAATCTGACTTTCACGAGTGCCAGTCAGTCTGTGAAGGATGACAGAGGCAAGCAATTTGGAGGCGATGGAAATCAGACTGATTCCACTATGATTGCCGCATTCCGATCGTGAGCCTCCCTTGAAAATTGGAACTATGACGGAGCGACTCCAGTCCGTTGGGACAGTTTCCTGCTCCCACAGTTTCACTAGTAACTCGTAAAAGTTATCCACAAGAGCAGGTCCCCCGAATTTGAAGAGGGCTGGAGGTAGATCATCTGGTCCCGCGGCATCATTGAATTTCAACAGTACGATCTCACATTCGACTTCTGAGCAAGAGGGCGGATCGAAAGGGACAGCCCACGGAGCGGGGCGATCAGTGGCCGGTGCGAAATCTAACAGTTCCGGCTGATTAAATTGCCTTTCATTTGCCCGGCCCAATGTTCCAAGCGTGTTGACAAGTTGTGGATAGGCTGTCCCCTCTCATCACACATAGTTCCACTAACATCAGGTCTGCTGCCCATTTCCCTTATCAGACGGAATAAGTTACGATGGTTACCAATGGCAGCGGCCGTTTCAATCTCTGATGCATGATTAGACCACCAGGTTTCGCGGTCTCTTTTCAGACTAGCACGGAGTTTTGCCCGGAGATTTCTGCGAGTCTCATTGTGATCGATTCAAGCCGGAATGTGGCGGCGAGCAACGATAAGTTCCAAAGACTGCGAAGACACCGCATGTCCATGTTGCTGATGAGGCTTACCACATGAGGATTTTCCTGCTGCTAGTATGGACTGGTGAGTATAAGACCATTGAGCTTCAACTGCATCAAGTGAGCGCTTATTCAGCTCGCATGTCAACGTACTTTGATAGGCATTCAGAACAGCTGACTTCGTCAGTTGGCTGGTGTCAATGCGCTCACATCGTCGTCGTGGGCGTGCGAGAAAACGCATCTGCAGGTCAGCAAATACAAGAGTAAGGTCGGCGTCCACACCTTTGCTCTAAATCGAGCGACAGTTCTGGACGCAGCTTCTGCATCGGTAACTTATCGCACTGTGATCGATTTGCACCCATGATTGGTTCGAGGCTGGTGGGCGCCAAGTCACCCTCCTGCGGGTGCTGTGTCGGAACTTAGTGCTCGTAAAAATAAACGAGCATCTTCACACAAATGAAGCAACCGCTCACCGTTATCGTTACGGGAGCCTGCACCACGTTGGCCGCCCAGATACAGTTCATCAGTAGATAAGTCTCCAACTTGAGCGTTCAGATATTAGCCAACATTACAATGTCCGAGCTAGTTCTGTGGCGAAGGAACCGAATCATTGCTAAAGTTTGTAGGTGCATGGGCAGCGATGACGAATAGACACCTGTTAGTCCCGCGCGACTTCGGAGCTTTGAACGAGCCAGCCAATCTGAACACCCACATCCGGCTGCTGATTGGGATCCAATTAACCAGAGCAGCTTCAACCCGGTGATTCAGGGCGATACCAACACCGGCTTGGCCGGTGCTCGAAGCTGCATCGTCACCGGATAGGAGCAATGAGAAAGTGTTGCTGGTGTCACCTGAACGGGATTGCAAAGTGAGCACAGAGCTGGAGTCTTGCAGGCGGGTCTCCGATAGACAGCAGATATCAATCGAGAGGGTCTTAAATGTTCGGGCAAATGCTGTCTGTTGACCGATTTGTAGCAATATGCGTACATTGAGGCATGCCAACCTGAAGGAGGGTCGAGAGCACCAAATGGAAGCCGATGAACTGGGCTTGACCGCTTGGTTGGACATAGGTTTGTCGACAGGGCAGAAGTGACGCTCCGGCTTTACTTGAGTTGAAACTAGAAAAGCCTATCAAAGCAAAGTGGAGGGGCCAAGAATTGGGGAGGTGAAAACAGGGGGAAGCTGAAGCGAGACAAGGGTGAGAAAACGTAAGAGGGGAATAAGAAGATGGAAAGGCTTGAGCAGTAGCATCCGAACCCCTATCCACCCTGCTCGATGCAGCAGATAGGGCATAGTTGGTTATTCTCTGCGTAGGCCGGAGCATCAGGAAATTGTTTGACGAAAGATGCATAGTATTGCGTGGGCATGAGGCTGTCAGGCTGCCCAGGCCTAGATAGGTGAACGATTAGGGTTCTCAACCAAAGCCTTTGATGTAAAAACCTGACTGCAAGGCAGCGGGTTTGGCGTTGGGCCACAAGAAGTCCGTCCTAAGGAATAAGGAACCACCCTCATTCCAACCCCCAATCTGGATGACAAGGAGGCTGAGTTAATCTGACCTCTAACTATTGACCAATCTGGAACAATTGGCTCTGAAGGTTCAAAAAAGCAGCACCCAGCATAGCTCAATGAACCGCTAAAGCACGCAAACCATCGCACTAAGGTAACGTCCAGCCTCAGTGCAAACTACGACTTATCTGATGCAAATACCAAGGTAAGTGAATTGTCAACCTTCGAGTTCCTCGTCAGCAAGGGTCAACGGATCATAGTGGCTGGTGGTCCTGCGACAACACTTTGCACTTCGAAGGCGCAAAGCGCATACCAAATAATGAGGTCACTCCAGACAGGCTATTCAGGGTTGATTGTGTCGCCGCAACACGGTCGAAAAGCAAGACGATATCGTCCGCATAATCAGGAGCAACTAACCTTTTACCATTGCGGGACCTCAATGCCTACATCTTGAGACGGCAAGGTAACACTACATGATAGAGTCCACAACGAAATTAAATAAAAATGGTGAAATCGGACAACCCTGACGAACGCCATTTGTGGTCAGAAAGGTATCTCACAGGTCAGCGTAGAACTTGGCGCGGTCTGTAGTGTTCGAATACAGAGCACGTAGGATGTTCAAATATTTCGTGGGAATACCTTTCCGCCTAAGTATTTCGAACAGAATGCATCGATCAACTGGATCGAACGCACTCTTGAAATCGAGGTGCACAGCTATTGTCGGACTGCAGTATGCGTGACGCTGCTCTTGCACCTGCCGGAGAGTGAATATGTGGTCTATACAGCCACATCCTGGTCGGAAACCTGACCGCTCTTTCCTAATCCGGGATTCCCGTGATGCGGATGGAGTAATCACGGGATTTCCTACTGTTCCGGTCCCCCTTGAACAGAGCGAATCAATTAATACCTACAACTTTTATAAAGGCTTCTATGGTATTACATCCCGCTAGTGCGAAGTGAAGTAATTTCCAACTACGTAGTAGGCAGTTAGTGAAAAAATTCGCCCACCTCTCCAGTCCGGACCTCTCCTTCAGGAGCTTCATATGATGTCACCGCAAGTGGTCTGACATAGCTAGTCCAAAGAGATAGGCATAATGCCACAGAGACTCTTCTCAGTGGTCTCCCCTTAGTCTGCGGCGTTCCAATGATAACAAGTCTAAACAAGTCAGTCGGTTAACATACAAGTTTTTCAGTTAGCCTTCAAGCATTTCGGTGGTCCAGCTTTGTAGCTTCCCTAAACATGCGACATACTTTTGTAGATACGGTGCTCAAGTCTGAACACAACTAAGCGCAGCCGAACCACTGCTTGGTGTATAAGGAGAAAGACCTCAGGTTTAGTATTACACAACGCTCTTGAGGCAAAAGAGCTGCTGCCGCGCCACGTTAGCAGCATGTGCAACGAGAGCCTGAAGCTATCTAGGATGACGATGCCCAACTCCCTCGCCATGTCAACACACTGCAATGGCAGAGACCAAGTGGATGCATGCACCGTAGTCTCAAGATTCTTTGATGTCAAACATTGACATATATTCTTGTCAGATGGGAAGTCTCATGATTCAGACCACCTGGCCACAGTACTCAGAACTTTGGGCAAATAATAATAATAATAATAATAATAATAATAATAATAATAATGTGCAAGCTGTACGTCGTAACTGCGCTACGCTGCCGCACGACCATTACCAGCCGCACGTGGGCTGAGTATACCGCGAGGATGCCCATCCCTACGTGGATTTAAACCGGTGACCTTATGGTTGCAAACCAAACGCGCAGACCAATCGGCCACCGGTCGACAACGTACTTTTATCTCATCTAGTGACGAGGTCGGTGCTTAAAACCGGTTGTGACAAAATTACCGTCCACAATTTTTGTCCGTCGCCTCACTGTGGTATATGAATCATGGATTAAGGAATAGCAGGCAGGTTTCCGCCCTAGACGGGGCTGCATAGACATATTTGACTTGATTACCGCGATCCATACTGGCCGGAAGGCCTGCGCGGAAAGGTGTTCCCATGGAATAGGTGAACATCATCATCATCATCAACAGCAGTACATCAGCCATTTGAACTGATGCTTCGCTGCCATACAACCATGAGGACCTATGAAATAAAGAATAAGAAGAGGGAGAGAAGGGGGACTTACATAAAAACCTTAATGCCCTAAGCAAACATTCAGGGTCAAGGCGCCTACACCTTGTGTAGACAACATACCGTCACAAACAGCTGGCTATCGTGCAAAGATAAGGTGGCATCGGCGAGACAGCTTCCTTGCGGCTTTCACTGCCACGCGTCATAATCAGCCATTACCCTGCAGATAACTCAGCACCAAACACACTTTAAACAGACAATCCGATTAGGAGACGGCAGCAGACGCGCCACTGGTGTCGGTTGCGAGCCATGTCCTGTAAAGTCTCGAGCCAAGCACAAGGTGAGTCACGTGGACTCCAACCCGGATGGCGAGACGGACCAACGGCACCCAGTTTGGTCGTCAGTGACTTCATTTCCCGCTGCCAAGTCAACTTCTGTCCACCTCGAGCCTTGCGCCATCCTACACCTGGTAGACTGAACAAGACCCTCCTGGGTAAGCGGTGACCAGGCATGCATAGCACGTGCCCGATCAACGCAATTTATTCAGTGCTATCTGTTGTTCTAGGGAGTTAGCATGATCATCACCACCTAGTACTCGCCTACGCACATCGTCGTTGCGGATACGCTGATGCCATCCGACAACAGCAATGCTTCGCAAACAACGATGATCAAAGACTTGAAGGCGCCTCAGATCTTCAGACCGAAGGGACCAAGTCTCACTACCATGGAGCAGAACGGCCCTCACTGTGGCCTTGTATACACGGCCTTTCAGACGAAGGGAAACTCCCTTCTGTCGCCAAAGATGACGCAGGTTCAAGAAGGCAGCTCTGGCCTTTGCAATGCGTGAGCTCACGTCAGTTTCTATGCGCCCATCATTGCTGATGCAGCTGCCAAGATAAGGGAATTGATCAACCACCTCGAGTTCCCCATCAGCAAGCGTCAAGGGGTCATCGAGTGGCTGGTGGTCCTGCAGCAACACTTTGCACTTTGAAGGTGCGAAGTGCATACCAAATAATGGGACCACTCTGGATAGGCTATTCAGGGTTGATTGTGCCGCCTCAACATTGTCGAAAAGCAAGACGATATCGTCCGCATAATCTAGATCAACTAACCGTTCACCAGGCAGCACTTCAACACCTACATCGTGAGATTCCGCAAGGGAACACTCCATGATAGAATCCACGACGAAATTGAACAAAAACGGGGAAATCGGGCAACCCCGTCGAACGCCACTTGTAGTCGAAAAGCTATCCGATAGGACACCATAGACCCTGACGCGGCCTGTAGTGTTCGAGTATACAGCACGAAGGATGTTCACATATTTCGTGGGAACACCTTTCCGCGCAAGTATTTCGAACAGAATCGATCGATCGACTGAATCGAACGCACTCTTGAAATCGAGGAACACAGCTATTGTCGGTCTGCGGTATGCGTGGCGCTGCTCTAGCACCTGCCGCAAAGTAAATATATGGTCTATACAGCCACGTCCTGGGCGAAAACCGGCCTGCTCTTCCCTAATCCGAGATTCCCGTTCTGCAGTGAGGCGACGAACGATAATCGAGGCCAGTAATTTTGTCACAACTGGCGTTAGGCTAATACCCCTGTGGTTCGCACAGTCTGTGCGACTGCCCTTCTTGTATATTGCCACTATAATCGATTCGCTCCAATTAGCCGGCACACTTCGTTCCAGATACGTTCGAATAGGGAGGTCAGTGCTTTGCAGAGGACCTCACCTCCATCCTTAAATAGTGCAGGTGGTAGGGAATCCGGGCCAGCGGCACGAAAACGATTGAGGGCTGTGGTCACGTTTCGGACCTCGGCCTCCGACGGAGGCTCTAAACTAACCGTCCATGGCACGTCCTGCATCACCTGAGTAGGAAGAGGTCCGGGAGCAGGGGGCAGCTGAACTGATCTTCAAAGTGTTCAGCCCAACGAGCCATACGGCGCTCTTTATTGTGTATCAGCGCACCCGCGCTGTCTCTGATTGTCTCACTGACGCCTGGTTTTCTCGGAACAGTGGTGCGTATTAGCTGGAAGAGCTTCCGGTAATTGCCTACTGCTCCTGCCTCCTCCATTTCTTGAGCCCGACTGGTCCACCAGGCTTCCTTGTCAGCACGTAGGCTCCGCTTTAGTTCACGCCTAATAGCCCGTCTGGTCACATTGTGTTCAGAACCAGCCGGGAGGTGCCTTCTAGCTTCCAAAAGGTTCACGGACCTCTCGGATATCCAGTGACTAGTGCGATGACGACTGATAGTGCCACAAGCAGATGATCCTGCGTCGTGCATAGCGGCCGAGATCCTATTTCACTAAGTTCAGTGTCATTAGGACAAGACAGCGAGAGTTCGCTATGCAGTGCTACTTGATAGGCTTGCCTGACAGAGGGCTGGGACAATTTTTTCCGTTGTCAATCGGGGGAGACGCTTTGTGCGCCTTCCGGTAAAGTTCATGGAGAAACGACAGCGCACCAAGGCATGGTCAGAGTCGACACAGGTACTCCAGTACGAGCGGCAATCCAGAATGGAACCACGCCACCTGTAACTTATGGCTATGTGGTCAATTTGGGTCCATCGCTGGCCAGCTACAGGTGGACGCCAAGTGGCACTTCGGCGCCCACTGTGTCTAAAAGCAGTGCTAGTAAGAAACAACTGGTGCACCGCACACAGTTGCAGCAGACGCTCGCCGTTGTCAGTCCGTTCGGCGTTAAGTCCATACTTACCACCCAGCTGAGCTTCTGAAGAGCTCAGACGCCCTACTTGTGCGTTCATATCCCCTGCAAGTACTGTAATATCTGAACTAGTAGCACTGTGTAGCAGCGTGTTCAGTTCGTGATAGAAAGTGTCCTTGACAGCATTAGAACTGCAGTCGGTGAGAGGATAAGCAGAAATCACAAACAGCGTTTTGTTTTACTTCGCGAATTCACCTTAGCTGATGTCGTCAAACGGGCTGCACATAAACGGCTGTTCACCGGAATCCAATCAACCAACAATGACTCAGCCTTGGGGCTGAGAATGATACACCAGCTTGACCCGTGAGTGCCGCATCGGCGTCTCCGGATGCGTGCAACCAATAACGAGAGGATAAGCCGGGTGCAGTCAATTCAATAACCCCGTTAGGGTCATTAATCCTAGTTTCGGGCACAACACACATCAACACCCAGTGTGTCCAAGGTGCGTGCGAGTGCAGCCTGCTGACCTGTTTGTCTTAGAGTGCGAACGTTGAATGTCGCCATGGAAACGGGACAGCGTGGCCTTATAAGGAACTTTTGCCGATAGGCGTCCGATAGGTGCTGTGGGATGGTGGCTGCGGATGGTTCTACTCCAGTAGCACTTCGGTTGCTGTCAATTAAGCTGGGAATTATAGAAGGAAGGTTAGTAATGGGGGCCGGGATGGGAGTAAGAGAAAAAGGTGGAAAAGAAAGAAGAGGCGCCAGCAGTAGCATGCTTTCGCTTATCCGCCCTGCTGTATGCAGCAGATAAGGCGACCCTTGATAATCTGCGTGACGGTCGATGCAGGATGAAGTTTATGTTTGAAGAAAATGTCATGGTTGTATGTGGGCTGGGATACTGCCAGGGCGCCCAGACCTAGACAGAAGAACGATTAGGGTCCTCATCCAAAGCCTTTGGCTCAAAAGCCTGTCCGCAAGGCAGCGGGGTGGCAGTGATTTAGTTTTACAGAAATGGACGCCATCCCATTTCAAACCCACAACCTGGAGGACCAGGAGACTGAGTTTGTCTGACCTCTCACCATTGACCAACCTGGTAGGAGTAGCTCTCAAGATGCTCGGAGGCATCACCCAGTATAGCTCAATGGGTCAATGAGGTACGCAAACCGTCGCACCACATTACGTGCGCTGTACTCGAACACCACAGGCCGTGTCAGGGTCTATGGTGGCCTGTCGCATATCTTCCTGACAAGTGACATGTCAGAGTTGCCCAATTTCCTCATTTTTGTTTAGTTGCGTCGTGGGCTCCATGGTGGAGTGTTTTCCCGCAGAAAGTCACGATGCAGGAGTTAAGCTACCGGCTGGTGGACAGTTGATCTTGATTATAACAATATTGGGACAGCCCACCCCGTCAACCCTGAAAACTCTGGAGTGGTCTCATTATTAGGTTTGCGCTTTGTACCTTCGAAGTACAAAGCACTGTTGCAAGTCCACTGGACAATTGATGACTACTTGATCCATGATAGCGAGGAACAAGGTAGTTGAAGAGTTAAATTAACTTGGCGGCTGTATCAGCAACGATTAGCGCATAGACACTGAAGTCAGCTCAAGTACTGTAAAAGCAAGAACCGCCTTCTTGAATCTGCGACATCTGTGAGGTCAGAAAGGGTTTTGCTACTCTGTGGAAGTGGGACAGCCTCTTCTGTCTGAGGCCCCTCCAAGTATTTGAGCATCAATGCCCGCGCATTGCTGGTGTCGGATGGCACCAGCGTGTCCGCAACGATAGCGTACGCAGGCGAGTACTAGGCAGTGGTAATCAGGCTAGTTCTTTAGAGCAGGTAGCAATGAATAGGCTGCGTGGGTTAGGCACGTACTACGTACGTCCGGTCATCGCTTACAGAAGAGGGCCTCGTCCTGGTTGCCAGACATACGGTGACGTAAGGCTCGAAGTGGACAAAAATTAACTCACCAGTGTGAAATGAAGTCACTGACTGCAAAACTTGGTGCCGTTGGTCCGTCTCGTCCTGTGCTTGGCTGAAAACTTGACAGGATATGGCTCGCAGTAGGCTCCAGTGACGAGTCTGCTACTGCCTCCTAGTCGGACTGCCTGTTCAATTGTGCTTGGTAATGGATTAGCTGCAGATAATCGATGATTATGACGAAGCTCAATAAAACCGCAACGAAGCTGTCGCACTGATACCGCCCTATCTTTGCACGATGGCCAGTTGTTTGTGACGGTACTGTGGACAAGGTGCATGCGCCTTGATCTTGAATGTTTGCTAACGGCAATAAGGTTTTACGCTAGATCCATCTTCCCTTATTGTATTCGTTCCTTAGGTCATCGTAGTTGTACGGCTGCAAAGCATCATCCTAAATGGCTGAACTAATGTTGATAGTGATGACTGACGACATTTATACTGTCCACTTAAACATTGTGTTCTCAAGGAGTGGAGCTAGATCATTTATAAATAAAAACAACCTATTAGCATGAAAGTCCGCCCAGCCAGAAGAGTCCCAAGTGAACAGGTTTCGGAAGATCACCGGATTGTCAGAAAATTTTTAAATAAATACATAATTAAACTTTATTCTTGGCTATGCGAGGCATGCTCACAAAGGCACCGCATATTACCCTGTCCCCACATGTCGCGCCGCTATCACCAGTTACACACATTTCCCCGGTGAGCGCAAGTATCCACCGAGTGACGGATTTCTGTCCGAAAAAAGCTACGACAGAATACAAATTGCAGTGCAGTCTACCAGCGATCCCCATACCCCCGTACTATTGATTACCATCCGCTAGCGATTGTTCAGGCAGCATCTGATATTAGACAAACCTACGGAACCCCTTTTTAGTGTCCCAAAACACCATTTTAAGAAGTAGAAAACATGTCTGCATGAGTGACCAAAAAGTGTCCGCTGGAGTTACTGATGGAGTTCCCTGACCGTCCCAATTGGAAGCTCAGAATGTTTTTCCCAAAGCACCCTTGTCATGTACCGCGTATACATTTTTCCTAGTTTCAACTAACATCAACATCAAGTCGAAATCGTTAGCCAAACTGCAATTACGTTATACTTTAATCGTTAAGCTAAATCGGAAGTGTTCTTGAGTGAACGAAATTCCTAAAAGATTGTCCAAATGGAAAGGAGAGGGCACAAAAGTTGGTCCTGGAGAAGCTGCAATTGCCCCTAGCGCTGAAACTACGATTTTCTTAAGCAAATAACGTCTTTTAGGTAAAGAATGGAGGAGCTAAGAATGAACAATTTTATTTGACAGCATATCTGGACAGAGCACGCCATTTATTTATAAACTTCTTGCGTCTGCGAGTGACCAAACACGCCCAACCGGGACGGCTGGTCGTCCATCTGTGCGGACAGTGATGTATTGCGCAGGAGCTACCCTAAGAGGATCATTAGCAATGTGACTAAGACTGCTAGGCAAGGCTTTTGCGTATGCATAATCCGTCTTTCTCCGACTTTTAAGCCTTCAGTTCACACATCGATTTCAATCCGGCAGCAGACGGAACTCAGACAGTCGACCGCCTGTCGGTTTATCAGGGCTTGTTAAAACGTATTCGGCATAAAAGCCAAGGACATCGACTGCATTCGTACCAAATTATCGCAGCAAACAGTTATCCGTAGCAATTGTTGATATATGTCAAGGGACAAATTAAGTTTGAGTAAGCCTGTCACAAAGTTCTGAGAGTCTGCTGACAGTCTGAGACGGACTCGTCACTCCTGACCTTTCGATTGTGCTCTTACGGAACGGGTCCTTTGGGACCCCGCTATAAGCAATGTCCGTGCTTAACTTGGTCTCACGAGATCGGATATTCACCACTCACGAGAGATCTCGTGGTTATCGTGACTTTTAACCTTAAGAAGAGGCAGAACACGTTGAAGGTGGCCAATGGAAGGAGACTAGTAGGTGTCTTAAGAAGATTACTCGCTCGAATGACTCCTGAGATTCTTCGAACTTGCTTCACTTCGTACGTCTGTCCAGTCCAAGAAAATGGCCCAGCCGCTATCCATCCGCTTGCAAAGTTTGCATGCGCACGGATGGAAAAGCTTTAGAGATGTGCATTGTAAGGTGTTCTTCGGCTTCGTGTTCTCCCGTACACCATTCGACTCTAGCAGTTAAATCTGTTATCAATTGGAGTTTCGTCGTCGCCGGGACGACCTCATCTACCCTAGGCGCACCCACCGATGGGGACATTGAAGTGCGTTACGACAATGGTTCCGGCCCAAAACTGTTCCACAAGAGGTCACACATGGAAGCTGCTTAGGTAAAGAAGACAGAATTCGCATCGACGTCAGCCTATCAACTGCTGGTAGATGATTGGAACAGCGTACCGGAAGAAAGTGCAGACGTGCCATCCGACGAAAGGTACAAGCAGCTGCTTGATAAGCATTCGCTGAGAATGCTGGAATCTTGCGGATGTCACTGCAAATGCGACGAACCCCAGAAGAGCACTGACACGCATCAAACCTAGTATGATACGGAATTGCTGGGTTAATAAAGGGTTTCCCTCTTGCTCTCTAGCTACAAACTCGAAGACTTCTGGAATAAAATTCCCTATTCAGTGGATTGTGACGTGGGTAGATTTCATAAAGGAGTCTGGTTTGTAAACTGGATCTTTTGCCTAAGCTACTGTAAGAAGAATAATGAGTAACAATATCTGGTTACGTGAGCCTTGAATATCTTACCTATATGCTTGATAGAATGTCCAGGGGGTGACAAAACTGGATTGCGACGCCGAACAGCTATGGAGATCGAAA
The DNA here is from genome assembly GCA_944474145.2 of Dicrocoelium dendriticum. Taxonomy (NCBI): domain Eukaryota; kingdom Metazoa; phylum Platyhelminthes; class Trematoda; order Plagiorchiida; family Dicrocoeliidae; genus Dicrocoelium; species Dicrocoelium dendriticum. The sequence goes on from OX104066.1 coordinate 113,074,184, forward strand.
CTCCAACTGTTAAAACAAACAGTTAGCACTTACTCATCGACCATTTCTACCTTTAAACCACAAATGAGCATAAAGTTTTATAACCTCTGAATATGAGAAACCTAAAAGCGCATATTTCGTGAATGTTTGTGTATTAAGGTGCGGTATACGAAACGTAAGGTAACCGCCCCGTCGATGCACTTCGTAACAAAAACCACGGAAATCTGATTTTGGTGAACTTCCCAAAGAAATTTGTGTTTTCTAATTAGTGTTTACCAATACACGGCACTTTACCACCTCACGCCTACCGTGAGAGATATATATTATTTTGTGATGCAAAATAAATGTGTAACCAAGTGTTACGTTTTCTCATTTATACCGCTTTAGTATACGCTGCATTAATTTGTTTTAATACATCCATTATCACGGCCTCGTGAGTCAATAGCTTCGCTAACGGTACACATGCTTTCTAACCTCAGCGTTTGCAATGGGAAAACCAACAGCTCAAATAGCGTCCTTACAGCTCTAGATCCCGTTTCCAGCGCACCGTACGCTGAAATAATAAACTCCCTTGAACTTGACTTCATTTTTGTGTACTACGGCATTTATTTACCATATTCTATTTTATGCGGTATGGTTAAGCTTCACCACTGAGCGTATATGCAGGATGAGTTGCGTGCTCGGAAGCTAGTTGATATTAGCTCTTCCTTACGTCTTCTGCAGGAATTGTCTGTTGCAGCGATAGCGGCTATTGCTTCTGCCGTAAGCGCTGAATACCGTACGAAGTTCTGCTGTACGGCGGGCTCAGAGTATGTGTTGTACTAATGTCAATCAATACAAGGTATCCTTCGGATGATTTAACTCTCGAACAACTTCTCCGAGCTGGCAGTCTAGAAGCGAAGTTCACAGTTCCGAAGCTTGACTTACTGCGTCCTTTTCGGCGTTTACATCCCTAGATGCGGGCATCTTCCGGCACGCCCATGCCCACACCTGATCATTGCCCCGAATGCTTTAACCGCGGCAGACGGTTCGTGCACGTTGTACTAGCAGCCCGACTACGACGCAATTTTAACGAACTAGTCTACCACCACCGTAAAAGCCACTGTTGCAACTGCCCAGCAATAAGCTGTCACTTTTCCCTAGTACCCGTCTGCAGTTATGGCCCATAATTTGTAATATGTTACAACCGCAGTCAGACATCTTTGTAGTTGGAATTTTGCGTATAGAGCAAAGGGATGTTCCCATAATTCGTGGAAACATCTTTCCGCGCAAGTAGTTCGAAAAGAATGCATCGATCAACTGAATCGAACGCTCCCTTGAAATCGAGGTGCACAGCTATTGTCGGACTGCAGTATGCGTGACGCTGCTCTTTCACCTGCCGGAGAGGGAATTATGGTCTATACAGCCACATCCTGGTCGGAAATTTGACTGCTCTTCCCTAATCCGTGATTCCCGTCACGCAGTGAGGCGACGAAAAAGAGCTGAGGTCAGTAATTTTGTCACAACTGGCTTTAGGCCAATATGCTTGTGGTTAACACAGCTGGTGCTACCGCCCTACTTTTATATTGCCACTATGATCGATTCACTCAAGATAGCAGGGACGGTTTCGTCCTTCCATCCATGTTTCATCGGTGAGGTCAGTACTTTGCAGTGGCCCGAACCTCCATCCTTAAATGGTGCAGGTGGGAGGGCTTCCGTGACAGCGGCACGTAAAGGTTGGTGGGCGGTTTTCGCGTTTCGGAACTCGGCCTCCGACAGACGCTCTAAGCTAACCGGTCATGGCTCGTCTTGCCTCACCTGAGTTTGAAGGTGTCGGGGAGCAACGGCCCAGTTGAACTGACCTTGATAGCGTGATGCCCATCGAGCCATACGACTCTCCTTATTGTATACCAGCGCAACCGCCTCCTCTCGGATTGTCTCACTGATGCCGTGTTTCCATGTACCAGTTGAGCAGAGAAGATGAAATAGTTTGCGGAGTCGGCTACTGCTCTTGCCTCCTCCATTTCTTGAGCCGGACTAGTTCCTCACGCTTGCATGTCAGCGCGCAGGCTCTGCTTTATGTCGCGCTTATTAGTCAGTCTGGTCACGTTTGCTCAGAGCCAGCCGGAATTTTCCGTGTGGATTCCAAAAGATTCACCGACCACTCGGATATCCATTGATTGGTGCGGGGACGACCGCTAGTAACACAAGCAAATGCTCCAGCTTCGTGCAAGACGACCGACATCATAGTCCAAGGGCAAGGCAACACAAGTTCGTTACTCAGTGCAGCTTGGTAGGCTTGCCGGACCGAGGGCTGAGATAGCTTCTCACTTGTCCTTTGGTGCACCTCACCGCAAAGTACCTGGCAAAGCGGCAGCGTAGCAAGACATGAGCGGAGTGGACGCAAACCTATCGGTACCGTCGGACACACAACACTGCAAAAACGGAGTGTCGCCGGACATACTGTACCTAGTAGTTTAATGTGTAAAATATTATTG